>VDFB02000017.1:529390887-529414354 GCA_007258455.2 Sequoia sempervirens
CAGGGTGTATAGTATACCATGGGCTATACAGTATAGCATGATCAGTCGCCACATACCAACAAGAATACCATAGACCAAAGTCTAGAGTGCCTTTCAAATATCCAAATATCATTTTTATTGCTGCCACATGTGATTCTCTAGGATCTTCTTAAAATATTTCCACAAGACACACTGCATGCATGATATCTGATCTAGTAGCAGTTAGATATAACAATCCACCAATCATGGATTTGTACTTGCTCTAATATGTTTTGGGAGATTCATCATTTTTTCTCAACCTAGAACCAGTAACCATGGGAGTGCATATTTGTTTGGATTCATCCATTCCAAACTTCTTTAACATTTCCTTGGCATACTTTGATTGTGAGATGAATATACCTTTATCAAATTGACTAATTTGCATCCCAAGGAATAAATTCATCTCCCCAACACATTGACATTTCAAACTCATTTTACATCTCATCTATAAACCTTTTACACATTTCCTCATTTCCTCCAAAGATTATATTATCAACATTCAAAACCACAATCAGAATTTGATCTCTCTCAACCTTAAATTAAAGATTGCTATCTACAACACCCTAAAGATTATTATCTTTAGGACCCTTTTTGAATCCCTGTTGTAATAAGTATCTATCAAATCTTGCATACACCACTCTAGGAGCCTATTTGAGTTCGTATAATGCTTTCTTCAACCTGTAGACCATATCAGAATATTTTGACAACCAAAAACCTTCCGATTAATCAATGTACACTTATTATAACTCACCATTCAAGAATGTAGACTTGACATCCATTTGATACACCTTGAAGTCTTTATGTGCTTCCAAATCTAAGAACATCCTAATGGCTTCCATTCTTTCCATCGAAGAGAAATTCTCTTCAAAATCTCTTCCTTCCACTTGTAAGTAGCCCTTACACACAAGTCTAGCCTTGTTCTTGACAACTTCTCCATTTAGTCTTGGGACAAGTTCCCATGTTTGATTCTTCTCAATCTACGTCAATTCTTCTTCCATAGCCTTGATCCAACTCTCATCCTTGCATGCTTCAGTTACTATTTTAGGTTCTATCGCAGTAAGTAAACAAAATTTACATGTTCCTTTGCCATATCAACTCTTCTTCTTGTTAGCACATGTTTTCTCTTATCTCCAATAATTTTATCTTTAGAATGATTCATCTACAAATAATTAGGAGTCTTAGGATTCTTTGTCACAAAGTGTTGGTGTACTCAAAATTTTGCAAAGTTGGATGAAGTGAAATATGCATTTTGATGAAGGGGTGAGTGAGATGTTTGACCCAATGTTGACTTTAAAGTGACCCTTTGTTTTGACAAGACCAAGGTGGTGAGAATGATACTAGACCTCTAAAATGTTCAAATCCTAAAGAATCGATGTTGATTTAGATGAGAGGATGGATGGGGATGTTTAGACTTGTTTGGATCCTCCTAGCTCAAGCATAAAATTTTCTTAACAAGTGTTAGCAATTGCGATAAAGTATTGAAGCCCAGTTCCTACTAAATTGTGCACTACGATATCTACATTTGCAATGATGGGATGGAGATCTTCCCCTATGGATTTTGATTGTGTGATGGATCATTTAGAGGAGTTCAGTATCATGAAAAAGACCAAGATTTTGACTCTAAAAGAATGCATATAGTTCTAGACTATTTCTTGAAATGTGTCTAGAAAAGTTTGCAACCAACTTGTCTTTATTCTTGTGAAGTTTTAAAAGATGTTTCTTGAGAGCTTTTGGATTGAGATGTCTAAGTCTAAAATGAGGACTTGTAGACCTTGCTTTAGGAATCTTGACTTTACGTGAGATCGTGTAGAAATATTTCAAGTTTATGGAAGAAAGGAAGATATTTATTTCCATGCGGGTTGTGGTAATATGGGCCTTCCAGCCTCAATATCAGCTTGTTCCTCTTCTTTGTCTAAAATGGTTGCTACATTTCTCCACTAGGTATTTGTTTCTTTTGTTTCAAAAGTGAAGCTTCTCAAACTACTAATGAGATCGATTTGTTCTATGTTAATGAGTTCAAAATTTGGCTGAATTATAGCACCTAGAAGATTAGGTTGTTCAATGGGATAAATCAGTCTCCAAATAGTCATGTGGGGTTCATTTGTCAGTTTAGCTTGCTTAAGTGAATTGATTTTACAAAAACTTGTGTTGATTCTATTTCCAAACTAGACATTTATGTCAAAAACATCATAACTTTCACAATGTCCATTTCGTGAAAATTATAAGATTAGAGCCATAATTGCCTATGTTGTCTTTTGGGATAATATGGATTTGAAATTAATGTCAAGATATTTAGAAATCACTAAGGATAAATCCTTAAGACGAGCAATAATATCAAAGCTAACTCAAGAGGTCCATATTTAAGCCAAAGTTTTTGAAATTTTGAGGATAATAGTGAATGTTTGTTTTTGTATTGTTTTGAAACCAAGAAAAGTGTTAAACTGACTCACAATCATTACAACCCTAGGTTCAAAATGGCTATATTTTTTAAGTCTCCACTCATATTTCTCCAAACACTAAATAATGCAAATAGTTAGAGATTTGAAAACACTAACTCCCCTCCATGGCTATATTTTTTGAGTATAGCTTCCCATTAATCACAATTTTCATTGCAACCACACATTTATATCGCAGTTTGGAAGAGCTTGGCGTTAGCTCATTACCGCTTGGGTCGTTCCCTTGGAGTGAGTACTTTTTTCCACCAAGGCAGGCCCTCTAAAGATAAACAATAGCAAGGAAGCTCATTTTTAGTTCAATCATCTTCATTTATGGGAACAAAGAGAAAACACACGCTATGCCTTTTTATTACACTCGCAAGGGGGTTCAAATTTAATCCAAATTGAAAGATGTAGGTGATTTTGCAAAGTGTTGAGGAATGTTTCTATTTCTTAAGGTCACCAAATGCCACAAGATAATTGCATACACATCCACTAAAAACATTGAAAATCATCAAACATAGCAAACAATTGTAAATTTTAACCCTTCAAAGCAGTGATGAGTTCATTTTAAGCACCAAATGAAATATGAAGTTGCCTTGTTCAATTTTAAACCCAAAAAATTACTAATGAGATGAGGGTTCAATTTTAATCCTGTTTGTGTGTTCATTTTAAACCCAATTGAAATTTAGTGTGTTTCCTAAAGCAGAAAGTAGAAAGCATAAAATTTGGGTTATAATTGCCCCAAAGCATTAAACACTTGTTACAATCATAAAAATTTTAACATAGAAAATCTTTCATCACTTTCACTCCATGTATTTCAACCTACAAAACCCTATTATTCTAACAACCAGAACATAGTCAGCGACACATCAATCATCAGATAAATTAAGGAAATTAAACCACATCAAAAAAATAATAGTAAAGTTTCTTACCCTAGTTGGGCATTGTTGAACATGATAGCGTCACAATTTGAATTGTGGGTGTCTCTCTGGTGAAAGTGGGTGTCACTCTATAGTAGAAACAGAGAGCATGATAACATTGGGATTTGGTCTGGCGTCATAGTGCTTTCATTAGCATGATGTTTTGAAATTTGGGGGCATCGGTCTAGTGAAATTGGGCATCGCCATTTGATCGACGGTAGTGTATTTAATTGATGTTAGTGTTTAAAATTGTAGTAGTGTCGTTATATGGTGACGCTAATCAAAGTGCATTGCTATTTGTAATTTGGGCATCGCTGTATCCTACAAAACAACAAACAAATGAAATTCGAGCTAAAAACTAGTTAAATTAACAGTTTTCCCTCCTAGCACCAGAATGTGAGATGAAGATTGTTAATGTGGGTTGATTACACTTAATCCATGATGAATTGAAGTATAATTTACCCAAATAAACCTGCATCTACCAAACAAGATCATTCAAATTGAAAAGATTAAACTAAGCATTTAATTGAAATCGAAAGCTATAACTACAAAAACAGTTAAATTCATACTCTAACCCATTTGAAACTTATCCTGTTTTGGAATTGGTGTTGTGTTGATGTGAAACAATGACCCTTTCCCAATCCCATGATTAGTGAGCCTATTTCACTCGATTCTATGGAAGAGAATCAATGAAACCATTGTGATAAATGGATGAAAACCTAGTTTATGCTAAAAATGAACATGATGCAAGCTAAGTTAACATGATTTTATGATACAAATGATCTAATTATGCTATTGCTAAACTAATCTAAGCTAATTATAAGCTAAAATATGGAAACCCTAGTTCATATACAAACTAAGCTATTATGCAACTAAAATTAACTAAAACAATTTAAAAATGAGTAAAAAATGAGTGTGGACACAAGTGAATTCAATGACAGAAGTTTGCAATTGAAAGATGGATGATATACAACATCATAATTTTGCTTTGAAAAAGATGGATGATATTCAACAACATAATTTTTCTTTGAAAAAGGTGGATGACATTCAATAGAATAAGTTTTCTCTCAAAAAGATGGATCCATTTGTATCCAAATAGTGACATATTTATAGGAAAGCAAATGAGGAATGAAGGGTTGAGATTGAAAAGATTAATCAATGGTCAAAGATGAAGGAGATGAGAGGCATGGATCATGGATTCTCATCAACGGATGAGAATTCATGATGGGATTTAATCAAGGGTTCACACTTGCCTCAAACAAACACACTTTTGACCTACTCACACAGGTCAAAGGTGACTTGTTCAAAAGGTTAAAGGTTAAAACTTGCTTAAGAAGCTAAGTGAAAATATCCTTTTTTTCAGATGATGGAGGAATAAGAATATTCATTTGGGTGAGGAAAAAGGCATTTTTCAAATTAAAAGGAAACTTTAATTGTGCAAAAAAGGAGATAAGGAATATTCCAAGGGAAATTCCCTTTTTAGAGGAAAATTAATTTAATTTCTAATTAAACAAGATTTAATCATGCAATTAGGGGATTAGGGGAATTAAAGTGATATTCATTAAATTAAATGATTTAATGAATGGGGGAGAGATGAAATGATATTTAATTAAATAACTTAGGGAACTTATTTAATTAAATAAGATGACTTAGGGAATTAAATTAAATGTTTTGATTTATTTAACTTAATGAGATGAAATGTTAGTGTGAAGGGGGATGAATTAACCTGATTAAATTAATTAGGCTAATAGATAAAAATGATGCAATTAATTAAATAGTTAGGCTAATTTAATCAATTAAGCGAAAAGAAGATGGGTTTGAAGGGGAAATGATGTTAGTAAATCTGTTTTGAACTTGTATGATATCATTGATGACATTTTTCAGTGTCTGCACATACTGATTTGAAACATCACTTTGCTCTACTCTACATTTTCTCTATATTCATACCATTCACATCACCAAACTTATATCACATGTCACACACACAAAATACCAAAAATATCCTTCATATATATCCACTTCATCTACAACATCAATTAGGTCGGCCTAATTGGATGCAGTATGAAAAATGTAACTTGTTGGCTCAAGATCCTTCCACATATGCTTCACGTCAATATTTAAACCTTATGAACATTCAAAATAGGTCGACATGAACCCAATAGATCAATACATACTCAATCTATGCAACACATCCAAATCATTAGGTCGGCACTGGTAATGACCTAATGACAAAATTTTCCAATTGTACACCCACATTTAGACACAAAGACCTCCAAAATATATTCCAATTGGAATATACACTCATCTATCACCTATCAACATCTCCACAACTCTATAAAGCCAAAATTCAATCTACATAGAAGTACAAACTCATCAACACATATGCACTAAACTAGAAAATGCTTGTAATTGCCAAGTTGAACTTCTATTACTCATAACTCCAAAATATTTTTAACTCAAGTAATATTTATACTATTTATTTATTTAATATTATACTATACTAACCTACATATGTAATACAACTCCAAAATTCCCCCTTATTACATTAATTTGAATAAAGAGGTGGATACTACATTGAATTTGAATAGAACAACCCCAAGTAAAACTATGATGAAGTGGCTCCATCCAATATTCTAACTCAACAAGAACACACCAAACCAATTACATTAGTGGATGTCCTAATTTTTGAGAAACACCTGTTAATTAATATGAATCTTATCTACAATAAGTTTACAAATTTTCTATAGTGCATGAGAGAAAAAATTCCAAACTCCATACACAATGAGAGAACAACTCTCTTCTAAGAGTCCACCCTCCTTTGACAGTGTCCAAAATCCCTCCTCTAGTGCTCACATAATGAAATAACAACTCTTCCTTTGAGAGTCCACCATTATAAGATTGTGCAGATATTTCCTCTAGTGCCAACAAGGGATAAATCTCTACTCTAATGTAAAAACAAAACCAATAAATATAGAGAAAAGAAACTATTCACACCTCTTCTAATGATTAAAAAATATAATATACACAAATAACACTAAGAACTCGCAAGCCCCCTTGCTTTGAGAAGGGACATAAATGAGAAATTGATGCCTCTCATGTAGTTGACCATGTATGAGTGAGAAGATAGATTGAGAAGGAAAATACTCCAAAATATTGGATCCTATAGTCTCCTCTTTGACATGTCTTAATATTTAGCAAATAGATTTAGCAATAAAATATTTCGAAACAACATTAATAAATGTATTACATCCACAAAGTGTCCATGGGTAAAATATGAGTTTAAGATTCAATCCATAATGCACCCATTTTACACAAATAGCTCCATTACAAAATACATTTGAGAGTGGAATAAATATAAACCTTATATATCCAAGAAAAAAATATTTCAAATGTAAACATTTCAAAGATACAACTACACCCATATTCCTTGAAAAAAATTCTTTACAGTGAGATTTTATCTACTTCCCTCTTATAAGGAAAATATTAACAAAAAAATCTTACCAAGACTATAAATCACAAGTTCTCATACAATCACTTGAAACTCTTGAACCAAATCCCTATGCAATTAATTGCAAATTATACTACCAATTTTTTTTTTATACTCCACCCATTTTAGAGAATGAAATAAATAAAAATAAAAAATTTGAAAATAATGATAAAATTTATTCTTTTATGGTCTTTCACCTCTTTTGATATTTAAACTCCTTTTAACTACCCCTTTAAAAATTATTTTTAAACTTTTCACTTTCTATCACAATTGTTAACTTCGATCAACCTTTGCTAGGGTCTTGTTGTTAGTGTAAATAGAGTCATTATTTATCTAGTTATCTAATCAGCTTTCTAGGATTGACCTATTCACACCTAGCTTAAGTTTACTTAGGTTTCTTTTTCTTTTGTCTCACTTCATAATATTGAAACATGTGTCCTCATCACTTGAGACACCTATCAACACCTGCTAACACACTTGTCAAGTGACCTCACAAGTGTCCCATCTTTGGAGGGGTAGTCAATCATTGTCTCCTACCTTCTCACCTCCTCATCCTTGCCTATATATGCAAGGTTGATCATTATATATTTACACTCTTTATTTTATATTGGTAGACATACTATTGTGCTCATATTTTCACTTATGAAAGGTTATCAATTCAAAATCTTTGATCTTGGCATTTTCCAACATTGTATCAAAGTCATGAGAACATGTTCCTTTCCACATCAAGGTGTCTCCTACACATAGAATTGTCATCGAAGTGTTGTAGAGCCATTCTTAAAATTGGGTATCGATTTATTTATTTTTAAAAGTTATTCTTTCAAAACACTAGTGCATACATACTTTGGTAGTCATTTTATTTTTATAGATCAAATTTGCATCTTTTGCAAATTGGACAAAAAAATAATTTATGGGTTTTGTTCACAACAATGAAAAACCATCCAAGTATTTATTTTTTTTTTTGCAAAAAGTAAATGAATCTTGCAAAAAAATGTTATCAAAATAGCATAGTGTGACCATTTTTCTTGCAAATAGAAGTTTATTTTTTTATCAAATTGCATCTTTAGCATGTCAAAAAAAAAAAAAATTCTAGGTTTTGATTGCAATGCCAAAAAAATTTATGGGTATCTAATAGTTTTTGCATACAAGTAGATTTTACAAAAAACTAAATCAGATATATTTAAGCCATTGCTGATGGAAAAATAAAATATTGTAATAACTTTTGATCGATAACTCGAAATTGAGTTTCGTTTTCTTCAAAAGTTCATACTTTTTCATTTTCAATCTATTGGACTTACTTACATTATAAAAAACACTAACTTATAGAGTGCCAAATTTTGGGGGGCTCTCAAATATTGAATCAAGGGGGGTGTCTTGAGTTGTGCCTTTGAACACTTCCAGTGTTGTGTCTTTGTGCACTTATATCTTTCCTCCTATATTTCATTTATTATTTTGAGGTTTTTGGTTCTTATGATCATGTATCTCACACTAAGTCCCTTCCATTTAAGTATTCTTCATAATCTTCCTAATAAATAAAAAATAAAATATGAATATTTTGGGATGAAAAGACATGTACAACAAAAGATTGTCTTCAACGTCAAAGTGAAAAAATGAAGCAACTTCTTCTCAATCATGGTATTTCCTTACTTGATCATCTAATTCTAGCACATGCAAAAACATCATCTAGTCTCACTCAAACATCTTATGAGACATCATTATTTGGGGATAAACAATGTAGTCACATGTCTTGCATTGATATCTCATCTCTCATATCACCTATTGCTCTAGATCTAAATATTTTATTAAATAATCCATGATTTCTATTGATTCTTTTCATTAGGAGATTGCTATTGTTATTCTAGATCCACCACATTGGGATACATATCTACCAGACATCACATATTTATTTATAGAATCCCACCTTGCAGATTTGGATGACATTAATGAAGACATTCATCTCCTCTTTGATGTCATGTTTGATGAAGTTGCACCATCATTTCCATCTTTGCATATTTCTCTTGTCTCACCTACATTAGCTTCTATCATGATAGATTGTGCAAACATTCATGAGTTGACCTATCTTACTCAGTCATCATCATTTGCAGTGATACCAGATTTACATCAGTCTAGTTGTCATGATACATCCATGGTCCTTGTTCCTGAATCACATATGGTACCTGATCCATCTTATTATATTTTTTCACACATTAGCATTGGATTGGACATCATTGAGCATCATTCAAAGGTATAATTGACATAATTTTAGTCTTTGGATCATGTTCATAATTCAAATACATTCATCTTACTTCCTGCATGTCCCTATCAGGATTGAGAAGTCATATTGCACACATTTGTGGTGTTGTTTCTTCCCAACAAGAGAAATATTGTTCAGTGATTGTGGATCATCTTCAACATCTAGTTTCGATCATCTACCAACACTACATGCATCATTTTTAGGGGAGGTTGCTTGGTTTCTCTTCTCTTATCATTTTTGGGAGGAAGCATTTCCTCACATGGAGTTCATTACTTCACATTTTCTTGGGGGTCACATAGACCTTCTTTCTTTTCTCTCCTATGGGAGAACATCCATTTTACATTGTTCCACTAGTACTTGGAGGTTCATGATGAGTTCTCCATCTATCACTTATCTTCTTCACTTGTACATTCCATTGTATTTTCATCATTTCTCTTTTGGAGAGGAGTTTTATTTCCCACTAGGTTTTCTCCTTTACTCCACTTTTTGAGAAATTCGTACATGAGTATCTAACATGGCCTCATAGTTGGGATTCATCATTACTACATACATTACTCCCTAAGTTTCACTTAATGGGGTTGTTGGTGTAAATAAAGTCATTATTCATCTTGTTAGCTAATCACCTTTCTAGTATTCAAACCTAGCTTAAGTTTACTTAGTTTTATTTTGCTTTTGTCTCACTTCATAGCATTGAGACATGTTTCCTAATCACTTGAGACACCTATTGAAACTTTCTCACACACTTATCAAGTGAGCTCACAAGTGTCTCATCTTTGGAGGGGTAGTCAATCATTATCTCCTACCTTCTCATCTCCTCATCCTTGCCTATATATGCAAGGTTGATCGTTGTATATTTGCACTCTTCATTTTATGTTGATAGACATACTATTATACTCATATTTTCACTTGTAGAAGGTTATCCATTTGAGCTTTTTCATCTTGGAATTCTCCAACACTTGCTAGGCACAATAATTTATACTAAAGTATTTGTAACACTCAATAATAGTAAATGAGGAGTTTCTATTTACTTTCTAGAAATACACCCGTAATCTATGGTGCTATGAATTTATAGATGTGGTACTCACATATATTCATGAATATTGGTCCTCTTCACTCACCTTATGTTGGTTTACACACCCTTTGTACTTCATAAATGCTTAGTTCCTCTTATATTAATCTCCATGCAGTAATTTGAACTATGCACTATCTAAATCAATAATAGTTGAAAAACATGGTGCAATTAAGCTTTTAGATCATGAATTGCGATACAAGAGTTATGATGCAATCTTCAATTTTTGTGACATCCATTTGAACACCAATATATAAATCTACCTTTCTAGATACATTCTAAATAAGAAATGTATTCTAAATACTAAATAATTTAATCTTCAATTTTTCTATGTATATCAAATCATCAAAAATGGGATGAATGCTACACCCCTTTGAGATGGTGCAAGTCATGATTAGTTAGTTATCACAAAGTAAATGTAAGGCGCATCACATTAGGCCAATGTATCTAAATTTTCCTTTATCCTCTACCATTCATACATGCCTCTCAACCTACCACTCTTATACCAAATGACGAAGAAAACTATAGTCTTCTATTAGGTGTTCAACCATTGTCACTCCTCATTTCCTCTAATATTAGATTGGAATTGCTATGATACCATTGGTATTATTACTATAGCCTTAAAAGATAAATTTTAGAAATAAGAACTTCTAGTCTAGGCTCTGTGATTGGGAATTCGATTATAGATTTGGTTTGTTCATGGAAATAGGGAGTGACTATAGAGTATCTACTTGAATAGAAGAAATACACAAAATGATGCAATAGAAATTATAAAAAATATCCCTTTTATAACTTATTTTCTTGTTCAAAATAATGAAGCCAAAAAGTTTCTAGAAACAATATACATGTAAGGAGAAGTCAATAGGGATTGATTGTTAAAATACAATTGAAATATGCCCATATCATGAGTGAAAATTTATAGATTAGAAGAGGAAACCTAGAAGACATGTTGAAAAACTTGAGAGCTTGTATAAAATCTTAAAAACTAAAAAAATTGCACTAGTACAAATTGAAGGAAACCTATAGAGAGGAAATGTAAATGAAGAAAAGCTATTGAGCTTTAGAATGATAGAGATGATTAGATAAAAAATGGTGATGAAAATAGAGAAACTTGAATAAAAATCATTAAAGAGTGATAGAGGTGTTACCCTCTAAATTTTAAAACATGAAATTTTCTTCCCTTAAAATTAAAATGGCCTTCATTTCATGCCTTTAACTCATCCGCAATCACGGTCCTCACAAGTTTTATAACCTTTGTTGCGTAACCTTGTGATTTCATAACCTAGTCGCGAGGTTTGGAAGTTGCAGAATAATCTGACGACCCGGTCCTTCTTTCTCCCCATCCTTGCCTAAGTGATTGGTGTTTCAGAAGAGAACTTAGAACCCACGACATGTGGTTCTGTGGTTTGGATTTTTTGTGATCTCATGAATTTTTAGGCAATCTCCTTGGTTTTCAAACACTGCCAACCCATTTAATTACTTGTACAACATATCATGTGACTATCTTTTTGGGAGTTATGAAATGTGAGCTCAATCTTAAGGCACGCTCCTCAACCAAGGTGCATTAATTAGACCTCTTAAATGGAAAGTGTAATGGAAACTCGCTAAGGTGGCAACATGATACTGATAGATTAAATGACATCATTACCTACCGACATAATTAAATAAGCTTGTTTACAGAGAAAGGTGGCGGTACCGCTAAGTCCTATTTTCTTATTGACCAAGGCAAATTCGAAATGGGGCTTCTTGCAACCAATGAAATCTGGGATGATGATCCTATGCATGTTCTACAACTAGACTTGAATTGGCCCGAGGAAGAGCAAATTGATATCATTTCCCAATTGCGCACACTTTCTTGGAAGGAAAAGACCAACTACGCTCAATATCATCAGGAAATCTTTGTCCTAGAAGAAGAGGAGGAATGCACCAAGCTACACAACCTTTTAATGGAGATACAAATGGATATGGAGAATGTTCGACCACCTATGATAGTTTAATTTTCTTGTTTTGCATGACATATTTTTGTAATTAGTGGTGCTAACCCATTTTTGGTGAAACATAATTGTTTCCATTTAATGTCACTTTCTTGAGGATGGTTACTTCAAAGACCGTTATGAATAGTTACGATACATTTTTGGCTTGGGGAAAATTCTATAAAAGGGGGACTTTTCTATCTTCTTTTTCTAGCTATTTGGGGGGAGAAGGCAGCTAGGTTATCTTTTCATACAATTTCATTGTACAGAAAGAAAAATTCTGTGAACTCATGTTTTGGCATTAAAGAAATAAAGAAGATATTTTTGAATCTTTGAATTTCATAATGTTTTCTTTAGATGATAATGAATTGCGCTTCTTTGTGGTTATTCTTCAATGCTATTCTATTATAATGACTGTATATGCATTTAATTCTAAAACTTTGGATTTGGATTGAATTAGTTTATGAAACGAGTCTTTTGTCCTTTCTTTTCTTGGATACCATTCATTAGTGCAAGGAAGATTAGCTTTGCATCATTTACCTATATTTACTTTATTTTAAGTTTAATCTTTCACACCTAGTTCATGGTTATGGGTAGGTGTTAGTTGCCTTTTCTGCTTTATGGTAAAAAGCATACCTAGTCTTTATTCATTGCATATATGTCGAAGGTAGTTGCACCTTGTAAAATAAGCAGAGAGTGCTTACAAATATCATTGCAATTGACTCAACTGTTGGCCGAATTGTCATTTATTTGGGCTAAAGAGTATAAAGTTAAAATGATAAATTTTTCAACCAACTAGAAGTAAAGGGGGAAGAAAATAAACAAGAGGGACATGCTACATGATATGAAGGAAATAAATGTTAAGTAACATGCATAAAAACACCTCAACACATATCTAAAAATTGTTCCATAACTCTTTATATCCATTTTAAAGATTAGAGAAAAAATATATCTTTAATACTTGAAAAAACCCACAAGATAAACCTAAGAAAATATCACAAGATAAACCAAAAAAAATCTTAACGAAAATAAAATTCCAAAATCTAAATGACTAAGTTGAAAAAAATTAAAATCATTTAGAACTGATGGGTCAATGAGTTTGACTCGAAACTACACGATTGAATCCTGATAGCAATATCATCATTTAGAACTATTTTTTTAATTTTTTATCGTGCACAATTCTTAATAAAAAATGAACATTTTAACTAGTTGAATCACCTAGAAAATCACTTTCTACTAATATAAAAACTAGGAAAACCTAACATTTTCAATCATTAGTAAAAATGTTCTATTTTTTTAATCTTTGGATAGTTCTCAATGCAAAGAAATAATGAAAGATGATTGCTATAATTTGTCATAAGAACTAAAAACTAAGAGTCTAAATCTTTAAATACTATTGCTAATTTTAGCAATTTAGTTTTATGAGTGAGAGAATGGGTCATGCAAATTATATTCCTTCACTAATAATCATAATCCACACTCTTTCCCTTTCCTTGAAAAAAATGTTTTATGTGGAATATTAGTTAAATTTTCCCCAAATATCACGTTATTAGAGATGTGATTTTTGGATCTATGGATGTGATTTTTGTAAAATTTCATAATATCATTTTTGGATTTGTTTTGATGTTATCAATATATTTTCATATAAAATTTAGTTATGGTATTTGATGCTTTACTTGTGGTAGGGGTAATGGCTTCCCTTTTGTCAAATTATGTAAGAATACTCATAGTGACTAGGTTAATGATTGAGGACTTGATACTATCAAACATACAACATGATCTAAATGCTTGTACAATACAAATTTTATGATAACTACTCTTGGTAATATGCTAAGTAGTAAACAATAGTTCTAGGATGCAAGAGATTTATATATGTCCTAGTGATGTAACATAAATTATGACCACTTCTTTAATACAACACTAAGGATCAAAAGAAACACTTCCACACCTTAAGTTAACAGACACTAGTTACAAAAAAGGTAAACCCCATATTTGAATTTTAAATTTTAAAATTTATGGGATAATTCTTGCAATTGCAAATCTAACCTAGGACACAAAATCTAGCTAAACCAAGGGTCAAGATTGATCCCTCAAAACAAGTGTAGATAGGAAAAAATAAAAAAATTGAGTTATGTATCCATGCACTCAACTAAAAATGTGTCATTTATGTGCTTGTTATTACATAAAAATCACCAAACCAATGCCAATCCTAAAGGAACATTTATGAAAAATGTAATTTAATTTTTTTATCAAATATACATTTATATTAACTAAAAAATTCCTATAAAGTATACTATATCACACATAAAGTTGGGTTGAGATAGTCACACCACAAAGTCTAGACCAATTTGAACCTTATATCTATCTAAAGGGAAAAAAAAACTACTAAGCAACAATAGATATGGAATAAATAGTAGGACTTGTAGGTGACAATCATGTGAGTTTCACACATCCAAATTTTCTTGTCTATCAAGAATAGGCTCCCAGTGAATAACTAGAGCACCATTAGGCTTATCCTCACTAGCTTGCACTTCTTCAAGAGATTATGAAGTAACCCTTAAGAGAAATGACTAGGACAAGCCAAGGGAATTTTCCACTATTAAGCCAACTTGAAGCTCATCTAAGATGGTTCTAAAGAGAAGGTGGGTGGGAGGATTGAGACCAACTATGAGCACTGTGACCTTGGGCTATATGCTAAGACTTGTATGGGAATCATCACACCCATAGGTATTTTGACTACTCCCATGTTAATGCACTTGAATAGGAGATTGGCCCCTATTAGAAAGAGGAGGGGATGTTAGGAACACTCTTAAAGAATATTTCACAACATGTTTGTTTTTTCACATAGAATATGACATCTTAAATCACATATTTTTATTTAATGAGTGCCAAAAGCTTAATTTGACATAATCAATTTGTTTCTTTATTTTAAAATAAAGTAAATTATTTAGAAATTAAATAAATTCTAGAATAAAATTTATCATGAAAATTTTGAATTAAAACTATACATAATGTGACATTTTATAAGGATTTAACTATGTAGTTTTTGAGTTAAACTAATGGACCCATATTTCATGAGTAGAGTAGTTCATAAAAACCCATCTCCATTGAACATAAATGATCCACTTGAGATCATTACATCTAGATGATATTTATATAAGTCAAACATTAAGATTTTGTGAGTCATAATCCATCTTAATTATACATCAACTCAACTACGCGTAACCATAAAATTTCAACCAAAATCAAACCCACTTAACTTCTTATCTATAAATAGATATTGCACCCTATAAACCATATCCTTGTAAAGCTCTAGAGAGTGGTTTTGACCAGGGATTAAATTTGACGGACCACCTTGCCAATCATGAATTTTTTTTCTATGGTTTAGTCTTCATTATTGCCTTTTGCATGACAATTATTATTTTTTTACTGTAAGTGAAATTTTATATAATAAGGCACTGATAGGTAAGGGACAAGAATATTTTCAGCATAAGGCACATGCCTACTCTCTGCCATAGAAGCATTGTCAATACCTAGGCAACCATCTCTTGGAATATGTCAAAAAAGATAATTTTTTCACTTGCTGTCCATTCATCTCAAATTTAAAAAAACTCAAAGTCTATTATAAATTTTATTTATGATAGTATTAGCATAGAAATTATAACATATTGACATTAAAATGAAACTAATGAATCATAATGCATTGGTGTGTTCTACCTCAGATGGGATACATCACCATTACAAATGTGAACAAAAAAATGACTTTTAAAACATTTTAAATTCTTCTTTGTTTGGCATCTTTTCAAATTTAATACACTCTTCTCCATTCCAATACTGATACATCAAGCATTGTTAGAGACACTCTCATCGAAGCATCCAATATATCTAATGTTAGAGTTGTTTGTTGGATATCTTTTATTATGTTTTTCCTTGAAAATCCTCTTTCATATGCCATTGTACTTGCTATAATAGTAAGGATTGTTTGCCATAGCTTTGTCATGTTTGGAAAACTTGTATGTGAGTTTGTGACAAAAAACCCCCCAAGCTTCTTGATAATCCATCACAACTAAGATGAAGAGTATCAACAAATATATACAACTCTTGTTTACAAGCTTCAACATTAAATAATGTTTCATTTTCTTCTCCCTCACATAAAGTATGTTCCATGTATTGAAAATGATTATCAAGGAAACGTTTTGAATTATATTCTCTAGCACGAGCATCCTTTAGATAATGACAAGGACTAAACAACTTTACAGAGTTGAAAAACACAAGATTAGGAAATCTTCCAGTCAAACAATCTATAAGTGCTTGAGAATATTCTTTTGCAAGTTGTTTACAACTCTCTAATGAACCATCAATGCAAGGTTTTAGTGATTGTTGTTGTGAATCAACATAATCACCATGTGCATGTGAAATTACCACAAACTGCAATTCATGCCTATGAACAATGCCCTCTTTATTAGTAATCTCTAAATAACCATATTTAGAGGCATCCAAGAATTTAGATAAGTAACATGTATCATCAGAAAATGTATCACTTCTCATAAACCACCTGCTTAAAGTGTTTATAGTAATATGAATAGATGCCCCTAATGATGTAACATCAACATACTCTTCTTGAAATTTGCTATTCAGCTTGTTCAACATAAGCATTATATTTGCAAGCATGTGTAAACAAAATTGAACTAAAAATATTCTTGCCTTATCATACCATGACTCTCTCTTTTCATTTTTCCATAAAGTCAATATAGGAGGCATCAATACAACAAGCCTTTCAATAACTTGTCCTCTTCAAATCCATCTAACTCCATGAATTTGAAGATCTTGAAGAGTTTCAAGTTGCATGACTTCCTATAAAGAAATGAGTTCCTTGTTTCTTTTAGTATAATTTTGTACCCAAGAATACACCTTATTTTCTAATTTCTCAACAAATAACAATTCACGAATTTTTTTGGAAGCATTTGATGCAGCTAAAGCTTCACGATGAGCAATGCAATGAACACCTATGATATTAGGAACATTTTTTTATAAAAGAAATAAACCCATTTTCACTACCAACCATGGATGAAGCACCATCTATGGAAACAACTATTAAGCCTGTATTTGAAAGCCCCTTTTCTTCCTTTAAAACATTGACTGCATCATAAATTATTTTTCCTTTTCCATCACAAACATTTATGAGCTTTAAAAATTGCGAAGTTGGCTGCCCCAACCCTTTTCAGTCTAAAAAAGTTGCATAGACCATAAGACACTTCTCTAAACTGTGATATGTACTTTTATCCAACATCAAAGAGAAAAAAGAACTATCCAACATTCTAGCAGTTTGTACCTCTTCAAGATACTTAGATATAGCAAAAAGAAATTGATTTGCAGCCATCTAATTTGTGTATGAATTGTAGTCCTTATTCTTTGGCATGTTTGGTAATTGTAATGTCATTTCAAGAGAGCAAAGTGATTCATATTTTGAAAGGGGTAAGTCCTCTTGAACCATCCAAAAAACTAATTTCATAATTGTGATGACTCTTACTTTGTTAATGTCATCAAAATTTGCTATATGTTCTGCAATAGGTTTTTCTTTCTTTTCATTCCCACATGTCGATTTAGCTAGTGAAATCTTATGAATTTTTGAATTGGCATGAGTAACTAATGAATCATGTTGTAAATTAGTGCAACCATTACCTGCTCCCCATGGTCCGGCTGGATTATGTGTTTCACAATATAAGCACTTCATACCTTTTTTTCCTTCATATATTGTACATTTCAACCACTTAAACTTTACTTTCCATTCCTCACAAAATTCTCATTTTACTTCAAGTTTTTTATTTATTTATTTTTTCTGTGTATTGTTTTCTCTTGTTTGATACTCATCAGCATACTCTTTAGTGTACCCCAAAATATCTAAGTCTTCATTTAAATCAAAATTATGATCTTCATTGGGTGTAGTACCCCTCTGATTTGCTTATGTTTTCAGACAATACTTTTACTTTGATAGACTATGATACTATGTTGTTGTTATTTGATCATTGACATTGGAGTGATGGTGGTTTTTATATTTGGATGTGATGGTACTCTTTATGGATGATTATTGCTTATGACATGCTTTCTTATTAGAATAGTTGTTTATTTGAGTTGATATTGATATATGCTCATCTGTAGTTAATTGATGTTTTAATTTCATCAATTTTGATGTGACATTGTATTGGTGAAGGGAACGAGATTGCATCACTCGCTTGTGAGCACCTTGCGATTCTGTGATTTTCTCTTCACGGTGTGTTTAATTTATGATCTATATACATGTACGACATATGTTTTACTGTAGGATTGTAGGTACAGGACATCAGCTCCACCTAGATTCATAGGTTTGAGCATGTCCAGTACCCAACGGTACAGTTGATTGGGAGATAGTAACGGGTTTTCCTAGTCAAGCCACAACCCTAGTCATAGTGTGTCATCAATCTTTGTCTAGTTTTGTTGAGTTGTCATGTTGTCCCTATTTGTCTTGTTATTTATTTATTTTGCAAGGTTTCTTATGTGGAAATTAATGTTAAATTAATGCTTTATAATGGTTTCTAATTATTATTTAATTAATTTTGATTAATATTGTTAGAAGATATGTATTTAATTTAATTAATTAAATTTAATTATTTTGTAAAGTAATTTAATCTTTGAGATTAAATTTATTTTATAAGGTAATTAAACTAGTTAGATTAAATTTATTTAGAAATTATTATGTGAATTTGAATTATAAATTGCATAAATATCTGAGAGGAAATATCTTGAATTGGTTGAGAAGATATTTTAATTTTGACATGTGTTAGAAAATTTATTAAACACAGTAGTTGGAAAATAATTCTCAGAGAGAATATTGGCATTAGCTAGAAGAGGAAAGAGGTTACTTCATGGGAATGAGGAAAAGTTATTTTTAGAGATGGATTGTTGAAAAATTTTGGGAAAAAAGAATTCTCGGGAAGTTTTGGGCTCTGGTTATTATTTTGCACCTTTCTAGAAGTGGTTATTTTCGGTAGAAGCTTTGGAAATTAGAATCTGCAGGTGAAGCTCTTCTTCAATCTTCATTTCTTCAAGCTTCTGGAAACAAGTTCTTTATTATTTTTATTTTAATTTTGCAATATTTGCCTGTGTAAGAAGTTTATGTATCTTTGTAGAAGCTTTGCTTAATTTTGTAAAAAAATGAAAGAAGTTTATGTATCTCTATAGAAGCTTTGCTTAATTCTGTAAAAAAATGAAAGATTGTCTATACAAAAGGATTTGTTAATTTTGTAGAAGCTTTAATTTTATTTCGTGAATTCTTAGAAGCTTCTGTAGACAATTGTTGAAAGATTTGTTTGTTTGGAATTGAGCATTGTTGTAAAAGATTTAGATCCTTTGTAGGGATATTATTTTTAAACAATTGAAATTCTAGAGGAAATACATTAGAAGATTTAGAAAATATTGTAAGATTGAAATTGAAATCCTCTGGTAAATTTGTGGGAATTGAATTCCTCTGGTGAAATTGGAAATATTCTCTTGTAGAAAACTTTTGTTTAAAATTTTCTATTCTCGAGCAATCTTTCTAAGTTATTTGTTTATATATATATATATATATATATATATATATATATATATATATGTATATATTTGAGAATATATACATATACATATTTATATAAAATTGTGCATCTGTGATTGTGAAGATTTTCTGTAGAAATTTTATTTAAAAAAAAATAGGACTGAGAAATCGCCATACAACAAACATTATAAAAGGTAGGGAGAAAAATATATTGTGAGGGAGGCTGAGGGGCTACCCCCATAGCTGCCCCCATAGGGGAGGTGGGTTGTGGAGGTAGCGCCTAGCATTGCCTTCCATAGCCACGACTCCCTCTGTGGGAGTGGCTACAAATGCAACCCCCACAACAGCCATGCAATGGCTGCAATTAAACCTACTATCCGCCTGTTTTCCATTTACGATTTTTTTTTCTAAATAGTTTTTTTTTAATATATATATTATATATTATATATATTATATATTATATATATTATATTTATTATGTATATTATATATATATATATATATATATATTTATATATATTTTGTTCTATTGGAAATTGTAATTTGTTTTTAAATAATTAAATAATATATCTATGTGTATATATAATTATATGTATACACACACACACACACACACACACACACATATATATATATATATATATATTTGAATATATCTATTTAATTGGATATTTGGTTATAAAAGATGCTTTAAATGCACAAGTAGATGTTTTTAAATGAAAATATTTAAAAAGGAAAGTTAATTTTTATTTTGATATAATCAAGAAATTGAAATAAATATTTAGATTAAATTTCTTATTGCTTGTAAATGAAATTAAATTAAGTTGGTTAATTGCAAGTAATGTGTTATTGATTTATTGGATTTAGGAAATCCTAATGATAGATTTATTTACTGTGTGAATTTGTTTATTAAATCATAATTACTTTTGTTCATGTCAGTTGGGAAATTTGGGTTAATTGAGTTTGTAAGTCTTCCAGATGGTGTTACTTTACGAGGGGGTTGTTATGTCTTCTGGTTCAACCTTTGATTTACCTTGGGTAGTGCACAGGATGTGTGATTTAGTTTGAACAGCTGGTTACTATGAATGAGATGTGTGATTTGGTTTGAACACTCGGTTACTACGAACGAGATGTGTTGTCTCTTGCTTCATGGTTGATATATGTTATCGGTTTTGTGCACCTTGTCTACCCATGGTTTGTGGATTAGATCCTTGTGTTTTCAGTAGGAGAGTGGCTCTCTATGGGGATTTGACACATGAAGGGGTGCTAGGGTAACTCACTGAGAGTTTAACCAAGTGATAACTTAATTAATTAATTAGGGGGTTTGGGTAGTTCCACACATTAATTTTAGATAATGTAGCCTCACTCATGGGCCCAAGTGCTTGTTTAGGCTTGGGATGAGTGGGAAGGCCTGGAATGGCAAGGTCAACTACCTGGTTTGACTGGAAGGTATGTTGATCCCACATAGTTGGTATGGGGGTCTGGTGGTCAGTAAAGGTAGCTAGGGTAACTCAGAATGGGGGTCTAGTAGCCTAGGAAGGTTAAACTAAGGTAACCCATAGCAAATTATGTGTGACACTCCTCCTATGACAACCGTCAGTGGTATTGTACAGTGGATGTTCTTGATTCTTTTATTCTAGAAGCAATGTAACCATCATGTTAAATGTTGTGCTTGTGTAGAGTAGTATTGTGTATTGCCTATGTCTAGAGGTTGTTGTTTTTGACTTGGGAGCCCTTTTACTATCTCCTAGCATGGGGGGTGGGCCTTTAGGTACCACTTGGTTGGGTGGAATGTGCACCTTACACCGTTGGGTCCCCAATTCTTGTTCGTGATGGCGGGTACTTCAAGATTGGAGAGCTTGTGTGTCCCTGTTGCTATGTTCTTTCTCATATGTTCCATTTGCATCAGTTGGAGACTTTGTATTTGTACTACTCATTTTTATTTGATGGTGATTCTTGTAACTTTGTAACTGTAACAATATTGTTTGATCTACCTCATTTTGGAAATGAGTCTTGCAAATGTTATATTGAATGAATGCAATGTAAGAATGAATCTTTAATGTACTTTATTTCTTATGTGATGATTTTAATGTTATTGAATGTATCTTATTTATATCATGAGTAATAATTATATGATATGGTTAGTTTTCTTATGTATATTGGGATTCGGATGTAATGCATTGTCACGTATCTTAGAGAATGTATGTGTTAAGTGTAGTTTGCATTACATGTTATTATTACACTTTTTAAAAAAAATAACTATGCTTTCGTTGTGTTTGTCTCTTTCTTTAAGGTTACGTGGTGGGGCACTACATTGGGTGCTACAACTTTAGATGTACTTGACCATGGGAAAAAATGCTTGATAGAAGGCTAAATTTTTTTTCTCCGAGACATTTTCAGATTGTAATCCCTACATATTTTAAAAATAAGAAAGATTTAGATGTTTTGTTCAAATTCATCTAAATTTATAAAAAATGAACCATAAAAGAAAAAAATTAATATAAACTAACAACCATATAGAGAAAAAGGGGTTGTAGTGGTTGCATCAGAACAAAAAAAGGAAAAAAAATCATGGAATATTATTAAATGCGACCCAAAATGTTTGATAAAAAAAATATGTAATGTTATTTTTTTAAAAGAACAAAAGAAATAAAGGGTAAGTGCACCAAGATGGTTCCCAAAAAAGGGGCTTAAGTGGCCACTTTTTTCTGAAATCAGGAAATACTGACCTTGGACATGAAATTGAGGATAGTTACACTCAAAATTTTGAGATGCAACAAAAACAAGGATCAAGTGCTCGAGTCTACTTTCTAAACTACTAATTTATTTTGAAAATGGTTGAGATTAAGGGGTTCAAAAGAGGGACACACACAAATTGCTATTGTTTCTGTCAGAAAAACATAACATAGCAACTCTTGTGTGACCCGAACGGGTGGACTTTTTGTAGTATTTTTAAAATTGCTCTAGTCGGGTTAGATAATAGTATGTGTAGTAAGGAATGATTTTTCTCATAATTTTTTAATGAATATTTGATTTTTTTATTAATTTTCTAAGTGGGCACTTCCTAAAAAGCAGAATTTTGGCTGTGCTCCTCCTAAATTTTTTTGAAAGTAATAGATTTTTATTTTTTTATTTTTTTTTAAATTTGTGGAATGGAGTCTAGTTTCTAAAAATGTAATTTATTTCAAATTTCGATGAATGGTTAATTTATAGCGAAAAAATACCAAACACTGCTTTTTGAAGAAAAACGGACATACAAACAAAAGAAATTATGGATGAAAGGCTTAACGTTGTTAGAAAGTGAAAAAAATTACATCATTGGAAAGCTAATAAAGAACCTAACATTACCCATGTCTTCGATTTTCTTGATATTGAACCAGATGCAATCTTGATGGTGAGCATAAACCCGATTATGTGAAAATTTGTTGAATTTGGAAAAACACATCTTCGTCTTTGGAATGCCCTCCAAGCCTTTGGGTTGGTATTCCAAGGAAAATACCAAAGCTAAGGCTCCGATTCCTATCGTGAAAATATAACGGTACACGTTATAACACGCTTAAGAGGCACCACATTATATTCCCTCGCTTTTGACATTTTCCCTCTTCAAGGAGCATTGCTAGCAACAAATAACGCACTCGTGTTATGTCTTCCTTTAGTTAAATGCCACTTTATTGAATGTTTGTTGATATTTTTGTATGTATATGTATGTTGGTGTATCATGTATGTATGTATGTATGC
>VDFB02000017.1:529414454-529425842 GCA_007258455.2 Sequoia sempervirens
GAGAGGGTTGGAAAGAGTGGGAGATAGTGGGAGAGGGTGGAAGATTGTAGGAGGTGTTAGAAAGGTTAGGATATGGTGGAGATTGTGGGAGAGAGTAGGGAAGGTTGGAGAGGGTTGCAAAGTGTAGGATAAGCTGGGAGAGAGCGGGAGAGGATGGGAGAGTGTAGGATAAGGTGGGAGAGAGTGTGGGAGATGATGGGAGAGGGTGGGAGAGAGTTGGAGAGGGTGAGAGAGGGTATCTCTCTCTCACTCCCTTCCTCTCTCTCTGAAGTATCTCCCTCTCTCTCACTCAATCCCTCTAGTTCTCTCCCTAGTACCCTTAATCCTCTACCCTATAAATGTACCATCTAAAGCTTAAAAAATCCAAATTTATCATAATGCGAGCACGTTATTAACCAATAGAGATATGTCCATTTAGGATTAAATAACGCGCTCGCGTTATAACAAGAACGCGTTATTTATTGCACTTATATTTGGATTCAATTTTTTTTGCTTTTAAAAAACATAACGCAAACGCGTTATAACGAGAACGCGTTATAACGCGAACGCGTTATAACGAGAATGCGTTATGGATTTTTTTTTCTTGTTTGGCCACAAAAGTGCGACCATCTTGGTGCACTTACCCTAAAATGAAAATTATCTTACTCTTCTTACTGTGGAGCAAAATCATTTTCTTTTTTTTTGTTGTCAGTTGTAATTGTGCAACAAAATATCTTTACTTTTTGCAAATCTTCTTTCTTTTTTGTTGTAAGTTGTAAGCGTGCAAAAAAATCTTTCCCTTTTCTAACTTTTTGCTTCTTCTCTATAGCTTAACAAAGATTAAACTCTAAAACCAAATTAATAAAAGAAAAATGACATATTTTGTATTGGTAAAACAAAAAAATGGTTTGAAAGAGAAGATTGTTGTTTTTATAAAAAAATCTATTAACGAAACTCAAAAATTATTTAGAATAAAACAAACTCAAAAATATACGGTAATGTTGGAAGACTATTTATGTGGCAAATTCAAATTTCCATTTTGACTGAACTAGAGTAAGAGACGCGGTTTTATGAACGTAAAATTGACGCTTTTCCTTCATAGAGGAAACTAGGTAACATTGCATAAGCAAGTTTTACTAGAATAACTTAGAATAGAATGTTTGCCATCGTGAAAAACATTACGACTTATGAGCTATTATAATTTGGACTAAAATGATTTTATTCTAAAATAAAATAATGTACAAATTAATAAAGTCAATTCTTTCGTTTGACTCGAAAGACTTCTCCAGTTAGTGGAGTTGAAGATTATAAACATTGAGTCGGGATCCAATTAATGAATGAGTTGTGGTGATATTTATATTTGGTGAGGTTGGGTGATCGAATCCCATAGTGAGTAAATTTTTAGTTTTAGAGTAGAATTAGTAATTTTAAGGCCTTTGTAACTTAGTTTGTTTCAGTACATGGTGAGGTGGATTTTTTTGTATTAGAGAATTAATAATTTTGAATCTTAAAAGTTGTTTCTATAATTTTTAGTTTGTGTTATAAACATAAACTAGGTTTCAAACAACTGATATTTTATAGATAAGTTGCTTAGTCTAAACCAATTTGACCAAACCCTAAATGGCAAGTTGGATTCAAATGGTGGAGATTGGATGGGTGACCTCTCACTCATCCAACATCACAACTTTTCTAGCAGTGGTCATATGCATGTTTGTTATGACAACCATTACAGCGACACTTTGCACTAAGGAGTATAAAATTTGCTACAAGAGCCACCACAAGGGTTGCATGGAGGTGCCGCTAAGTTGTTTTGGGGATTGGAAGTTGTTGGTCGAGGCGAGAGGTAGAGCTCTCATCAACACTATGAGCAATAAAAGCCTCATTTTCAGTAAGAAATGGTGGTAGAGTGAGAAAGAGGAAGTAGAGAGATATGACAACGCCACCACTAAAGACAATGATTTTCTTTGGTAGAAAAACATTCTGATGGGAGTGCTAGCCTTTGAATTTCTTAGGGCTTATCATATATGACCATAAGGGAGAGAATTTTCCCCAATTGTCCCCACGCTCCCCTCAAATTAACATCTTCCTTCCTTCTCCAGAAGTAAAGATTAATTGAAAATTTGAGTTTCAGATATAAAATTATGAAGGAAATTCATGTAGGGACTAATTGTTTTATCTTCTTCTCATGCAGATAAGGGGACAAATTGAGCTTATGTTGATAAGGGGACAAATTGATCTTATGTTTTGAGCTTTTTATTTATTTTGGAGATGTAAAATATTCCATAGAGTAGGCGATCATCTAGCATGGTTAGGTACCAAATCATCTAGATAGGAGAAAATTAGAAGAAAAAATGGAATCGCATCCTAAAGAAATAATTTTTGATGAAAAACAGAGGAAAGATTTCTGTAACCTTGAAATTTTTTATTTAACTAACCATGGTTTCTTAAGATGCATTGTCTTGGAGATCATTGAGCATCATTCAAAGGAATCATTGACATCATTTCAGTCTTTGGATTGTTTGCATAATTCAAAGACATTCATCTTTACATACTTCTTGTATATTCCTATCAGGAATAAGAAGTCATATTGTACACATTTGTGGTGTTGTTTCTTTTCAAGGAGAGAAACATTGTTCCATGATCGTAAATCATCTCAACATCTAGTTTTGAGCATCTACCAACACTATAAGCATCATTTTGAGGGGGTTCATTTTTCCTAGGTGTTTCCTTCAATCGATTGATGTCAAAGTCTTTCGGAAGTTTGGTGCCTAACTCTACTAACATCAAGAGATATTTTTTCATGTCTTGTTCTAAGAACTTTTCCAAAAATTTATGAAAACTTGGATCTTGTTGGGTGTGTTGTATATCTTCTTGTGTTATTTCATTGGTATCTTGTTGTCAAAATCGGTAAAAGGGGTTTTCTTCAGTCATGTTTGGATTTTCAATTTCTTTCTCTTTGAGTTTTTGTCTTTGCAACCTTGTCAAGATTGGCATACAAGATTTGGTTTTTTTCACTAAACTTAGATCTTCTATGTTGGGATTAGTTTCAATTTGATTTTAACGAAGCCAAATAGAATGATGTGTTCTATTGATGAGGCTAAGTCAAAAATATGATTATTGAGTTTTTGTTTTGTGATGGTAGGATGTCAAAATCCTGATGAGGAAACTTTGACTTAATAATCTAGATTTTGTTTTGATAATGGACACTTTGTATTTTGCAAGATCTAGGTTTATGTTTGAAAACAATTTGACTTGTAAAAACCTACTTTGTTTTAGGTTTTTAGGACATTGTTTGAACTGTGTAATGTTTCTGACTGAAAAAAAAGGAAAAAAAAAGAGTTTCTAATGGCAACAAATCTGACAGACGTTTCTGAAAGGTCTCTATTTTTCAGTATTGTGGAAGTGCTAATACAGAGGATAGACATGTTGAAACAGAATGCAGAAATGCTAAAAGCTTTGGTAAAAGCACTGTCAAACAGAGAAGAAGTGCTAAAACAGACCACTGATGTGCTGAAAGACTGGTGAATTCCAACACTAGTCATGTTTGGTTCTGATAGAAGCACTATAAAATGTATCGAAAGCACTGAAACAGATGACAAAAGCATTGTTTTGATTGTAGATGTGCTAAAAGATAGTGTAGAAATGCTAGAATGGACTATAGAAGCACTATGACACTGATTTTCTGACATTGACAGAGTTTGGTTTATTGTTGGTAGAAGCACTATAATATGTGGAAGAAGTGTTGAAACAGATGGAAAAAGCATTGTTTCAACTATGGAAGTGCTAAAATAATGTGTAGAAGCATTATAATTGATGGTATAAGAATTTTTTTGTTTATTTCCAAGTGGGGGGTGGTAATATGGGTCTCTCAGCTGCTATGTCCGAAACTTTTTCTTCTTCTTCATCTAAGGCTATGTATGTTGTGAGAAATTGATGGGGTATTTCATTTTTTTCAAAACAAAACCACACCACACCCAAGACACAGATCAAGTGGTTGCTTTTAATGACTCATGCAAAATCTGTAGCAACAAATTTAGAATATGCAAATAGGAACCACAAAGAAATATTTATTACAGGACATTTGTCCTTATCCCTTTCATTCATGTGTAGATATGATACCTTTCCCTAGACACTATAAATTTCCTAAATATGACAAATACAATGGAAAATTAGACCTGATTGACCATGTACAGAAATTTAGAACAATGGGCCTCGAATTTTCACAAGAAGATACTTACCTAATGAGGTTGTTTCCTAGGAGTTTAGGAGCACAGTGTATGGAATGGTTTTCCAAATTACAAATGGGAATCCGATCCTTTGAGGAACTGGTCAACAAATTTATCACACAGTTCTCTTTCAACATTCAACATGACGTAACCATAAAGGATTTGTATAACATGAAACAAAAGAAGGGTGAGACATTCCTATCCCTCGTACAACATTGGAGAAATTTTTTCGCTAGATATCCTCAATCTATACCTGAAGAGGAAAAGATTGAATTATTTATTGACAACTTAAATGGTGAAATGAGTTATAGACTAGAATTACAATGTCCCTCGACATTTGAAAAAGTGATTTAGAATGGGCTTAATATTGAAGAAGCTTTAGTAAAAAGAGGAGTGATTAAACATTTCAATGATACCTCAAACAATGCAAATTTCTCAAATCACTATGGAAACAATGACAAGCCTAAATTTTGGCAAAAAAATAGAAATACTAGAAGTAATGATGCTATAACTGACATGCAAAATAAAAAAACTAGTATTCAATTTAACGGAAAAAACCGTTAAAACAAATCAAAATGAAAATAAGAACAATAATCAAAGCACTACTCAAAACATTAACACCAACAATACAGAATCTCAACCATCATATCAAAGACAATCCAATTGATAGAGATTTACCCCATTAGAACAAACTTTGGAATCAACAATGAGAGAGCTCATTGCAAACAAACTTATTACTTTACCAGAAGCCTGAAATTAGGATCCAAAGGTGAAACCATCTTGTTGGAATGATGCAGATTATTGCAACTTTCATAAAAATAAGGGACATAAAACAAATGATTATATGCAATTAAAACATTTAATACAAGAATCGATCAAAGCAAAGAAAGTGTTTTTTGAAGGGCATCAAACAAACAATGATCATAGTGTGTTTACAAATCCATTACCCAACTATGAAAAAGAAGAGTCTTCTTTAAGTGGTAAACGAAAAAGTATAAACTATGTCTATGACACCACCATTCTTTTCCTTTTTCAGGTTGAGAAAAATGACATTGATAATCAAACAGATGACACAAACTTCAATGACATTGAATCCCTGAACATGATACCCAACACAAACACATCTGACAATCAAATCAATGTCCTAAAGATCAAGGAAACAAAAGACCATCAAAAAGTCAATGCTAACAAGGGGGTAGTCCAAAGTGATACTGAAAAGAATTTCCTCCAAAAACACTACCTCCCCATTGCATCAATACAACATTGTGGACCAATTACAAAAGATACTCGCACAAATATCTATTTTAGAACTTCTCAAAATTTCACCATCACATAAAGAAGTTCTGGAAGAGGCTCTAGTAGCTACAACGGTGCCCAATAATTTGGATGTTTTTCAATTCCAAGCCATGGTGGGGCATCTTACCACACCTCATTATCTGTCGTTGTCTAAACAAGATGATGTGTCTATAAATCACCCACATAATGTAGCCTTGCATATAGAGGTTCTAATCCATAAACACTATGTCAAGCATGTCTTAATAGATGGTGGAGTTGGATTAAATATTTGTACTTTGAAACTAATTCATGCACTGGGCTATTCTGACAACACCATTGACTCCAAAAGAAATATAAAAATAAAGGCATATGATGAAGAGGAAAGGTCTTCCAAAGGGCTAATAGTACTTCCAATTCGAGTAGAAATGATTTTCAAAAACATTGTTTGTCAAGTGTTAGACAAGGACTTAACATATAACATACTATTGGGTCATCCATGGATCCATGAAACGCAAGCGATACCTTCAACATACCATCAATGTCTAAAATTTCTAGTAAACAGACAGGAGGTCACCATATCAGCTGACAACAATAATCCACAGACTTGCAACATGTTAAAAGAAAATCAAGACACTCTGGTACCCCATAACAGAGAAGTCAACACTTCCACTTCATCTAGTGGTGAAAGACAACCCAATTTCATATCTAAATGGGTTGAGAAGAAGGATCAAGTAAAGGAAACCACTGTTGCAAACACGACTATATCAAACATTGAAGGTCCAATGAATGAGTTATCACAACAATTTTTAGACAAGGTTCAGTTAAAGGACAAAGGCTTAGGAGAATATTCCCTTGAGAAATCTTTGTGTCTATCACAATTGCTACCATCACCAAAATCATATGGAAAACCCATATCAAACACACCAAGTTCATCACAACCAATCGCAACTCTTAATGAAATATTTGTTAAAGTAGGTACCCTCAAAGATGAGTTAGAAGATAAAGCCATTCTTAATTGGCTATACAAGGATGAAGAAGCCTCAACATCAACAAATATCAACATCAAAACATATCGGTATGGAAAAGGGAAGGCTATCTTAGAGAAAATGGGTTATGAAGGCCAAGGACCAATTGGCAAGAGAAAGGATGGTATTATAGAACCTATTCAACCTCTAACTCTACAGCCTAAAGATAAAACAAGATTAGGCTACACAAGTGAAGCAAAAGAGGAAGTAACTTAGAAAGTGGTAGAAAGGATTCTACAAATGAGAGATGGTTCTGACACAGATTCCAACAAGTATGAATGGGATCATTTATTTGCTACATCATACACTGACAAACAAATTGATGCCATTCAAACATACACACCCTTACAAGAGGAGGGACACAGTTCAGGAAATAGACCATTTGTAATGGGATCAACAAATATTGATGACTTAAGCAAGGATGATCAGACATCGAGTGAGACAGACAACTTGGAGATAAGTACTATCATAGACCTCAACCTTCCTACCAATAACTTTGACCATCTAGCTATTAGAACACTTATAGCTGTCAATCTTATTCAACCTGATGACTTATTACCCTTGAGGCATCCTGAACTTATTGACTAGGAACCCACCGAACATATTCATTTACCAGTATTTTCAAATGATGTTGCCATCATAAACTATCTTTGTAGTGATGAACCTTATACGAGTTCTATCTATAACACTCATAACGATGCTTCACAACGGGAGGCTGCCAAATCTTCTAGTTGCAAAAATGACAACAAAAATAAATAAATCTAATGCTGAAAACCTTTCTGAGGTAGCATTAGATTTTGAAAAATAAAAAATGAAGAACGTATCCAATAGTGAAAACCTTTCTAAGGTGCCGGTATTGGCATGGTGTGATGGTTTATAGGTGGCATTGTTGTTCTTGCCACCAAGGTTCAAACCCCATTGGGGTGGTATTGTTGAATGGTTGTATCCGGTTCATAGCTCCGGTCAAAAGCGTTTACCCCTTGAATAAAAAAAGAAAAAGAAAACCTTTCTAAGGCATTGAAGGATGGAAGATTTAACACCCTCCCAGAGCATTGCCATGATAGATCATTAGTACCCATAGAACTGACACAGTCTATAAATCTAGGAACAACTGAAAAGGCCAAGATCCTACATCTAGCAACATCCATGATAGAATAGGAGAAGCCTGCATTCACAAAATTATTTGAGGAGCGACACATCAATTTTGCATGGTCTTATTCTAACATGCCAGGATTAGATCCAGATCTCCTAATGCATGATCTATCACTACCAAAAGGAATCAATCCAGTCAAACAAAAATTGAGAAAGATGCATCCCCACATCGCCCTGATGGTTAAAGCTGAGCTGAAGAAATTGTTAGATGTAGGATTTATCATGTCCATAGATTATGTAGAATGGATCTCAAATATTGTGCCAATATCAAAACCTGATAATAGCATCAGAATAGGCACATATTTCAGAGATTTAAACAAGGTGCACGCCCAAAGGATGATTTTCCTTTACCCAACATTGACATAATTATTGATCTAACAGTAGGATATGCCATGCTATCTTTAATGGATGAATTTTCAAGGTATAATTAAATAAAAATAGCACCTGAAGATCAAGAAAAGATGACATTCACTTGTCCTTGAGGTACATTTTGTTGGAATGTCATGCCCTTCGGGTTGAAAAATACAGGTGTGATATCAGCGGGCGATGACCACTAGTTTCCACGACATGATGCATACTTTCATGAAAGATTATTTGAATGACATCTTAGCAAAATCATACACAAGGGAAGGAAATTTGGAGATCCTTGATAAAATCTTCACTAGACTGGAGAAGTTCAATGTTAGCTTGAACCCAAAGAAATGTGTGTTCGGGGTAACATCAACAAAACTCCTTGGTTACATAGTAGGGTCCTGCCACAATAATGGGTTACACTTTTTGGGACATCCTAATTTTTTCCTGAAATCACATATTTTTAGAAAATACAATGATTTATGACTTCAAAGGTTCCATTTAAATTATTTTAATTAAAGAGGGATTGATCAAACCCCCTTAGATCAAAGCCTCTTGGATAGAACCTTGTTAGATTTAAACCATACCTATAATCGAGTCTCCTCTACACCTATCAAAATGCTGATAAAAAACCACTTTTGATTTACCTTTTGAGTGATCAAATGAATTCATTTAAAATTTATGCTTTGTAAGCCTATAGCCCTTATTATAAGCTTCCAAAAAAGTATAATTTTAAATATGTTTAATTTGATTATTATATTTATTTCTTATTTCTTGTGAATGTAGGATTTTCAATGAACATCAAGTTCTTTATTTCACACATACGAAAAAATAGAAAAATAGAGAAAAAAATTTAAAAAAATACATGTGCCCTAGGTATTGATGTCCTTATTCCAACAAAAAAAGAATAAGTTAATTCAAATGAATACAAAAAAAGTTATGCGTGTCGAAGTACACCTCTTTCCAAATTATAATTATGCTGACTTGATAAATTAATTAAAAAATATATATGTAACAAATAATTATGAAAAAATATCCATCCCCTAGATATTGGTGTAAAAAAACTGCATTTTAAAAATCAGAATTGTATCCTATGTATAAAAAAAGTTATGTGCACCGAAGTGAACATCACTTTTTAAAAATGTTGATTAGTAGAAAAAATAAGTTATTAAAAATCACATAAAACGATTCACAATTTATTTTTTAATTTTTTTAAAAAAATATAATTAGAATCTACACAAAATATCTAACAAATAACTAGTTTGATTCATCTTCAAAACCTTAATGGTTTAGCTACTATAGGTGTAAGAAAGTGAATGTCTGGTGAAAAATCATGATTTTAATGTCAAGTTTGGCCAAAAATTGTAACCCATTATTGTGGGATCACCCAGTATCAAAAAAAGGTATTGAAGTGGACCCAGCAAAGGTTAAAGCAATAATGGAGATGTTTCCACCTAAAAATATTAATCAATTATGGTCCCTACAAGGCAGGTTGTAATCCATTAGGAGATTTATCTCCCAGCTGGCAAGCAAGAGTCATCCATTTAATCATCTCCTTCAAAAGAATGTTTCATTCAAGTGGGATCATGATTGTGAAATAACTTGTAACCAGATAAAGCAATAATTGATGTCACCTCCAATACTCATGCCACCTATGGTAGAGAAACCACTATTACTGTATATTGCAGCAACTAACATATCTTTAGGAGCTCTATTGACACATGAGGATTTTGAAGAAAAAGAACACTTGTTATTTACTACATCAATAGGACACTCAACGAATATGAAATAAACTACACATTCATAGAGAAGGCTTGTTTGGAACTGGTCTTTGCAACCCAATAGTTGCAACACTACATGTTGACTCATATAGTTAGGCTCATAGTGAAAATAGACACATTGAAATATCTACTCAGTAAAGCTGCTCTAACAGGGAGATTGGCAAAATGGGTCATGATCTTGAGCAATTTTGGCATCCAATATGTTGACAAGAGGGCCATCAAAGGACAGGTAATAGTGGATCAACTAGCTGAAGCTCCATTACAGGATTATCATCCAATGAAATTTGAATTTCTAGATGTAGACATCCTGAATATTACAACACAACAATGGAGGCTCTATTTTGATGGATCATACACACAAAGAGGGTCTGGTGTGGGAATTCTATTTGTCACACATCAAGGGCACACCATCCCAAGATCCTATAAGCTAATGTTTCCTTGTACCAATAATATAGCTGAGTACGAAGCATTGATTATCGGCATCAAAGTAGCTATTGAATGGAAAATCATAGAAATGCAAGTGTATGGGGACTCACAGCTTGTCATATATCAGGTAAATGATGTGTTAGGATTTAGGTTCCATCAACCTTGTAAATCGTTTAATTAATCATTTTCCTAAAGTGTTGTCAACATTTACCCATAAGAGGTGAAATCGTTTAACCAATGGTGGTGAAAGAGACAATGTAAATGTAGTGTTACCGTTACCATTTGTCATTTAGGAAAAGGACAAAATAGCTAGGTCTCCCACTTGGAATCTTCTAGAATGAGGTTTTTATGATGTTGTAAGAGCATCTATGACATGTATGACAGTTGTCATAAGATGCTATGACAATATGACAGATTCCTATGACAAGTATGACAAATTCCTATGACAGAATATGCTATCTTTGACCCCAGGTGCTCATGCATAAGTTATGCCTTATGAAAATTGTAAGAGCATCTGTCAGAGGCTATTTTTAGGATGTCATGACCATTTCATGAAGGGAGGTGTGGGTTTTTCTAGGTGGTATTTCTGCCTATTGTTTGGTGAAACATGGTGGTTTTCATCCTCACAAATCTCTTTAAATAGGGGCCTTGAGCTAGAGTTATTCAATTCACTTTTGCAGGTTTGCAAGGTAATAGGGTGTTGTAGGATTTTACAAGGATGATAAGAGAAGTATATTGCTGCATGTAATATTTCATAATATTAGTAATATACTTTCCTCTCTTTCGATGGTGGAGTTTTTTTTTTTCCTTCGGGGTTTCTCTACGTAAATATGTTGTTGCATGTGTTATGATTCTTCTATCTCTCTCTCATTCTTTCTTCACACTAAGGCTAAAGGTTAATCTACATATTTCAGATTTTCATTCACCTATTTAAGTTCATATTGCAAGCTTTCTTCACCTTGATAATCAACATTTGGTATTAGAGCTAACGGTTCTATTAAGGAAGGGACACTTTCCTTTTAAAGTGTTGAAGGTTTTTGTTGTAGTGGGAGCTTTTGTGTTGTGAGTTTTGTAGATTTGTGAAAGATTGTATACCATGGCCTCCACCTCTCATCAAGATATTGAGAAGTTCAATGGAACTGGTTACAAGATTTGGAAGTTGAAAGTGGAGGA
>VDFB02000017.1:529433603-529509790 GCA_007258455.2 Sequoia sempervirens
TCAAAATAATAATGTCAAGTATACAATGATGTCTAAAATGGAGATATATCATCAAAAAATGGTTTTAATCAAAATGTACATCATCATCTCAAAAGCAAACAAGAATCACATTTGAAGCTAAGTACTGTTGGCTCCAAATAGTGCAGGCATCACAAGATGGGTCCCTCCACCACCACCAGATGTACCAGGATCTATAGGGTCTCTCCAAAGAGGCTGTGTCACACCCGCACTGACAATCCTAGAATGAGTCCTGCCAGATCGGGACTGCCTGTAGCTCACTCTCTACTCAGAAGGGATGACATCATAATATTTACCTCTATAGTACTCCACCTCCCCACCAATACAAGAAACCTCTCGCATATAATTTTCTAGGTAGGTACCATCTGCCAGTCTCTGTAATCTCTCGGGTGTGGCCTGAGCACCCTCTGCTATAAACTTGGCTGCATCCCTCTTGGCTATCAAGGATATAATCTGAGCCTGGGCTGCCCTTGTAGTCTACCTATCAACATCCCTCTCGAATGTCAATTTTGTAATCTATGACTGTACCATAGAAAACCGAGCCTACACTGATGATAAATCCTTTGCATGTAACTAGGCCTATGCCTACATCTGAGCCTGAGTCTGTTCTAATAAACCCTGAGCCTAAAGAAGCTACTCCTGAAAAATATCTAACTACACCTAAAGGCTCACTATCTGCAGCTAATCTGACACATCCCTCACTTCCTGCCTCTTACGAGGCACTGTCTCTGAAAAATCTAAGGTAGGACCCAACCCACTTGCAACCTCTCCACTATCAAATCTATAGTCATCATTGCTGCTCTCATCCCAGCTGCTTTACTCTCCACTATCCTCCTCCTCACCAACATCCTCCTCCTCTCCAAAATCCTCCTCAACATCAACATCCTCCACCTCAACCTCCTCTCTCCTTCACCTATGACCATGTACAATAGGAATGTCCTCCTCTACGGGTAATGGGGAAGACTCATCTAGAATGGTAAGATGTGGAAAAGGATGCAGAGCCAGATACTTGACATAGTCTGCTATAACCGGTGGCTCAACAATGTTAGGATGGATATCCCACTCAAATGGTTGTAAAGACTAATACTCCTAAACAATAGCATCATATGACAAAGCATGCCCCCAATCTGTAGTATTTGATTGATGACGGGCATAATGAGCAACACCTTGGGGCATAACCTAAACCATCCCATACTGTCTATACACCTGTCTAATAAAAAATATTTGCAATACCCAATGAGTATGACCAAATAGTAGAATGGACTGATAAAGATATGGTAACTGAACATCATCATCGTCCCAATGATCACAATCTAGGTATGGACGCCATGCCGCAGACTCTATGTCATCAATCACTCTCCTCCAGTACTCTAGCATACCCAGTCTGGATTGAGTAAGGCAGCCAACATATCTGAACACATATGGTCTCATAGGTGGTCTTTGTCTAACTAGCACTGGACAAGTGACAACTATGTGCTCCCACGCCCGTACTTGAAGGAAAGTGACACCGCCTGATAAACTCTGACCTCTAAGATAAATAGTTGAATGTAAATCATGATATAGGTGGGCAAGCATACACATCCCCCAAGCATATTTGGTCCCATGAATGACCATACTCTCCAAAACTTGGCCCCAACCAACAAAGAATCCCTTTGACCTGTGATTAGGACAAATGAATCCTCTGATAAATCTAGCAAGCACTGTAGGTAAAGTGGCATAATTAGCTACCATCTCCCACCATGGAATCCACTCTCCAACAATATGCTCATCCTCAAACACCCTTCAAATAGCATCAATGCCACCCTACTCTACTGAATTGTATACAACAATGTCACCCACAATTGGTATCCACAGGTTCCTCTAGACATCCTCTGGAGTGACTGTCATTTCACCGGTTGGAAGGTGGAAGGTGTTATGAATAATAGAGAAGACAAACCGCATCGTACAATGACTGCCATGTCAAGCTGCCCAAACTAAGGTATCAAATCAAATGTACATGGGAAATGTTCTCAAACCTAAAGGTTCTCCAATAGATCCTATTATTAGGAAATAATTCAAAGTCAATACTTTTTTTTGAATCATCAAACATCAAAATTATCCTATCAAAACTAATCAACTCTTGGTGAGACTTTGGATCAAATCTCATGAGAAAACATCATCGAACCTCACCTATCATGAGGTCAAATCATCATATATCGTTGAGCCTCACCTATCATGAGGTCAATCATCAATGCATCAAATCAACCTCACTTATCATGATGTTCATCAATTAAACTATAATTATTCCTCACCTATCATGAGGATAATTATCATCAAATCAAACATTAGACCTCACCTATCATGAGGTTGAATATCATCTACTTGATCAGGATTATCAATTGAATCAAACCAACAGCTGACACGATCAAAAAATTGACAAAATCAAGGACAAATTTTACAAACTTCATCAATTTAATTTGAATGCACTAAAATAGGCATTCAAAGCACTAAAATCATGACATGATCCATTTCATTAGTCAAAAGCGCTATAATAGGCAGTTAAAGTGCCATTTCACCAAAAGCACCATTCTACAAGGTCAATGTGCTAAAACTTTGGGTCAAAGCACTAAAATAGAAGGTCTAAGCACTAAACAATCTATTCTAAGAGCTAAAGTTTTGAAAGCGCTAGTTTATCCTACCTAAGCACTAAAACATTTATCTTATGCACTAAAGTTTTCAAAGTGCTAAAACACTATACTGAAGCGCTAAAATAGAAACCCTACATACTAAAGTTTTTGAAGCACTAAAACACCTAATGAAAGTGCTACAATGAAAATTAAAGCGCTAAAAGAATTGAAAATTTAAAAATCTAAAAAATGTGCAAAAAATGATGGGATAAAGGGTACATACCGGAGGTTTGTAGGCGGTTGGGCACTGGTGACATCGTACATGCTTGAACTAGTGGGTGCGATAAGGAATCGACATCTCGCTCCAAGTGGCTCAAATAGGTCTCTCTCACCATGTTTTCAAAATTCAAGATGCACAAATGAGTTTGGAAAGGACCCTTTTAATTTTTTATAGGCTATTGAAGGTGGGATTTTTGTGGGGTTATTTTATTTTTTTTAAAAGGAGATTAATTCAATAACATCCTGGGGCAATTTCTACATCAATTATCGGGAGATAAATTATTTCATCACTGAATATTCATCGAATCTACATCAAAATCATTGACAAAATCATAAAAAATTGAAAAAATCCAAAAAATTCAAAAAAAAAAATCATTAATTTATCTCCCAAGGGGGCATATATCCATCAATCACCTGAAAATCATGTCTAGGGCATACTGAATTTTTTTCCATCGATACTAGTAGTAGCAGCACAAAATTTTCTTTGAAGCAATGTGTAAACACATCACTTCAAAGAGGGGCAAAATGTATACACCTAAAAATGGTCTGGATAATCAAATTAATTAAATACGCTTTATTTGATTAACTATCTTAATTTCCTCTACTATTAAATAAATAGAAATATTTATTTATAGTTCATTTCTTCTATTCTTCAATAATCAATTAAATCTACAACTTCTATAGTTGGTGTTATTTAGTTATTACATCATTTCAATCTTAATTAAATAAACAAAGTTAAATACTTTATTGTTTAATTATCATATTCCTTCTATTTTAATTTAATAAACAACTTATATAGTTCATTTTATTAAATTATTTATTCCCTTTTTTCTAATTTAAATAAATATTTAAATAAAAGAATAGATAAAATTCCTCTATTCACTCACCTACCAAATTTGATATTCTAAAATCCAATTTATTTCAACTAGCATTCACGGGAAGCTGTGGAGACAAATTTGAATCAATCTCTCAAATCTTCTTCCTTTGATCTTTCTTATCATCTTGCCTAATGTTTTCATGAGGAGAAACCATTCCCTTCATTAGCTCCAGCTTCTTCATCTCTCACTCTTCAAATCTCAAGATTGAATCCACGCCTCTGTTGTGTTGCCTTTGTACAAATTGTTGTTGTGAAATCTATATATACAGCCTCATTCAATAGGAAATGGATTTGAGGACCCTAAATATCTGTGCAAAATTCTCTGTAGCATTCATAGCAATCAAGCTACAATCATATCAATAGCAATAGCAATAGTATCTTAGCATCATAGCAATCATAAGCATCAGTAGAATGACATCATAGTTTTACTGTAGCTTTCATCCATCAAGTTTCATGTCACAATAGATTACAGTAGTATCATATATTTTTAGTTTAATTATCAATCCTCGCATCATTGCATTTAGCATCAATTCCATTCTCTAGATAGGCATTTTAACAGTTACAGTGCTTACAAATCTGAGAGCCCTCTGTGACTTGATAAATCTTTGGAGATAGGAGACAATGAGACGCTTTCAAGCTTTCTGTGCTTTTAAATTAGTTTAATTGTTGTTAAATCTTGATATAATGTTTCATTAAGAAGTGTTTTAGTTGTTTACTTATTTACTTATTTCACACTTATAGTTAGTACGTGTTTGGGGGGGAAAAATTACTCCTCGCCTCCCTCCTTAAACTTTTTCACTTTTCATGAGAACAAATTTTAACTCCCATTTATTTTAAAAGGTTGAAAAAATGTTGTATCCGGCTCAATCTAAAACCCTAATATATTATATTATATTGAATTCTATAATCTTATATTATATTATATTATGATATTATATTTTACATATTATAAGTTATTGTGATATATGATATAATAATATGAATATATATTATATTTTATATAATATTTTATATATTATTATTTATTATGATATATTATATAATAATACAAATACTCGTAATAGCATATTATATTATAAATTCTATAACAATATAATATATGTTTGTATTATGATATCATTTATCACAATAACATATAATATATAAAATATAATATCATATATAATATTATATAATATAATATAAAATATAAAATGTTTCCCCCAAACATGTACTGACAAATAGTAAGTGGTTGCAACATCAATGATAGGTTACATATGGAGTACATGCCATTTCACCATCAAATAGAAGATATTTGGAAGTATTGAAGATGAAATGGATGGAGGTGGTCACCTTGAAGGGTGGGTAGATGATGTTTGTAGAGGTGGGGAGTTCATGGGAGGAAAGCAAAAGAGTTGTTAGAGAAACCCTCCTACACTTACTGAGGGGTACCATTGCTTGGATTGCTCTTGACAATAGGGCCAGGTTACTCTTTGCCTACTCCATTTTCAAGCCTTTCAAGTTTTATGAATATAAGAGTGATGTCATTGTCAAGATATTAATATTTGCGAATGAAGAGGGAAGGACAATGATGAAGCTTTTCAACTTCCACAATACACCTAATTTTGAAAGAATTGAGGAGAAAGTAGTCTCCCCCATTTCAGAAGCTAAGAAATTACTATTAAAGTATAAGAAATTCTAATCTTTCTTTTTTTCCATTCTTCTCATCTAAATTTGTGTCTCCCTTCTATTAAATAAAAAAGTCTACATTACATCTCATTTTGTATCTTCTTAATGATGAATCATGATATATTTAAATATCACACATTTTAATGGTTAAATAGTTAATAGTAAGTTTACATCTCATCTACACTAAAAAATGGTAAATAGTTTCTTTTTTAACTAAAAAAATTGTATGAGTGTGATTTAAAATGATTGTAAAACCATCACATAATTATTAATAGAAGCTTTTTCAATTAATAATATGAAATTTATGAAAATATCATGACTTTAATTAACAAAATTTATAGAAGTGAAATGTGATTTATAGCCAAAACTCTTGAGAAGCTACAAATATATCCTTCTAAAAATATTGTAGACATATTTCATAAAACCTTGTTGGGATTCCCATGTTGTCCATTCCTTTGGTAAAATATCACAAATGTCATCTATTGAACACATCTTTCATCATGATAGGCTTTGCTTGAGGTTTGCCATCTAGGCCACTAGAGTACAGTTATTAACAAGATTGTGTCTCACCTTTTTTTAATTGCATTTAGAGTTGGAGTAATCCCTATATCTAGACCTTTGGATTAGAATGGATATTTCCTTTTGAAGGAAGATAGTCGTAAATTTAGTTGGGATATAAGATTAAAAAATAGTATTTCTCTTAATAGAAAATATGTCAATCCTCTAATCTATGTTCATTGGAACATTAATAGTTTAGTTCTTTCTATCATACAAACCTCTTGAATGTTATTGGGCCTAAACTCTCTAATATTAATGAATCGATTAGAAAATTCTCCTTTGTGAGCTTTAAAACCTCCATGTTGATCAATGGTATCTCAACTAGTCACCCAATTTTAATATTTGATTTACCAAGACCTCCCTCTATCATGGATATGATTGAAGTGGAGAAATATTCTCATGTTGGCACTTCTAACTCTATCAAGGTATTTGTAATAGTTACCTCAGGCTCATACATTTAATATATCTAGATCATGACTCAAAATATCATTGTTAGTTTATCATAATGATTTGAATGTGGTTTTTGTCATCGCTTAGTGTTGGTTATTCCCTCATCATCTCATGATTAAACATAGGTTCAAAGGATCAATGATATCTCTCATACACTTGTTGGTAAGTTCCTCAATCTATATATTTATCCTATCCTTCCTTTTCATAATGATACATTGAATAATATTCATCCATCCTTGGGTTCCAATAAAGGTGCTAAATATTCTCTCCTAACTACTACACTTTACATGGGTTTTGTTCCCTTAGTTAACACCACATATCACTTTCTTTCATCTACCTTTACAATTGAATTGGTTCTTTCGACTCAAAATACCCTCCATGTAATTGATTATCAAGATCCTCCTCATCTTTTGCTACCCTTTGATGAATTTTTCTTTCCTCGTTTGTATCACTATATTGTTGATCCACCACTCAATTTTATTTCTTGTACTTCTAATTCAAACACTTCAGCTTCTCTTCTTCTAATGATGTGACTTGTAATATCTTTCAAATGGAAAAATAAACCTAGAATCTTGATGACATGAGCAAGCCACAAAAGACAAATACACATTAAAATAAAAGATTGAAGATATGACTCATAACTATTCCACTAAAATGAGGATGCAACAATGATAGAAGGTAAATATGAGTTAGATTTCTTAGGGGTAAATGTACAACCAATGTGAGATAAGGGAGATAGTACACATGTGTGGTAAAAAGTCTCTACAAAAATAGGAAAGTACAACCACCTGTATTAACACTATATTACATCCCTAAGTAGATGCCTTATATTTTACAAGGGAGATAATGACTACCAAAGTAAATACCTACCTATGTAATCTTATTTTAAGTTTATATTAATGGAATAAAGGAATTATTAACACTCCCATAATTATACTTGAATGGATGGAATATATCCCAAATAATGTGTAGTCATATTAGATACTCATATACAAATATAGTCTCTCTTTCAATAATGATATGGAAAGAATCCCTTGCAAGGAAAAAATTGCCCACAAGAAAGAAGATTATAAAAGAGTTTATGTAGCTCCAATATTTAGTCTCTTCTACTAATGTGCATGCTCAACACTAAATATTAAAGATGATACACACTTTCCAAATGAAATGTATTCCTTTAGGAGGAAATAATTGTAGAGATGAATTTAGATTTTTTTGGTGTGAAATTAAGTGAATTTCTATAGTGAAAACTCAAACAAATAGTAAAAAGGTGTAGTTTATTAATTACAGTAATATATATATATATATTTTTAAGGAGAGGCATGCAATTAGAAATATCATAAAATAAAATAAAACAATGCTAGATGTACATATTGATGAGAATGGGTAGTTACGCGAGTCGCCCTGTCCAGCAGTCGGCGTAAGGCTGTGTGTTGTTAACCGTATGTGATCTGACATCACCATCGAATAGCAGATATTTGGAAGCAATGAAGAGGAAATGGATGGAGGTGGGAAATGCTTGGGATAAGGAGGTGCAGATGATGTTTGTGGAGGTGGGGAGTTCATGGAAGGAAAGCGAAAGAGTAGTTAGAGAAACCCTCCCGCAGTTACCAAGGGGCACCACTGCTTGGATTGCTCCTGACAACAGGGCCAGGCTTCTCTTTCCCCGTTCCATTTTCTGGGCAACGAGTGTTTACTATAATAATAGTCATCTCATAGTCAGCATATTAACGTCTGTGGATGAAGAGGGAACCGGAAGGACGAAGATGGACTTTGTCAACTTGGAGTAGCCGACGTGAAATATTTGGATTTCGAAGGGAAATGTTTGAAAGGTGAAGGGATGTGGTTGAAATCTGGGGAATGGTTGAAAGATGACGGGGAGTAGTTGAAACAATATCTGGAATGTTTGAATGAATTTCTAAACCGTTCGAATGAATTCTTGGAACAGCAGCCCATAGTGAGGGCATCCTATTTTCCTGCCAACGAGTCTCAGTTTGGTGTTTCCTATGTATGTGATTAAGAGATACTTTTACATAGCTTGCGGGATTAATCAGCCCAGAGGTAGCTGTAATTGAAGCTTTTGTTTTTGTTTCCCTTCTAATTGTGATTAGAGCAGCGAAGCAGTCTGATTCAATGAACCTTGCCAATACATGACATTTGTTCCCTTGCAGCCCATGTGATATCCTGCCCTTTTTGCAATTTCAGTGTAGAACTTCTGTAAATAGAGATTTAAATTGTATTTGTAGTTTTAATTTAGTTTGAGATTTGTCTAATCCGTTGTAGCTATCTTTGATTTACAATGGTGCAGTGATATTCTCATCACTGCAATTGACCTAATTTGTTGGAATCTATTCTTACATGAGCCTAATGCTTCAACTGCTAATGTGAATTCAGCTCTGGCATGCATGTCTCTGCTTTTCTTGCTTCTCTTCCTGGTTGGTCGTATGTTTACAATGACTCAGGACATGAGTAGTCTCTGATTTCGGAAAAGTAACTATTCTAATAGCAGTCACTGATCTGGTAAATTAATAGCAGTCGCTGATTTGGTAAGGAGTGAGTTGGAAGGAGCTCTTAGAAGGCTCATGGTCCTTTGAATAATTTGAGAGATGTATTATTTTTTTTTCTAATTTATTAGATACATTAGTTAACTTTTAAGTAGACAGACATTTCTCATCACTAAATAATTAATATTTGACATTGGTTTGTATTTTTCTTTTAAGGAAAACAATTATATTATGCTAAAAGTAAATTTAGCACATCATTTCTCATCTATTTCATCTTGATAGAATGTTTTATTGCAATAACACATCAATAGGTGGCATATTTTTGTGTTAAATCTAAATCATCATCTAATCCTTGTCCATCTTGATTTACCCATATTCACACAACTAGCCAAAATTTATGTGTATGTTGGACTAATTAACCAATAATTAGATAATTTGGTGTACTAGTATACCAACTCAAATGTCACTCGCCTAAGGCATCTGATAGATTAGATAGCCCTCTATAGGGTCAATATATGAAGTATAAGAAAAAAGAAACAATAATCATTAATGGAGCAATATGTTTGACACGAATACTCACCAAAAATATTGTACATTCATTAGCTTCATATTATATCTTATATATTGAAAACATACTAGGATTATATGAATATTAATATCCCTACTCTTCTCTCTATTCTACAACAATAGGAAGTATGCTTATATCTCTTGAATAAGACAACTAAGAAGGGGGGTGTGTGAATCAGCTGTCAAAGAATTAAACCTTTAACTCAATCATCGGAACTAATTATTAATATTGCTTAAATGATTAATTGAATCAAATGTCAATGTAGAAACTTAAATCCAACACATAGACACAATAACACTAGATTTACGTGGAAAACCCAATAAGGGAAAAATCACGGTGAGGATTAACTCACGCTATAGAGAATATCAACACCGTTTGCAAAAAGCTCACTACCTAAAATCAGGCTCACTGCCTGAAATGAGGACTCGCTGTTTGGAACAAGGACTCACTGTCCAACAAGGCTACAACCCAGAGGGCTCACTACCATAGAGATACAAAGAAGACAAAGAAGACTTGTTACAGAGAGACTACAATCCCAATGCAACAAAGGACTCCACCACAATTACTCGCACACATGCATGAATGATAGAGTTCACCTTCTGTTCACTACATCCAGAAACTCAAAATTAAGTTTTGCACTGATCTATCTCATTCACACCACATGCACACATACTGAATAGAATCAATGTCACATAAAACTACACTTTCCTTTTTCTCTTGTCGCTCTTCTTCTTCGCTCTTGTCTCATTCTTCACCAATAACTCATCTTGCATTTATACCATCTTCAACTTTGAAACATATCCAAAGTCGGCCATCCAAATTCAAATTCAAATTAGGTTGGTGCCAAAACAACCTAGGGTGGAATTAGAATGAGGGTGACCCAAACACACGCTTCATCAATTTTGAAAGTGGTATTTCACATAAAGTCATCCAAACCACTATAAAACACATAATTGTTAAGTGCAAACCTTCCAAATGTCAAAACTTTCTTCAATGGAATTAGGGCAACACAACTCTAGAACCGCAAGTCATAAGGCTTCATCAAAGAAAAATCCAGACCAACAAAATTTCTCCCAGACCTCAACCAAAACCACAAGAAAACATAGTTCACAACTAGTGAACACAACTTGCACTATACAATGAGTCAACAACCAAAAATATGGATATAGCATTTACTAACAACCATGAACAACATATTTGAACCACACAACCACGGGAGCAAATTCAGACCAAAACCCGGAGCAACCACTGAACACCTACAACATATCCTGATTACAATTTTCTCAATATCCTCGACATATTCAACCAACAACAACTAGCAGATAACCAGTTGACTAGATGACATCAATGACAACACCTTCAATCTTTCCACAACACCTTCAATCTTTTCATTCTTGTAACAATCTCCCCCTTTATCATTGATGGCAACACATGATGTGAAAAACCATCAAAGACAACATACTAACTCTAAATACATTTTTTTGTTTCTCCCCCTTAGAGGATAATCTCTTATATGCTTCTTCTCCCTTTTTTTCTTTTCCTTTTTTTTTACATGTTTTAGATTTCTTCTCTTTTTCTTTTCTTTTCACATGCTTCTTCTTCTACCCCTTTGACATCAATGGAAAGGGAATTTTTTTTTTTCCATTGATCACTCCTTTGACATGAAAAACATAATACTCACAATGACAACACCTGATACTACATGCTCCCCCTAAGAGGTAGCCACTAAAACATTAGTCTAGAAGAAAGATAGATCCACCAGACTGATGCATCTCCATATGCATCTAGTTCAATAAAGGAGGGGAAAAAACCCCTAACTTCTCCCGGAGATACTCAAAAGTATCTTTAGGAAGAGCCTTTGTGAAAATATCAGCAATCTGATCCTTCATCGGAACATACTCAAGCTTTACTTCATTCTCCATGAACTTCTCTCTTAAGAAATGATACTAGATAGATATATGCTTCATCCTCAACTACATCACCAGATTCTTAGAAATGTTAATTACACTTGTATTATCACAGAAAATAGAAATGGGATCATCATATAGCACTGTGATATCTTTCAATGTTTGTTTCATCCATAGAACTTGTGTACAACATGATGCAACAACAATATACTCAACTTCAATAGTAGACAAGGAGACTGCATCTTGCTTTTTACTCAACCATGCCACCAATTTGCATCCAAGAAAGAATGCACCACCACTTGTACTCTTTTTTTCATCTACACATCCAACCCAATATGCATATGTATAGGCACTAAGTGTAAAATGAGTATCTTTAGGATACCATAATCCATAATCCGAAGTACCATTCAAATATCTAAAAAATATTTTAACTACAAAAACATGTGTTTCCTTAGGATCTTCTTGAAATATAGCCATAAGATAGACAACAAGCATTATATCTAGTCTAGTAGAAGTCAAATACAATAGTCCACCAATCATAGATCTATACTTGCTCTAATCAACCTTAGGTGAATTATCATCTTTACCTAATTTGCAACCAACCACCATAGGAGTACTTACTAGTTCGGAACCATCCATCCCAAACTTCTTCAACATCTCTTTCACATACTTAGACTGTGATATGAAAATTCCTTTCTCTATTTGATTAATCTATAACCCAAGAAAGAAATTCATCGAGCCCCAAACATAGACATTTCAAATTCTTTCTACATCTCTTCCACAAAAATTTTGCACATATTTTCATTTCCCCCAAAGATAATATCATCAACATACACAACTACTATCAATATTTTGTCATTTTCAATCTTAAAGTACAAATTATTATCTCTTGTGCCTTTGTTAAATCCTTGTTGAATCCAATACTTGTCTAACCTTGCATACCAAGCTCTAGGAGCTTACTTCAACCCATATAAAGCTTTCTTCAATCTACACACCATATCTAATTGATCTATCAATTGAAATCCTTCTGGTTGTTCCATGTAGACTTCTTCTTCTAGCTCACCATTCAAAAATGTTGACTTGACATCCATCTAATAGACCTTAAAGTTTTTATGAGCAGCAAGTGCCAAGAACATCCTTATAGCTTCCATTCTTGCTACTGTAGCAAAAGTTTTTCTGAAAATCTATCACTTCTACTTATGAGTAACCTTTACACACAAGCTTCACTTTGTTTTTGACCACTTCTCCATTCTCATTCAACGTATTTTTGAATACTTGTTGTTGTGCCTATAGCGCACATGCCCCGTTCGAAATGGGGACCCTATCCTTTTCGCCTTTGTCAGGGCACCTTTTTTTCCTTCACCTCATTTTGCATGCCCCTAAATTTTGTGTCCCAATTGGTCAAGGAGCCCTAAAGTCATCATCCTTAGTTGACCAAAGTTCACCACCCAAGAAATTTCCAAGTCCTTGGCCTTTGCAGGGTTTCCTCGCCAGGTTTCCCTTAAGTTTTAAAATTGGCATCCTTCAGCTCTTGTGGGTTCACCCTTGTGGGTTTCCCCTTGCGTGTCACTGCCTTGTTTTCACTGTTCCATCGGCGGCTCACCCAAGACGTCCACCTGCATGGTTGGTCCTGTGACCTCCATGGTCGTCCTCTTTTGTCATTCATTAAATGACAGTGGTTGGGGTTCCTCCTACCTTGCAAGTTTCGACTTTCTCACCTATGCTCTTTTGAAGTCCACACCCAGCTACCCCACCGACTGTCATATGAGCATTTACTTCGAGTCATAAATGTATATTTTCCTATAAATAGGCCTTTCAAATTTTTATTTTCACCCTACTAGTTCAGAATTTGTCAGAGCCCGAGACAGTCGTTGCCTCCTCCACACCCACATGACCTCTTGGATGATCTCAAGCTTGGCCTTCATTGATTTCTTCAGGATCTATAGGTACGTCTTCTGCTGCCAAACTAAAAGCATCCTTTTGAATTAAGTTTTCTGAAATCGTTAAAAATCTTAAGGTAAACTTTAAAATTTTTTTGGGTGGCTGACTAAACATTAAATTCTGCACCTACTCATATGAGAAATCCTTCAAAATTTGTTCAAAAATTGCCATTTTTAGCTTTGCAGAACTTGACGCCACCACCGTCGTTCTTCAACAGAGCAATGAGACCTTTGCAGCTTGTAAACCACTTGTCATCACCACTCAAAATAAACTTCAATCAAAAACCTTAAGCATCACGACCCTACAAGTTTGCCTATGTGGAATTTTGCATGCAACCGGACATCGTCCCTCTGCCACCTTGATAAAGACCCAATGAATTAAACACTTGAGTACAAACATAATGCATGAAACCCTTGCGGTTCTGCCATTTTGGGCCACCATGTGCGGGTGGCCCTCGTCATGTCATCATTTTAAAACAACCATTCCTTGTGTGCTTCCTGCATTGCGGGTTCCGCCGTTGCAGGTCACTGTATGCGAGCGGTCCCCATCATGTCACCATTTTAAACAATCATTCCTTGCCTGCTTCCCACATCATAGGTTACATAGAGTCTGATGCCATCACACACTGAAAAGCTAAGTCTCCTCTTGTAGGTCTTTCCTTGTGGACTTCAGCCCACCCTTTGTTGTTCTTCATGCCTCGCACGGGCAACAAATTTATTACTCCTACCTGCACCATGGATTCCGTGATCCTCCTCGCCATTTCAGTTCGCTATCCAAAATGACTAGGTCTTCCTCCTTAGGTGGACTATATCTTGCGGGGGTCCGTCCGTGGACCGCCCCACCCTCACCGCCATTAAAAATAGCCCAGGGACCCCATTATCTACCCTCGAGCCCTTAGTAAAAAATGGCTAAGTTTACATGCATTGTGTACACTTCTTTGCGGGTCGCCGCCTACAGCCTACTACCATATGGTTTCCGCCTGCAAAACGGCCACACCCTACCTTCCTCCCACATTGCAGGGCTCGAGCTTTCCTTTGTCGTTCAAATTTCTATTAGAAAAATCATCAATGCCAAGGCCTCTTGCAGACCCGCAGGTGTGGGTCACCTCTTGCGGGTTGTCGTCCTATCTCCGCCATCCTTGAACATCCATCTCCCAGTAGCCTTCTGCTCATCCCTGCCTGTAAACTTCCAAATGACTAAACCAAAGAGACAATGACTAGACTGCCCTGACTACCTGCGGACCCCACATGGTCGGATTCCTCTTATGGTTATCTGCCTCTTGTCTGTTGTTTCTCCAAGACAGAGCTCCAAATGTCTATGAGGTCACCTACCTTCGCACTCCTTGAGCCTGCATGAACACAATAACCAATTGAATGCCTCCAGAGACCTCATAGTTGATTGCCCAATGTGCCAAATGCCTTAGAGCCTTGACCAACTTCCAAACTTCAAATGCAGAATTCTGAGTGCGGGTGGCCATCTATAGGCCGATGTGACCTCAGCATCGTTCCACTCTTGATTACTCCTGACGGCCTCCAGCCTAGGGAAACCTGTATCCCTTGGCCCGCATTCCTATAATTGACCCAAACAAGTGCTAAACAAAGAACGTGTTGATGGTGTTTTCTACACAACAACTCAGACAAAATATGGAAATCCTATCTCTCTTGAAAGGTAAATCTCTATCAGCAAGCCTCAAGAGATAACCCCAAGGTCTCTAATGTTAGGTCTTGATAACGCATAAACAACTTAGATAATATGTGAAAATATTGGTAATCACAAGGGGCCTTACAAATGAACAATGCTGGAAGCGTACTTTCATCAGATGCAACAATATGGTGATGCTTTTAATCCTAAAACTAACCTACATTCAAAATAAATAGCAAAAGAGATAAGGATTTCAAAGAGATTTCTAAGACTAAAACCTAAGATCAATCACAACAATTATGAATGTTGCAGATGGACAGATCCCCATTGAAACCAATCTCTGTTTGATCAAGGACAAGCCTACAACTCCATAGAAGCGGTGCAATATTCTAAGGAAACTAAATATTTCAGACTTTGAACATTCATTCACATACCCAATAATTGGCACAATGTAAACAAGCATCCACAATTGAACTTAGCACAAAATAAGGCCCAGACTAACTTTACACAACAACTTACAATCAACAAATCGTTAAAAGTATGGACTAGAGACATATCAACATCATTAACATTTTACCATTATTGCAAAAGAAATGAAATCTAACATCTAACATTGACAATTGAGAACAAGAAACCATAAATTCTCAAAGATAAATGCAAATTTTTCCAAATCAACAACTCAGTTGCATTACTTCTCCAGTATTACATAACAATTTCACATCTCTCCTTTCCTACTGCTATTGACTTCTCCAATTTAGCCAATTCTAGCTTTTTACAGCCTCAAACCAACTATTCTAACCTAGTCTAACCTCCTACAAATGAGAAGGCACTGGCCTTTTATAGAAAATTACATTTTGAATCAATGGCCAAGATTTAATTCATCCAATGGCTACAATTGCACTTCTAGAAGCATCAAGCTGTTATATTTAATTTGGGAGCTCATGGTACATCATCATCCAATTGCATAAAAGTAGTTACATATGGAACAATGAGAGAACAATATTATGCCAGCTTGTCATTAATGAAAATTCTGATTGAATGATGAAATCAGCTTCACATGTCTTCTAGAAACTCCTTCCAACTGCAGACAATTTGGGCATAGATTCATATGCAAACCCCACTTTTAAAATTTGAATTGAACTCTTCCATATTTCCCTTTTGGCACGAATCCATATGCAAGTTCCCCTTTTGATTTATTTAATCCTGAAAAATAGATATCATCATTAGTAGCTCACATGTTGAAAATCCAATCCAAATTAAACTTGAATAAAAGTTTAGCCTTTTAAAAATTTACATTTTTTATGGAAACTTTCCATTTTAGGAAATTTTCCCATTTTTGGAAATTTTTATTTTTGAATTTTTTCTCCATCTCAAGAATTTCATTTTGAACATTTTAAAATTTCAAGAAAAATTTCTATTTTGGAAAAATTACATTTCAGGAAAATTTCCATTTTGGGAAAAAAATTCATTTTGGAAAAAAATTCCATTTTTGGAAAATTTCAGGATTTTGAGGGGGTCATGGAAATTTTGGGATTTTGAGCGTTTCACGGAAATCAAGCCATGGAGGAAATTCAGGGATTTCCATTAGGGACAGAAATTAGCGATGATTTCATATGCATTCTCAGGAAAATGACAGGGCAATGGAAATTTTGAAGATTTCCTAGGGTGAGGGAATTCCACCGGATGCTAAAATCTCTGAAATGCAACAATTATGGAAAATCAAGAGGCTGATGAAAATCGGGGATTTCTGCATAGGGAGGAAATACCCAAATTCCCTGCAAGGTCAAAATCCCCTAAACCTCATAAATTTTTTTCTAGAAGGAATTTTCAAAAAGTTCAAAAAGCAACCCTACCTAATTTTTTGTCCTCTATCTATGGGTGCAAAAAAGAAAATTTCTATTTTTGGAAAATTTTGGGATTTTGAGAGAGTCTTGGAAATTTCCAAAAATGGAAATTTCGAGGATTTCCATAAGGGACGGAAATCCTCCATTTTTGGGTAGGGTCAAAATCCCCTAAACTCCATAACTTTTTTTCTAGAAGGAATTTTCAAAAAGTTTAAAAAGAAACCCTGCCTAATTTTTTGTCCTCTATCCATGGGTGCAAAAAAATATATATATAACATTGAAAATTCACTTCAAAATCCTCAATTTCAAATTCCAAGACAGACGAATTTCCCCTGGAGTCTCAAAACATTGCCTCCATCAAACCCAGTCTAGACATAATCCCAAAATAACCTCCCAAGAAGAGAAAAACCAAAATTTGACCAAGCCAAGAGGCATAGATGCAAAAGAAAAAAGAAGGTCCCCACCTCCAGTGGGGCGTGTGCGAAAATTGCACAACAAATGGTGACTCTTGCTGGGAAAATGCTCCAGAGAATTTTGATGATGAACAAGAATCATGAACCTAGAATCTTTGGTTTCAATCTCCCTATCAAACAAACAAATCAAAATGCAAGATTAAAGAATCAAAACCAAAGGTAGACTGAACCTTCCATGAACTTAAAATCCAAGTGTGTGCAAGTGAGTTTATTTCCCTCCTTGAGCTACTGTAGAAACCAAGCTCAGTCAAGTTAGGCTACGTAGATAATTTTAACTCTAAAAGCAACCTGGATAGAGCCTTGTTGTCAGTCAGGCATCTATAGCCCTGATGAGGCTATCACTGTGATTCTCCCCAACATAGCTCTACTGCTAGCCAGATGTCCATAGCCCCGATAGAGATATTCAGATACTCCTGATAAGTTGATTTCATTTTTTTGATTTTCAATATTTTATCTTTTCCTTATTTTTGATATTTCTTTTCTTTTCACTTTTTTAATTTCAACCTATGAACAATGAAGTTCACACTAGGGCTAAGAACCACAGTAGCGCTGAAGCAGAAATAGGATTTTTACGAAGATCCCACAACAACCTTAGGATTCTTAAGATGTATGTAAGATGTAAGATTTGAGAGTACTTTAGGTTCAAGTCAGACCAATGACCCATCCTCTTTAGATCAAACATTCAAACCGCTTGACACTAACAAAAGATATCAACCATCCATTCAAGACACATGACTAGAGCTCATCAATGAAATACTCAGAACAATCCCAGATAATGAATAATTATTGTGCAGGAAAGACACTTCCCCAACCAGAAAATAGAAAATCCCAAGCCGAAGAAGCAAAGCAACAACCAAACCAAAACCCAATGCAAACCTAAACTAACCAAAATAGAAGCAAACCAAAAGCCACCTAAACTAAACAAAGAAAAATAATCCTAAAGCAATCTATCCTAAAGAAAACAAAAATAAACTAAAGCAAAATAAAAGCATAGCAAGTTGTATTTATTCAAATCAAACTATATACAAAGAGACTCATAACAACTCATTATCAGATAGGGTGAACTGAGACCCACCCCCATACGATTCGTCAATGCATGGACAAGCAACAAGGTGATGGTAATAGTCCTCAAGAATGGAAATTCATCTTTATGTTCAACAAAATAAGGCTCAATAATGCAACATTCAAACTCAACCTCATCAATAGGAATAATTAGCAACTAAGGCAACTTGTTGAAACCACGATCGATCCATATGCAAGTTGTTTTTCCTAGACCTCCATAATCAAATTGATAAGCTTCAGAATTTTTAGTAAGGAAAGAAACAACCTAATGTTGTACTACTGTAGATTGAATGTGGTATTCATCATTCTTCAATTGTGAAGAGCAGACATCTATATCATCAGAAGGTATCCACTGATGGTAAAACAATCCCCTCATCTTGGAGACATGCAAAATAGAATTGGAGGCATTACTATGTAGTGCAAAGTGAAATTTAGAATGAAAAAATCCAGAATTATCAACATGGAACTTTTCACCTATTGCAGTATTTCCATGAGGAATTAGTGAGGAAATTGTAGAAGTCTTGTCATGCACAACAAATTTCTCAGTAGGATGCTCATGAAGAAGCATCACAGGCTGGCCTTTAAGCACATTTTCACTTGTAGATGTGTGATCAAGCCCATCAATTATGGCTGTAATATTACTATTTTCAGCATCATTCAAATTTTTCTGCATATCAATATGAGCCACATTAGCTATCTCATCATTGATGCATAAAGTCTGTAAATTTTAAATGATTAATTCATCAACAGACAGAGAAAAAATAGAATTTGATAAATGAGAGAACTCCCTTAATTCTTCCTCTGTTGACATTGGTTCAGACTCTTGATCACAGTCATCAAGAATGTTGACCACTCCATTAAGTTCTTCCTCATGTTCTTCAAGACATTCATTAGCAACTCATTAAAATTCTTCCATTGGAGACTTGTTTGATGTATCTTTCTATGTATCCCTTGTATGTTGTAGTAGTTGTACTTGTTCTTTCACCTCTTTTATGGCTGCTTGGCACTAGAAGCATGTGAATTATGAATGCTCTTCCTCATGTATCCTACACCAAGCTGGTAACAACAAGTCCTCTAGGCAGACTCTATAACTTAAGCTTGATCAATCTTTTATAATTCTGGCAACAAACTCTTCAAATCTAGTCTATATTGAATCTTCATCCTGGATGGGAGGAACTTGTATGGTAACTCCTCTCTCTTGCAACCCATCCTCCACTATATTTTTAGGAATCTAACTAACCTCTACAAGAACATCCACCTTGATCTCCATAGGTAGCTCTTCACTTAAATGTTCCTTTGTTAACTCTGATGCTTCATATTTGCATTCCTTACACTCAGTCTCTTCTAGAGCCACCTCAACATTAGTTGCAACATCATCTTTGGATTCAAAATTTGTTGGCCTCTTTGTAGTGCATTCTTTGTCTAACTTTTCTTTCCACTCCAGGTATCTTCCAACTTTAATGATGGCATCTACACATGAGCAGCAAGCAAACTCTGAATGGGCTGCATTATGAACTCTGCACCATTTAGATGAGATGAAATCTTGTAAACACTTACAACCAACAAGCTGATCTTCAACTATCTACATAAATTCCTCAACTGCAGCATTAATAAACCCTAGATTTTTAGAGGCTAGTGGTTTAGGAAAGTTCTACATGAAAATACCCCTTTGCAAAATCCTCTCGATTTTACCCAAAAAGTCTAAGCATTCCAACTCACTGTGCCTATAGGTATTATGAATGCTACACTTGTCTGACAATGCATAGTGATGCAAACCCTTACTTTTCCAGAGATCTAATCTCTTATTCAAAGACTCACAAAGTTGATGAAAATCAATTTGAAGATTGTTTCCATCATGAAAAACATAAGATTGCTTTTCCATCTTGACTCAAAATTTGAACTTTTCATATTTAGAGATCTATCATATCTCATATTTTAAACATAAAGGCTCATCCAAATTCCAAATATGTCACCTTCATTCAACCCTCCTTCTAGTGCCAATCTGTTGATGGTGTTTTTTTCACAGTAACAACTCGGATAAAATATGGAAATCCTATCTCTCTTGAAAGGTAAATCTCTATCAGCAAGCCTCAAGAGATAACCCTAAGGTCTCTAATGTCAGGTCTTGATAATGCATAAACAACTCAGATAATATGTGAAAATGTTGGTAATCACAAGGGGCCTTAAAAATTAACAATGTTGGAAGCATACTTTCATTAGATGCAACAATATGGTGATGCTTTGAATCATAAAACTAACCCAGATTCAAAATAAACAACAAAAGATATAAGGATTTCAAAGAGATTTATAAGACTAAAACCTAAGATCAATCACAACAATGATGAATGTTGTAGATGGATAGATCCCCAATGAAACCAATCTCTATTTGATCAAGGACAAGCCTACAACTCCATAAAAATGATGCAATCTTCTAAGGAAATTGAAGATTTTTAGACTTTGAACATTCATTCACATACTCAACGTTGATCCCACAATAGTGGTTTACAATTTTTGGCCAAACTAGACACTGAAATAATTTTTTTTAAATCTTCACTTTTAGGCACCTATAGCGGCTAAACCGTGAGGAATTTGAAGATGATGCAAACTAGAGTTTCGTGAAATTTTGTCTATAGATTCTAAATATATTTTTTTCAAAATTTTTGGAATTAGATTACACTTCTTTTTCCATCTCCCTCCGAAACCAATTTTTTTTCATAAAACATTTTTAAAAAGTGATGTTCACCATATAACACATAAATTTTTTTCCATGAAGGATAAAATTCTAATTCTTTCAAATTTAGATTTGTAACTCTAATATCTAGTACTTCCACTAGGTTAGATAGTTTTTTATTGAATATTTTTTCTTTAATCAAGTTTCAAATTCAAACCAATTATAATTCAGACATAGTGCGACCGTATAATGCGTAACTTTTTTTTGTATGTATCGAAATTTTTTTTTTTCTTTGTTGGATCAAGGACTTCAATATCTGGTGCACTAATATTTTTCATTTTTTATTTTTAATAATCTACTATTTTTCTACATGTGTAGAACAAAGAGCTTGATTTTCAGTGAAAAACCTACATTCACGAGAAATAAAAAATAAATATAATAATTAAATTAAATTTATTTAAAATTATACTTTTTAGGAAGCTTATAATAATGACTACATGTTTTCAAAAAATAAATTTTAAAAGAATTCATTTGTTCCCCCAAAAGGTAAATCAAAAGTGGTTTTTTATTAGCATTTTGATAGGTGTAAAGGAAACTCTGTTATAGGTATGGTTTAAAACTAGCGGGGTTCTATCCAAGGGGGTTTGATTTAAGGTAGTTTGATCAAACCCTTTTAAATTGTAATTCTTTAAATGGAAACTTTTAAGGCTTAAATCATTATATTTTCTAAAAATATGTGATTTCAGCAAAAATCAGTTCCTCCCAAAAATTGTAAACCAGCTTTGTGGGATCACCCTCAATAACTGGTGCAATGTAAACAAGCATCCACAATTGAACTTAGCACAAAATAAGACCTAGACTAACTTTACACAACTTACAAACAAATCACTAAAAGTATGGATCAGAGACTGATCAACATCATTAACATTTTACCATTATTGCAAAAGAATTGAAATCTAACATCTAGCATTGACAATTGAGAACAAGAAACCATAAATTGTCAAAGATAAATACAAAGTTTTCCAAATCAATAACTCAGTTGCATTACTTCTCTAGTATTAGATAACAATTTCACATCTCTCCTCTCCTACTGCTATTGACTTCTCTAACTTAGCCAATTTTGGCTTTCTATAGCCTCAAACCAGCTATTCTAACCTAGTCTAACCTCCTACAAATGAGAAGGCACTGGCCTTTTATAGAAAATTACATTCTAAATCAATGGCCAAGATTTAATTCATCCAATAGCTACAATTTCACTTTTAGAAGCATCAAGCTATTACATTTAATTTGGGAGCTCATGGTACATCATCATCCAATTGCATAAAAGTAGTTACATCATGGAACAATGAGAGAACAATATTATGCCAGCTTGTCATTAATGAAAATTTTGATTGGATGATGAAATCAACTTCACATGTCTTCCAGAAACTCCTTCTAGCTGTAGACAATTTGGACACAGATTCTTATGCAAGCCCCACTTTTAAAATTTGAATTGAACTCTTCCATATTTCCCTTTTGGCACGAATCCATATGCAAGTTCCCCTTTTGATTTATTTAATCCTGAAAAAACAAATATCATCATTAGTAGCTCACATGTTAAAAATCCAATCCAAATTAAACTTGAATAAAATTTTGGCCTTTTAAAAATTTACATTTTTTATGAAAATTTTCCATTTTCAAAAAATTTTCCATTTTGGAAATTTTATTTTCAATTTTTTTTCTCTATCTCAAGAATTTCATTTTCGGGAACATTTTAAAATTTCAAGAAAAAATTTCCATTTTTGGAAAATTTCAGGATTTTGAGGGGGTCATGGAAATTTTGGGATTTTGAGCTCTTTGCAGAAATCAAGCCATGGAGGAAATTCAGGGATTTCCATTAGGGACGAAAATTAGCGATGATTTCATATGTATTCTTGGGAAAATGATAGGGTGATGGAAATTTTGAAGATTTCCTAGGGTGAGGGAATTCCACGTGATGCTAAAATCTTTGAAATGCAACAATTATGGAAAATCAAGAGGCTGACAAAAATTGGGGATTTCTGCATAGGGAGGAAATACCCGAATTCCCTGCAAGGTCAAAATCCCCTAAACTTCATAACGTTTTTTCTAGAAGGAATTTTCAAAAAGTTCAAAAAACAACCCTGCCTAATTTTTCATCCTCTATTCATGGGTACAAAAAAAAAATTCCATTTTTGGGAAATTTTGGGATTTTGAGAGAGTCTTGGAAATTTCAAGGATTTCCATAAGGGACAAAAATCCCCCATTTTTGGGCAGGGTCAAAATCCCCTAAACTCCATAACTTTTTTTCTAGAAGGAATTTTCAAAAAGTTCAAAAAGAAACCCTGCCTAATTTTTCGTCCTCTATCCACAGGTGCAAAAAAAATTACATATAACATTGAAAATTCATTTCAAAATCCCCATTTTCAAATTCCAAGATAGACAAATTTCCCCTAGAGCCTCAAAATATTGGCTTCATCAAACCCAGTCTAGACATAATGCCAAAATAACCTCCTAAGAAGAGCAAAACCAAAATTTGACCAAGTAAGAGATAGAGATGCAAAAGAAAAAAGAGGGTCCCTGCCTCCGGTGGAGCGTGTGTGCAAAAATTGTACAATAGAACGCTAATGAATTTTATGATCTTTTGAGGATGAATTGCTAGATCTAACCCTCATTTTTTAGGATTTTACTAATGCTTCCCTGATATTCATATGAATGTGCTTAAGACATCTTTGTTTGTAGGATTTATGGAATCTGTTGCGAGCACATCGGGGCAGTCTGTAGAGAAAGAGAAAGAAACAAGTCTTCCAAAGAACTGAGGGAAAAAGAAGAGAAAGATCAGATAAAGTATCAATTCCTCGAGGTGGAAATCACCTCCAAGGTCACCTCTACATGGGATTCAGTGTCAGACACCAACGTGGGGCATGTAGATATAGATGAATTTTGATGGAGGATCACAAGCAACCCTACAACTAAGAATGCCCAAAAGATCCAAAAGAGTGGCCTAGCCAAGGCAGTTCGCTTCCCACCTGCACTTGTAGCACTAGAATTTGTGATGGCATGCAGAGAGAGCTACCATAGCAGAAATAGAAAAATTATAGATCATGAGGGCATGGTGTTGGCAGATTTGTCTGCTTAGTCCATAGGTGAAACTTTCCATATCCCTACATTTGACCCCATGGAGGAAACCAAAAAGAGATACGTTGAGAACATGTGGACAGCAGACCCCTTGGGATGTAAGAAACTAATCAACAAACACTAGTTGAAGGAGAAAAGGGGTAGTGCTGCTAAATTGCCACAAGAGCTTTTCAGAAGCGACTTCCATGAAAAGTACCATGATTTGGTCACTCTATTAAGTAGAGTAATGGGCCTCCTCGGTGTTGCCTTCTTCCAAGACTAGATGTTTTATTTCATTAAAGAAATCATTCATTTAAAAATGAAGTTCCACTGGGCCAAGATCATCAGCGACAACATGCACCCACAATTTATGGTTGTAAAGAAGACATCCTAGTTCTACATGACCTCCTACCTAGTAGATCTATTAGCAAAGGCATTCCCATATAAAGTCCTCTTTGTTGTACAAAACTTGAATCCAAGAAGAGGAGAGCTCAAGGTATATGACCACTACCCATAATTGCAATGCAAGAACTTTGAAAGGGAATACTAGAGGGTGAATGATGCCTTTACAAGGCATATCATTAGACTTCTTGGAGGAGATTTTGAGAGAAGAGTCTTGCACAACACTCAGGCATTCATTCAGAGGTTGGGGTTCCTGTTCATCTAGTTCCCAAAATTCACATATATCAGAATGTAGAGGGTTCTCTGAAAGACCTACAAGCTGCCCTAGTACCCTAATGACCAGATGATCATATTGGAAGTCTCTCAACAACTACAAAATTCCCACACCCTTCTAAGTGATAAACATTGAGCGGGGATCCCGTATCCCCTCAATTTTGAGCAAGGAATGTATGCTATCCCTGCTGCCCAGTGCGTGGAGTACTCAGAAATGGAGCTAGTGGAGTACCATTTGGACCTCCATACGGCCCAACCAAGGATGGAACCATATGGAAAACTAAAGAAATGGGTCAGAAAGCAATATGCTCATTTACCCCACATAGAAAATTTCTAGGCCAACTAAAAAGATGACAAGGAGGTTAGAATGAGGCATTACATGTAGATGAAGGCCTAGTTTGTGTGGTCAATCAACTTGTTATCAGTGCTTGATCAGATTGTGGAGGAGGAGGACGCCCTTATTGATGAGAGATTTGATGTTGTGGTTGATTTTCCATTGCCACTAATAGATTGGGATGAAGAATAGGTCAATGACCTTGAAGTTATAACAAGGCTCGTGGAGAATAAAATAGGACAATGGGTAGATGCTCAAATTGCCCAACTTAAGGCATAGGGTGTAGTGCTAACATATGGTGAACTCTAGGATGAGCTAGAAAGAAAAATAGATAGTGGAGCAACTGTTGCCCCAATAGAAAAAAAACCCAAATATCCTCCAACAACAAGATTGAGAAATAGAAAGGATGTGTTTGAGTGTCATCCCAAACACAAGGTCTATACACAAAAGACTACATATGGAGAATCCTCGAAAAAGATGAAGAAATCAGGAGGGTTTAGTGAAATTCCAACTATTAAAGAGGATCCATAGTGTGAAGGACAAAAGAGGTTGAACAACCACAATCACCACCTACTACCTCTGTTCCCACCATCACCATTGTTGTTGTCACTCCTCCACCTCCTACATCTTAGGAACTGCCTCTTTCCTCTCCACTTGTCATGGACATTTCAGTCCACCTTGCTTCCACCTCACCAATGACCCCAATAATGGTATTGGATTTCTCTTTAGCCATGATGTCCCCGTTGTCATCTACCTTGCTACATCCTATGTTGCCCAACCTTTCTACCACAATAACTTCAGTTGCCATGACTACTATGCCTCCTCTCACTTTTCCAAAGGCCTTTGCTAAATATATGCAAGGAATACCCACCAAGCTTTCTAGGGTAATAATGAATCCCACTATCCAAGCAATGATGGCCCAGATTGTTGTTGGCCTGCCCATTCCTCCACCACCCACAGAGCTGCCAAAAATGGAAGCCACTATCATATATCAGAAGAAATGGAGAAATTATAGAGGGAGGCTGCCAAGGGAATAAAGGAAGAGCCTGAAGATCCTTTTAAGGATGATTACTTTGAACATCCAGAGGGCCAGGTGGACATTAGCATGGATAAGGTGGTGGTCGATGAAGAGTAGTCACATTCTTTAGAAGAGGACACTGAAACCCTCAATGCCAAGTACATAATAGAAACCTCAGACTAGGAACTTGAAGAGGAGTTGTCCCAACACCTCAAGGATATAAGAGAAGAGGTTAAAGCTAAGAAGCAGTCCCCCGAAGAGAAAGAAGAAACTAATGTCAACATGGAAATTCTTGAAGAGCCTCCACTATTTTGGCGAGACAAAAGGCCCCATTCAAGAAGAAGTACCATCTGAGAGAGACGAAGAAGAGAAAGAAGAAGAAAAGGAATAGGATGCTCCAAAGAAGAGCCTCAAGCTGAAACACCAAGTGGATCTTGAGAAAGAAGCAAAAAAGAGCACCTCAGTTAAAAAGTGTCATTTAGGAGAACATAGCTATCACTGCATCAAGTAGGGAAAAGACTACATATCAAGGACTCAAATGAGGAAGAAGAAAGAACTGAACGAGAATTCCTAGGCCGTGAAGAGAGACAACCCCAGCATGAGCAAAAAGAAGAAGGTGATCATGAATCAACAAGAGAGGAAACTCATATGACTGACTTTCTACATAAGCAGTTGCAAAAGAAAACCCTAGCTCTCGTTGATCCAAAGGCCCGACTCGAGGCTATACTAGCTAGAGCACAAACAAACACAAGAAAAGAAAAGAAATCAAGAGTCCATTCCCACATCACAGTTGATGCATCTGGATATAGAACAATGTAGATAGCTACCCTAGTGAAGGATAAAGGAGAGGGGGTCAGCTACAATATCTCCACCATCAACTTTCTCTCTACCACAAGAGTAGAAAATTGATGAATTTCAGGGTTCTGTGGCTACAATCATACAACAGATGAACAAGGATTAGTCCTCTAAGGAGGATCTTAAGGCATAGGTGGCAGATCTCACCGCCTATATTTAGTAGTGGACTTCCTTGGAGGAAGAGGCTCCAACTACATCTTTCATGCCCTTGCTTCTCTCCCAAGAAGAACTCACCAAGATGGAGAAAATGAAGAATTGGACCAAGGCTACTGCAGATTGGTTCCAACGGGTGCTTTATAATGGTGACATGGGCACACACCACACTATTCGAATGGCCAAAAAGTTTTGAGACTTGCAAAAGTAGCTAAAGGGCACAAAAAATATATGTCACTGGTTCACCAAGCTATATAGGATCACCTATCCTAAGCTCGAAACCATTCTCAAAATTCCCAAGAACACATGGGAGAAAGAACTAGCACTCATCAAGGGTGATCACTAGTTGGTAGACATGGAATATGAGCCAAGATCACAAGAGGGATGTCTTGCAGAGAGTGTTGTATGAAGTTGAGCTCGACCTCAAATGGGTCAAAGAGCACAGGACAAACAACAAGGATTACCTCAAGCTGATGACAAACTATGATATGCCTCTCATCGAACTAGATCCAGAGAAGATTCAGCTATACTTCCATAAGAAGATGTAGCAAGGGGAAATTGACACGCTAACATTATATTTCATGGACTTTTCTACAAGGGAATTCATCCAGTTTGAACAGGTAATCAAGGCCACACCAAGGTGCACAAAGAACTGGGAACAAATCACTAGTAGTTCTAAGAAGCTGACCTTCCAAGTTCTTCAATTTGATATCATGGAGTGATACAAGCTTCAAGAATTGATTGGGAAATTTTTAGAGTATGCCACTCTTCAGAAAATAAAGGAAAACCAGTAATTGATGATGAGTTCTTGACAATAGAAGCTGAGAAAAGAAGGCAGTCACTAGAAGAAAAAACTGCTACAGTGTCAGGGCCACTACAGGACAAACTAGGAATGGGACAAAAATGCATTTTATATTAATATATTTTGGGGGTAGGTGAAACCCTAATGTAAAATGAATCTTGGCTACATAATGAGAGTAAATCTTGGGCATTCATTTCACTTTTGGAAAACTATAAATAGGGGTCTCGTCTCATTTTCAAAGAGAGAGTTGAGTTGTTGTAAAGACATGCTGTAGAAATTTCAATAGAATTTCATTGCTTTTGGTGGATTCTTGTATTTCTCACATGTTGCATGATTCATCTTCTCAAAGTAGATAGATTTAGATAGATCTAGTTTGTTGTTCTATGTATTTTAAATTTCTTTTAGTAGTTTAGTCATGTTGTCCATTGATATTGAAGAATGCTATTGTGTTGATGCTTTCCATGTTCATGCTTTTTGCTGGTTTTTGATGATAAACAATAGTGTAAATATAGTCTAAACATTAACTCATTGTTGCACTTAGAATTCATCTTTTATTCATGCTTTATAGTGAATGAACAACTGAAAATCTGCAAACCCTAGAAGACAACATTAGTTTCATGAGACTGTGTGTTGTTTGGTTAAGTGGAACTCAATTTTAGGAAGGTTGTCCACTATAGCATCCTCCTTTGTTACTATTCATCAGTAGTTACGGGTGTAGGAACTCTTACCTCCCTTTTCCCTTCTGATCTTTCTTTGAAATAATAGTTAAGGGAAATTTTTAGCATCATTGTAAAGCCAAATGTGATGTTACACATGGAGTTTTAGACTGTTGTTTTGAACTTGCAGCAATTACATCACTTTCAGAATCTTATAAACTCCATTTGAAGATCCAATCTCCTTCCAACTTAGGAATTGTCCATGCCCCTTGTGATTACCAAAAAATCACATCAATCCACTGAATTTTTTTTGTGAGTCATGACCTGACACCCGAGAGACCTTGGGGTAGTCATTTGCAACTTGTTTGCAGATTTCTACCTTTTCAGAGAGGTAGTGCACTTGTGTGCTTCCTGTGTTGAGAAGGTGTAAAAACACCCATCAACAAAACTGGCGCTAGAAGGAGGGCCTCCCTTTTTCCAAGCTAGATAAAATTGGTTCCTTCTCCCGTGAGAAGTTCCAAAGAGTGTTAAGATCTACACCCAAAAAAGGGGAATTCCAAAAGCTACCACCCCGTACCAAGGCTAAGAGAACTAAAAGAGGGGAAGCAACAACTCAGACAAAATAAATATCCTATCTCTCTTGAAAGGTAAATCTCTATCAGCAAGCCTCAAGAGATAACCCCAAGGTCTCTAATGACAGGTGTTGACAATGCATAAAAAACTCAGTGATAAATGTGAAAATGCTGGTAATCACAATGGGACCTTACTACAAGTAAATATTGAATCTTTAATTTATCAGATCTAACAATATGATGATACTTCAATCCTAAAACTAACCTAGATTCAAAATAAATAGCAAAAGAGATAATGGTTTTAGAGAGACTCCAAAATTAAAACCACTCCTAAGATTAATAATGAAAATGATGAAACACTTGAAGCGGACCAATCCCTCAGAAACTGATTTCTACTTGACCCAGATGGATCTGCAATCTTATAGAAACAGTGCAATCTTCTAAGGTGTTAAATATTTTTAGATCATGAACATTCATTCAAAACAACCCTATAGCAATTGAAATGAATAAACCTTCACAATTGAATTAAGCATAATGAATATAGAAGTCTAGGCTAACTTTGCAAAGTAATAAGCAATCAACTGGCTGCAAAAAGTATGGACCCAGTGATTGCTGCAAACACTTCAAGCATCAAACCATAAACACCATTGAATCATGTCTAATTCTACAATCTAACATGTATCAAATAACCTTGATCAATTTCAAAAGAAGGAACAACAAGAACCATGCAAGATAAGTCAACACAAAGAGATCACCAGAAATCACAATGTCTTCAATTGTATTGAATCATCCAATATCAACAACAATTCTAATGTTCTGTGTTACAACACTTGCTCCAAAATTGAAAAACTTCTAACCCTAATTCTTACTTTACTACCCTAATTGCTTCTAAGCCAAGAACTATCTCTAGCGACTTCTACTTTACAAATGAGGTGAAATGCCATATTTATAAAAACCCCCAACATATGTCAACCTAATTTAGATTTTACAATAATAAATGGCCATAAAACAAGGTCGGCCCAAGAAGTTCAGAACAAAAGAAATTAGCATTAAATGCTTGGGACTCATCCAAGTCGGCCTGAGATTTACAATGTAACTTGATCCAATGCATGTGAAGGACAAAAAATTCTAGGTAGAAAAGGCCCTAGATAAATAGGAAGCACAACTCCCAATGCAATCTATCATCAACTAGCCCCTTCATCCTTATCTCGATCCAATCTATTTGAAATCTTAAGAAAAATCTCAAGGTTGGCCACAAGTGAATTAATAAATACTTTAAACCATCCATCAATCGAATTAATCTCCTCCAGAGCTTCCTTGATGACCTTGTTAAATTCAGCCTGCACTCAGCAAAAACCACCATCACTAATATCCATTATAACATGAGGATCAAAATTATCCCATCACCAATAATGCATTCATCATTCAAATAATTCCAAGCAAAGATCAAAATCCTCCTGAAATATCGTTAATGCACTTTCCTCATAGTTCGAGATTTTCACCCCTTCGTGGAATTCAGGCTAGAAAGGAATTTTGGAGGAATCCGAGCCAGGAGGATTCTGGAAAAATGAGTAAAAAATCATCCAATGATCATCTAATTAATCACAATAAGATAATAAATAGTAGAAATATCTTAATATTACTTAGATTAATCACATGATGCACAATTAGTAGCCAATAATTCATGCTATCTCACTATCCTTCATTTTCAACAAAGTCTCAGAGAATTTTGCGGAAACAACAATAGACTGTAAGTTCTAGAAAATGAAGAGACAGCAAAATTTTTAGGAAAATCTAGAGGGAGCGGAAATCCGTGAAGCAGACGAAAATCCAGATCACTACATACTTCAGGAAAACGCAAGGGACAAGGAAAATCGAGGAAATCCGCTAGCGAAGGAAAATCCTGAAACTAAAGGAAAACCTGAATGTCGACGTCCTCACACGACTTCACTCAAATTGATTGAACAATCACAAATTTGAGGATCTGGGCTCAAATGCTACTTGTCTCAAATCATTCATTGATGGATCCAGACTTAGAATTCACCCAAGGGCAATTCGATCGGTGTTGGTGGTGGATCCAAAGTCAAAACCCTAAGGTTCAGCCATGAACGCATAGAATCGACCCCCACTCTTCATTCATGTTCAACCAACCCAGATAAATTCCTCTAAAACCTTTAAAGCAAAGCTATCATCGGGTGAAAATGAAAATCAATAGCTCAAATCTATCTAGAATATCAATTCTATCGAATGCAAGAGACCTAGGATCGAAACCCATGGAAGAAGAATGATTCAAAAGGGCAGCGACTGGCACGATATCCAAACCTCAAGTAAATACAAAGACACTAGGAAAACACAATCAAAGTCAGCAATCCCAGAGCTTGAACACCAAACTCACACACAACACTTAGAGCTTGAGTTTTCCCAGATGCAAAGAAAGACAAATGGCATAGATGTTTGGCACAAATTCTCCTAAGAGATCAATAAACATAAGCTATAGAATTTGTATGACAACAAGCTCGGGGATCCAAGGTCGAGAAGAAATTTGGAAATCCGAGGGCCTAGTGGAATTTCAAAAAAATCCAATCACCACAAAATTCTACGAAGGACCAAAATCTCTAGAAACAATGCAAAACTGGCCTCGTTGGGTTTCCAAGGCATTCAAGGAATTCTGACCAGAGGGAATTTTCTCAAAAACAAAGAAAAACCTAGAATTACCTCAAAGACTTAGGATTTTCAAAATATTTCTTCAAAAGGGACATTTGCACAAGCAAGATAATCATTCAAGCACATGCCAAAGCAACCAAATCCTCATAACAAAAGGGCCAAAGCATCAAAAATTAGAGCAAGAGAAGGTCCCTACTTTTAGTGGGGCATGTGTATGAAAATTACACAACAAATGGCGACTCTGCTGGGAAAATTCTCCAAAGCATTTGATGATGAACAGGAATCATGAACCCAGAATCTCTGGTTTCTATCTCCCTAATAGGAAAAAAAAACCAAAATGTAGGATTAAAGAATCAAAACCAAAGGTAGACTGAACCTTCCATAAACTGGAAAATCCAAGTGTGTGCGCATGAGTTCATTTCCCTCCTTGAGCTACTGCAGAAACAAAGTTCAGTCAAGTTAGGTTATGTAAAGATTCTAACTCCAAAAGCAACCTAGATAGAGTCTCGCTGCCAGTCAGGCGTCTATAGCCCCAATGAGGTTATCACTGTAATTCTCTCGAACATAACTCTACTACCAGCCAGGCATCCATACCCTTGGTAGAAATATTTGGATACTCCTAATAAGTTGAAGTCATTCTTTTGATTTTCAACATTTTCTCTTTTTCTTCTTTTTGATATTTATTTTCTTTTCACTTTTTCATTTCAACCTGTGAACAATTAAGTTCACACTCAGGGCTAAGAACCACAGTGGTGCTGAAGCAGAAATAAGATTTTTCACCTGACAAGACCTCACAAAGATCTCACAGCAACCTCAGGATTCTTAAAATATAAGAAAGATATAGGATTTCAGAATTCTTCAAGTTCAAATCAAACCAATGACCCATCTTCTTTAGATCAAACATTCAGACCACTTGACACTAACAAAAGATCTTGACCATCCATTCAAGACACATGATTAAAGTCCATCAATGAAATACTCAGAACAATCCCAAACAGTGAATAAGATTGCCATGTAGATGCAACACACCCCAAAGAAAAAGCAGAGCAAAAACAAACCAAACCAAAAGCAAACCCTAAAACAATGCAACCTAATCTAAAGAAAGCAAGAGCAAAAAAGAAAACTTAAAGAGAGCAGAGCAATCTGCATTTATTCAAAATCATGACCAGACATGATAAACTTAGACCTACACCTACTTGAATTTTCAGTGCATGGACAAGCAATAAGGTGAAAGTAATAGTCCTTAAGAATGCAAACTTATCCTTATACTCAGCAAAGTAAATCACCAAATTGCAGCATTCAAACTTAACCTTATTGAGAGGAATAATCATCAATTGAGGTAACTAATTGAAACCATGATCAATCCATACGCAAGTTGTCTTTCCTAAACCTCCATAATCAAATTGACAAGATTCAAAATTTTCAGCAAGGAGAGAAACAACCTAATTTTGTATTGCCGTAGACTGAATATTGTATTCATCATCCTGCACTTGTGAAGAACTAATATCCATGTCATCAGGAGGTCTCCATTCATGGTGCAATATCCCTCTTGCATTTGAAACTTCCTTGACAAAATGTTCATCAAGAGGCATCATAGACTAGTCTTCAAGCACATCTTCGCCTAAAGTAGGATGATCAAGCTCAATAGTGATTGCTGCAACATTGTTGTTCTCAACACCACTTGGATTTTCCTGCACATCAGCATAAACCACATTAGCCACCTTGTCATTAATACATAAAATCTATGAATTTTCTATATTTAGTCCACCAACAAATAGAGAAAAAATAGAATTAGATTAACAAGAAAACTCCCTGAATTATTTTATTGGCACTAGTTTAGGTTTGTGACTGTAACCCTTTAGAACATCAACTTCTTTATCAACAATATCAGATCCTACAATTTTCTTCATGGGACATTCATTAACAATCTGTTGAGGCTCCTCATCTGAAAGCTCAACCTCCTCCAAGGCTGCCTCAACATTTACTGCTATGACCTTAGATCCCATGCCAATTGACTCTTCTACTAGACATTCACCAGTAGCTTGTTGAAATTCTTTTATTGGAAACTCATTCTTCATAGTTTGATGCACATTCTTTGTATAATATGACAACCATGCTTGCTCCTCCACCCCTTTTGTTGATTCTACTGATGCTTCAGCACTATCGAATTTATGAATAGGTATATCATGTAACATGAGGATTTCCTCAACCTCCCATCCTTGTGGGTCAATTGCCAGTACATAATTTCCCAAGCTTGTTTCAGACAAGAGTACCTCCTTTCAAGTATTTGTATTAGCATGGCTTGAAGCACCCTTTTGTTCAGAAAGCATAGCTCTTTCAAGAGACCTTAGTACTACACCCCTGATTGTAGGAACCCCTAACAACTCACTAGTAGAGAGATTTACTTTTACTTTCTTGGGTTCTTCTACCACACACTCTCCTATTTGCTCTATAGTTATGGTAGAATAGTTGTCTTCAAAGCCAACCACAAGTTTATCCCTATTGCTTTCAACGCTTCTTCCTTCATCAGATTTTCCTCCACTTACAAGATACTGAGTTGGCACATGATGGAATGCTTGAACCTCTTCAGTTGTAGACTCTTCTTCATCTAGTAGACAATTTTCATTCTCCTCATTATTTCCAAAGGATTGAGCTACAAATTCTTCATTGTATGCATACCCTGTTTCAACATTCTTGTTTTGTCCTTCTTCTGGTCCATTCTCTTCACTTCTTGGAAATGGGACATGATTCACCACCATAGCTGATATGTCATAAGGATTAGATGGTACTATCTCCCGTCCACTCGAACTATTGCTGGCATGTTGAAATTTTTGCTAGAAAATAGATACATCAGTTTGGAATTCTTGACAGTCTGATTCAAAATGCTGATTAGTATTATGAAGCCTACACCATCCTGACAAAGCTATTTTTTCTAGATAAACTCCACTGAATTTCTCCTAATTGTTTAGCTGATCTAGAGAGGTTAAGGCTCCTTCATTATTTTGATGTGGTGGCTGCCTTCCATGATCTCTATCAAGATGTTGTCCTCTATCAAATTTTTGCCCCTGTGCTTGCATCGTATCCTTGTTGCTTTGATCATAGTTGGACTAAATCCCCCTTTGGGCTACCTGGGATTGACTATTTTGGTTCCTTAGGTAGGTGAATTTGGTGTTCAGCTTCTCAAATAGCTTTGTGAGTGCATCCAACCTCTCCTTGTCTACATTGTTTGATGGAGGAACAATACCAATTGAATTCTGCATATAAGCAGTATGTGACCCATGGTTCAAGGGTTGATTAAATATCTCAGAACTCTATAGATAGTTGGGTATATTAACTTGTTGATGAGGAAATACACGTTGGTTCATATCTAGAGGGTAATTTGGCATGGGTGGAGCTTGATTCAAGGGATGACCTGGGTGTGAAACCAAGGGTAATTGAGGGATTGAACTCATCATAGGTGTTTGGTTAGCTAATGGAAAGGGTCCAGACAAGTGTTGCCTCAAGTTTTTACTCACTTTAATGGCCACATCATAAGCTTCAAATAGGCTATCAGGAGGGTTTGCTTTCCATTTGATGAAAGTAGATTTTAAACTATCCAAAGCTTCATAATAAACCTCCCTAGTAGAGGAATCATCTACAACATAAGGGGGTTGCAGTCTAGAATAAGCCCTATGAAATATATTATTGAAAGCCACTATTGGTTCATTTGCCTCCCTCTTGAGCCTGGTAAACTACAGAAGTAACTCATTGGCACTGATTGAGATCTGAAATTTCTATAAAAAATGTAGTTTCCAATTGCATCCAAGTAGTGATAGATCCAGCAGGAAGATGGTTATACCAATGAAATGCCTCATCCCCAAGGGAATATGGGAAAATTCTACATGCAACATCCTCATGAATAATTCCCCTATCCTTAAGGGTAGTTTTAAAAATCCTAATATGGTCCTCTATAGTCCTTTTGGGATCATTAATGTGAAACTTAGAGGAAAAAAGCTTAGGATTTTTAGGTATAGGATTGTAATGGTTGAAAGATAAGGGAGATGGGTTGTTCACCAAGAAAGCCATTGATGGAGGTGGAGGTGGTAAAGGCTGATTTATGGCTTATTGAGGCTATCGAATGAGAATGGCTTCAAAATCAGATGAAGATGGACTTGATGAAGATGAGGATGATGGAGATGATGGAAGTGGCTAGGTGGATGATGATTCTCCCTTTCTGTTGGTCCTTCTTGACCTAGTAGGGACATGCAATTCTTGAAATTCCTCTTCTCCTAGTGTAGATCTGGTTCTTCTTCTGAATCTTTTGGGAGAGATGGCAGACATAAATCAATCTAGCTTGCTTATTCAGGCTCTCCTTCTAGCACCAATCTGTTGATGGTGTTTTTTGCATAGCAACAACTCAGACAAAATATAATATCCTATCTCTCTTGAAAGTTAAATCTCTATCAAAAAGCCTCAAGAGATAACCCCAAGGTCTCTAATGTCAAGTGTTGACAATGCATAAACAACTCAGTGATAAATCTGAAAATGTTGGTAATCACAATGGGACCTTACTATAAGAAAATATTGAATCTTTAATTTATCAGATCTAACAATATGATGATACTTCAATCCTAAAACTAACCCAGATTCAAAATAAATAGAAAAAGAGATAAGCGTTTTAGAGATACTCCCAAATTAAAACCACTCCTAAGATTAATGATGCAAATGATAAAACACTTGAAGCAGACCAATCCCTCAGAAACTGATTTCTACTTGACCCAGATGGATCTGCAATCTTATAGAAACAGTGCAATCTTCTAAGGTGTTAAAGATTTTCAAATCATGAACATTCATTCAAAACAACCCTATTGCAATTGAAATGAATAAACCTTCACAATTGAATTAAGCACAATGAATATAAAAGTCTAGGCTAACTTTGCAAAGCAACTAGCAATCAACTAGCTACAAAAAGTATGGACCCAGGGATTGTTGCAAACACTTCAAGCATCAAACCATAAACACCATTGAATCATGTCTAATTATACAATCTAACATGTATCAAATAACCTTGAGCAATTTCAAAAGATGGAACAACAAGAACCATGCAAGATAAGTCAACACAAAGAGATCACCAAAAATCACAATGTCTTCAATTGTATTGAATCATCCAATATCAACAACAATTCTAATGTTCTGTGTTACAACACTTGAGCCAAAATCAACTAAATTCTAACCCAAATTCTTACTTTACTACCCTAATTGCTTCTAGACCAAGAACTATCTCTAGTGACTTCTACTACTTTACAAATGAGGTGAAATACCATATTTATAAAAAACCCCAAGATATGTCGGCCTAATTTAGATTTTACAATAATAAATGGCCATAAAAAAAGGTCGACCCAAGAAGTTCAGAAAAAAAAAAATTAGCATTAAATGCTTGGGACTCATCCAAGTCGGCTTGGGATTTACAATGTAACTTGATCCAATGCATGCGAAGGACGAAAAAGTCTAGGTAGAAAAGGCCCCAGATAAATAGGAAGCACAACTCCTAATGAAATCGATCATCAACTGGCCTCTTCGTCCTTATCTTGATCCAATCTATCTGGAATCTTAAGAAAAATCCCCTCTAGGTCAGCAATAGGTGAATTAATAAATACTTTAAACCATCCATCAATCGAATTAATCTCCTCCGGAACTTCCTTGACGACCTTGTTAAATTCAGCCTGCACTCAACAAAAACCACAATCACTAATATCCATTATAACATGAGGATCAGAATTAGCCCATCACCAATAATACATTCATCATTCAAATAATTCCAAGCAAAGATCAAAATCCCCCTAAAATATCGTTAACGCACTTTCTTCATAGTTTGGGATTTTCACCCCTTAGCGGAATTCAGGCCAGAAAGGAATTTCAGGGAAATCCAAGCCAGGTGGATTCTTGCAAAATGAGCACAAAATCATCCAATGATCATCTAATCAATCACAATCAGATAAGAAACAAAAGAAAGATCTTAATATTACTCAGATTAATCACATGATGCACAATCAGTAGCCAATAATTCATGCTATCTCACAATCCTTCATTTTCAACAAAGTTTCAGAGAATTCCACCCAGGACGGAATTCTGCGGAAACAACAATAGACTACAAGTTCTGAAAAATGAAGAGATAGCAGAAATTTTGGGAAAATCCAGAGGGAGCAGAAATCCGTGAAGCAAATGAAACTCTGGATCACTGCATACTTCGGGAAAATGTAGGGGACAAGGAAAATCAGAGAAGTCCGCCAGTGAAGGAAAATCCTAAAACTGAAGGAAAACCCGAATGTCAACGTCCTCACACGACTTCACTCAAATTGATTGAATGATCACAAATTTGAGGATCTGGGCTCAAATACTACTTGTTTCAAATCATTCATTGATGGATCCATACTTAGAATTCACCCAAGGGCAATTCAAATCATTCAACTAGAATTCACGCAATCAAAGTTAGCAATCCTAGAGCTCAAACACCAAACTCACACGCAGCACTCAGAGGTTGAGCTTTCCTAGATGCAAAGCAAGACAAATGACATATATGTTCGACATAAATTCCCCTAAGAGATCAACAAACATAAGCTGTAGAATTCATATACCAACAAACTCGAGGATCCGAGGTCGAGAAGAAATTCAAAAATTCATGGGCCTGGCTGAATTTCAGAAAAATCCGGTCACCATGGAATTCTGCAAAGGACTGAAATCTCCAGAAATAATGCAAAACTGGCCTTGTCAGGTTTCCAAGGCGTTCAGGGAATTCCGACCAAAGGGAATTTTCCCAAAAACAAAGAAAAACCCAGAATTATCTCAAAGACTTAGGATTTTCAAAATATTTCTTCAAAAGGGACATTTGCACAAGAAAGATAATCATTCAAGTGCATGCCAAAGCAACCAAATCCTCAAAACAAAAGGACCAGAGCATCAAAATTAGAGCAAGAGAGGGTCCCTACTTTCAGTGGGGCATGTGTGTGAAAACTGCACAACACTAAGAAATCAAAATAATTAGCTACAAGCCTCTCAAAGAAACATCCATGCCAATCTCAACCCAGATAACCATGACAACCATGATGTGGGTGCTTCCTCCAGACAAAATTATGAGAGAGGTCAGAGTTCTAACCAAAGATTCGAGAGGAGACCTTCACAAAGGAAGCATCAAACATGGAATACGAGGCCAAACAACAGAGGTTTTCCCACCCCTCTTGATCAGCTATCCAATGCAGATAAGACTACAAGTAGAGTATACATAGTGGAGGTAGCCTTATCCGGATGGTGTCGCATTCACAAAACAAATAGTCATTCCGAATTGGATTTCCCTAAGTTCTAAACATTTGCAAAAAAAATTCAAGTGGAAGTCCAAAATGTTGTAGATGGTGTGGGTTGCAGAGACATAGTCCCATCCAAACCATACAACTCCTCAATGTTGGTGTTCACCCAAGATCCCTTCCCACGAAGTGAAAGTAATGCACCCGAAAACAAAGTGAAAGTCAAAGGGAAACCCCTTATTAATTAAGGAATCGACAAGGAGGCCCTTTTACAACCTCCACTCCACCTAACCCAATTGCTAGCAATAACCCAGGCTACCCTCATGTGCCTATCCAATATTTCAACAAGAATAGGCAGTCAAATCGAACCCAAAATCATCCTACTAATTCCTTTCAAGGCAAGTCTTTTGAGGCTGAAATTAAGCAAATGAGTGAATATGTGGCTGAAGAATTTATAAAGGTCAAGATAAGCTTGTCAGCCTTCGAATTACTTAGAGTACTAGCAGTTAGAAATGCTTTCTTTAGAATGCTTAATGGGACTGCCTCATCCAAATATACTCAAGACGTGCTTGCCAAAAGAGTTTCCTCTTATGATTCACAAAATGAGCCTGTAATCAAGGAAATTTTAGGAAAGAAAAAAGATCATCCCTCAAATCAGCAAGCAAGCAAGAAAATGGCTAAGGAACAAATTCAAGCACAAACCAAGGACAAGACCAATGAGAAAGATAAAGCTCAAGTAGCTTAGGTAGACACACCCATGGGTTTGTTCCAGGGGAAGCTAGAGACTCCACCTTTCTTGACCACTATTAGGATATTTGAAAAAAACTTGCACAATTGCTTACTTGATTCAAGAGCATCGACCAATGTAATGCCTCTTTCAATCTGCAAAGCTCTAGGAATAGTCCCAACACCCTCCCGATAGAAGGTGACCCAATTCGATTAGATGGAAGTGAATATAGTAGATGAAATCAATAGAATATCTATGCAGATTGTAGCTAATCCAAGGGTACAGTAGGTCATCGACATTCAAGTTGTTGATATCCCAGACATGTATGGCATAATACTATGAAGAGAATTCACTAGGGCATTAAATGGATATGTCGCAACAGACTTTTCTCAATTATGGTTGCCATGGAAAGGGTTGCCAAACTAGATTCGTATTGATCGGGAGCCACGTATGAAATGTATGATCACATAGTACAACACAAATGAAGTGCTTTTTTGTCAAAACAGATTTGGGAAATTATTTTCATGTAGCATACCAAGAAGAACTAGAGTCTCTGGGAGAAGAAGTGACCAAAGAGGTTCTACTTATGTTATGCAGTCCTCCTGCTAACCTAACCTATACACCACAGAGCACAAAGATGTTGATTGAATTAGATAATGAAGAATCCTATGAGGATGGTAATTTGGGACTATTGGATGGATTCGAGGATTTCATGGAGAAATGCATGCAGGATCCGTTCAGCTTAGGAGCAAGAATGGACTTTCAGGACCTCCTATTACCTAGTTGGTGTAGAGTACACAATGCTACCCATTTAGAATTTGGATTTTTTTTGTGCCAAACAACAGTTGTGCATGTTATAGGATAAGTCACCCTAAAGGGGGAACTCTAAATAGAATGGCTGAATCAAAGCCATGTTGAGTCTGCACCTTCACCTAAAGATGCTAAAACAAGTGTCCAAATCAGAGGAGAAATATACTCTATTGACTCCAAGGCCCAAGGTTCCTCCAAGTTCTAGATGTTGCACCTCGAGGGTTCCAAGTCTAAATAGGGAGTAGGAGTTGGATTCATGCTTATCATCCCTACAGGTAAGACATACTTCACTTCTCATAGAATCCAGTTTTATTGCATAAACAATGTAGTGAAGTATGAAGCATTACTCAATGGCCTCTTGATAGCTCTAAGAAAGAAGGTTAAAATGTTGCAAGTCTTTGAAGACTTGGAGCTAGTAGTAAAACAAGTCAGAAAACTATTTTCTTGCCATGATAGGAGATTAGAAAATTATAGGAATAGAGTCTCAGATCTCATAGAAGGCTTAGATGCATTTAACATTCAGTTGATCCTTAACTCCAAGAATCATACTACTAATACCTTAACACAGGTAGCTAGTACCCTCCAGCCCCTTTCCTTATTTGGGTTGAAGAAATTTACTATTGAGCTTACTTCCATTCCATCGATGCTAGATAACATCACCAACTTCCAAGTGTCCAATGATGAAAAACATATCTTGGGTTTCATTACCAGCTCCGATGTGTTTGTAACTCAAATAATTGATGAGTGTGAGCCTAAATTTAGATATAGAGGGAGTCATTAATCTCAAGACAAACACAATACCATGAGGTATGGTTCAACTTGAATGAATATTTGACTTGGATCATATCAAAGATCAGGATCAACAAACAAAGAAGGCTTCCATTGAAAATCATTGTGATGCTCACAACTTAGGAACGGATGAAGAAGTAAAGAATGTATTCATTGGCAAAGTGTGCATGCCAAAAAAAAGGAAAGGGGTAGTTGATGCCCTGCGAAAATACCATGACATGGTTGCTTGGAGTTATGAAGACTTAAAGACATATGACACCTCAATCATCACTCACACCATACCCCTCAAGTCGGATGTGAGACCTTTTTCAGAAATGTTAGCACCCTATCAATGCATTGTTGGAACCCATCATCTACAAGGAAGTCCAAAAGTTGTCTGCCAGAATCATGTTCCCAGTTAGACACTCCACATGGGTGGAAAACTTGGTCCCAATCAAGAATAAAAATGGAGAAATCAGATTATACATGGACTTTACTAACTTGAACTGAGCCTCAGAAAAGGACAACTATCCAGTGCCCTCACTAGATGAAGTGATGCAAATAGTTAATGGATCTTAGATGATGTATTTCTTGGATGGGTACTCTGGTTACAATTAGGTGATGGTACAATATGAAGACAGACATATAATGGCTTTCACCACAAAATGGGGAACCTTTGTGTATAGAAGAATGTCATTTGGACTAATCAACATAGGTGCAGCCTTTCAACGTGCCATGGCTATTGCTTTCAAGGAATTGATCTAAAAATGCATCATCATCTACATGGATGATCTTACTATGTCTTCAAAGAAAAGAGGGGATCACGTTTTTGATTTATGTAAGGTCTTCCAGAAGTGCAGAGAGTTTGGAATGTCCTTGAATATGAAGAAGTGTATCTTTGGAGTTACAAAAGGAAAGCTACTTGGGAACATGATCTTAGAGAAAGGAATTTCAATAGACCCCAAGCGCATCCAAGCTATTTTGAAAATTCAGCTTCCAGGCAACAAGAAATAACTAAAAACTTTCTTTGGAAAGATCAATTTCATTAGAAAGTTCATCATTGGCTTTGCTAAAATTGTCAAGCTGTTGAATGCTATGCTAAAGTAGGACACCGAAGTTGAGTGGACGTTGGAAGCCAAGCAAGCTTTTGAAGAAATCAAGAAAGCAATTGTTGAAACACCGGTGCTAGTTAGTCTGGATTACCTGAAGTCATTCTATATCTATTCATTTGCTTTAGACCACTCTTATGCCAACATATTGACCCAAAAAGATGATGAAGGGAGAAAACACCTTATTGCCTTAATGAGTGCTCCGCTGAAGGATGTTGAGTTAAGGTACCACAATGTTGAAAAGAAAGCATATGCCTTCGTCAGAGGAGTTAAGAAATTCCTCATAGGTTCCCAAATTTACACCTTGTTTGCTAAGCCTTGAGTGAACTTAGAAGATTTGGACGAACATGGGACTACTTTTAGGTTGTAGGTAACCTGTTCAAAAGAAGACCTCTATATTATGGGTCGGCTTCCCCGTTTGATGTCACCTAACTATTAATCTCTGAAGGTAAAGGGTAAGGACTGCATGAAAATAAACCTAATGTTGGAAAACCTAAGGTGATGCACCAAAACAACCTAGACCTATTAATATCCTTACACATTCAAATTAATATCTCAAAGCTTAACTCACACAACTTACTTTCCAATGTAGTTCACATCAATAATTTATAAGGAGGTCTATAACAATGCTTTCAAAAGGAAAATAGATTTTTGCAGTCAATAATACCACTAAACAACACAGCTTATAACCTATAAACATACATTTTTTGTTACATGGATGCAGGAACATGAGACAAGTTTGCAAGGAAAGATGAATTTTCACAAAAACAAACTAATCAACCATTAATGGCATAACATGAAACATGAAGAGAGAAGATAAAAATGCTCCAATTTATTAATTTAATGTGCTTACTGTATAATAGGTCTGTTTGAGTTACAATACAGCTCCATGAAAATAACTCCAAGAAAATAAAGCTATCCTCCTACTGGAAAGAGAAAAAACTCCCTCGAAATGTTCAAAATGAACATACTTAAGCAAAAACTCACCAAAATCCCTCATGCAAGTGCTTCCAGAAGATTCTAGTTGAATACAATAGAAAAGGCCAAAAAGAACCTTCTAGAACCTCTCCAAATTATCCTCCACATGAAGAAAAGATAAGCCAAGTCAATAGTCACACAAAAAATGTGACAAAAATGCCTCCAAACAACTTCCCTTCAAAATTAGTCAAAACAACATCCCACAATTCCTCACCTCTGCAAGTCATAATTGGTCCTCATACAAGACTTGGCCACATTCTCCATCATGTAATATGTGTGTTTTTAAAAACACATGGCTTTAAAAAAAACATTAAAGATAATGACCTTGTTTAAGTGATTCATAAAACATCACTTAATAAGCCACTTTACAATTCAAGCACAAGATAAGGGACCCCACCATTAATATGTATTACATTTGCATTTAAAAGAAAATTGAAAGTGATTTTCAAATCACTTACATGATATCTTCAAAAGTTGGAAACAAATGCAACAAGCAATGTTATATTTAAAAGCTTTCAAAAGCTTCCAAGGCATTGGTCATCTCAACCTACCTTATTTTGCATTCTTGACAATACATACATGGGAAAAAAATCCATTAGTTTGCAAAGACATCAAAGAGCCCCAAACAGCTTGGCCAATATGGCCGACCTCCAAATTCCTTGGAAAGCATATTCCAAGTCACATGATGTTGGGCAAACACAAAGGCATCACATTTGTTGCATGGAACACTCCATATTGCATTGCTAAGGACCTAGCATAAATTTGAAACTAGGGGAAACACCCCAAGGTAGAAAAATGCCTAATGCAATTACATATGATTTTCGGCCCCCATTGCATTTGACACATGTTTTAATTTTTAAAAGAATGGGAAGAAAATCCCATCAAAGTGAATAGGGTCAAACCCTAATCATCAAAGCACAAAAATAATGGGAAAATCCCATCATTTTGTCATTGCACACTCTTGAGAGCATGATGCAGCTGCCAAGGTTTGAGAAAACACGGGAAAAAATGGAGATTACCATGGTTTTCTCAAGATTCATTGATGAGAAACAAGGAAAAAGAGGTAAAAATGCTCATTCTGAAGCTTGAAATCTGCATTTTTATATCATTTGGAGGTCGTTTTTGAACTTACAGGTCGTGACCTGTAGCATTCTAATGAACTTTGCTTCATTTTCTTGTTTTCTAATGTTGATTCATCACTTTTATAGCCACCATGAGAGACTTTAATGAAGCTACAATGGAAGCTATCTGGTGAAAATGTTTGCATATTTTACAAGAAACAATCCAATCGATCACAACTAAGCTCTATGTTGACACATACCTCAACTTTCTCCTTTATCATAGTGAATAAAAGCTCAAATCTAAGCTCCTCATTGTCAAAATGAAACAAAAATAAGCTTTTCTATGTGTTAGAATTTTGAAATGAAGGAACCCCATGCGGATTATTGACTTGATGAAGAAAAACATACCCTTGGGCATGGCCTGTAAGACATAAAAATGGGGTTTTATCACATTGTTGTATTTTCTATTTAACCCAGATGGTTTCCTTTCATTCTACTTTGTGTCTGTAGATTTTGACAGAGCCTAGATGGGTTTCTTGAATTCTTTGAAGAAACTCAATTTTTTTTGTATAGAAATGCAGATGGTTTGGAAAATACACTCCATTGTTATAGAATATAGCAATACATGTTTCATTTTTTGAAACCCCAAGTGGTTTTTTCCATATTTTGCAGAAAGAGGTCAAACCTAACCATGACCAGTCATAATGCATAAAATGGCCTTCCTTTACCATTCCTTGACTGCCTCTCCATTTTGTTGCCTCTATATTAGATTTTCATGATGAACCCAAATGGGTTTTTTCAGTTTGAAAGAAATCTTGAAATTTTTTCAAAAAATGATTCGATTCCATTGCATAGTGTGAGCATAATGAAAACCTTTAATTTTGAAAACTGGATTTTCTGTGAGCATGTAAATTGGTTTTTTGTGTTTCTTTTCTATAGAATGTCTTTAAAACATAAATCCTAAAGTGGATTTTTCACTGTGAATAACTTTTGCATTTCCTTTTTTTGAGAGTACCATACTCTTCCTTTGTTGGTGTTACCTCTTCATGTTCACAACACTCATGGTAACCCCCTTTTGATGCCTCAAACATTTTGAAAAAACACCACAATATGAGACTTTGGCACCATGATAAGTATAGTGGATTGCCCTTTGAAATTTATCTGCTCATAAGTTTTTAAAGAAGGGAATTTTTCCATACTTGTCAAGGTTTAGCACAGACCTATCATAAAATCCCATCCTTGCCTTATGGTTGGAAACTGTTGCTGCCCTCCTTTGTCATGCCATTTCAAATATCACTATTGTTATCACAAGGCAGGTTTTGATACTGCCCTTTTACTAATCATGACTAGCATTGAAATTTATTTCTTTGCATAGGTTTGTAACTTGGTAATAGGTTGCTTTCTCATGCAATAGATCTCCATATTGGTGGATGAAATGCTAAGGTTTGACCATACTGACTGTCCTTTACTTGTTCTCTAACCTTGTTGTGACTGGATTGTATTTCATGTCCTCTAATGATCATGCTTATTTCTCAACTTTCAGGTAGAGACACTATCACAATAGCATCATTTTGATGGCAGTTCCATAAATACTTTCTTTATGTGGTCATAAATGTTGCTATTCATTTAAAGTCTTCATAATGCAACATAGAGTAAGACTGTAAGAGTTATTTTCATATGTGTAATGACTGCACCTTGCATGACATGGCTTAGTCATAGTTTATCATTCACTGTTGATTTGTCTTTTCAAGTTCATAAATAATCATGAATATAAACCTGTAACTTCTAATGGAACTACTCTTATTTATGACTATGCTCTACTCCTTAAAGCATCATGATTCATGATGGTTTCAATAATTGAATTTCATGAGCTCCTCTATTTCAATCAAGACCACTGCCATCTTTAATATCAGTGCTCTTCTTTGAATCCTTTGTCTATGCTTAGAGGAATCATTTCCATAGGAATCCATTTGCAAACTTGCTCAATCATTAACATAAGTTAATGACTCAGTATAGAGAATAGAAGACCCCTGTTCCTTGTGTTATGGCATAGAAATTGTATCTTGATCACATCATATGAGGGTTCCATTTTTTTCGTGACTCCTTGTAATGGCATGTTCATAATAGGCATATATCTTTATCAACTAGAGTTGATGTTTCTTGAATGTCTTTTCCTTTCATGCCTTTCCTTCAACCATCATGCATTGAATGTTATATAGAAAATTTGTTTGTCTAATGTTTGATTGAGAAGGCCTTGATTAGAGCCTTGTGCAACTTCAAGTTTTGTTTTTTGTTGCTTTCCTATTTGACATGCTTGTTTTTGAACTTTCAAGCTTATCATATTCCCAATCTAGAAGACAACATATAACTTTCATTTACCTCACTTATGAGGGCAGCAAGTCATGGATTCTTTGATTTTCTCCTTTCATTCTTTCGGGCCATGATCTCACAAGCATATTTTGGAAATAGGTGGCCATGTTTCTTTGCCATGAAAACAATTATGCTTTGTTTTGAGTACTCCTCCATACTTGTCAACTTGTAAATTATTTGATGTAAATGCAGCTGATCTTTGTTGTTGGTTGGTTGTACTCTTCATTGCATGGCTCATATCATAGTTTATTATTCACCACCAAGGTGAAACATGGCTCATTTGCTCCATTTTTTGAATGTAGTAACTACCCCTACTGTCATGTAGCATACATTTATTATTGTTGTCCTTAAGTGACAATGGCCTTCACTTATTACATTCATTTTCACAAGTACACCTATGAATGAGCACTATCAATTCCATTTGCCTCTTGTAGCTCTTCCAAAGGTATTGTACTTTGTACTTGTATCATGACCTTTACTCAACCATTACTCTATTTCTGGTTATGTGTAATAAATACATGTTGTCTCCTCATTTTAATTTTATTGGACAACCCCATGTCACCTATGTGGGTGACCTGAAAGCTCACCTTCCTATGTGATGTGTGGTTGTCCAATAGGGTTATGGTAAAAGGGGCTTGACAACATCTTGAAATGCTTCCTCATTGTTTAAGAGTTGCATAATTGAACTCGATGCATCTATGAAGTCACTTACTTCTTTTTATAAAATGGATCAAGGATCGACTTAAGAAGATTGAAAGACATATCCAACAAAAATGTGTTGCATATTTTGAATCTAATAATGAAAGTTGATCAACTGGTGTGATTCCATATTGATTTAATGAATTGATAACAGATAAATCTTTGATCAAGTTTCTCAATTTCCTTTTCCCTTCAAATCATGCTGAACTCTACCCTTGTCAAAGCCACATTTACCCCACATGTTGTATCTAATCTAAATCAGAATAGTAACTAGACTAGTCCTAAATTTGCACATGAAGCAAATAGTTAGAAAATAAATGCATATGTTATATGTGTTTGATGACTTCACTATTTTCCAGAACATCCAAGGTTTGCATGCTTATTTTATGCACTTATGGATCAGTTTATACATGCATAGGTAGGTGTGTATGTAAGGATTGAGATCTTTCATTTCTTAGAGCCTCGCTCTAATATCATTGTCTTTTTAGATGTAGGAGCTAGGAGCTCTATAGAGCTAGAGAGGATACAATTAGCTTGGGGCAGCAGCAACAGGGCAATCGGGAAACTTTGTAACCAGACATTCTCAGGCAATGACTGGTCTTCATTCATATATGCACATTCATTTGTTTCTTTTTACTTATTCATGTATAAATTACTTCATATTTCCATTGAATAAGTAAAGATAGTCCCTTGGCTTGTGAGGGACATGTACACTTCATGATTATCAATAAAAGATCACATTTATATACATATGATTCTCTTTTCTCATGTGCTATAATTACAACATTGAAATGACAAAATGTAATCTATTTCATTTGACAATCCTTTTTCCATGCATATTAAACCTAGCAAACTTATGGTTTATCTTTTAAATGTTTAAACGAACAACACATAAGAATAAACACTAAACCTTATTTTAGCTAAAAGCTAAAAATCAGGTAATAATTCCAACACTACATCTTGCAGAATAAGGCGTTTGCAATTGTGCCTGACCCAGCAGTTAAGACTTTGTTAATGCAAAATCAGATGGGAGAAAGAAGAGAACAATGGGTCACTTTGTTGCAGGAATATGACATGGAGATTCAGCTCATGAGGTTTGTCCAAGGGCAAGCCCTGATTGGAAAAATAGCAAAAACACTAGTTGAAGCTGGACCCGAGCTCACTGTGCAACAGTACCAACTGTAAGGCATTTCTCTCAGAGAATGGCATGATGATATCATCTACTATCTGTTGAACAACAACTACCTGTCTCAATTGCAAGGAGTATAAAAATGTGCTCGGAGGCTAAAGAGAAGCAGTTATATGTTGCAAGGATCTATATTATACAAGAGAAAGCATGAAGGAATTTATCTTAGATGCCTCAGAAAAGAGGAAGCAACCAAAGTACTGAAGAAATTTCATGATAAATTTGGCACTAGCCATGGATCCATCCCTTCAACTGCCCACCAAATTCTGTGGGTTGGGTACTACTGGCCAACGGTGTTTAAGGATGTGCACAACCATGTTAGGACTTGTCACGTTTGCCAAGCTACCACTACCAAAGAAAGAAATGTTGTCCTGCTACAACCTGTCCTGGAGGTAAGACCGTTTGCTCAATGGGGCCTTGAATTTATCAGTCTAGCAAGCCCACCATCCTCTGTAGGCCACAGGTATATTCTAACCATGTCTGATTACTATATTAGATGGACAAAAGTAATAGCATGTAGGAAATGTACTACTGAAATGGTTGTGAATTTTCTAGAAAGTTTTATCTTGAATCATTTTGGTTTCCCTTATCCCCTTATCTGTGATAATGGCCCCACCTTTTCCTCACTTAAGTTTGCTAGTTGGGACTTCAATTATGGAATTGCATTGAAATTATTGTCCAACTATTAATCTTAGGGAAATGGCCTAACTAGGTCAATGAACAAAAATCTGATAACTATGATTAAAAAACTACTCAACAGAAACCCCAAAGACTAGCACACCCAGCTACATTTTTCCCTCTAGGAAAATCATACATGCCACAAAACCTCTCTGGGTGATTCCCCATTCCATCTCGTCTATGGCCTCAAACCTATCTTTCCTGTCCATCTTAAGATTCCCACCCTCCAATTTCTCAATGCATACTATGAGGAGGGGGATTGTCAAGAGACCCATTTAGCTGAGTTGTAGCACCTAGAAGAGGTCCATGACCGATCAATTGAAAAATTCACCAAACACCAAGGCATAGTTAAAAGATGTTTTGATCATCAAGCTAAAGTCAAGGCATTTAGGATTGTTGATTTAGTCCTTTGTTGGGACAAGGCCCATGAAAAGAAAGGGGGACATGACAAATTTGACAAGCTCTGGATTGGCCCCTTTCAGATCTCAAAATTTTTAGGAGATAATGCCTTTCACCTCAAGACACTCACTAGAGAGGATGTCTTATTGCTTGTCAATGAACAACACCTAAAGCATTATTTCCTTGCCTGAGCTTTTTCAAGCTCGTCCTTGTACATAGTTGTATATAGGTTAGCTTAGGTTTCCTTTTTCTTTGCTAATGCGCCTTCACTTCGTTTTTCGCTCGCTTTCCCAATTGCTCCTTTTTCTACTGAGTGTTCCTCTATTCTTGATGTGGAGGTCATGTTTGGCATATTAGATGGCCTGATTTGTTGCCCACTCACACCTGTTCTTTGGATAAATATTCATTCGCAACCATTGATTTCTAATTGCTTCTATGAAGTGGTTTCCCTATTTGAACTCTGACTTGACCTAGGACAGAACCCTTGGTTGAATATTTTCACACTTATCTCTGATCACACACGACAATACACTTTAATGTTTCTGAAGAGCCTTATAATGGCTATTATGAGGTCATAGTAAGTGAAAAAATCCTAAATCTGCTTCAATGACCACTGTGATTCCAAACCCACAGTAAGCTTCGATGCTTACACAGTTCAGCAAAAGAAAGAATACTAAAGGAAAATATTATGAAAAAGAAAAGGAAAAGAGAAGAAAGTATTAAACAAGCAATTTTGTGGGTGTGCAAGCAACTCTATCGGGGCTATGGACGCCCGACTAGCAATAGAGCAATGTTCGTCAGGTCATAGCGACAACTCTATTGGGGCTATGGATGCTTGACTGGCAGCGAAGCAATATCTAGGTTACTTTTAGGGTTAGACAGGCTATGTAGCTTTCCTTGACCAACTAATGGTTGTTTGTTATGTTTTCTGAATAAAAGAAATAAACTCACTCTGTACACACTTATGAGATACTCCTGTGACTTGATTCAACTAAGGATCCCGCCCTCCTTTGAGTTCCTTAGTTCACTCATGAAAACTGGCTTCTGGTCTGCAAAACCAGAGATTTTGCATTTTGAATGAGCATTTACCCTTGGAATGCTCATGAGTTTTCTCCTAGAAAAGTTTCCATTTGTTGTGCCAGTAACACATACGCCCTGTTCAGAACAGGGACCCTTTCCTTTTCGCCTTCATTGGGTCACTTTTTTTTCCTTCACCTCATTTTACGCGCCCCTAAATTTTGAGTCCCGATTGGTCAAGAAGCCTTAAATTCATCATGCTTACTTGACCAAAGTTCACCACCCAAGAAATTTCCAAGTCTTTGGCCTTTGCGAGGTTTCCTTGGTAGGTTTCCCTTAGGTTTTAAAACTGGCATCCTTCAACTCCTACGAGTTTACCCTTCGGGTTTCCCCTTGTGTGTCATTTCATTTTCTTCATCATTTTGTTAGTAGTCGACCTAGGACATCCGCTCACATGGCAGGTCCTACATCCTCCATGGCCATCCTCTTTCATCTTTCATTAAATGACAATGGTTAGGGTTCCTCGTGCCTTGTGAGTTCTGACTTTCTTGCTACCTCTCTTTTTAAGTCAACACCCAACTACCCCGCCAGTCATCGTACAAGCATTTAATGTGGGTCATAAATGTGTATTTTCCTATCAATAGGCCTTTCGACCTATCATTTTCACCATTCTAGTTCAAAAAAATTCAAATCCCGAGACAGCCGCTGCCTCCTTCATGCCTGCATGACCTCCTAGATGATCTCAAGCTTGGCCTTCATCGATTTCTTTGGGATCTACAGGTATGTCCGATGACACCAAACTGAAAGCATCCTTTTGAATTAATTTTTCCAAAATCATTAAAAATTTGAAGGTAAACTTTAAAAATCCTCTGGGTGGCCAATTAAACATTAAATTTTGCACCTGCCCATCTGAGAAATCCTTCAAAATTTGTTGAAACACTACCATTTTGAGCTTTGCAGAACTTGATGCCACCACCATCATTCTTCAACAAAGAAATGAGACCTTTGTGGCCCACAATCCCCTCATCGCCACCGCTCAAAATAAACTTCAATTGAAAACCCTAAGCATTGTGACCCTATGGGTCCATCTATGCGGATTTTTGCATGCAGATGTTCATAATCCCTCTACTACCCTAATAAATACCCAAGGCATCAAACACTTGAGTAAAAATACAAAGCCTAAAACCCTTGCAAGTCCACCATGTGCAGGTGGCCCCCATCGTGTCATGGTTTTAAAACGGTTATTCCTTGCCCACTTCCCGCATTATGGGTTCCGTTGTGTGTGGGCGGCCCCCTTTGTGTCATCATTTTAAAATGGTTGTTTCTCGCCCACATCCCATATCATGGGTTCCACCAAGTTCGATGTCGTCATGTGCTGAAAATTTAAGTCTACTCATGCGATTCTTTCCTTGTGGACTTTCTTCTTCCCTTCGCTATTCTTCATGCCTCACATAGGCGGAAAAGTTATTACTCCTATTTGCACTATGGACTCCACAATCCTCCTCGCTATTTCGGTTTGCCATCCAAAATGACTAGGTCTTCATGTTTTAGGTGGATTGTACCTTGCGGGGTCTGTCCTCAGCTCACTACCATTCGAAAATAGCCCATGGACCCCATCAGTTTTCCCTACAGAATTCGACCTCATTGTCTCCCGTCAAGCCCTTAACACAAAATGGCTAAGTTTACATGCATTGCAGACACTTCTTTATGGGTTGCCACCTACAGCCCACTACCATATGGTTTCTATCTATGAAATGGCCACACAATACCTTCCTCCCGCATTGTGGGGCCTAAACTTTCCTCCACCATTCAAATTTTTGCCAACAAAATCATCAATGCCAAGGCCTCTTGCGGATCCATGGGTGCAGGTCACCTCCTGTGTGTTGTCATCCTATCTCCACTTTCCTTGAATGACCATCTCCCAGCAGCCTTTTTCTCATCCCTTCCCTCAAACTTCCAAATGACTAAACCAAAGGGACAATGACTAGATTGCCCTAACTGCCTGCAGACCTCGTATGGTAGGATTCCTCTTGTGGGTTTCTGCCTCTTGTCCATCATTTCAACATGTCAAAGCTCCAAAACATCTGTGATGTCACTTCCCTTTGCACTCCTTGAGCCTGCATGAACACAATAACCAATTGAATGCCTCCAGCGACCTCATAGTTGATTGTCCAATGTGCCAAATGCCTTAAAGCCTTGACTTACTTCTAAACTTCCAATGTGGAATTCTAAGTGTCAGTGGCCATCTGCGGGCCGTTGTGACCTCAGTTTCATTCTACTCTTGACTACTCTTGATGGCCTCCAGCCTAGGAAAACCTGCATCCTTGGGCCCACATTCCTATAATTGACCCAAAAAAGGACCAAACTATGACCATTAATGAATTTTATGATCTTTTGAGGATGAATTTCTGGATCTAACCCTCATTTTGTAAGATTTTACTAACATTTCCCTGATATTCATATGAATGTGCTTATGACATATTTTCTTGTAGGATTTATGGAATCTGCTATGGGCACATCGGGGTAGTCTACAGAGAAAGAGAAAGGAAAGAAGCCTGTCAAAGCACTGAGGAGAAAAGAAGAGAAAGATCAGATGAAGTATCAATTCCACAAGGTGGAAATCACCTCCAAGGTCACCTCTACATGGGATTCAGTATCAGACACCAACTTGGGACATGTAGATATAAATGAATTCCAACAGAGTATCATGAGCAATCCTACAACTGAGAATGCCCAGAAGATCCAATAGAGTGGCCTAGCCAAGGCAATCGGCTTCCCACCTACACTTGTAGCACTAGAATTAGTGATGGCATGTAGAGAGTGCTACCATAGCAGTAATAGAAAAATTATAGATCATGAGGGCAAGGTTTTGGCAGATATGTCTACCCAGTCCATAGGTGAAACTTTCCATATCCCTACATTCAACCCCATGGAGGAAACAGAGAAGGGATATGCTGAGAATATGTGGAAAGCAAACCCCCTAGGATGTAAGAAATTGATCAACCAACACTAGTTGAAGGAGAAAAGGGGTAGTGCTGCTAAAGTGCCACAAGAGATTTTCATAAGTGACTTCCATGAAGAGTACCATGATCTAGTCACTTTATTAAGAAAAGTAATGGGCCTCCCTAGTGCTACCTTCTTTCAAGATTGGATGTTTTATTTCATTGAGGAAATCATTCATGGAAAAATGAAGTTCCATTGGGCCAAGATCATCAGTGACAACATGCATGCACAATTTATGGTCGTAAAGAAGACATCCCAATTCTACATGACCTCCTACCCGGTATATCTATTAGCAGAGGCATTCCCATATAAAGGTCTCTTTGTTGCACAAAACCCGAATCAAAGGAGAGGAGAGCTCAAGGTATATGACCGCTACCCAAAATTGTAGTATAGGAACTTCAAAAGGGAATACCAGAGGGGGAACAATGCCTTTGTAGGGCATATCATCAGACTCCTTGGAGGAGATTTTGAGAGAAGAGTCTTGCATAGCGCTCGTGCATTCATTCAGAGGTTCGGATTCCTATTCATCCAGTTCTCAAAATTCACATATATCAGAATAGAAAGCTTCTCTGAAAGACCCTACAAGTTGCCTCGGTACCCTAATGATCAGATGATCATATTGGAAGTCTCTTGATAGCAAAAAAATTCACACACCCTTCTAAGTGATAAACACTGGGCGAGGATCCCTTATCCCTTCAATTTTGGGCAAGGAATGTATGCTATCCCCATTGCCCAATGTGCAGAGTACTCAGAAAAGGAGATAGTGGAGTACCATTTGAACCTCCATACGGCCTAACCAAGGATGGACCCATATGGAAAATTGAAGAAATGTGTCATAAAGCAATATGCTCATTTTCCGCACATAGAAGATTTCTAGGCCAACTGCAAAGATGAAAAGGAGGTGAGAATGAGGTATTACATGCAGATGATGGCCAAATTTGTCCAGTCAATAAACTTGTTCACAATGCCTGATCAAATTGTGGAGGAGGAGGACACCCTTATTGATGAGAGATTTGATTTTGTGGACAATTTTCCATTGCCACTAATAGATTGGGATGGAGAATAGGTCAATGACCTCGACATTGTAAGAAGGCTTCTAGAGAATAGAACATGGTAATGGGTAGATGCTCAAATTGCCTAGCTTAAGGAACAGGGTGCAGTGCTAACATATGGTAAACTCTAGGATGAGCTAGAAAGCAAAATGGATAGCAGAGTAGTTGTTGCCCCAATAGAAGAAACACCCAAATCTCCTCCAACAAAAAGATTGAGAAAGAGAAAGGATGTGTCTAAGCATCAACACAAACATAAGGTCTATACATGTGGAAGACCATGGAGGGAGAATCCTCAAAAAGGTGAAAAAATCTAGAGGGTTTAGTGAAATTCCAAATATTAAAGAGGATTTGCAGCCTGAAGGAGAAGAAGAGGCCGAACGACCACAGTCACCACCTGCTACCTCTTCTCCCACCATCACCATTGCTATTTCCACTCCTCCACCTCCTACATCTCAGGCACTACCTGTTTCCTCTCTGCCGACTGTGGAAATTTCATTCCACCTTGCTTCCACCTCACCAACAATCCCAATTATGGTATTGGATTCCTCTTCAGCCACGATGTGTCCATTGTTGTCTGCCTCACTGTATCTTGCATTTCCCACCCTTTCTGCCACAATACCTTTAGTTTCCATGACTACTATGCCTCCTCTCACCTTGCCAGAGGCCTTCACTAAATATATGCAAGGAATTTATGCCAATATTTTTGGGGTAATAATGAATCCCATTGTCCAAGCGATGATGGCCCAGATTGCTACTGGCCTACCCGTTCCTCCACCACCCACAGAGTCTCTGAAAATGGAAGCCACTATGCAGATATTAGAAAAAATGGAGAAATGCTAGAGGACACCAAGGGAATAATGGAAGAGCTTAAAGATCCTTTTAAGGATGATTACCTTAAATATCCAAAGGACTGAGTGGAAATTAGCATGGATAAGCTGGTGACCAATGAAGAGCAGTCACATTCTTTAGAAGAGGACATTGAAACCCTTAATTCCAAGTACATAATAGAAACCTCGAACTAGGATCTTGAAGAGGAGTTGTCTCGGAACCTCAAGGATATAGGTGAATAGGTTGAAGCTGAGAAGCAGCCACCCAAAGAGAAAGAATACACTAATGTCAATGTGCAAATGCTTGAAGAGCCTCCACTAGTTGGGCAAGACAAAGGCCCCATTCAAGAAGGAGAAGTATCACTTGAGAGAGAAGAAGAAGAGAAAGATGAAGAAAAGGAAGAGGATGCTCCAAAGAAGAGCCCTAAGTTGGAACACCATGCGGAGCTTGAGCGAGAAGCAAAAAGAGTGCTTCATACAAAAATTATTGCTAAGGAGTGCATAGCCATCACTGAGTCAAGTAGGGAAAATACTATACATATCGAGGACTCAAATGAGGAAGAAAAAAGAACTAAATGATAAGCCCTAGGACATGAAGAGAGATAACCCCAACATGAGCAGAAAGAAGAAGGTGATCATGAATCACCAACAGAGGAAACACATATGCCTGAATGGTTAGAGAAGTAGTTGCAAAAGAAAACCCCAACTCTCGTTGATCCAAAATCCTAACTCGAAGCTATACTAGCTAGAGCACAAACAAAGACAAGGAAAGAAAAAAAATTGAGATTTCATTTCCACATCACAGTTGAGGCATCTAGATCTAGAACAGTGCAGATAGCCACCCCAATAATGGACAAAGGAGAGGGGGCCAGCTACAATATCTCCATCATCAACTTGCGCTCCACCACAAGAGAGCAGAAAATTGATGAATTCCAGGGGTCTATGGCTATGATCATGCAATAGATGAACAAGGATTAGTCTTCTAAGGAGGAGCTAAAGGCACAAGTGGCAGATCTTACTACCTATATTTAGCAATGGAATTCCTTGGAGTAAGAGGCTCCAACTACATCTTCCGCACCCACACTTCTCTCCCAAGAAGAACTCACCAAGCTAGAGAAAATGAAGAATTGGACCAAGGCTACTATAGATTGGTTCCAATGGGTGATTTGTAATGGTGACATGGGAATAGGCCATGCTATCTGAATGGCCAACAAATTTTGAGACATGTAGAAGCAGCTAGAGGGAATAGAAAAGATATGTCACCGGTTCACCGAGCTATATAGGATCACCTATCCTAAGCTCGAGGCCATTCTCAAAATGCTTGAGAACACATGGGAGAAGGAACTATTGCTCATCAAGGGTGATCACTGGTTGGTAGACACATGGAAGATGGCCTTGATTACAGGAGGGGCATCCTGGAGAGAGTGTTGCACAAAGTTGAGCTCAACCTTGAATGGGTCAAAGAGCACAAGATGGACAACGAGGATTACCTGAAGCTGATGACGAACTATGATATGCCTGTCGTGGAACTATACTTCCATAAGAAGATGTAACAAGGGGCAACATACACACTAACATAAAATTTCATGGACTTTGTTGCAAGGGGATTCGTCCAGTCTGAATAGGTAATTAAGGCCACAACAAGGTGCACAAAGAACTGGGAATAGATCACTAGTAGATCTAAGATGCCAACCTTCCAAGTTCTTCAATTTGATATCATGGATTGGGACAAGCTTCAGGCATTGATTGGGAAATTTGTAGAGTACGTCACTCTTCAAAAAAATGAAGGAAATCCAATAATTGATGATGAGTTCCTGATAGTATAAGTTGAGAAAAGAAGGCAGTCACTAGAAGACAAAACGGCTACAGTGTCAGGGCCACTACAAGACAAAATATGAATAGGACAAAAATGCATTTTATATTAATATATTTTGGGGGTAGGCGAAACCCTAATGTAAAATGAATCTTGGCCACACAATGAGAGTAAATCCTAGCCATTCATTTCAATTTTAGAAAACTATAAATAAGGGTCTCCTCTCATTTTCAAGAGAGAGTTGAATTGTTGTAAAGACATGCTACAAAAAAAATCAATAGAATTTCATTGCTTTTGGTGGATTCTTGTGTTTCTCACATTTTGCATGATTCATCTTCTCAAAGTAGATAGATTTAGATAGATCTAGTTTGTTGTTCTATGTACTTTAAATTTCTTTTAGTAGTTTAGTTTGTCTTGTCCATTAATATTGAAGAATGCTATTGTGTTGATGTTTTCCATGTTCATGCTTTTTGTTGGTTATTGATAATGAACAATAGTGTAAAGCTAGTCTGAACATTAACTCATTGTTAGGCTTAAAATTCATCTTTTATTCATGCTTTATGGTAAATGAACAGCTGAAAAATCTACAGACCCTAGAAGATAGCACTATTTCATGAGATTGTATGTTGTTTGGTTAAGTGGAACTCATTTTTAGGAAGGTTGTCCACTGTAGCATCCTCTATCATCACTATTCATTAGTAGTTGCGAGTCTAGGAACTCTTACCTCCATTTTCCCTTCTGATCTTTCTTTGAAATAGTAGTTAAGGAAAAGTTTCAACATCATTGTAAAGCCAAATTTGATGTTGCATATGGAGTTTTAGACTATTGTTTTGAACTTGCAACAATTACATCTCACTTTTAGAATCTTATAAACTCCATTTGAAGATCCAATCTCCTTCCAACTTAGCAATTGTCCATGCCCCTTCTAATTACCAGCAAATCACATCAATCCACTGAGTTGTTTTTGCGAGTGATGACCTGACACCATAGAGACCTTGGGGTAGTAATCTGGAACTTTTTATAGATTTCTACCTTTGAAGAGAGGTCGTGCACTTGTGTGTTTCCTGTGTTGAGAAGGTGCAAAAAAAACCCATCAACACCCACTTTGATCCAATGATATTTTTATTTGTCAGTCTTTGGACCAATTCCCAAGTCTGATTCTTCTTAATCTACAAAAGTTTTTCTTTCCTTGCTTCCTTCCAATGTTCATCTTTACAAGCTTCACTTACTATCTTTGGTTCTATCTCATAAAATAAACATAAATTCACTTTAGTAGCATCTTTGCTTCTGGTTAATACACCTTTTGTCTTATCTCCAATAATCTAACTTTTTGAATGATTCTTTTGTACATATCTAGGTGTCCTAGGGGACATCACCAGAGCATCTTCTTCTCTTTCATTTTGTTCATCCTGGTTCTCTTGCTCATCTTTTTCATGTTCTTCCACAATTTTTTCTATTCTTGCACAATCATGTTTATCATATACATATCCACCAATGTCAATAGAATTCTTCATTTCTCATCAAATTTCACATTCGAGCTCTCTATAATATTTCTCAGTGTTTTATTGAAACATATGTATGCCTTTCTTTTAGTAGAATATCCAAGGAAAATTCCTTCATCACTTCTTGCATCAAACTTTCCCAAAGTTTCTTCATCTCTTCTAATATAGCATTTTCTTCTGAATACCTTGAAATATTTAACAATAGGAATTCTTCCATGCCATAGCTCATAGGGAGTCTTTGTACTATTTTCTCTTGCTTGAAATTGATTGAATGCATAAACAGTAGCATGAATAACTTATTTCTAGTAAACTTTTGGTAAATCAACCTTAGTAATCATTGACCTAGCAGGTTCTTGAACCGTTCTATTTTTCCTTTCAACAACTCAATTCCACTGAGGAGTTCTCAGAGTAGATAACCGTCTCTTTATTCCATGCACTTCAAAAAACATATTAAACTCATGGGAGGTGAATTCTCTACCTCTTTCAGATCTTAAACATTTTATCTTTAATTTCACTTCATTTTCAACAATAGCTTTCAATGCCTTGAATCTATCCAATGCATTTGATTTCTCTCTAAGAAATGTAACCCATGTATATCTAGAATAATCATCAATTAAAAGCATAAAGTACCTTTCACCAAGTAGGCTTCTCTTCTAGGACCACAAAGATCTGTATGAACTAAATACATTAGTCTGGTAGTAGATTGTTCCTTTGATCTATAGTGATTTCTTGCTTGCTTTCCAAACTGACAATTCCTGCAAATAGTATTAACAGGCTTTGTAATTATCTTTAAATATCTCATGGCCTAAACAACACTAATCCTTGCTAGGTTATCAAAATTCATGTGACACATTCTCCTATACCATAACCAATTGTCATTAATCTGATTCATAAAGCATCATCCATCAACACCCTTAAGTTGATAGATATTCCCTTCAAATTTCTTTCCTATATCAATCAATATTTTAGATCTTTTCTGGATCTCACATTTCTCATCCTTAAACAAAAGATCATATATTTTTCTACACATTTGACCAACACTCAATAAATCATTCCTTATACCCTTAACATAGTAAACATCATTAGTATGATGCTTGCCGTCAAAACTTACTAAACCTATCCCACAGATTTTAGCACCAATATGATCTCCAAACATAACCAAGCCTCCATCATTTTTTTGAAGCTTAACAAACTTGATTTTATTAGTGTCAACCACTATCAACTACCCAATATTTTTTATTTTTCTTAGCATGTAGGGAAGAGATAACTATACCTTCATTTTTCTCTCTCTTTGGAGGGATTTCCTTTACCTATTTTTCAGAATTAGTAGATGTAGGTTCATCCTTAATCACCAAAAAAAAGCATTCATTATCATCAGGAACTTCATATTCTGAATCCTCATCAGATATACTAGCACTCTCATTCACATAGTAAGCTCTGTTAATCTTCTTTCCTTTCTTTTCCTTCTCATATCTTTTTTTATTCCTTTTAGCTCTTTTCAGACACTTTGCAGTGCATAATGTCCTATTTCTCCACAACTAAAGCATTTAAAGGGAAAATTACCTTCATACTTACTAGAGTCTTTCCTCATCCTTCTTACAAAGTTAGCTTCTATTTCATCAAAGTTCTCTTCATCCAGATCTTTAGATTTTGTAGCTTTAAAAGTAGTCTCTAATTTGCTTCCATTCCTTAGACTCGTCTTCCTCATCTCATAAGATGTCAAAAATCCTAATAGCAGATCCTTAGTACATGTCCATTAATCTATAGTCTACTCAATTACACTCACCTTCTCATTGTAAGCACCAGGAAGAGTTTTGAGAATCTTCTTTACAATCTTGGTTTCATCTATAGTGGCACCAAGTCCTTGCATTTTGGCCACTATCTCATCCAATCTCTTTACAAAAGCTTTAACATTTTCATCTTCAGACATGTGTAGAAGGTCAAACTGTGTCTCCAAATTTTGTAATCTTGCTTCTTCAACTCTTTCATCACCATCATGCACTCTTTCCAAAGCATCCTAGACTTCCTTAGTCGTCTTCAAATTTTGAACCTTAATCAACTTGGAATGTACCAAACTATTCTTCAAGATGTATTTCACCTTATTGTTTACTTCATGTGCTTTGATTTCTTCAGGTGCACTCAGACCATTAGTAGGTGGAGTGTAAGGATTCTTGTAAGCTTTCTCCACATCATATCCACAATACTCCATATATTCTTCCATCAATACTTTCTAGATACCATAATTAGTTCCATCGAACCTCGAATAATCATAAATCATTTTTCCAACCATCCTAGACCTTCCTCAAGTGGTTAAACTCTTCACCAAGGAACCAAGATCTGATACCAATTGTTGAATAGGACAACTAAGTGGGGGGTGAATATGTTGTCATAGAATTAAAACTTTAACTCAATCACCGGAACTAATTCTTAATACTACTTAAATGATTAATCATCAAATGTCAATGCAGAAACTTAAATCCAACACATAGACACAATAACACCAAATTTATGTGGAAAAATTAATAATGGAAAAAACACGGTGAGTATTAACTCATACTATAGAGAATATCAACACCAATTACAAAGGGCTCACTACCTGAAATAAGGTTCATTGCTTGAAATGAGGATTCACTGTCCAGAACAAGGACTCACTATTCAATAGGGCTATAACCTGGAGGGCTCACTACCATAGAGATACAAAGAAGACAAAGAAGACTTGTTACAGAGAGACTAAAATCCCAATGCAACAAAGGATTCCACCACAATTACTCACACACATGCATGAATGATAGAGTTCTCCTTCTACTCACAACATTCAAAAAATCAGCATTAAGCTTCACACTGATCTATCTCACTCGCACCACACACACACACATTGAATAGAATCAATGTCACATAAAACTACACTTCTTATTTTCTCTTGTCTCTCTTCTTCCCTCGTCTCATTCTTCACCAATAACTCATCTTGCATTTATACCATCTTCAACTTTGAAACATATCCATAGTCGGCCATCCAAATTCAAATTTAAATTAGGTTGGAACAAAAACATCCTAGGGAGGAATTAGAATGAGGACGACCCAAAAAAATGCTTCATACGGACCCAAATAGATCCAACACACTTCATCAATCTTGAAAGTAGTATTTCACACAAGGTCAGCCAAACCAGTGTAAAACACATAGAACCATTAAGCACAAACCTTCCAAATGCCGAAACTATCTTCAATAAAATTAGGGAAACACAACTCTAGAACTGCAAGTCATAAGGCTTCATCAAAGAGAAATCTGGACCAACAACATTTCTCTTGGACCTCAACTAGAACCATAGAAAAACATAATTCACAACTAGTGAACACAATTTGCACTATACAACAAGTCAACAACCAAAAATATAGATATAGAATCTACTAACAACCATGAAAAACATATCTAAATTGCACAACCATGAGAGAAGATCCAAGCCAAAACTCAAAGCAACCACTAAACACCTGCAACATATCTTCATTACAATTTTCTCAATATTCTTGACATATATAGCCAACAACAAATAGTAGATAACCAGTTGACCAGTTGACATCAATGACAACACCTTCAATCTTTCCATAACACCTTCAATATTTTCATTCTTGCAACAATATCAATTCACAAGACCCTCCTTTACAATAATTACCTTTCACCGACCCTTCGAATACATACCTAACTCATGCTTTTTTTCCCTAGGAAGCTACATATTCCCTATTCTATTATTTATAATTTAATATTGGTTAAATTTTCACATTAGTAGTCTCTTAGTGTAATGATATGTTCGATCCTTCAAAAAAATTATAGAAAAAATAAGAAAAACAGTGGAAACTTTGAGTCTCGAAGGTGGGAAAGTGGTAAAGATAGGTAGGACACAATATAACTCAGGTGTAGTAGGTAGAAATTATGTAACATGGAATTTGAATTCAAAAAGTTATTTTCAAAATCCTTGTGCCCCTTTATCCATCAAGATAGTATTGGTGTGCACTAGCTATACCAATCTTGAAATTTATTAATTATGCTCTCTGCTAATAGTCTTAATGATGGCAATTTGTACTTGAACCTGCACTTACAACTAATGAAACTCTTCATCTTTAGTCACATCAACTAAGTTAATTATTTATTAGCACTCTAGTTCTTAATAATTTTGTGCATTTATTTCATTTATTCAAGCCTATCAACCACTCCCTCATTTTAAATTATCCTCTCTTATGCAAGCTTGATGTGAAAGCCTTTACATTCTTTCCTCAAAAAATCCAAAATGAAGCTCTAAACTCAAGGAGCTTACATTACTCTTGTTACCTCCCTAACTCAAGGAGCTTACATAACTCAATTTAAGTTTGAATTCACAATTGGATATCTCAAAATATCATCATTATTCATACTGAATGATCTAGTAGCCATCCTCCAATTAGAGATGAAGAGTTAATTCCTTTTACAAAATTGAAAAACACCAAATCAAAGGGAATTATCCTTTTTCTTAACAAATTTTTTAAGGATATAATATTTTATTTTAACTTTTGTAGCATTGTAAATTGACACCCTTGACAATTTTACACTAGCTTTAGCTCCCCCTTATGTGCTTGGACCTAATTGTGCTCTTAAATTGGTTGTTTTATTATCATATTTGGAAAATTAGGAATTTATTATTTAATATTTATTTCATGACATTTAAAAGACCCAAAATAGGTTAGGACTAGGGCACCACTACCCTTGTCCAACCTATTTTGGCCTCAGTTTAAATATGTTATTGTCAGTATTTTAACATTTACAAATTTAAATTTATTTGTCAGCTTTTGGTAATTGATTTTGTGAGAAAATAAATTATTGCATTTAAATACAAGTCTTTTTCAACATTTGAAATCCTAAGAAAACTAGTATTCCAATTGAGCATCCTAAAAAGTAGTCAAAAGTAGTAATTTAAAATATTTATTATCAGTCAAGATTCATATTTGCAATACATCAAGTCTTTATGTGAGTTTTTTTCATTTTTTATATTCATTTTTTTTGTGAGCACTAACACTTGCAAGACCTTCAATCAAATATGAAATTCTCCTTGCATGAGATGAGTACAATGACATTATTCCATCAAGGAAAGCAGATATGAGAGGTAAGTTGCAACGCTTGTCAAATTATCATTCCTTTTTATCCATTTGCCTTTTTTGGACCAAGGGTAAGCATTCTTTACATCACCATAGTCATTGTAGAGGTGGAAACATCAAAACAATGTTTGTCTTAAGAAATCCCCTATACAACACAACCCTTTCTCTCCTCTCTTTTGCACATGTAATAGATATGAACTGGATTTTGAAATGAGTGGAGACCTAATTACAACATTAAGCATTCAAGCCTCCTACTTCAACAAATTAGAGAAAGTGGAATCAATTATTGATAAATGAAGTTTCGAAGCTAAGTACAAAAAGGAAAAACCTATAGACTATGGCAATTTGAGATCTGATTTTTTATTCTTGAGATTTTTACTTCCAAATCTAGGGTGCTGGGTGATCCCACAAAGCTGGTTTACAATTTCTGGGAGATTCTGATTTTTTTTCTGAAATCACATATTTTTAGAAAATATAATGATTTAAACCTTAAAAAGTTTCATTTAAAGCATTCCAATTGAAGAGGGTTTGATCAAACTACCTTAGATCAAACACCCTTGGATAGAACCCCACTAGTTTTAAACCATACCTATAATAGAATCTCCTTTACACCTATCAAAATGCTAATAAATAACCACTTTTGATTTACATTTTGAGGGATCAAATGAATTCACTTAAAATTTATTTTTTGTAAGTATGTATTCCTTATTATAAGCATCCCAAAAAGTATAATTTTAAATAAATTTAATTTAATTATTATATTTATTTTTTATTTCTTGTGAATATAGGTATTTCACTGAAAATCAAGCTATTTGTTCTACACATGTGGAAAAATAGAAGATTATCAATCAAAAAAATTGAAAAATATTAGTGCACCAAATATTGAAGTCCTTGATCCAACAAAAAAGAAAAAATTGAATTTTGATACATGCAAATAAAGTTACGCATTTTACGGTCTTCCTATGTCTGAATTGTAATTGGTTTGACTTCAAAACTTGATTAAGGATAAAATGTTCAATAAAACACTATCTAACCAAGTGGAAGCACTATTTATCAAAGTTACAAATATAAATTTGAAATAATTATAATTTTATCCTTCATGGAAAAAAAGTTATACATTATACGATGAGCGTCACTCCTTAAAAATGTTGTTTTCTTAAAAAAACTAGTTTTCAAGGGAGATGGAAAAAGAGGTGCAATCTAATTCCAAAATTTTTGAAAAAAATTATGTATTTAGAATGTATAGACAAAATTTCATAAAACTTTAGTATGCATCATCTACGAATTCCTCATGGTTTAGCCGCTATAGGTGCCTGAAAGTGAAGATTTAAATAGAAAAAATTATTTTAGTGTCTAGTTTGGCCAAAAATTGTAAACCACTATTGTGGGATCACCCTGCTAGCACCCCTGTCCAACTATTTTGAGCTCAAATTCATATGCTAGGTTCCTCTGTCACTCTGTTGTTGTGTAATTGAATTTTGTATTTCAAATCTATGTTTCTTTGTAGCTACATTTTTTTGTAGCTTCATAGTTGACCTAGGTACATATTTGTATTATCAAATAAGTTAATTATATTCAATCAATCAACATCAAAATCCACCAAGAAATAATCAAAACTTTGATACACCTGTATTAGGTAAATATTTTTTGATTAAGTGCAAGTAGCATAATAACTTAACTCCAATCAACAATGGAGAAAAATGAAAGAAAGAAACATAAAAGTAGTGAAACAACATCACCTAGTCTTCAAGCTTCCATTGAATGACCTCCATTGGCCTTCTCCATCTTGCTATAACTAGTATAATTTCCCTCATATTGAAGTGCAACTATAGCCTATGCCAAGACAAGAAAAATATTGAAGATTTGTGAGTACTCAAGTATTCAAATCCTCAAGCATTTGTGTGTCCAAAATGGATTGAGAGTGAGCCTTTTAAAGAATTCCAAATTGAGAATGGTTGGCCAGGATTAAAATTTGGTGAAGCCATAAGATCAAAGGTTAGGATTCAATGTGATAAGGAGGATTAGGGTTACGACAACATTAGGTCAAAGTTAGAGCAAGATTTGAAATGAAGGGTTGAGATTTAATTGGAGATAATCAAATCAACGATGGAGAAAAAGAGGTAGTTGGGATAATAGAAGTTATTTTATTTATGGAGAAAGGTTGACTTATGAATTAAATAATGATTTAATTCATAAATGGGAATGAGACAAAAGGAAATAAATAATTACTTTAATTATTTATTGAAAGATAAATGGTAATGTTGTTAAATAATTGGAGGGATTAAGGATTGATTAGTGACATACTTAAATAAATAAATGTAATTTACTTAAATAATCATGGGGGAATAATTATGACATTAGGACATGATTAAATAATTGAATTATGTGAGGCAAAAGCATAGTCATCATAGAAAGTATGGTTTGCAAGTCGAGGCCATTTTTATGTGTCTACAACACCATTCAGGCTCTTCCATTGTGATTAGTAGCCAAGTGGGTGTTTCTGATTATTTTTGGTTCATTCCTCAAGTGATGTAGTAGAAAGTGTGATTTAGAATTTAGATCGCTCTTTTCCACATCACAACTTCATAACAGTAAAAAAATGATCAAATGACTTTATTGATTCCTATGGGTGCACTTATGACACATGAGATGCTTTGAACGATTCAAATGGATAATATCAATGACTCTTGTGAATTCACTCATCAACAAGTGTTCTAATTTTCTAGATAAGTGAAACCAATCAAAAGAGAATCAATCAATAACTTATGGGTTGCTTGATCTAGTGAAATATAATATCTATATTATTTTTACTCTCTAGCATGCAAAGGCATGCCATTGCATCATTAAAATAAATGCACCATATGATTTATACTATCCATCATGAAGCACTATGCTTTTTATCATTCATAAATGTGATTCACTATAGTTAGAATCATCATTATCCATGCAACAAAGATGATTGATGCATGAAAATTCATAAAATGCAAGTCATGGCTTTGAATCATGGTGATATACATAATCATGTGAATAATTTATTCTAAAATTGTAATGTGTTTTCAACACAATTCAAAATATTCAAATTATTTGGTGAAAGTGTTAACTATATATTGGTATGCCCATACATGTAAGACATATTAAATAGATATCTTAGATATGCCAATAGATACATATAATATGAAGGTTAGCCTTTTTCCACTAATTTGACTTAGGATATTCTAAGCCATTAGATCCATGAGATCTATAATATCAATTACTTGATGTAGGAGATGACAACTCCTTCCTTTGATCCTCAACCTGTGAAAACAAACCACCCTCACACATATACAAGAGAAGCACAAAGACTATTTTGCTAAATATCCAAGATGATATTCAGAAATTGAGATGTTAAAATACATAGTGTACATGTCTTTTAAAGGCGTGAGAAATGAGACAAGTGAAAAACTACCCGATATGGGAAAACTACCTAAGTAATTATCCCTAAGTTAACAAATTAACACTAACACCCCCCCTCAAGTGCAAACTTAGGGATATTATCATGCAAAATGAAATGTAAGATGGGTCCCAGCTAAAAGGCCATGTTAGGTACCCATGCACAACTGCTATGCAATGTAATCTATTAAAAGTAGAGAAAGGGAGAAAACCCTGTGGGAGAAAACTCTTCTCCAAAAGAGAAAAAAACAATAAAAAGGTGAAAGGAGGAGGACTTCACAAGACCCCACAAGGACAACTCCTATCACTAATCTCAACAAAATACAAAAGGAGAGAGACTATGTAGCCCCCCATAGAAAAGAGTAGAAATGTTGAAGATCTCCCCCATGATGAAGAAACTCCTGTGTTGATCCTGGAAGTCTAAAAATATCTCATTTTTGCAAACAACATGCCATCCTTTAGGGAGAAACAACCACCAATGCAAAAGAAACTCCTACTCTGAAACAAGAGAAGGGTGAGGAAGAATCAACATGAAATATGCCTCTAAAAACTGTCCTAGTGCCTCCACATAGCCAAATGTCACATCATGATTAGGTGCAAGCTAACTTAATAAGCTGGATCAACAAGGCCATGCGGAAACTATGAAGCAACAATCTCCAAAGACATAGATGGTGTGAAAGTAGTGCAAATACTATCATAAAAAAAGGGATTCACAAAATAACTCTGCAAGACCTATCAAGTGACTATCCCACAAAGAATAATCTGAAGGATCAAAAACATCCTGTTGTGCTGAAGAACCAACCTCTGAAGCAATAGGAGATGAATCAACATAGGTATAAAGAACTCCAAAGTTCAAATGACCAATCTCTCTCGAGGAATTTCTATCAACACTAGTAAGAGGGGCGTGAGGCTCATAATCATCATCATCAACAAAATGAGAAAATGTGTAGAGATGAGACTCATGATCAGCTTCACCAACATCAATGACTTTTCCAGTATCAACCTCTGAAATGAAAATAGAATATGCAGTGAACTCTATAGTCTTAGGTACCTCACCATGAGTAATCTGATAGATGGAAAGTAGATTTGTGTGCAAATTAGGAATACATATTACATCTTTGAAATGACCATCACCAATATCAACATTGTCTATCCCCGCAAAATAAAAAAACTTACTATCTCCCAACAAAATCTTAGAAGTATCAATAGGATGAAGACCCAAAAAGGGATAGGAAGTAAAACCCATGTGATGAGATGCTCCTCAATCCAAAAACCATCTATCACGACCGGAATGAATTGTAGAAGTTACCAATGCATTTCCTTTGAGTTTATCTTCTTTACCTTTCATTCCATTTGCAAATCTTGCATTCCCTGAATGTGTAGGTTTGGATGAACGTGAAGGTGATGCAGATGGAGATGTTGTAGAAGAAGGAATCATAGATGAGAGCAGTGGAATATTGTTCTTTTGAAGAAGATGTGAAATCTCATCAATCTTCTTCGTATAACAATGGTGTTCATCATGACCTTTCTTCTTACAATACACACAACTAAACTTCTCCTTCTTAGGTTTATCCTCTTTTGAAGAGGTGGAGGACTCATTAGACTCTATCTTAGCCTTAGGTTTCTTCTTCCCTTTACTCTGAGATGCTTGTACAACTAATGCATGATTCATAGAGACCCCCTCTAACTAAGCAAGTTTGGATTGCTCCCTTGTCAAATGATCACAGCATGTCTCAAAAGAAGGCATTTTTAATGCATTGCCAAAAGCATCCATGGTGGAGTAGAAGGTAGAATAAAAAACTATAAATGGACCTCTTATCTTAGAAAAAATTAAAAAAATGGACTCCTTATCAATTTTATCCTTCCCACATCCTACCAATTGTGACCTCATAGATTTGAACTTGACTAGGAAATCATTAATGAAAGGAAATGCATCAGGGGAAAAAGAAGTTAATTCTGCCTCTAGTTGCAAAGTACAAAACTCACTGATCTAACCAAATAGGTTTTCGAACTCATCCCATACCTCCTTGTGTGTATTACACTCCTCAATTTGGAAAAGAAGACTGTCAAAAACATGCAAAGCTATCAGACCCATAGCTTCGTCACACTTGTTTCTATGAGCAAATGTTTCATACTCCTTCGTAACAGTGGGTTGTTTATCATTTGGTGTGGACCACAAACCCTTAGGAGCAACCTACACATTTTAATCTTCCAGGTATGATAGTTATGGGGGATTAAAAGTTCAATTGAATCAAGAGTAGCCATGAAAACAATTTGTGCCAAAAGCAAGAAAAATACACCAAACTGGGTGAAGCCACATAAGTGGTTTACACTTTTGTGGAGGAAGGAAATTTCAAAATTTCCACACTCTTCATAGAAAAGTGGTTCGGCCGAACCATATGGCTTGGCCGAACCCCTGGCTCGGTCGAACCAGCCACCGAGCCTAATAAAAAATTCATATTTAAGGTGGTTTGGCCAAACCCCTTGAATATGACAAAACCAAAAAAAGTGCTTTCACTTTCACACTTTCACTGTGAATTCCCAGTCACTGTCCCTGCGCGCGGCGAACAGAATCTGAACGGCAACCCAACAAAATTTCTCACAGGCGAAAGCAAATTTTGGGTCCTCTCTTCAAACTTCATCATTCCAATTCGCATATCAACCACTATTGAGCACGAGGTATTTAAAATTCCATTTTTTTTGAGTTCAAAATGCATGTATTTGTTTAATTTCGAAACCCTATATGCAAATTTTTTTAAATTTGTTGAATTCAAATTGCACTTGTTTGATTGTTTGAAAGTTTTTAAAGCATTTTTAATATAGTATTTTGCTTCCCCGTTTTGCATAATCCAAGGGTTTGAGTAAGGAAAAATGAGTTTCCTCTGAAAGTTAGTGCAAAAAAACATTATAATAGCTCTCAACATAGTCTAAAAAATGGAGATAAATACATTCTAAAGACTAGAAATGTAGGGTTAAGCTCACAAAATAATTTTAAAACTACAAATTTAGGGTCAAACTTGTAGATGAAAATGCAAATTTCATACATGTAGGAGTGAACCGTGAAAGTCATAGCTTGATTTGTTAAGGTGTTATAATATTAAATCTTATAAAAAATCAAGAATCATATCATTGATTACGTACATTACAATAAAATATCTCCATATAACAAATGAAGCTAGTTCAATATCTTCATGTAGTGTGTACAAATTGAAATATAATTGACTAAAACTATAAGTTACTCTTATTGAACAATTTCCTCATGTAGTGTGTATAAATGGAACCATTGATTGAAAATATAAATCAAACCATCAAGAACAAAGACTTGATTGTGTCTTCATGCCCTCAATTAATATCATTTACAAAGTTTGGTCTTGGAAACCATAAAATTAACAATTACATTCTCTACCCTATTATTTGATGTATTATAATGCAATTTTCTATACTCCCAAGCAAATTCAATGGTCACAAGTTTGTAGAGACACTCTAGAAAAGGTCTATCATGTGTTTAAAATACTATTCATATTGTAACACTAGAGATTCTAAGTAATATGAGAATGCCTGCATAATTTTATATAATGTATTTTCATCATCAGTAACTATAGTAGACTAGTTTCTATCACTATTCAATTCATCTTCTTTCATTAGTCCATCATGACTTGATTATTCATCCTCCTTTATATTTAGAGAATAAGAACAATATATAGAACCACTACAAAATCTTCACACATATCACTAAAAGTTGATGTTTGGTATAAATGTATCCACATGCAAACAAGAGCCACCTTTGGACATTACTATTATCAAAAGGACAAACCTTATTAGAGCAAGTGCAAAAAGATGTGGGGCCAAAAAGTGGCCACCCCACCTTTTGGCCCCATCATATTAAGTATCAAGCATTAATGTTGAGGTACGCTATTCGAGGAAACTTGAATGATAAGTAAGTGAAGAGAGAGTGGGACTTTATTGTTCACAAAGTGGGAAGAAATAAAAGCAAAGGAAGTGGAAATGGGAAACATGTAGAGAATATGGCAAAAATGGTGGAAATCAAGGAAGGATTAAAAGGAAAAGAAAGAGGGAAAAGGGGAGGATAGAGGCAAAAGGAGGAAGAAGGTAGTGCAAATTATACATTTTTGAAGCTTGTGAAATTCGAGTATGTAAACCTTATTGTTTTTACTTGGTGGTAATGAGGTATGATTTTTTATGAAGGTTCTTTTTAGTATTTTTATATGTAATGTAAGAGAAAAAGCTATTCTTGTATGAAATTCTAGAAATCATGTTAAAAAGCATTAGCTTGTAATTTCTACTATGTGAATGGAAATCTATTGCTCTACCTAGGACATTTAGAAGCTTGTGTTGCATTCATGAAGCCAAACATAGTAGATATTTTTTTACTTTATGTGTGTTATTGGAGATAGGGTTTTAGTATATAGAACCATACAATAAAATGGGGTAATTCCTTGTTTGAACTAAAAACCCTACTATTTTTTAGTGAAGGGATAGCTAGCTATAACATTTTAACTTTCACTTGTGAGTCTAAACACCCATATGGGTTATTGTTGCTTTGTCTTATGGATTATGGTAGTAAATTCTTAAGATGTATGTAAATCTAGAAGACCAATGTTGAATCTTTATTTGTTGATCGGCTAAATAGAGTTAGAACTAGTATGGGTTCATTACATGTATGCCATTCAACATTCATGCACATCATAGATATGTGAGAGAGATAGTGATAAAGAGAGATAGAGATAAAGGGTAATATAGATAGATAGAATAAGCACAAACCATTTGCTATGAATATGCACAAAATATTTATATATTGATCTTGATAGGGTCATGAAGACATACATAATACATCATGAAAATATCATATACAGTGACATGAGGCCAACATTGTCTCTTAGACTACAAAATATCACCAATATATATTCATGAAAATAGTTATGAATGTGTCATAAAGATATAAAAGTGTTTATGTATGTGTAGTAAATGCTATTAATGAAACATTCTGCCTCTCTTTGCTTGACTAGAAACTGAACTTCGATCCCTTGAATTAGTTATTATCTTGCATTGTGTTGATTGTGTGTGCCCCTAACAATTATGCAACTCAACCTACACACACAAACATATTATAAAATTAGAGATTATACCAAAATTTATAAATAAAAAAAATATTGTTTTGAAATGATATTAAAATAATAAACACACTTACAACAAACTAATACTCAACATCATCAACAAAGGGTTGTCCTCAAAAGAGGATGCTTACAAAACAAAACCAAAATGTGTGTGTATCCATATATACATATATATACATGTATGCATACACATATACATATACATACATGTATACACGTATACATAAATATACATACACACATACATACATACATACATACATATGTGTGTGTATTTATGTATACGTATATATGTATACATATATATATATATACATATAGAAAATAAATGTATGTATATACATATATACATGCATATATACATATGTATGTATACATGAATGTGTCTACATATCTACATATACATATATACATATATACATATTTAGATATGTGCATGTGTATGTATACATATGTAGATATATTCACATATACATGAATATGTATGTATAGTACATGAGTAATTTTTTTAATGAAAACCATGTTTAGGAATGAAAATATCCAATCCCTTATGCTTCTAAACTAAAGTTTGCAATGCTTATGGTTCTTTTGGACTTATAGATTCTTGAATCATTTTATAATATAAAACCAAAATATAACCTACTTTGGCTCTAATAATTGTAAACCCTTTAGGAATTCCAAATTGTTGCATCTTGTCTTGATTTTCCCACCATTGTTATTCCTTTTGAAAATTTTACAAATTAGGCAAAGAATCCTTGCACTTATATAGAGGATCCTTATGTATGTTCTTAAAATTATTTAAGGTTAAATGACTTAATCTAAAATAAAGGCATATACGATCTCTTGCAATTGTAACCTCTTTACTAGTGTTCAAACATATTTGATACCTTAATGGCATGACATAGATGATGTTGCTTGATATTTCTTTATCCATGGATACCCAAATAAAATATGAGATACATCTAAAGAAGAAAGAATATGACATAGAATAAGAACTTCCCTCATCTTTTAGACAAAAAAATTAAGGTAAAATAATGTATCCTATAGTTTCAATCAACATATCATTAGTCAATTTTAAATAAACCCTCAAATATGCATATGTTTGTTGATAAAATGATGATAAAACAAAAATTATTCAATGCATACATTTTATTGGTGAGTAAGATCAATAAACACACCCTTACATGGTTCATGATCCACACAAAACCAAATGACCATTATAATTATTTGGTAACATCTCACAATGTGAAGAAGGTGTCAAAAAAATTAGCATACCTAAATTGTAAATTGACTTGTCATAAAGTGGGTGGGTAGCTTAGTGGTGGAGATTTGCATCCTAACTAGTTCATGGAAATTTCAACATGAGGAGAATTAATAGTAAAATAATAATATCTTTTGACAACATAGGCATCCAAGTCCTCATTCCAAGATTGTTGAAGATACAACATTAATACATTAGGATTTCAATTAAATATCACACTTTCCTATAAAAAAATCCCAATTGATCTATCTTTTGGTAGTGCATTTAGTTTGATATATTTTTCTTCCCCATATAATTCTAGTGTTCATGAGGTTTGAATATTTATTTATTTTCTCCACTATTTGATTAATATTATTTGGTATATTGTATGTTTGATTAGACTTAAAGTGCCTCACCATTAGTTGATACTCCTACTATATATTTACCTTGTTTGCAATAGTTTAGTCCATGTCAATAGTTGATTTGCACCCTTAATAACTTGGTGGGAATATCAAGTATTTTTTATTAAATATAATTAATAATCATTGTAAAAGAAATTTTAAATCAACTATTAGTCTAGAATGATTATTTGAGTGTTAGATAAACCATTTAAATTTAACCTTCATAATATTACTCTAAATATGTAGTTTTACCAACAAAATGAATGATATTTATGTCTATTACATGACAATTACAAAATCATGACTATAAGTCTTTAAATTATACTCATAATCTAATTTAATACTCATAAGATATTAAATCATTGTTTTTCTCAAGAGACGTGTCATTAAATATCAAGAATATTCTTTAGTTTATTAGTCCACAAAATAATTTTAATATAGTCCATAACATTCAATTTTAAAATTCATAGAGTTGTTGGGATATTATCATATCACTAGCTATGGAAAAATTTAGGAAAGGGTGGGATATTACACTGCCCCCCATATTTGTGTGTTTTAGAGAAAATTAGCATGGAAGGTTTGCATTTCTCACAAATAAGAAAAAATCCTGAGAATAATGTACAATATTCTACTATATGTTTTCATATTGTTGAGTTATGCCTTGCAAATTAAATGTGTATCTTTTCCTCTACAACATTCCATTTATACATAGAACTATGGATTAATGGTTTTATTATATTATGATTGAATTATGCCTCATGTTGGAAACTTCTCTATCTCTTCTTTGCTAAAATACTTTGGAACTAATAGGATTCAATTGTGTTTTATGACATAGGTCTATATTACCACAATGATGTATGTATAGGTGTACATTTTAACTTGGTTAGCTTTCCTAGCAAGTTCTTCATTACAACAATCACTCCACCTTGTCACTCAATCAAACCCACTAGAGAAAATGCTTCCTCTTAAAAAACATAACATTAAGTACCAAAACATGATTCAAGTACCAACACATTAAAGTACCAAAACATTAAGTATGATGATTGGGATGAGAGGATCAACTTGGGGAGGATTATTATAACATCATTAGTTGGAACTTTTTAATTTCATCTCTTTGTATTCCGTGTTGTTTTTAATATTTTTAATTAGAGTGCAGATGATGTTAATAGACATTTAATGATGCATTTTTGATGTGCTATAATTTTCGATATTCGCCATAATTGAAGTTCATTTATGTTAACAACTATTAGATTAAATATTTTTATCCCCAATTATTTTCAAATGATTTTATACTTTTAATCTTTTGTAATCTTATTCTTCTTCTTCATCGTTTACGCTTTTAAAATTTGAACCATTTAAGGATGTTATGTTGATTATAGTTGTCTTCCACTTTTTAAATCAAGTTAATAGTATGAAAATATTATTGATGAGTAGATGAATTAAATTACAAGTTCTATTTTAGATTTGTATTCATCTAGATATATTATTTTACCAAATTTTATTACTTTTTAGGTGAATCGTATATATATAACATGGAAAATGTAGATCATGTTCTTCACCCGGTATGTGAACTTTGTTTGCAAATACTAGTAATGAGATAAAAAAATTGAAGAGATTCATTAGCGTAAAACCTGTGATATATAGTGAACCATGCATGTTAATATTGCATAAGTCTAGA
>VDFB02000017.1:529519339-529575124 GCA_007258455.2 Sequoia sempervirens
AACATATGAATGCAATTTTGTTTTTGCATTAGTTAATGATAAAGTTGAAAGAACACAATTAACTTAGGTGTGCAAAAAGAGCAAGGAGAATGCTTGAAGTATTAATTCTATGTATTGACTAACATGTGAAAATTCTAACATTGTGGTATGAAGAAGTCTTTCTATTCTTTTCACTTGTAATTGTATGCAGACATGGTTACATAATTGGTGGTATTGATAGCAGTGAAAGTTGTACAACATATGCAAAGAGTATGCATTATTGTGGAAAGTAGGAGGTACAATTAAAATCATATTGCAAAACATGTCTGGAAGATAACATTGTCGTATCAAAAAAGTATTTTATTCATCTTTCTTGTAATTGTAGGCATACATGATTATATATGGAGGTATTGACATCACCAAAAGTTGTACAACATAACCAGATAGTATACAAAATTGTGGAAAGTAATAGGTAGATGCAAAGTTATTTAAACAGGCTTTATTGCTGTAATTACAAAGCTTTGTATTTCTTTCCCAGCAAAAGAATTCAATGTAATGGCCACTTCAAAGAAAAATTGGTGCCCAAGAACTTGATCCAACACGTCTTTAGCAACATCAGGTCCAGCTAGAAGTAGTTGAAATTTTTCAGCGGATACGCCAAACAAGGTGTTTGCAGGACCTTCGAATGCAGTGACTTTAACAAAGGCACCTGTTCCATCATCCATATCTAGTTTAACCATGTAGCTAAAATCACATCTAGAGAGATTAATAGAGCACTTTGGGCAATGAAAACTATTGGGGTTATTTTCTACAACCTTCTTCTTACACCTCTTATTTCCCACCATAAGAGGACATGAGAGGTAGTAAAAGTTTTCCAAGTGGACTTTTGTAATGCTTGCTTTTACACAAACATTTGTTTTTACAGGATAGTTTGTATTGTTGATCGTTGCAATGCCAATTAGATTTGAATATTTGTTGGAAGAAAGATGATCTATTGAGAGCGAAAGGAAGGGTGTTTCATTCCCTACAGTGGCATACCAGTCATGCAACGTTGACGCTTCTAAAAGTCTTGGATTAATGACAATTGTAGTAGCAAATATAGTATCAAGAGCCTTTCCACGCTAGGAAGTTATATGTGCAGACTTGATCAAGATAATTGGAGGGGTTGGTAGAAGAGGCATAGTATTTAATTCTTTACCTTCAAATTCACAATGCTAGCCCCAAAGTGTAACATCAATGGATAAGCACGACATGTCTGTGATTGTTGCAGTACATTTTACTGTTTCAGAGCCATCTCTCTTATTGATGGTTGATGCAGGGGAGATAGATAAAAGTATGCCTAGAACATCAACAACAGAATTAATAGGTAGTGATAGTAGGGAATCTATGCTCATGATATGCAAGCTTTGCATGGGGATTGTAGATTCTACACATAGTGAAGGAGTAATTGTTGATGATTTGTGTAGGAAAATTTCAAATGGGTTCATTGAGCTACTAAATTTTTTATTAGCAACTTGTACACAACCATTAGAAATAATGTATACACTATTAGACTGCACAACATTATAGAACTCATCAACAAGTTCATTGAAGCATGTGACATGTATTTCGGTGCCTTCTTTGTCAATGAGGTCGAAACCAAAAAATTTTCCTTCTCGGTTAGCATTGTGGAACTCATGGATTGGACTCTTTGTTATTGCTCTACCCTCAATGGACCACCGCTTATAGTATGGGGTCAAAGATTTGATGGGAAGTAATTCAGAAGCGGGTATGGCTGGTTCTTCAGTAGATATTGCATTTTTTTGTAAACCAAGTGGGGCATGGGAGCTAGTACATGGAAAATGACTTGTTGCTTGCAAAAGAGGAGTTGGAGTCCTAATGAGTGGTCCTTTATTCAATACCATTTCAAGATTGTTGATAATTATAGCCCTGAAATTGAACAATGTCAATGATTTAGGAAAATCAAATAAATGAATGACAACAATATTGTAAAATAGAGTAAGTTTGGACGTACGTGTATTTCTCGAACACCTTGGAAGTATATTCTATAAGGTGGACAATAGACCCAATGGCCATCGCTTCTTCAACAACAAGATTGTTGAACTGGCTGGGTATGGACACCATCAGAGAGTTCAATACGATATTTAACATTTGTTGATTGACCATGTTGTATAGCGTTTATGGATGTGACCTATAATGAAGGGTCAAGATCAACCATGCCTACAAGAATTTCTTGAATGGCATTTGGAGTTAAATTTTCCATTGAGATGGTGAAAGGTAGTTGAAGTTTTGTGCCTACGGAGAAGTTGTGAGTGTTAGAATCTGGTTTTATGACACCTCAAATTATGGTGCTCCTTAATTGTATGATTGATGTTAATGGTGAAAACCAAAATTGATAACATATAGCCACATAGTTTATCTACATGTTTATAAAACCAATGGTTTGTGAATGGGATAATTTTTATGCAAACTATATAGTAAAAGACTTTCTTGGAGTTTTCTATATGAAAACAATATTTATCGAACTATAATGTGTGTAGTTCTTAAGATTTAATATATAGCAAAAAATAATGAGAAATGTAAACTATATTTGAATTTTGTAGTATAGATAATTGATTATTTGATGATGTATCTTGGTTTATTGGCAATGGTTGGTTTATATGGATGTTTTCACTTTTGATGTCTTATAATTTCTATTTCTTTGTTTTCAGCATGTTCTATCAATATGATGTGTTTGGGCAAGTGACTTATTGCAAGACTTTGGCAAAAATGTGCCCTACTAGCAACGATGTAGAAGTAGAGGCCGCTCAAAAGTGAGACAATCCAAAACTAAACTACTTAGAGTCGTTTTTATCTATTGACAATTTAAAAAAAGTAGATCTAAGAATAATTGATTCAGAGTATTGACAATTTAAAAAATATATCTAAGTATATCAGAATTTATAGCTACCTAAAATTAGGTTTTTCACTAAAAGTATTACATTAATCCATTAATAGTATCAAAATTAATCCACTTAAAATGGGCTTCTGGTTGTCAGTTATGATAATATAACAAACACTTAAAATTCAGTTTGCTATTTAGTTCTTTGGAAAACATAAATTAAAAGTTTTTTGACACATAATGTACAAGATGGTGTATAGGGACTCAAGTTCTTTGAAATAAATCTACAATTTAGTCTTATTGAGGGAGTGTTTTGGATAACTCAAGCTAGCAAACTAACATGTTTCCAAAATCATAATCTTCTTAATAAACATGCTAAGTGAATTCTCCGTAGTTTATATCAATTAAACCAATGACTTGTGGTAAAAACACCAATTGTAAAATGATTATCAAGTATGTTGTTACTCATGATCTGGGTTCAAGTAATATAATTTTGTTCCTAACACATGGTTTTCCATGAGCAAGGCCATACGTTTGATAAGAAATATCATATATGGGCTTAACTCTTCACTCTATTATCCACACATTCAATCATATCAATAAATAGACATGGTGTTTTAATCTCTATTATCTAATATAACTGTTGATATTCAAAAAATAAGTGCAATAATAAATCACTAAGATCTAACAACTATAAAATATGAAAATGAAACATAACAAACAATGTTCAAAACTAAAACACACAAATTAACTTAGAGAAAACCTATTTTAGGTGAAAATTTTCAACCTAAGAAGCAATGAATCCTTATTCCATTACTATGGGATCAAAGAAATTATATCTACCTCAACAAGCTCCAATACAGTTTAACTACTATGAAAATAATTTTTAACTCGCAACCAATATTTTCCTATAAAAGGCTGCAAAAATCTTGTATGAAGCGCAATAGCTCTAAATCCGGATATTTATAGATCTACTCTTTGTTTATCATGAATAGATTGAAGCAACAAGCTGTAGGGAGACTAATTTTGCTTCGTGTCAATTTTTCTAAAATTCTACTTTGGTAGGGTTTCATAATATTTTCCTGCAAATTTTGCCCATTTTTCTCAATGGCATCCTTACAACACAACACAATTTGTGCAAAATCTTAAGGTAAGTCAGTTGCCATGATTTCAATGAATTTTTTATGGGAATCTGTACATGTGCAAACCACTTATGTTGTGTTTTATTTCATTCTAATACAGTTCTGTTGTTATTTGGTAAATGAAGGCATTCGTTCTGTGGTTTTGTCAGTGGTTGTTTTCAATAGAATATCAACATATTATTTAGTGTTGTTTTGGTTTTAGAGTGTGAATCTATGTTGAAACAATCTATCAAATGTTGAATTAGAAGATCAAAACTTTTGTATCACTATCTCTGTAAAAAATAGTTGCGACTTTTCATGTGACCAAAGAAAATTTGAAGTTGCAATATTTTTTGAAGCTACAGAATTTCTATTACATATAAACCTAAAGTGAGTGTGCTTGAAGATGGCATGTAAGTGTGCTTCAAGGTGGCCTAGAAATGCAACACCCATGGAAAGCTTATTATGGACAAGAAAACTGGTAGAAGCAAAGGGTATGCCTTTGTTACAACATAAACTATTGAATTCTTTCTCTCGTTTCGTGTTTGCCTTGCCTTGTAAATGTTGTAAATGCAAAAATAGGGCTAAAGAAATGATACAAATTAGTCCAACATAGCTATCGGTAAACAGCCCCCCTACAGATTTAGGACAGAGTCTGTAACAACAACTAATATCAGGAATACAAGCTTTTGTATAGTATTCTATAACTGGGAAGTCCTTAATTCACAAACTATGAGATGCTCATCTTATAGGCTAATCTTGTAAAAATGTATGGAAGCAACTATTTGAAGAGATGAACTTTGGCAAACAGTCAACTTAGCTTTCATTTTGTGTGTAAAATTAGTTTACTGTTATTTTTGAATCATAGGGGTTCCATTGCAGTGATTGTTTCACTGAAAAAGACCAGAATTTGGCATGAAAGAGGATAATGTCTATTATCTTCCTCTCTTCTATATCTTTGTTTGTCTTCAACAACTTAGATTTAGCTGTTGTTTCGTTTTCTTAGTATTCTTTTTTGAAATATCTTATATTTTAGAATATAGTGTTCTTCATCTTTTTCTAGGAGGCCTGTGTAATTTTCAACATTGGAGGTTAAATGCACTAATATTTTATTTAACAGAGTAAAAATCCCTACAATATTATTCTGTTGTATATATATTTTATATCTCTATGAAAGCTAATACAACCTGTTCTATAGTCAATGGATATGTATTTTTTTTGTTTTTCATTTATTATGTTCTTTCATTATCAACAGAAAGGTGTTGTCAAGGATTTTGGGGGAACCCTTCCTTTGGTAACTTTATATATATATATATCCAAATTTACTTCCCTAAATTGATTTAGAAAGTCATAAAATACATTTTTACTAATCTGGGATTACAATCTGAAAGATCTCTACTATAGGCTTCTAGTTCTATTTCGAGGGGATCCTGGCCCATACCAAATATCAAATATGAATCTGCTGATCATGACTCTGTCAGTTCAATTCAAAAGATTAAGAGTCAATTTCCAACTTCAAAGGTCTGCCTACAAATTAAAAAAATCAATGGCAGGGGTTCCATTGATGGTCTGAGGTAGTGTCTAATTTTATTTTTTGTTAGCTGGGTCTAGAGTTTAAAATTCTTTTTGAAACTTGCTAAACATCCAAAACACCCAAACACAAGGAAAATGAATAACTTGAATTCTTTCTTGACTCAATGCACATTTTTGCATCCAAGTCAAATTAACTCCACACTAGTCCCTGAATAAATCAACTCCACACTAGTCTCTGAATAAATAAGAAAACTCTGTACCAAGTAACTATTCTGAGCACCCACTACATAATTACTATTGGGTTTGGTTCAAGATGGCATGTAAGTGTGCTTCAAGGTGGCCTAGAAAATCTTTATATCTGACTACTACAGAGGCTGCTAGCCAACAGTCTAAACACAATACAATCAATGATATGGGTATTCTTGTTCTATGTGAGTAAATGTAGGTGGCATTGATTGGCAGTTTCCACTAAATTAGTTTCTACCATGTAGTTTAATATTCACTATTTTGATTTTTGAGCAAAATTAAAACCATAGTGTATGGAGCGTCATGAGAAGCTGAGAATTTCTGTTGTAACTTGTTTACCTCGAGCTACTTCTACCTACAATGCTTTTATAGTGTTCATGGTGAAGGCTGAGAGGAAGCTACAAAGAAGAACAACTGCAGAAGCTACAATGTGAGGGCCAGCTTCAATTGGTTCATCTCATTTAATGCATACCCATTATTTGATTTGCCATGATTTGGTCTAAGTGAAACGGTGGCAGTCTACAAGAAAATATATGTTTGAACAACTGCAATGGATCATCATTACACTCTGTTGGAGTCAAGAGCAAATGGTTGCTAGGGTGCATTTTTCTAACTTCAAATGAGATTTAATGGTGGATCCAGAACTGGGGCGTTTTATCTCCATTTACATTGCATTTGTTGATAGTCTTAACTTTTTGGTTGATTGGAATTGCATGTTGAGTGGATGTCATGGAGAAAATGACTGATTGTCCATTATAGCTGGAAGCTTTGGGTTTTTCTTCTGTTCCTTCATCTTAAAACTGTGATTGTGTTGTCTACATATGAACGAGACAAAAACTACTAGAGTCATCACACTGTACGCCTATAACATCCAACTTGTTTGTACTTGAAGATAACACTTGACTGGGACACCCCTTTCCAAAGCAATCACTCAAAGCTCTATTTGTGCTCAAGTCGGTCAAATTTTTATTTTCATTTTCATTTATCACTTGAACAAATCCAGATTTTGAATGTTCTGTCACATTTCTATTTAATATTGGAACACACATCTACCCTCCTAGTCCTCCGTTTTTGCCTTCTATGATTTGGGCAACTACCCACATGCTGTTCTCAAATTGGTTTCCCCTGGTCCCCTAGACCCACTATATTTTAACCTCGAGGGAGTGGATTTTGAATGTTGGAGAAGCACCAGTTTGATTTGATTTGATGTGGGTCTGGCTTTTTTATTTCTCTTTTTTATAGGCTCATATCATGTGACTTCGGCTCTGCTAATGCATATGAGGAGGAAGCGAACATGCCATTGAAGTATGTAAGTGTATTGGGTGATAGGCAATGAGAAGGTGGAAGGAACATCCTATCAGGCACCAGCTGGCTGACTTGTTCCAATGCAGGGTGGAACGCGGTCCAGCATAGCTTATATTTTCAGATTAATATGCTAACCAATTTCTCCTTCAACAACTATAGTCAAATTCTATGCCATTAAATCAAATTCTATGCCCTTAAATAAATCATGGTCCACGTCTGCATACTTATGAAGAACAAAGAATTCAAGCTACACGTGATTTTGTAATGGTGCCAACTAAACCATGAATGGTAATGAAGGGGTGCTAGAAAGATCAATACTTCTATTTTAAGGGCTTTACAGTTCCAATACCTCCCCACTGCAGAAGCTAGAATGTAATCACTATCATTCAATCATAGGAGACAACAGAGACAGTAACAACCAAAGGTTTTAGTAGAATGATATTATGAAGACTGTCGAAGTAAATAGCTTTAGAAGGTTTATCTGGTGTCTGAATATTTGTCAAGAACAGAGCAGAGACTACTGTCATTAAGGTCACAACAAAAAGCATTAATCATGGGTAATAGAGATTGTGAAGATCAATGCTTCTTAGGAATTTTACAATTCAAATACCTATCTTTCAGAAGATTAAATGTATTCTCCATTATTCTCACATAAAGAATAGCAAAAACATGGTAAAAACAAAAGACATGGAAGAACGGTATGATGCACACTTTTATAGTGAATGGACACAAAACAGTAAATCTTGGATATTCTAGTTTTGTTTCTGGAAGCTCAGAGATCTGGTAGACATCCGTCAGGCCAATGTATTACATGGCGTGACCACTCTAGACTCATTAATGGATTGCTGTAGGGTGTATGTTTTCTTTTCCTAAATACCTATTATGCTGAACAGTAGCGATACTGTATAATGTAGCAAGATATAAAAGGAAAACCCTAGAAAATTCGAATTCGATAAACTGGAAGTGACTTACCTACAGATTCTGTGCCAATTGTGTCGATCTGTCAATGATGCGAATGGAAGAAAATGGGCAGAGGTCGCAGGAAATTTTCAACAAACCCGAAGTTGTTACTGTTGTTGCTTGCTGCTTCAATCTGTTCACAGTTAAGGGGCAGAAAGCATTAGTGGCGGAATAAGGAGTAAAAAATGTAGTGGAAATCATTAAGGGCAACAGAAATGCGCCTTACCTCATGATTCTGCACAAATATCTCTTGATGCCGCTGATAAAAAATAAGGTAACCAAACTAACACATATATTAAGAGGGCAGATATTTTGAAAGGAGTTAATGCGACATTGAACACAGGAAAGCTCAATGAGTGACACGCCGAAAGGGGCATTCTATCGTGCTGTCAAGGAGGCTGACTCTGCAATAACTACTTTGTAGATATTTTCGTCTTCTGCAATAACCTCTGTGCCATCCGGGGAAAGACATTCAACCGCTCAGATGCATTTGGTCGCAGGCAATTGCCTGTGCACGATTCTAGACCGTCGGAAGCAAAAATCCCTCCCAAATACTAAGCATGGGACGCTTTCGGCATAAAAATTGAGATGCTAAAATACATAGTGTATAGGCATTTTAAAAGCGTGAGAAATGAGACAGGTTAAAAACTACCTAATACGAGAAAACTGCCTAAGTAATTAATCCCTAAGTTAAAAACTTAACTCTATTAATAACATTTTGTTTCCACAATCCATGATAGATGTGAACCAGATTTCTAGAATAACTGTGTGCAATTTTTTTACATCTAAGTTAGTTGTGTCAAGCCAATTCCATAGATCAGGATGTAAAAAAATTGCACACAGTTATTCCAGAAATCTGGTTCACAACTTAACTCTTAACACTTGAGTCCTTCAATAGGATTATATTTATTTGTCATGATCTCTTTCATGTATTCCTTTAAACGAGTGAAACTATTGGTTGGTTCATCACTAAACCCTGAATAATCAGTCAACTAGTCATTTGTTACTAAGACTTAAATATATTAACCATGGCTAATCTTTTCAACATTTGATCAAAGAATAGAATAATTACCTTATCCTTTCCTTTGATCATCTCTTGAACATTGAAGCAACATAACAATTTAGATCTAATCACTTGATCATAAGCATTACAACATATTTGTGATCATGAAAATTTGGGTTAAACTTAAAATTGAATACCTTAAGGTACAAAAAACAACAATGGAAGTAAGAATTACGAATTTAAAACCCTCAATAAATAAATAAATTAAACAATTTTTTCAAACATGCAACCATAATTGATCAGTTATAGAAAATTCAAGTCTAAATGACTTTCAGTGACTTTCAAACACATTAAGAAACACAAAGATTGTGAAATTGAAATTATAACATATACAAATTTTAACACTAAATAATTCTGAGAAGCAACAAAATTTATTTCATAATTTATGAGTGTTCTACACAATCTTAAATAAAAATTAAGGTCTTGCTCTTGCTTCTCATTCTCTCTTTTCTCATCTTCTATTTAATCTCCTATCTTTAATCAAATTTTAAAATTTTAAAACAACAATTATTCGACACTCTTATTTAAAGATAATTCTATTGATAAAAATAACATACTCACTTTTAAAATTTCACATTAACATTAAAAATTAAAAAAAACTCCTTTTTCTTTTATTTATTTTTTTATATATAATATTTTTTATCGCACAAAACTTATTACAATCTTTTAATATCTCCACCTTAATCTCAATTCAATACCTAGCATCTTATTTGCTTCATCGAACACTCAAACTTACTAGATTTGAACACTCCAGTACTATGGATTCTTGTTTCCGTTCCATGTACTAAATGTGCTACCCTTTATTGCGTTGCTTGCGCTTAAGGTCCATGTGCTCCAGGAGTTCCTGTTTCGTGCGCTCCTGTTCTATGCATTCAACGCGCTCCCGATTCAGGCGCTCCTGGCGCTCCCTTTCCAGCCGCTCCTGGCGCCGATCCTGGCGCTCCCTTTCCAGCCGCTCGCGTTCCAGACGCTCCGGTTCCAGCTCCCGTTCTAGGCGCTCCTGTTCCAGCTCCTCCCGTTCTAGGCGTTCCCATTCTAGGCGTTCCCATTCCCGCCGGTTCCGTTCAATTTGTTCCATCATCTCCCGTTGTAGGCGTTCCCGTTCCAGCCGCTCCCGTTCTTGGCGTTCCCGTTCTAGGCTTTCTAGGCGTTCCCGTTCCAGCCGCTCCCGTTCTAGGCGTTCCCGTTCCAGCCGCTCCCGTTTTATTCGTCTGCGTTCTCTGAGTTCTCCTTCTGTCGAGCTCTCAATCTTCTTTCTTACAGCAGAGTCAGACTGTTCTCCACAACCCATATGACCCACTAAAACCCACACTTGACTTAGAAATTCCCCTCCACCAGCCAGTCGTTCTGCATGAAAAGCTGCCTTATTGTACACGGCCATGTATATCACCAATCCAGCCCAGTACTCTGCCAAAAACTTCCACATTACTTTGTCTTCCTTTAGTAGCAGCTTGCGGGCTAGTTTTGTCCCGGAGCCTAGTACACTTTCATCAATAAAGCGTAACAGATCTATAGGATATAATTTGCCATAATTTCTTTTCGACATAAGTTGGTCTACAAGTTGCATGTATGTAATCCTTGCCATAGCCGGGTGGACAGGCAATAGACGGGGGCGTGACACTATCAAATGTGCACAGTACCTCGACAGTATTATGCTCCAATTTACATTCTCGTCATTCCTTTCGGACAATTCTATGTTCCTGCCGCATATCGTGGTAGCTATATGCCATACCAGAATGACCTCCTCCAGATTGTCTTGCAACGACATCACACCCCCGATATCAGACTCATTTTCAAGGAAATCCTCCTCAAAGTAGTAAATGCTTTCTCTGCATGTTTCACTATCCTTCCCCGAACATGTTTCACCATCCTCCCCCAAACATTTTTTTTTAAGGATATCAAAAATGAAGTTTTTGAGGTCATCTTGCACAGACACTTTGTGTATGTGCCAGCTTGTAATACAACTCTCTGCCTTCGGGAAGAATTTAGCTATCTTCCACACGAAACGAGACCTTTTACGGCAAGTCCCTATCAGGCAGTGTTGGTGAATTTCGTTGCTCCAGTATCTATCTCCTCCAACCACATTCTGAACTTTGCCCAGCAGCAATGTAATCTCTATCCCCTTCAATATGATTTTTCTGAACCACATACAAGTATTACAACAGAGGGAATGTTTAATTTCAACTTTAGCGCAAATTAAGCGTGCTTTGGTCCAGTCTGATATCATTATTCGACATAACTGAAACACTTCCACCACAAGCGCCACTGAAATTACAACATATGTCACTGTCAGGTGTGCTTCTCTGTGTTCTCTTTCTCTAAATATCAGAAACCCGGCCGCTCCCAGGAGAATGCAGTTGAGAAGGCGCGATATTATCCCAAAACCACTGAACGCTGTGCCGCTTCCCTTGGAGAAGAGCAAATCGTATGCGAATTTCAATTCCGTCTCTACAATTCTGAATGCATCAATTCCACTAAATTTAACCCAGAAATTTCTAGTCTCCTCCCAATCCCCTTCATCAAAATACAAACTTACAAACCTCCGCATATACATTTTGAACAACGCATGGGAAAGGCAGAGATTGTACTCATTTGTAATACAAAGCTTCTCCACATCCTTAATAGTTATTATCCCTCTTCCTGCCAGTGAAGGCAGCTCTACCCCTCTTTCTATATCTCTTCCTCCCTGTGAGGGCGCCTCTACCTCTGTACTTCTTTCGATTATTTTTTGCAGTTGCTTCTCTCCCATAACGACATAACCACGATCTTGTACTTCTTCTTTTTTTTTTAGATATTTGGAAATCGGCAGGCATGAGCTAATAACTTGAGAATCGCTAGCAAGCCACAAAGCAAGGGTCCTTTCTCCATACTTAGTGGCTCCCGCAACTAGCAGAAGAATAGCAGAAGCCAATGCTTGGCCTTCCAAAACTGATGCATATATGACATACACGGCCACTGAAACTTGATAAACCATATTGAATCCGTGTCTCAACCATAGCTCATTATCTGCCATGGAATAGGCAGTTATGGCATCTGGCCCGCCCAAATGCAGCAGTAGCACTGGAGCCCATATTCCATATATCCCACTCTGACCGCTATACATCATGGTTCCAAGTGCAGATATGGCCACAGCATCCGCAGAAATGTAAGCTCCCCACACCACAAAACGAAAAATCGCTACTGAATAATGATATCTGTGCGCACCAAGAATAACCAAAACAAGCTGCAACGTCATGCTACAGAGCAGTTGAATCCTTACCAACCATTCCACTGAAATCTGCAGCGCATAATCTTTCAAGACACTCGATAGTGAATGACTTCTCGCGTCCATGGCCCCTCAAACTAAGAACAGGCAAGATGGCTCAAAGGAAAAAACAGAGCAAAGACGCTCTCATCCTTCCGGGAGCTTGCACCTTTCTTGATGCCATTCTGATTTTAATAAAAACTCGAATCTCACGAACGTTATAGCAAATAATAAAGATATGATGACAATCTGCATTAAAAGGGGCAGCTGAATACATTCCCAGAACTGGAAAAGAAACAGGCCAAGAGGAACAGCCAAGCAACGTATAAACTTTGATTATTACTTAATATGCAGACTGTTTGATTTAGACCTTTATTGTTCATCTTTTATAATCTCTCAAAGAGAAGAAGATGAACAATGCCAGAAGAATTTAAAAACATTTGAAGACTTCGCTTGAAGGCAAAACATATCTGTAATGGATTAGACAAAGAAATTAGAAGGCTTTATTCCGTTTGAGAGATAAGTAGTGGAACCTACAAAGAAAAAGCCTCCTACTACTTCGAACCCAAGAGAATTCCACTAGACCATCGTAGCTACAACTTTATATATGATGCCCTTCTTTTAGCATTCACCATTCTCTTCGTACGAGATGGTGGTAAAGTCTTCCAAAGACGACATAAAACATAAAAATAACCCAAATAACCCCTCTAAATAGGAGCTAGTTTTGAGACCTTTAGATAGGTTTCTATTACTTGGGATAAATTTATTTATTTTTATTCTTTCTCTTTAAAGTGAGTTAGAGTAATATATTTAAAAAAAATAAAAAAATTATTTGTTTTAAATTTAATTAGTGAAACAAAATCATGCTTTAAAACTAAATTAACAAATTTGTAAAAGTATTAAAAAATAGAGAAATTAGTCACTAGTAGACATGGTCTTAAAATAAAATAAAAAAATTGTCTAGGTAACATATTTAAAGATTAGAAACATAAACAAAATAAAAATTAAGTAGCAAATGCTATAAAAGCAACATTGATAGGGGTTCATAACCATCATGATTACCCCAACTTCCATCTAGTAAGTCTTTTCCTTCTTCCACTAGTTTTCAACTAGTGACTGTGGTGTGTTCTCCCTCCTAAGGGTCATCTTGTGACTAAGAATCTTACATATCTAATAGAATCTAAGCACTCCTTGGTGGTAAGATGGCAAGGATGAGGTGGGATAACTTTTCCTAATTAACGAAAGAGAACCCATGCCTTTAAAAGGATACATAAAATTGATATGCATGTGGCGACTACCCAACCTTGTAGCCAATGGGTGGAGAATTACCAATTTTTCCCATCAATGGCATAGAAAAACCTCTAGTAGTTGTAAGAGCAACATTGAGAGGAATCAATACAGTTATGTTGCTAACCCCAACAAGTGGGTCTATTGTGAGAAGTTGAGGGGGGTGGGACCCTATTAATAGTGTGAGGGGTGTTTCCATGATTATTAAGAAATCTTTTAACATGTTAGACTTTAAGGGCCACTTTATTTCCATAAACTTGTATTTACACGAGCACATTAGAAAACACCAATATTTTGGAGTGAGTATCAAAACTAGAATCTAGAAAGAAGTTGAAAAATAACTCTTATCTTTTCTAGCACAAAAAAGGATTTCAAATTTGAAAGCTTGCTACAACCATGAAAACTAGGTCAACCATTTGGCCCAATTATTATCTAGAACATTGTGTCATGTAAAAGTTTAGGCCTTCATGTTAGGAAAATATTGTTCTACACCTTGCACACAATTATTAGTTTAATTATTTAAGATAACTATTTATTTGTGGTGCATCTTTAATGATGTGTTTAGCCACATTAAATATTTAGTTGGGTCAACCTATAAAGTTGTACATGTAAAATTGGTTAGATATTTATGTGTAGATTACACATGCAAAATATATTAAATACTAAAACAATTTAGTAAAAATTGTAAATTGTTGGGGTCAATGGTTCTATGCACTCAGGGTTTTGAGACAAATGATTTTATCCTAACCACTTGGTTTTTTTGTGAGCTTAATTATTTAAAATAAAATGCATGTTTAGTGGTTGGCATTGGCTAGTTGGTATTTTGTTTTTCCTATCATTGCATTGAGCTTTCTGGTTGAGTGTGTATGTGATTCATGGCATGGGATGTATGGTTAGATGCTTGGAAACATGGAGGGTGCATTCGAGGAGCTTGATATTTTAGAAGTATTCATGGAGACTCTTTAAGTTTATTGTAATATATCATTGTTGAGTAATATATTGATTGTGGATACTTTTGGAGGTTGGATTTTCCTAGGGTATATCTTATGTAGTCTTGTATGCATTCTTTTCTCTCATTGACTTATGTAGGATATGGTTTGATCAACATGGAAATTCTTCTAATAAGTAGTCTCAAAGCCATGCTTAAGGTTCATGAAGGTAAGAGATTAGTATATTTTTTAACCCTTATTTGATAAAATTTAATGAAAAGTTGAAGCCATCAAAGTATTGGGGAGATTTTAAACATTTCAAGGTATGGGATATGTGTCGCAAGTCACAAGAATACAAATTTATGGTTATTTTATAGATCTAAGGTTTAAAAAATATTTCATAAAAAATAGCCCTTTTCAAGTGTTCACCATGAGGGTTATGTATGTGAAGTTTCATATATGACCCTTTGGACAAATTAGACCTTACTATTATATCTAGGAGGCTTGAGAGATAGAGATTGACATAAAATTTGACCTATTATTTCACCAAGGCTTAAAACTTAAAAAAATCCCCACATCTAACTATCATTATTGTACTATATCTGTAGAATAAAAAAATTATAATATTTTTTAAAAAGGTCATGCATAATTTTTAAAAATTAAATATATATATTAATGGGTGTCCATACACCCTTATACCACATGGTACAATTATAGTCATTTACAACCAGGGTATCAATTGACAATCATCATAAGGTTGTCAACCCTAATGGTGGCCAATTTTCCCCCAACAAGTAGGTACTAGGTCAATAAGCTTTATCCCCTAGTCAAGTGAGGCTAGTGACTAGCCTAGCTTAGTGGGCCAAAAAATTGTATAATTAAAATTAGAAAGAAAAATTAAGTCTAACAACACAATTTAGCCCACAAGTGTCATACGACTAGTCTACTATCATAGCCCAACCCAAAGCTCATTGATTATGTCATGTTGACATCAACATGACATCATTGGTACAAATAACCCTTTTGATCTCCCCTTTAGCCTAATAGAGATATTTTATTCTAGTGGCTATAACTTTCACCCATGATATTATATTTTTTTACTTCTTTTAGTCATTGAAAAGATCTCTCCAAGCATTATGCAATGGTATAGGTTTGATTTTTGTAAGGAAGTGGAACAAATTCCTACACTAATCTTGAGAGGAGGATAATGCAAAAATTTATAAATATTTACAATAGTTACAAAAACTTAAACAAAAATAAAGATAAATATCATGCATACTGCAACACAATGATTTACATGGGGAAATTTTTTTTGGGATAAAACCCCACACTCCAAAAGGTACCTAATATATTATTCAAAAATCACAAAGATTACAATATACTTGCACAACAAGCTTCTCACATGAGTATCACCAACCAGAGATCCAAAGGTAACACAACCACTATCAGACTCTCATAATACATCACAATACATAGTCATAATACAAAACCATCATAAAATAGGGTTGCCTTCTAGGGAAATGCAAGCCAACAAAATATCCACCATTAAATTTAGACCTAATGATGAACGGTCCAAATTTACAATAATAAAATATACATTAAATGTGGCTTTCTATGATGAACGGTACCCATGCACTCCATCATGCTTACCTATCAATAGTAAACCTTATGTTTATACAAGGTTGAGACACATTTTCCTAGGAAATCTCCCACTTGTTGAACACTTTGCAAGAGCAACAAGAGGGAGTATAAACATCGTCTCTTAATTGCTAGGGGCCAAAAGGCCTGATAAAACCTTATGAAATTTTATTTCGCTTCTAGTCCTTTTCTTGTTTTTTGAGCTTCCAAATGGTGTTTTCATGGCTAGGACTTGTTATCAACTTGCTTAAGTTTTCTTTTATACCTTAAACCCTAGCACTCGTGTGCTCTTTACACTTTTGTTACAAAATCATGTTGACTCCTCATTGTCAATTGTCAGTCTTTTAAATTACAACTTGTGTCTTTTATTCTCGTATGTGACTAGCCCCATTAACCTATTGTTACCTTTTAGTCTATCATCCAAATGCTTGGTTGAAATATTTTATGCAAGTATCTAAAATCCACATGTGATGAGCATATGAATATTAGACATGAGTCAACATTTGTCTTTGTCACAAAAGTTCTTTGGAGTGCATTCTCAAATTTTGGGTGCAAAAGGAAATTATGCTATGTGCTAAGGAGAGGAGCAATGTGGAGGTGATGTCAAGATGGGATAGATGGCATTGGTTGATGACATTGTGTTCTCTTAGTATATCACATTTTTGGCTCCTCAATGCATAGCGAAAATGCGATCAGTTTTATAAAGCAAAGAAGGGATGTGTGTCACTTCTTGGATGCAGTACATTGAGTCTTCACATTATAGTTTCATAAAATTATATTTAGATGGAAATCGTGAAGTGGTGAAGGCTTGCAATAGCCGTCGATCTTTCTTTAAAGAAATTTAATCAATGATCCAAATTCAAATTGGAATGGCTAGTTGATGATTGAACTGTTTCATACACACAAGCCGCCATGGCATATTTATGGCCTATATGTTGCTTTTCAAGAACCATAAAACATTGAATTGCCTCAATTTTCACCAAAATTACAATTGCACTCAAGTTATCTAGCAAAATTCAAGTAGAGAAAGCTAAGGTTTTGTTCAAGATTTAGAGTAAGTGTTCTAAATTTGCCTCCCCAAGTTGAAATTTTTTCTAAATCATTGAAGAGAAGGAATTGTAAGGGTTTATGGGATAATTAGGGTTTTTAGGTTCAGAGGTTAGAATTTAAAGAAAAAAAATAGAAATCCCTAGGTTTTTTGAAAGCTCTGAATATAAACCCTAGTTGTAATTAAACCCCGAAAAGGAGTCAAACAAGTGGAAAATCCAAATCCCTTAAGAGATTCATGGAAGAAGACCTAATAGCTCAAGTCCTCGATGCACAAAAAATGAGGAAAGCATGCTTAAGGTATTGGAATTCTTGGAAATAGATTATAGGATGCAACACAATCAATTGGTGAAGTTGTGACCCCATTAAATGAATGGACATTATTTGAGTGTGCATTTAAGAGAGGGACAATGCCATGGCCAATCTCAAATTTTTGGACCTCTGACTTAGGAAAATTGGTCATTCCGATTGTGTTTGTAAATGTGAATTTTTTGAAGGTCATTACAAGTTGTTATGACCCTAATGACAAATGATCAAAAGAAGAAAGGGAACATCCCTATTGGAAATTTCAAGAGGAAAAATAATTAAAACATTTGGCTTAAATCCTTCAGCTAGTGTTTCTATGAATTTTAACTCAATCTATGGGGAGTTTGAAAAGGATAAGCACAACTACAAGTTATTTTGGCTCCCTAAGCATAGGAGAAAGGATAGTGGGATGAAACATGTAAGATTTATTCCAAGGGAGGCTCAACCATTCAGTTGTGACAGGTTTGAGGATTATTTTGTAAGCACCTACTATGCACTATGTCACGTTATGGAGAAAAATTATGATTTGAGAATGCCTATTTATATGATGATGTTAGTAGCAGACATACATCATAGGGATGTGAATAGGAGACTTGAATTTGCTTCATATATATTGCAAAAAATATTCACAAGCAATTAACTGATTTGAGGGATACCAAGGATCCTCTTTATTTTAGGCAATACTCTATGTTGATGCACATGATCATGTACACTGGTGAGAAAGCATGGAAGACTTTGTTGGAATTGAGAGAAAATTCTTAGAAGAATAGGAGATTTCCTATACAAATGTGGACTCATATTTAAGATTAGCATCACAACAATTTAAAATTTGTGACTTAAATGAGAATGTCTTGGTGTAGAATATTTTAGGAAATCTAGGTTGCAAGCCACAAAAGAGGATTTCCATAAACATAATGAAGCTGCTAAGGCCCTACAATATGATGTTGAATCATGATTAAAGCATAATTAGGGAGATTGGTATCTCCAAACCAATTGCATAGTTTTTAGGATCTATGACATTCTTGTGCAACCCTAGTGCCTACCAATTTATGTTACTTATAGATTGGCCTTTTATGAAAATAATGTGATAGCTTGATGAAGATGATAAAGAGAATTTTAGGTTGATGAAAAAGGGACCATTTATCCCTAGCTATTTCAAGTTTTCTCATTTTATCATTACTATAAAGGATATATTGGAGAATTTCGCTACTAGATTAAAGAATCTTGGAATGAAGATACAACTTATGAGAAATTGTGACCCTAAGGGGTTCATAAAAAATGAAAGGAAGAAAAGGGGTAGGTTTTTCTACCATCATCACTTTCATGTATCATAATATGTGATCAAGAATTTATGTACTGATCAAGAGGTGAAGAATAGAAAGTGGGATTGGATCTTCATAAATCAAACTAAAGAGAAAAGGTTTCAATTAAATCGTGCATATGTGACCCCATTTTTTAGATATACCAATTTTATAGAGAAGGAAAAAAAATTGTTGGCTACCTATCATGATGGATGTTTCTTGAACATGGTAACATTGGAAAAGGAAGAGGACAAGAAGAAGAGAGATGAAAAGCTTTCTCAATTGTAAGATCAACCAGTAGAATCATCAACCTATGTTGCCTCCAATATTTAGCCCATGCAAGTTAATGACCAACCACTAGTTGAGCCATTAGTTGAATATTTCAAGCAACTTGAGAATAGGGAAACAATGGAAGAGAAGTATGCTTAGCACATCCTTGGTGAGAGTGCTTCCCATCCTCCCAGGTTCATGTAGAGGGAGAAGAACACTTGCTTGAAAATAGGAAAATAACATGATTTTATGATGAAAAGCATGCCCCAGATGACATCAAATACAAATCCTATCATGAGTTTATGGATGATGAATCATTCATCCAAACTAAATAATTCAAAGAATTTGTAATACAATTCAAGGAAAAGGAACTCAAAGAAAAGATTGAGCTTGTTGAGGAACGAGTAGATCCTTTAGAATATGAGGAAATAAAACAAAAGCTGGTTCAATAAATGGACTATGACACCTCCAACATCACCCCACTGAGGGAAGGAGGATGGTTTAAGAAAGTGGTATTCTTCTATTGTCTATTTGGGATCTCACATCATCAATTACACTAGATACAATCAAAAATTAGGATGGAGAAGCCTTACATATGAAGGATAGGTTGATAATGTCCTCTTTGGATCTAGTTTCAATCCTAATATGCATACCTTGCAGGCTATCTGGGTAATGGCCCCCACCACAAATAAGCCAAGAGTGATCAAATTAGTTGGATATCATATAGGAAATATGATTGTGAAGAGACCTTCAATTATTATAGGAAAGAAATCTACACAATTGGTAGTGAATACTACAATGTTAAGTGCAAATACAACATAAATTATATAGGAGAAATATGATGATTTGCATAAGAAATTTGTTAAGTTACAAGATGGATACAACAAAGTGGTTTCCAGATTGCCACCTCCACAACTTATTGTCCATTGAATCAAAGACCCTCCTTCCTCTTTATTAGAGAATTTTTTTGGTCAAGATATAAAGACTGTCTCTCAAGATTCAAAAGTTGAAGGAAGAGTTAAAGCAGAGTAAGAAGAGAGAAAAAATCAAAAGAAGATGCAAATAAAGTTGTAATTGATATGATAGATGAACTTATAGGTCATAGAATTTCATGTGTGCTACATAAGATTGAGGGAGCCTAGATAGCCTTTGATGCATTGAATAAGGCATATGAAAAGCATCAAGGAATTCAGAAATGTTTCCAAGATGTTTTGAGCAAGTGGAGCCTAAGGGCCAATGCCATCAAAGAAATTATCAAAAAAACTAAAGAAGATCTTAAAGCCCCAAGAAAATTGTCTCAATTCCTTGAGAGGATTGAGATACTAGGGGTATTTTTAGCCTTCCAAACAAAAATGGATATCCAGTTCAAATCCAAATTAAAAATGTTTGAGAAAATTGAGAATGGAATAATTCCTAAGATCAAGGATGAAGCTAGAGTGGTAAAGCCTTTAGATAAGTGGAAGGCTAAATTCGGTGCCATTGTTCCCTCACTATCTTCCTTTATTTACAAGGATGGTAAGCCAAAATTGGCTCTTCTAAACAACTCAATTGATGACTTGTTTAGGTTGGAAACCAATTTGGATAGTTTTAAAAAGGAGGCTAGAGCAATAAAAAAATGCCAAGTTTAATGCTCATTACAATGTTCAAAGTGCACAAAAATTTGGAATTTGGGTAGCCAAATGGGGAGGAATTCAATGCATGGCTCAAGACTCTTTCCTGTTATTTCCAATTTTCTACTTTTTTGCTTTAGTGACATCTGCCTTTTTGTCTTCTTCTGCATTTGTTTGCAATTCTTGAGTTTTTGGACATAAAGAAGGTAGATAAAGGAGCGACAAATTACTTCCACAACAAACTTTTTTGAGCACTTTTTGGAAGCAACGAGGATCTACAACTACACATGTAATAACTTTTATCCTTTTTGGAATATTCTTTCACAAGTAGTTGTATTTTTCTTTTGTCATGGGTTAAAATTGTCAAGTCAATATGTGACACTTGTCAAAAGTCCTGAAGCTTGTTCACTCCCTTGTTTCTATAAAAGGGAATTTAAGGCCTTTTGCTATCGATCCTGGAGAATTTTGTATTGTAGAGCATAGTGTAATAGAGTCGATACTTTAAATATGCTAGGACTGACAAAGTTTTGGAGAGCTCAAATAATCATTGAAGAAGAATTTGTATAGTTCCATCATCGTTGTTTCGTCACCAAACAACGGATTTACATGATTGACGGTTATGAAATTCCTGTTGGTCTTCAAGAGTTTAAATTAAAAGGTAGATAGTTCAAACCGTTTGAAACAAGTGACGCAAGCGTCGAGTTCCTGCTGAGAGGTAAAAAACATCTAGCTATGAGTGAGAAAAAGGAATTAGATAGGAGATAGGAATATAAATGTATTAAATTTAGGTAGGAAAGTTTGAAATAATTTGCAATGGTGCATTAATGCGTAGAATGTTCAGGGTCCATGGGCAGCGTGGTCCCAAAATTGTATATTTGGGCACCATGTATACGTGGAAATTTTAATAGATATTCCAATGAATACTTGTAATTTTATGAGTTTGTACACATTTGGAACAAGAAACATCCTTTATGATCTTATTCAGGAAGCAAAAATGTATTGTTGTTTTGTTTAAGTTATTAAATGCAAGTAATCTTAAATGTTTGTAATAATGCTTGAGTTATCTGTGTATACATGCATGCATGTATACGTGTATCCACGTGCACACAATGCATAGAAGAGTGAAAAGAATTGTCGGCATCTGAACAAGTCTTAAAGCACGAGGAGACTCAAGTTGCATTTGCAATATTAGAAGAAAGAAAATAGGAGAAATAAACTACTTATGAACAATGCACAATTTTTAAATTTCTTTTTTAATAAACCTTTTGCCCCATAAATTCATTAGTCATTTCAATTCCAACAAAGTTTTGATGTAGGAATATTTCGAAAGAATCAAATATCATTTGCAACAATTTACAAAAACATGTGTCCAGAGGCCAAAAAATATTGCATTTTTTACATGTCCTTGCATTATTGCATATAGACACATATCTATATGCATTTTCAAACAAAGTTTAGCATACTTCATTTTTTTGCTTCAATGTCTATTTCTAAATAAAATTATGTTTAGTGTGCTAGTGTAATGTGTATTTGTAAACTTTTTAAAGATCAATTAATCTTTTTTTTTATTTTATATGAAAGTTAGTTCTATATAAAGCTATTGATTTTATTAGAAATAAGATTTTAATTTTGTTAATGTAATACGAAAACATATTTTTGTGTATAGAACAATGTAATTATATTACAATAAATTCTTAGATGAATCACTAGGGAGCTATTGTTTTTATTATAAATAAGATTTTAATCTTGTTTATGTAATACGAATAGATATTTTTGTGTATATATATTAAACAAAAAATAATTTGCAAAGATACAAAGAACCTTATTACGTAAGATGAAATGTAGCTACACTAAAATAGTTGATATGTTTATAGCACTTTGCATTGAGAATAAAGTGTAATAATTTGATTTATTAAAATGTAAAAATTCAAATAAATATTACAATAAATTCTTAGATGAATCATTAGAAAGCTATTGATTTTGTTATAAATAAGATCTTAATCTTGTTTACGTAATACAATTAAATATTTTTGTGTATATATATTAGACAAAAATAATTTGCAAAGATATAAAGAAACTTATTACCTAAGATAAAATGTAGCTACACTTAAATAATTCACATGTTTATAGCACTTTGCATTGAAATTATTGAGAGAGAAACATTTGTAACAATGCTCAAGGCATCTATGTATACATGTATGCATGTACACATGTATCGATGTGCACATAATGTAGACAAGAGTGAAAGGCATCCCCGGCATTTGAACGAGTCTGAAAGCGCAATGTGACTCAACTTGCATTCGCAGTATTAAATGAAAGAAAATAGGAGAAAGAAACTACTTATTAGCAATGCATATATCGAAGGGAAGCATAAGAATATGATCCATGTAAACATTTATACATGCATGGATGTGTACATGTGTCCATGTAATTTGGTATGTAAACAAGAATCTATACATGCGTGAGTGCATAAAGCTAGAAATGTCAGAAACAATTTGCATTTGTAGTATTAAATGAAAGAAAACGAGAAAGATTAATTATTTATTAGCAATGCATATATCGAAGGAATGCATAAATATATGGATCAATGCAAACATTTATGCATGTAACGATGTGTACATGTGCACATGTAATTTGGTATGTAAACAAGAATCTATATATTCCTGCGTGCATAAAGTTAGAAATGTCATAAACAACTTGCATCTGAAAGATATACAAAAACCATTTATGATCGAAACAAAAGAATAATACATTATTGTTTTTTGAACAAGTGTATAAAGGATATCTAATGATGCATTTGAATGCATGTATACATGTAAATATTTGTTAAATCTAATGATACATTTTAGTCTCCAAGAAACTGTCATACGTGCTCTTAGTTATCTGTAATAAATAGGATGTAGAAAAAATGTTTTGAAAAGAACTCTTGAATACAATTGTATGTTATGGTAGTTATTTTGAAAGCCCTCAATGTTTAATTGCATAACCTTGATATTTTCTTCATTTTCCCCTCTGTTTGGTATGGTGTGAATTTTGTTGTGATGGATGAAGGTATATTTGAGCTATAGATAGATAAAGCTATGTAAGGGTAATAAAGAAGAATGAACTATGTAAGTGCAACAAAGAGAGGGAATTGAGAGAATGATGAGATGCAAGTAAGGTATATGAATGCCTTATGAAAAGTATTTGATATGGGAGGCAAGGATATGCGAGCCTGGATATGAGAATCAATGGAATGACAGGAATACTTATGCATTTGCCCAGAATGATTTTAATTGGTAGCATCAGCCAATCACACTTCGCCATTTAACATATTACTTATTTTTTTGTATAGTTTGAATTTGACAAGCTATTTGAACGCATAAATTGATTAAATAAATTTAAGCAAAGGTATAGTTTAAAAGTTGGCGGCTAGAGGTACGTAATCCATGAATGCAGATTAAATGCATTAAAATATCAGGAAAATGCGAGCGCATAAATTGATTAAATAAATTTAAGCAAAGGCATAGTTTATAGAACTGGCGGGTAGATGTACATAATGCATGAATACAAATTAAATGCAATAAATGGTGTATGGCTCGAGGTGAAGGCACTGGAATGGCTTGGTGGCCACGTGTGGCCAGGGTACTTTGGTCATTTAATATAGAGTTAAGATACTTGTTATGCATCTCTATTACTTTGCGTGTGTTGTTTTTGTGTTATGTAAGTGTGTGTTCTGAGGAATGCAACAGATTGGTGTGATTGCAAGGCAAGCATATAAATGGATTTAGAAATGTATTTGATTTGAGAAGAAAGGACGTACAAGGGTAGAAATGGAAATGAATGGAATCAATAGGGTATGAAGTGATCATTTCTTCCAAGAAAGGGTGGAAGAATGTCTAGTTTTTTATTGGTTATGCTTTTTAAAATCATCATAGGGCTAAGTGTCTCAATACAAGCATAGAAAAAAGACTCATGTCCCATTTCTCACTCTCCTTCTTACTGAACAAGGTGCCGAGATCCTTGAGTTTCGTCGAAATGCGATAAGAGAAGAATAGATATAAATATATAATGATATTTAAGGATACAAGAGTCAAAAGAGAAAACAAAGTAGAAGTTGTTATGCATATACTATGAAAATAATAAATACATGGACTTTTTTGATAGATATAGCAATGAATACTTGTATTTCTACATGTGTGTATGTATGCATTTGTAGTAAGAAATGTACTTTATGATTTGATTCAGGAAGCAAAAATGTATTATTTTTTTGTTTGAATTATTAAATGCAAATAATCTTAAAGATTTGTAAGAATGCTTGAGCCATCTATGTATACATGCATGCATGTATACATGTATCCATGTGCTCAGAATGCATAGAAGAGTGAAAAGAATCCTTGACATCTGAACGAGAAATTTGAATGGAAAACACTAAAATCGATTAGAAATAGAAATTTATAATCAAAGCATTCTAAATGCATCAAAGCACAATGAGACTCAACTTGCATTTGCAGTAGTAAACAAAAGAAAATAGGGAAAATGAACTACTTATCACCAATGCATATATGGAAGCAATGCATAAATACATGGATCCATGTAAACATTTGTGCATGCATGGATGTGTACATGTGTCCATGTAATTTGGTATGTAAACAAGAATCTATATATGCCTATGTGCTTAAAGTTAGAAATGTCAGAAACAATTTGCATTTGAAACATATACATTATTGTTTTTTGAACAAGTGTATAAAGGATATCTAATGATGCATATGAATGCATGTATACATGTAAATATTTGTTAAATCTGATGATACATTTTAGTCTTCAAGAAACTGTCATACGTGTTCTTAGTTATCTGTAATAAACAGGATGTAGAAAAAATGTTTTGAAAAGAGCTCTTGAATACAAGTATATGTTATGATAGTTATTTTGAAAGCCCTCAATGTTTAATTGCATAACCTTGATATTTTCTTTATCTTTTTCTTTGTTTGGTATGGTGTGAATTTTGTTGTGATGGATGAAGGTACATTTGAGATATAGATAGATAAAGATATGTGAGGGTAAAAAAGAAGAATGAGTTATGCATGTGCAACAAAGAGATGGAATTGAGAGAATGATGAGATGCAAGTAAGGTATATGAATAAGTTATGAAAAGTATTTGATATGGGAGGCAAGGATATGCAAGAGTCGATATGAGAATGAATGGAATGTAAATGTTACGAGTTTATCATTTTTTAGTTATACGCTTAAAACTAAATGCAAGAAATAAAAATTTGAATGAGGGAGCTGGATTGAATGAAAAAGGGAATGCAACAGATTTGTGTGATCCAAGACAAGCATATAAATGAATTTTGAAATGTATTTGATTTCAGAAAAAGGAACGTGCAAGGGTAGAAATGGAAATGAATGGAATCGATAGGGTATGAAGTGATCATTTCTTCCAACAAAGGGTGGAAGAATGTCTAGTTTGTTATTGGTTATGCTTTTTAAAATCATCATAGGGCTGAGTGTCTCAATACAAACACAGAAAAAATACTCATGTCCCATTTCTCACTCTCCTTCGTAGTGAACAAGGTTCTGAGATCCTTGAGCTTCCTCGAAATGCGACAAGAGAAGAATAGATATAAATATATAATGATATTTAAGGATATTACCTTAGAATTTATATTGCAATAACTTGAATATGACCTTCAAAAATATTGGAAAACCAATAAAATATTTATCAAATTAGAGAGATATACACTTCCTAAAATGAACTCTAAAATAACATATATCATTTTTTCTTGTCTTCATAGTGCCTATATTATTCTGTAATACCACTTGTAATGAATCAAATTGCACAATAAAACAATAGAGTAAGAAATATACTACAAATACTTGATAATAGTAAGTCAGTTTCAAGAGACAAGTTCTCAAAGTTTCCAAGAAGAACACAATTCAGAATAGGATGATAATAAACTAACTACAAGCTTCTATAAACACCCTACTTATGTCTTAGAAATCACCCAATCTAATGTAGATTTAAAATATGGAAATATATGTACATTTTGTTTTTGAGCAGCCAACATCTTATATGTAACCATTGGAGTGATTAGACCGTCTCTCGTAGGAATGCAAACAAATACGTCAAGATGGATTAGCATTACCAAAAACTTGTAAAACAAGACAAAATGAAAACAATAAATATGGTAGGTCATGAAACTGAAAAAATGCAAATGTTGATGCGTTAGAAAATAATAAATGCATGGACAGAGAAATATGTAGAGCTATTCACAGATATATGCATGGATGCATCAACATACACATGTATACACAGGAGACAGAACTACATGGATAGATGGAGAAATGAGTTCATGTATACATGGATTCATGCATATTTGCATATAGATACAAATGCATATGCTACATGAAAGGATGTATTCATATACACATGGAAATATGGATGAAGGCATATATGCATATATGCATGTATGGACAATATGCATGATTGTATGTCAACATACAACTTTTGATTTTTTTATATTGGAAAATTAGCATTTATCTGTTCCTATTTATCAGAATAGCTTTATAAATCATTATTGTTATAGAAAATCAGTGAAATGCAATCGCATAGATTGATTAAATAAATTTAAGGAAAGGCATAGTTAATAAAACTGGTGAGTAGAGATACGCAATCCATGACTGCAAATTAAATGCATTGAAATATCAGGAAAATGCGAACACATAGAGAGGTTAAAATAATTGAAGCAAATGCATTAAATGGCATCTGGGTGGTGGGGAAGGTGCTGGAATGGCTTGGTGGCCATGGGTGGCCAGCATAGGTGCACAAATGCATATGTGCATGTTTTACATGCACACATGTATAGATGGATGCATAGACACATGTATATAGATAGAGATAGATATGTTATAGAGAGAGCTGTGTAGATACATGGATGTGTAGAAATATGCATATATGCATCTGCAAATGGGCAGAGACAAAGACATATACATAGGTGCATGAGTCCATAGATGCATATATACATGTATCCATGCAAGATATCGATAGATGCATATATACATGGATGTGTGCATGTAATCCATAGGTGCATATATGCATAAATTGATGTATACATGTAGCCATAGATACATCCATACATATATAGACAGATGCATAAAGAGATGGTGAGATATATGCATGATTGCATCTATGGATACACAGATACATAATAAGATGAAGAAAAAGAGATATTTATATATGCATATATGGAACCATATAAAATTGAAATATGTTTAGCATATTGTAATCAATGAGTATTTAGACTGAATACCTTGATAGTGGCATGTTAACTGTGTCATTGTTATCGAGTTTCTAGTGCTCATTTACCCTTGTAAAAATGCATATGTAATTAATTAGGTAGATGTTAATTAGTCTTTAAATACATAATAATTAAAAGAAAGAAATAATGATAATTATCGTTGTGCATATTTCAGTTATAAATCAAATCCAATTAACAAAGTAGCAATGGAAAACGATGTGCATGTTAATATGTTAGAGGGCATGTATTTTCCATAAGTGTATAAGGATGTCATGAGTTGTGATTTCTACTTGCATGTAGTTGTATTAAACAATTAATAGTAAGTATAGAATGACCCAATCGGGTTGGAAACTGAATATTTATGTGGCTTTTAGATGATACTAGGTTTGGAGCCATGAGACTTGTTAGATGCTAAAACGTGATAGTAATCATAGTGTATCAGCTAATAGGACCAGGTGACATTCCACTCATGTCAATCTAGTCAGTTCCATATTTCTCATTTACCCTTGTTTGATCTGATATGTGATTAATTAGGTAGCTATTAACTAGTGTTTAAATACACAGAAATAAAAAGAAAGAAATAAATGCAATTATGCTTCTATACATATTAGTTGTCAATGAAAGCGAAATAACAAAGTAGTAGTAGAAAACCATGTGCATGTTAATATGTTGGAGAGCATGAATGTGTGCATCACTATATAATTATCTAGAAATCCCTCTGTTTGACTGCGTAACCGCGATATTTTGTTCATAATTTTCTTTGTTCTGTATGGTGCAAATGTTGTTGTGATACATGATACACATGTACGCATGCATAGAAACCATATATGCATACATACATGTATCCATGCATAGTATTCAGAAATGCATAAATGCATATACCAATGTCTACCTATTTTCTATATGCTCCCATTGTTTGCATTTATGCTTATGAGGACAATAAACATGACTTTTAACAAATTCCCTCTATGCTTTATGCTTTCATGACAACGGAAAAGCTCAAAGCAACACACTGTCAACTTATTCTTTGAAAGCATAGCTAAAGGTACATAATTCATTGATGCAAAATCAATGCATTGAATGGCATTTGACTAAAGAGGAGGTTGTTTGGATTCCTAATTAGTCTTTGAATATATAACAATTAAAAGAGAGAAATAAGTATAATTATCCTTGGCCACATTTCACATTTTCACCTTTCAATCAAATTCAATTAACAAAATAGCAATAAGACCTAAAGAAGGTTCAAGGAGTATGCTGGTAGAAAACCATATTCTGGACAGTGGCTAGAGAATGTGTTGAAATTTCTTTATAAAATTTGAAGCAAATGCATTTTTCCTTTTGTTTACTTTCATTGTACATCTTAAATGGAAGTTAGGTGTCGCATTGCTGCAATGCATTTGGATACTTTGATTATAAAATCATAGTTAAGATCATTTTAAGTGTTATCCATTCAAATCTTTCATCTGAGTCTCGGAGGCAATGCACAGCTGTCCCATAAAGAGAGCTTTGGAACAAAAGTGTTGTCATAAAGGATAGAGGGGTATTGTCAAATATTGTGGTTATTGTCGTGATAGGCACACATGCAAAATATGGAAGCATAGAGAAAGCAAGTGACCTCTTTAAAAATCCCATGAAACATAGTCTTTCTATGCATCCATGCATAGAGGTATGCATGTATATATGTGTACATGTAATTATCGTACATGTTGACATAATAATTAAAACAAAGAAATAATTACAATTATCCTTGTGTACATTTGAACTGTTGATCAAAGGCAATTGACAAATTAGCACTAGGAAACCATGTGTGTGTTAATATGTTGGATAACATGTACTTGTGCATAGGTGCATATGGATATGGAAACCTGAATTTGAAAATGAATGGAGTGGAAATGGTATGAATTTAACAATTTTCAGCTCTACATAGAAAATTAAATGCAAGATATAAGTAGATTATTAAATGTATTTGAAACAGGAAGAAAATATATTGAAGCCTGGAAATGAAAATGAATGGAATAAAAAGTCTATGAAGTCATCATTTCTTTCATCATAGGGTGCAGCAATTGCCAGTTTGTTATTGGTTATGCTTTATAAAATCATCATAGGGCTGATTGTCTAGATAGATATACAGAAGAAAAGCTCAAGGCCCATTCCTTACTCTTTGTCGTACACAACAAGGTGTTGAGATCCTTGAGTTTTTAGATCATGAAATTAGGAAAATGCGAATGGTAGTGCATATCGAGTGCACTTAGTGCTTGAGGCAATAAGCAATTGCATATCTTAGTATCTTTAGATTTTAGATCGCATAGGTAGCATGTGCTTCATAGTCATCTAGTTAGGGTAATATGATCACTTTGTGCATATTGTTATTTAATTCTAGAAGTTGATGTTTCTAAAGTTATTTTTTTTATTTGGAAAGTGGTATTTATCTGTTTTGTTGTTTGTGTTTCAAAGTGAATGCATTAAATGGCATGTGGATTTGTTATGGAATATAGATTTAAGTGACTAGAGATGCATTGTGATTACTTTGAGAATTTCAGTTTTGTTATTCTGCAGATCTGTGTAGTCACAGGAGATGTTGTTGCAGAGTCAAGACCCAGAAACGAGCTACTTGATACATGTATCCATAGATACATGGATGTGGACATCCATCATGGTATCCATAGATGCGTAGATACATGTATCTATGAATACATGTATCCATAGATACATCGACACATATATGGATAGGTGCCTGTATACATACGCACATAGAAGCACAGATACATATATGCATGGATGCATCTATAGGGAGAAGAATACATATAAACATAGTTACATGGATAGATAGATACATGCATAGTTGGATACATAAATGCTTAAATATGCATGTATGGAAATATCCATGGATTGTATATGAATTTGCATAGATACATATATCCATGCATGCATGTATACATACATGCATGTATTGTAGTACACATGGATGCATGTATATGTGTACCTATGGGCAAGATGCATGGAAGCATGTAAATAGAAGAATTTTGTGAAATGTCATAGCAATTTTCCTCATAGGCACGTATGCAAAAAATGGAAGCATGCAAAAGGCAAGTGAACTATTTGACAAAAGTCATCGAATAAATGTGGATCCATGAAATGTGGTTTGAAAGGGATTATGTAGAGGCCTTTTGTATATTCTGTTGACGGCATGTGAGTCCTGTAAAGACTATATATCTTCAATTATTGTAGAGGTGTCTCATAGAGAGAGCTTTAGAACCAATGTGTTGTTAACCTATGCCATAATGAGAAGTTTGGAACAATGTAAACCTAAACTCTGCAATTGTAGCTAAGGCATTCTTATAATTTGATTATAAATTCATATTTTAAACTACTTTTAGTATTATCTATTCAAATTTCTTGTTGAAATGAGAAGGTTTCATCTGCGTTTGATAGGAATTATGTAGAAACTATCTTGTCCATTTTACTTCATGCATGTGAGCCCTGTAAAGTTTGTGTATTTTTTATTACTTCAAAGCGGTCCCATAAAGAGAGCTTTGGAACCAAAATTATGTCAATGTGTGCGATAATGAGATTTTTCTCCTTGAACCTTGTTATATATTGAAAGACTAATTAGCAATCCAAACAGTCTCCCGTTTAGTCAGATGCCATTGAATGCATTGATTTTGGATCAATGAATTATGTACCTTCAGCCACTAGTTTTAATCAAACAATGCATATGGATTCAGAATCAAAATTTGTTTCCTGTGAACCCATTTTTAATTTGCCTATGCATTTTCCTGGAATGCTTTTAACCGGTAGCATAGCCCAATCACATTTCGCTATTTAACATATTACTTATTTTTTTGTATAGTTTGAATTTGGAGAGCTATTTTTTATATTGGAAAATTAGCATTTATCTATTTTCCTATTCGTATGAGTAGCTTTATAAATCATTTTCATCTTAAAAATCTGGGAAAATGTGAATGCATAAATTGATTAAATAAATTTAAGCAAAGGAATAGTTTTAAAACTGGCGGCTAGAGGCACTTAATCCATGAATGCAGATTAAATGCATTAAAATATGAGGAAAATGCGAGCACAATGCATGAATACAAATTAAATGCATTAAATGGCATCTGGCTGGAGGTGAACATGCTGCAATGGCTTGGTGGCCACACATGGGCAGGGTACTTTGGTCATTTAATATAGAGTTAAGCCACTTGCTATGCATATCTATTACTTTGTGTATGTTGTTTTTTGTGTTCTGCAAGCCCGTGTTCTGTAAACCTAAGCTCTACAATTGCTTTGAGCTTTTTCGCTATGGTTAAAGCATAAAGGATAAAGGAATTTTGTAGACTATTATAGTTAATGTGCTCATAGGCACATATGCAAAATATGGAAGCATATACAAGGGAAGCGAATTGTTCAAACAAAATCTTCAAAGAAATGTGGTCCCATGGAATGCAATAAGTATTCATAATGGACACTTTGGTTTTTGCATGTTAACTTTGTCAGGTAATGCAATTTGACATGTAATGGGTGAAAGAAACATATATGCATTGTCTTGTGGGGTAGAAGTGGGCATAGTATTCCAATATCTTGAATGGTCAGACCATTGATTGCATAACAATATCAAGGAAGAGCATAGAGGTCTATAAAAACTAAGCAACATAAGAAAAGAAATGTTGAAGTCATGACATGAACAATAGAACTATTCAACACTGAACTCAATGTCTCTAATAATTATTGCAAAAGTTATTAATGCCATAGATGAAGTAATATGAATAAAAATTTAGTTTCTGCTTTTCTTGAAATGCAATTCAAAAACTACTATAAATGCATAACACAAGGTTGTGTAACATATTGCCACTCCTGTGTCTAATTTATTTGGACATAAATTCTTTACACATTTGATTGCAATAGTAACATGTCTATGAAAATGGAACAAGAGAGATGAGGAATACAAGATGGCAAAATGAAAACATGAAACGGAATTTTATGTAGTCATTATATTGAAGAATTTCAATTGCATTTCAAGAAAAGCAAAAATACAATTTGGAAAGTTGACCTTGCAATGTGCTATTGGATGATCAAGTATACTTGCAGTAATGTAGATAGAATTGTTTAAATAGACTTGAAAGCACCGATCGCTGTTACAAGGACAGTCTAGACAAATGAGTACAGTGAGTGACATATACTACGTTATTCATAAAAAGAAAACAAAATTCTTATGTAGATTCATTTTGACAATAAAGAACCTAAGTAAGAACTTTTGTTACTTATAATGCAAATTGCATTTTATAATTTTAAAATACTTATTATTATTTGTGTACCTTATAATATAGAACATATTTTGCATATCTATGCATTAGTGTAATTCTGTTATTGCAATGATGCCATAAGCTCTTTAAGATACACTAAAGGAGAAATACAATCCAAGGTTGTTGGCATCCTAATAAAAAAGATGATGAGATACATCCAATCAATGTATGCCACAACATCTTATTCAATGAAGATGATTTGGATACAAACATTATAAATGAGAATTCTTATTGGTGTGTGAGTAATCCTCTTTTTCAAGACTTTTCAAGAAAATTGCATACGAATACTATCAGTAAATAGGTGGAATCATATTTATTAATTGACTTTGATTGATCGGTCAAATGTGCACAAGGATAGTTATAATTATTTCTTTGTTTTAATTATTATGAATGTAAATACTATTTAACAGTTACCTAATTAATTAGATATGAAATCATAGAAGGGAAAAGAAGATTAATTAATTAAGATAATTTGATCCATTAAATAATAAGGTGAATTATCATTCAAAAGTACATAAATTAGAAGTTTGCAAAAATCCCTCTTTTCTTTATGCTTTAATGACAACGAGAAAGCTGAAAGCAATTGTGGAGTTTAGGCTTATATCTATAAATTGCATTTGCCTGACAGTTTATAAAGCCTTCTCAACACATTGTCCACATATTCTTCCAAAGGTCCCATTATGGCACATGCTAACAGCACAGTGGCTCTAAAGCTTGCACTGTGGAATAGTTCTGCAGTGATTGAAGATATGTAATCTTTAGAGGACTCATAAGCACCAAGTTATTGTTAAGCTCCCATATTGTACACTGGACAAAAGACAGTTGTTCATCCAAGGAACCAGTCTATGAAGATTAGTGTAGGTTGAGCACTGTGAAACCCAATCTGCCTATAGACTCTAAAATGAAAGAAAACTGACGAAAATAACTATTTATTGCCTGAAGTAACTTGTCTGCAAGTGTCCTTTTTGGAACCATGACGACCTTTGCCCTGTCACTGTAAACTCTTTCATAGAAAAGACATATAGACACACACATATATATATACATATGTATACATATGCACAGATGCATCTATGTAGACACATATAAATGCATGTATGGACGTAAACATACATGCATGCATGCATATACACATAGATGCATTTATACACACATACATATATGCATAAATACATAAACGCATAGATATATCCAGAGACATATGCATACATGCATACATGCATCTACAAATGTTTACATAGATATGCACATAGATAGATGCATATGTACATAGAGACATGCATACATACATACATGCACTGACACATCACACACAAAGTGATAGTGATAGTCCAAGTAAAGCACTATGAAACACAGCTTCATTATGAACTTTAATGTAAGGAAACTTTGAAAATTAACAAATTATCATCTCAAGTAACTCGTTTCTGGATCTGGACTCTATAACTATAACATCTCCTGCTCAGTTGCTACAAACTCTTCCTCAGAACATGCACCTATAGAACTCAAGAACAACACACACAAAGTAATAGAGGTGCATATCAAGTGGCTTACCCCTATATTAAATGACCAAAGTACCCTGGGCACGTGTGGCCACCAAGCCATTCTAGTGCCTTCACCTCAAGCCAGATGCCATTTAATGCATTTAATTTGTATTTATGCATTACGTACGTCTACCTGCTAGTTTTATAAACTATGCCTTTGCTTAAATTTATTTAATCAATCTATGCGCTCACATTTTCCTGATATTTTAATGTATTTAATCTGCATTCATGGATTACGTGCCTCTAGCCACCAATTTTAAAACTATGCCTTTTCTTAAATTTATTTAATCAATTTATGCATTCGCATTTTCTTGGAATTTTAAGACGAAAATGATTTATAAAGCTACTCGGATGAATAGGAAAATAGATAAATGCTAATTTTCCAATATAAAAAATAGCTCTCCAAATTTAAACTATACAAAAAAATAAGTAATATGTTAAATGGTGAAATGTGATTGGGTGATGCTACCAGTTAAAAGCATTCCAGGCAAATGCATAAGTATTCCTGCCTTGATGCTAGGAACGACTAAAATTTAGACTATACAAAACAGTTTATCCAAGTGAGTGCTAGAAAGCCAAAGGGAAAGCTTTAGTCTTCAAATGCTTGGAAAACTTCCTAGTCAAACAGTAGACCATGAGCATTCCACACATACCAATCAATTCTATGATTTTAAAGATTGAATATATGCATATTTTAAGCCATCTATTATCTGTTCTTTGTTTATGTCTAAACTTTTTTTGAATTCACTTGCAAGTTGCAATGATTGTGAAGCATTGTGTGTTCAAATGCTTTTAAATAAAGTTACACGAACATATGAACAATAATATAGTGTGGAATATAGTGGACGCCTATGCAAAGATGAAAATAGTCGGCTCTTCTGGCAATTTCTCAAGACTCTCTAAGTTAATACAGTTAGGCTAGGAATATGTGAGGTATACATATGATCATTGAAAAGAAGCTCTATCTGTAACAATATAAGGCAAAGAGGGAAATATTATTTTTTTAATGATTTGTGTATTTTGATTCAAATTTTTTTAATATATGTGTTATTATCAGTCATGCATTTGAAAACAATGTTACTCCATATACAAATAAATTTAAGCAAAGGCATAGATCTCAAAACTCACAGCTTTTATTAATACAAAGGGGACGTTTACAGTGACAGAGCAAAAGTTCTTGTGCTCATTGAATGAACACCAAGAGACAAGTTACTCAAGGTAACAAATTGCTACTTTTATTTATTAAATCCACATCTTATCATGCTAAGATGAATGTATATATCCTATTCTAAAGCTCCTATTTTATTAAAAGTAGGGAAAATGGTTAGAAAGATTGTGTATCTTTCAATGTGAATAGGCAAGATTGATTCAACTGATATGGAGGATAAAGATGACTAATAATTAACTATCACTAACCACTCAACACAATTAATTCATCAGTCAATTAGTTTGATTGATTGCTGAATTAACTTGTTTGAAAGCTATCATGTTAAGCCAATTAGCTAATACGCCACATACAGTATGACATTTGAGATTCAAATAAGTCCCATGTACACAAATATGCTATCATGATAAAGCCACATAAACATTGATGTTCCAACTCCATGGGGTCATTGTATTTCCATTTTCCCAAGTTCATTTCATTCCATTATCCAGCACTAATTATTAAATGTTTAAACCAGCTACATGCAAACAGAAATCACAACCCATAGTATCCACATACACCTATGCACAAGTACATGTTATCCAACATATTAACACACACATGGTTTTCTAGTGCTAGTTTGTTAATTGCCTTTGATCAACAGTTCAAATGTACACAAGGATAATTGTAATTATTTCTTTGTTTTAATTATTATGTACTTAAAGACTAATTAGCAGCTGCCTAATTATTTAACTAATAGTATTTGCATGCAATTTTGTTCACAAGTCTTCAAAAACAACATTATTCACACACCAATAACGATTCTCATTTGTAACCTCCCTATCCAAATCATCTTGATTCAATAAGATGTTGTGACATACATTAATTGGATGTATCTCATCATCTTTGTTATCAGGATGCCAACAACCTTGAATAGTATTTGTCCTTGAGTGTATCTGGATGCCATGAATTATGAATTCTACTTGCATGTGGCTTGATTGCACAAGTAATAGTAAGTGCTACATAATGGTACAAATCACAACTCATAGCATCCATATACACCTATGCACAAATACATGCTATCTAACACTTTAACACGCACATGGTTTTCCAGTGCTAGTTTGTTAATTTCCTTTGATTAACAATTCAAATGTACACAAGGATAATTGTAATTGTTTCTTTCTTTTAATTGCTATGTACTTAAAGACTAATTAGCAAAATTTGTATATTTTTTATTACTACAAAGCGGTCCCATAAAGAGAGCTTTGGAACAATGAGTTGACAGTGTGTTGCTTTGAGCTTTTCCGTTGTCATCAAAGCATAAAGGATAGAGGGATTTTGTTTAAAGTCGTGGTTATTGTCCTCGTAGGCATAAATGCAAACAATGGGAGCATACAAAAAACAAGTGAACTCTTTGAGAAAACTCGTCAAAGAAAAACTATTATATATGATTATTTGTTTATATATTCATTCATTTGTAGAAGGAAAAATGGGAAACTAATACAACAGTACATAGTTATAACCCCCAAAAAGAATCAAACCTGGAACATGAGAAACATCCAAAAAATTATGCTTTAAAGTAACCAATGCACTAGAGAATTTACCATAGCAGAATACAAATTTTCATTTGCACTGAGATAGACAAAAGAATGTAGTAAAAACCTATTTTCTGCCAGCAAGCATTTATATTCTGTCAGAGGTTGTGGTGATTGTTCTCCTAGGCAAACATGTAAAATACGAAAGCATTTATAATCCAAGTGAACTGTTTTACAAAACTCTTCAGGAAAATGTGCTTCCAGGGAATGCAATGAGCAATATGAGACGGTACAAGGGTAAATGAGAAATATGAACCTGCCTAAATCAACATGAATGAAATGTGAGATAGAGCTATTAGGTAATATGCTACATATACTGTGACATTTAAGCTTCAAAGAAGTCTCATGGCTGTAAGCCTGCTATCATGTAAAATCCACATAAATATTCATTTTGCAATTGGATAGGGTCATTCTATTTCCATTTACCTAAGTTAATTTCATTTGGTTGTCTAGCAGTAACTATCAACTATTTCATCAAACTTCATTCAAGCAGAAATCACAACACATGGTATCCTTATAGAATTATGCACAAATACATACTGTCTACCATATTAACATGGACATAGTTTTCTATTGTTGCTTTGTTAATTGGCTTTGAGTTATAGGTGTAATGTGCACAAGGATAATTATAACTATTGCTTCCTTTTAAATGTTATGTATTTAAACACTAATTAACTATTACCTAATTAATTAGATATGAGATGATAGAAGAGTAAGTGAGAACTAGACACTAGATAAAAATGACAAAGTTAACATGTGAATATCAAGGTGCGCAAACTAAATATTCATTGCATTCTAGGGAACCACATTTCACCCAGAAATTTTGTCAAACAGTTCACTTGTGCTGTCTATGCCTCCATATTTTGCATGTGTGCCTAGGACGAAAATAACCATGACATCTGATAACAGTAAAATTCCTCTATCCTTCATGCTTTGCTGACAGTCAAAAAGCTCAAAGCAATTGCAATTTTGGGTTCACTTCTCTAAATTTGGTTTGCTTAATAGTTTCGAAAGCATTTTGAACACATTGTCCTTACATTCCTCTAAAGCTCTTACTATGTGACAAATCCAAAGCACATTGGCTCCAAAGCTCTCACTATGGGAGAGCTCTGCACAATGGACAAAAGGGTTTCTACATAATGCCTATGAAACCACATTTCATAACAAGTACTACCTGTTGTTCAATGCCAAACTAGTTGCCAATGAACAGGAAAAGCTTTAAAACTCTCAGTTAACATGTAAAGGGCTAGATAAAATGTATACATAGACACATAGCTGCACACAAGCATTTAAAGCAGATGCAATAGTAATCTGTTATATACACACATACATACATGGTAACATAGATACATGCATACATATATACATAATTACATGCACACATATATACATGCATTCCTGTATGCATGGATGCATAGAAAGACAATGTTTCATGGGATTGTTAAAGAGTTCACTTGCTTTCTATATGCTTCCATATTTTGCATGTGTGACTATGAGGACTATAACCACAATATTTGACAATATTCCTCTATCCTTTATGACACCACATTGGTTCCAAAGCTCTCTTTATGGGACAGCTGTGCATTGCCTCTGAGACTCAGATGAGAGATTTAAATGGATAACACTTAAAATGATCTAAAGTGTGATTTTATAATCAAAGTATCCAAATGCATTGCAGCAATGCGAAACCCAACTTCCATTTAAGATGTACAATGAAGGTAAACTGAAGGGAAAATGCATTTGCTTCAAAGTTTATAAAGCAATTTCAACACATTGTCTAGCCATTATCTAGAATATGGTTTTCTATTAGCATACTCCTTGATCCTTCTTTACGTCTAACTGCTATTTTGTTAATTGACTTTGATTGAAAGGTGAAAATGTGAAATGTGGCCAAGGATAGTTATACTTATTTCTCTCTTTTAATTGTTATATATTCAAAGACTAATTAGCAATCCAAACAACCTCCCCTTTAGTCAGATGCCATTCAATGCATTGATTTTGCATCAATGAATTATGTATCTTTAGCCATTAGTTTGAATCAAAGTATGCATTTGGCTTCAAAATCAAACTCTAAAAATAAAAAAGACTATGTTTAAATTATAAAGTACAATCAACCACCAAAGAAATTGATTGGATAGTAATTGCATTTCTGATATCATGTTATTGCAACAAAGATCTACTTTTGAACACCAATCGCTTAATTTTTATGAACCATATAGCATATGCCATTCACAGTACCCATTTGTAAAGATTGTCCTTGTAACAAAAAGCAACGGTATGACTACAAGTACAATCAATATAGTGAGAATCTTGAATTAACCTTTTTCTTTGTCTACTCTATGCAATTGTAAACAAAGGACAACGTTCATTCTAGAAACTCACCTTGTACTCTTTTCTTGAAAAATTTGCTACAGTTGGACTGCTACACCACCTCTCCTCATCCAATCAAAAGCATTGCACCATGTAATAAGCTTTGATTAGAAAACAAAGACCATTTGTTTGTTTTTCTAAAAGAATAGCAATAAAGCTCAAGGAAATGACCAAAATGCAACCAACTCCCAAAATTACATTTGCAATATATAATACTCCTACTACGATGGATACTAATAGCCAAAACCAATAAAACACTAGCAAGCATTTTTTAGATTCAAGAGACACAAGTATAAATGTAAATCAGATTAACTAGACAAACTAATTGCCAGAGGTTCTTGCACCACAAATCTTCTAGCAATGAATTTAACTACTCTTTTGCACGAAGTCTAAAATTATTTCATCAAGCAATATTACTTCACTGCTCTATGGCAACATTGCAATTTGAATTCTAAAAAATATTTGGCATAGCTTTTTATAACCCCAAGATACAATTTTCTAACTTCCCAAGCATTCAGTCTAAGTTTTCCAATTACAAAATCTCAAATTGTTGTTTGCTTGGTATGTTTGTTCCTTGAATTTGATCACTAGGTAAAATGTGTACAAGGATAATTGTAATTTGTTCTTTCTCTTAATTACTATGCATTTAAAGACTATTTAACAACTACCTAATTAATTAGTTATCTAATGATACAAGGATAAATGGAAAATATGGAATTGACTACTTTGACATGAGTAAAATGTCACATGGACCTATTAGCTAACACGCTACATATACTGTGACTTTTGAGTACTTAATCCATTTACATGTAAGTACAAATCACAACCCATAATTAAAATGTCCCCAAGGATATTAATAATTATTTCTTTCTTTTTATTATTATGTATTTAAAGACTAATTAACAGCCACCTAATTAATTAGATATCAGATGAAAGAAGAGTAAATGAGAGCTACCAACTCGATTAAAATGCCAAAGTTAACATGTGAATATCAAGGTGTCTAGATTTAATATTCATTGCATTGCTCGGAACCACATTTTCCTAGCGAGTTTTGTAAAACAGTTCACTTGTCCTATAAATGCTTTCGTATTTTACATGTCTGCCTATGAGAACAATAACCATGACATCTGAGAGAATTTAAATGCTTACTGTCACAAAATAGGTTTCTACTGCATTCTTTTGTCTATCTCTGTGCAAATCAAAATTTCTATTCTGCTATGGTAAATTCTCTAGTGCATTAGGTACTTTAAAGCGCAATTTTTTGGATGTTGCTCTTGTTCCAGGTTTGATTCTTTTTGGGGGTTATAACTACCTACTGTTGTATTAGTTTCCCATTTTTTGTTCTAGAAATGAATGAAAATATAAACAAATAATCATATATAATAGTTTTTCTTTAACAAATTTTGTTAAACAGTTCACCTGTTTTCTGTATGCTCCCATTGTTTGCATTTATGCCTACGAAGACAATAACCACGACTTTTAACAAAACCCCTCTATCCTTTATGCTTTGATGACAACGGAAAGGCTTAAAGCAACACACTGTCGACTCATTGTTCGAAATCTCTCATTATCGCACACGTTGACATTATTTTGGTTCCAAAGCTCTCTTTATGGGACCGCTTTCCAGTAATTAAAAATATACAAACTTTCCATGGTTCACATGCATGAAGTAAAATGGACAAGAGGGTTTGTTTCCCGTTTTTTGTTCTACAAATCAATGAATAGATAAACAAATAATCATACATAATAGTTTTTCTTTGACGAATTTTGTCAAAGAGTTCACCTATTTTTTGTATACTCCCATTGTTTGCATTTATGCCTACGAGGACAATAACCACGACTTTAAACAAAATCCCTCTATCCTTTATGCTTTGATGACAATGGAAAAGCTCAAAGCAACACACTATTGACTCATTGTTCTAAAGCTCTCATTATCGCACACGTTGACATAATTTTGGTTCCAAAGCTCTCTTTATGGGACCGCTTTGCAGTAATAAAAAATATACAAACTTTACAGGGCTCACATGCATGAAGTAAAATAGACAAGAGGGTTTCTACATAATTCCTATCAAATGCAGATGAAACCTTCCCATTTCAACAAGAAATTCAAATAGATAATACTAAAAGTAGTTTAAAATACGAATTTATACTCAAAGTATAAGAATGCCTTAAAGCACTATGAAACCCTACTTGCATTTCTCGTTTCAAATAGAAAAAAACAACATAAAGTTACCTCTTCTGACCTCAAGCAATTCGTTTCTTGCTGTCCAATGCGCAATTCTACAACTACAAAATCTCCTGCTCGATCACTACAAACTCTTCCTCAGAACACGCGCTTACAGAACACAGAGACAACACACGCAAAGTAATAGAAATGCATACCAAGTCGCTTAACTCTATATTGAATGACCAAAGTACCCTGGCCACGCGTCGCCACCAAGCCATTCCAGTGCCTTCACCTCGAGCTTGATGCCATTTAATGCATTTAATTTGTATTCATGCATTAAGTACGTCTACCCACCAGTTTTATAAATTATGCCTTTGCTTAAATTTATTTAATCAATCTATGCACTCACATTTTCCTTATATTTTAGTGCATTCAATCTGCATTCATGGATTACGTACCTCTAGCCGCCTGTTTTAAAACAATGCCTTTACTTAAATTTATTTAATCAATTTATGCGTTTGCATTTTCCCAAATTTTTAAAACAAAAATGATTTATAAAGCTACTCGAACAAATAGGAAATTAGATAAATGCTAATTTTCCAATATAAAAAATAGCTCTTCAAATTCAAACTATACAACAAAAAAAGTAATATGTTAAATGGCAAAATGTGATTGGCTGATGCTACCGGTTAAAAGCATTCCAGGGGAGTGCATAAGTATTCCTGCCTTGATGGCAGGAACTAATAATATGCAATGAAGATAACATATAAAGCATAGTGAGAGTAGTGAAGGGTCAGCTACACCATATCAAGAGAAGACCATATGAACTGGCCAAATAAAATCTGAAGAGCCACGCCTTATAAAATAACTGGGAAATGAAGGGGCGGCCTGGCAAAATTGAAGTTTGCAAAAAAGAAATAAAAATGAATGCAAGGAGTCGAATCGATGCAAAGCAAAAATGGTAATGGGAAGACAAAGAAATGAAAGGGAAATGATGGGCGCAGCTGTGGGAAGTTAAATCAATGCAAGGAAAACAAAATTTAAAAGACAAAAGAATGAAGAAGATATATGGCGCACATATAGAAGAGGTTAGAGGGGAGCAACACTAAGTATTGGAAATTTAGCAAATAGCTGAAGAGGGGTGAGGGGCTGTGCAGAAAAAAGGAATTGGGGAGTTCGCGTCAAGCTCAAAAGAACAAAGGGTAGGCCATGAGTTATGGAATGTGACTGCGCAATAGTATAGAGTGAAGATTATAAATGACAAAATTGTTATATAAATAGGGAGCTGCGTGCAAAGAAAGTTTAAGGAGAGACGTTTTTTGCTATTTGATTTACATTCTAACTGCAACAACTGAGGCATCATGGCAAAATTGACTGGGGTTGTGAAAGGTAAAGAATGACAGCAGTCTAGTCACAAATAACAGGGGTTGCATATCCAAGTGGTAAGAAGTTGTGGAATTTCCAATAAGGAGCTACGAGATAGGCCTGTCTTAGAGATAGAGGAAAATTGAGAGGGCATCATATTCGTCAATGTATGTGGATGCAAAAATAAATGGGTGTGAGCAGAAATCAGAGGGAGAGGCCCGTGGAATCAAATTATAAATAATAAATTTGTATTTTGATGTAGGGGAGAGGGGCCCATAATGAAGCAGGGTCCAATAGTGGGTCTCATACTGGAGCACTTTAATATTCAATTGCAAAACACTTTTTATCCATAAAGTACGCAAAGTGACAAATCTTGTGATGCCACATCAGCGCACCAAAAAAATATGACTTAGTGCACCACTATCAGTCTCACTTTTTTTTTGGGCATTTTTGGATACCTCAACAAAAAGCATGTTGATATGGCATCATATTTGATTATGTGGCCCTAAAACGAAATATAGAAGCACATGAGTTGCCAAATAAATTGTTGTACAAAATTGGGAGTAATTTGAAATTTTCACATAGGATTTTGAGAAATATGAAGTTAGAGTGCTCCACTATAGACCCCTCTCCCCTAGTCTTGCAATTGTTTTAGATAACAGAAGAATGTTGTTATGTGTTACAATCTTTGTATTGAAATTTGAATATTGGATTGAGGCAAAGTTTTGCTTTAGAGACATTTTGTGATTTGGATGTTTGAGAGAGAAGTGTTTTTGCTTTTGCATCATTGAGAAATTAAATGTGTTGTATATTAAATTTTTGTATGATAGTACTAGTTCAAATCTAAATATACTACCAAGTTCAAAGCTAAATTGTCTCCTACATTGTAATTTTCTTATCATTTATGAATAAAATCTGATCAAGGATAATATTGTTCATCTTCATAGTCTTTCATGTGTATGAATGTTTCTTTTATAGATTTTACTCAAGCAATAAACCAAATATGCTTTAACAGAAATGTTGAATGCTATAATTTTTTATAGGAATTAGTAAGTAGAATTGGCTTTGAATTACAAAAGTGTGATAGTGTAATGTATTGTTGCAGTGCTTTATGAACTAGGAAAAATAATATTGTGCAACTTTTATTTACATCTATCTTAACTCTATAGCCTAGGTTAAGGCACTAGTCTCTTTGAATTTGTGTCTAATACAACTCCTTGGCCAATCAAATTCAAAGATTGAAATGAATTTTCCTTTCTTAGTAATTTATTTTCTTAATTTTATTTCTCATGTTCTCTTGCAATGAATGCATAAAAGCCTAAGGATCTAGCCTATCACTTGAGTTATTTGTAATTCTTTGGCAAATTAGAAAGAGCATATCTACTTTAGATAGTATTTGTGAGTAATGACAAGGAGATCTTAATAAATATTGTATAGGATCACCCTCTTAGATCTTGCAGAGCTTGAAGTATAGAGGAAAAGTTAAACCCAACTTTTCTTAATTCTTAGCCAACCCCTCAAGGAAATTAATCATCTAAATTGACTATTTTCTAGACTGTCCTAAGATATTGGTTGGGAATTAAAAATAACCAATAAATTGGCGACTCTATTGGAGAGTAAATTTGTTGTAATTTTAAAGAACCTTGAGAGTTTTTAGTTGCATTTACATATTCATGTGAAGTGTCTTTCTTGTTGTGTTGATCTTGTCCATTGATTCTATTGTTACAATTTTCTTTGAGAGATTTGAATATTTAAAATTTTGTTTATTGGGTGGTGACTCTAAAGTCTCCTTATCAGTGTAAGTGATAAAGAATATCAAGAATATAAAGAAATTATGGATGGTAGGTCTTAGTTCAATGATCATCCTGAGAAGAGGATTGAAGGAGAACTTATTCATATATAAGACAATCCTAGAAGAAAAATATGTAAGTAAATTTTCCCCTCCCATTGGATCTAGGCATTCTCATGACAATTATAGTAATGAAAATCTTGTAAATATGCTTGAGTTTGGGATGCCCCAAATAGATGAATAAAATGCAGTGATTAGACCTGTATTTGATAGTAATGATCAAGTAAATTCTGATACCTTAGAAAAATAGCAAAGGTAAAGAGAAAAATCATTTCAAAGAGGATTTGATGCTAGGAAAGCTTCTCAAAGTTTGAATCCTAAAATAAACAATGCTAATCCTCTGGAATATGATTTTCTTGGTAGCCATATTTGCAAAGAACTCTCTAACTTCATCCCTATTTTGTCTCAAGTCACTACAAATATTGTTGAAAATATCCTAGAGACTTAAGGATCTAATTTATAAGGTGGCTAAGAATGAGAAGGGCTTGTTTAATGATAAGCCTAATTTTCAAAGACAAGAAAGAATGTTGAAGTTAATTGATCAGCCTTATAACACCACATGACACAATGGAAAATATGATGAACACAATAATTAGATAACAATGTCTAATAAAGAGCCCTCTAACCCACTTAAGAAAAATAGTGCAAATTTTACATATGATAGTCCTTGGTGTGTTTCTTGTCAATTGCCTCACTCACCTTAGTAGTGCATGGTTGCACAATATTTAGAGGAAGAGTAGGATCCCTATGATCATGAATGCAACATGCCACATGAGGAGGATAACAAGATAAATATGATGGAAATAGATTATCCTTTACTAATGAGGATTGTTTTTTTTATTAAGAATCTAATGAAGTTGATGTAGATGTTTAGAGATACATATCCAATGCATATCATCAGCAAGTCTTCTCCAAAGATGATGAAGAGGAGAATCATTTAAATTTCAACAATGTTGAAACTGTCCATTCTAAAGTTAGATTGAGAAGAACTTAAGAGGAATAAATCATAATATTAACTGATATTTTAGTTGCTCAAGTCAAGAGAAACTATAACTTGAGAATTAGAACAATCAATCATTACCAAGGAAAAGCAAGCAACATGTTCATCAAGGAACAAAGAAAATATAAAAAGGATTGTTAGGAATGCAAGAAGAAGGATGAGCCTAAACCTAAAGAGATCAATGTGTTAGGAAAAGGTAGAATTTTGAAAAGGTTGTAGATCATGTGATATCTCCTTTGCTTAAAGCCAAGTATCAGAAAGTCAAGACTGAGCAGGAGAAGAAGAAAGCTGAGGTTAGTCAAGAGGTTAAGTATGATCAAAAGCATGAGAAATATAATGAATAATTCATGACAACATATGATATCCCCAAGTATAATTTAGTTGACATGATTCAACTACTATCATAAGTGAAGGAATTTGTTCCTCTTCTAAAGATGATGACAATAGAAGAACACAATGAGAAGGAGATTTCCCTTATCAATGGTGCAACTATAACCTCTACTAAAAGAAAGGTGATTACCCCACTTGAAAAGGGTAAGAAAAAATTAAATTAAGAAAAAATTGAGGGAGACATGAATGAGTTTCCCCAAGTGTTTATGGGTGCCACACTGACTGCTTGTCCTAATCAAGTGGACCAATTCTATGTGACCCTTATGATATATACAAATTGGTGAAGAATTATATGATAGAATTTGGAGTGTCCACAAACATTATGTCATTGGAAATGATGTAGGAACTCAGACTGTAGATTAGTAGAGCATTTGGAAAATTCTTTACCATGGATTCAAGAGTTCCTATAATAGGAATCATCAAGGATTTATACTTTAGACTGGAAACATATCTCGAGAAGGAATTTGTGATGAATGTTACTATGGTTGGCATACCCCCCATATATGGAATGATCTTATCAAGAAGATGGACTGTAGTAGTGGGAGGTAGTATGCAATTGGATATGCCATACGACAGTATCCCTATCAATGGCAGAGAGGTTAAATTGATTAGGGAAAAGAGATCTGCAAATTTGATTGAAGAGGTGTTACTTGAGGAGAATGTACATTTTGTGGATGTGGATATGGACAATTTCAGAGTTGAAGAGTAACAATGTGATGAGAAGAAAATTGCACCAATTGAAAAGGAATCTCAACAACAAGCTAATGGAAATTATGTATGGATAATGTATTTTGATGGAGCTTATTCCAAGGAGGGATCTGGTGTAGGGGATATTTTCATATCACTAAGTGGTAAGTCCTACAAGTTTTCATTTTCTCTAAAATTAGCTTGTACAAATAATGTTACAGAATATGAAGCATTGTTGTTAGGACTTAAATTGGCAACCAAACACAAGATTAAGCAACTCAGGTGTTAGGGGATTCTGAGTTATTAGTGTCTCAGGTTAGAGAAAAAATTGTCTCTACGAATAAAAGACTAAAATAATATAAGGCTATAGTCTGGGACACAATTGAATTGTTTGATTCCTTTTTAATTAACTAGGTAGAAAGGGCTAAGAATTTAATGGTCGATTTATTAGCTAACATAACATTGAGGCCTAATGACATACATTTTGCTAGTATCTCAAAGGTTGAGGTATAGAATAGGCCTTCTATCCTAGACAATATCCAAAATTGGCATATTTTTAATGATGATACTAATATATTGAAGTTCTTACAATGCATTGATCAGTATCACAACCAATAGATTAATTTATGGATTCTTTTTAGGTAGTTCATGGGAAGGAAATAGTATTTGGGAATTAATTTATTTAGTTTAAAACCAATAGGATTCCTAACGGTTTAGTAGCCTTAGATAGATTGCTTGGCAGTTCAGATAAGTGCAATGTCAAACAAAATCTAACCCATGAACAAGACTTAGAAGAGATCAATCTAGGAACTGATTGTGCACCTAAAATGGTGTACATTGGAAAGAAAATTATCCCTAAGATTAGACCAATTCTCATTGCTCTTTTGAGAAAGTACAAATAGATATTTGCATTTTCATATGATGACCTAAAAGCATACATGGAAGAATTTTTCCAACATGAGATTCCATTAAAGCCTGATGCTAATCCTTTTAGGAAAAAGCAAATACCTATCAATCCTAAATTTTCACTGAAGATGAAACATGAATTAATGAAACTTAGGGATGGAGGGATAATAAAACCAATCAAATATTCGACCTAGGTTTCCAACTTGGTACCAGTTAGAAAGAAAAATGGAGATATAAGAATATGTGTTGACTTTAAACATGTCTTCATTGAAATATAACTATTCATTGCCCAACATGGAGGTAATGTTGCAAAAGGTAACTGGTTGTGAGCTATTATCTATGATGGATGGATTTGCTAGATACAAATAGGTAAAAGTAAAAGAGTTTGAGAAATACAAGACTATCTTTACTACTCCATGGGGTACTTATGTGAGGTTGTAAGGATGCCTTTCATCTTGACAAACACAAGTGTCACTTTTCAGAGGGCTATGGGTGTATCACTTTCATAATCTATTGGCATTTTCATGGTAGTGTACCAAGATGACTTGATAACATATTCAAAAGGGGGAGAGGAGCATTGTATGCACTTGTAAAATATTTTCACAAGGGCTATGGAGTATGAGATTTATTTAAATCCTAAGAAATGTGCCTTTGGTGTGATTGAAGGTAAACTATTAGGAAATATTGTTTCAAAAGATGGTATCTAGATAGATCCTGAAAGAGTTGAAGCTATATCTATATGATACCACAACCCAAGACTATTAAGGGAATTCAATCATTCTTTGGGCAAGTGAATTTTTTGAGAAGGTTTGCCACCAACTTTATTGAAATTACCAAACCTATCTCTAGAACGTTGAAGAAAGTAGAGACCATTACATGGAATGAAGAGACTTTTAGGGCCTTTAAAAGCATTAAAGAGGATATAAAGGAAGCTCCAATATTGAAGTATCCAAACTTCTCTAAGCCATTTCAATTATTTTCCTTTGCTTCCTTTCATAATGTGGCCATTGTATTACTACAAAAAATGATGAAGGTTTTGAGTAGACTATTACCTTTTTCAATAAATCACTCCAAGTTGTTGAGCTTAAATATGAAATGATAGAGAAAAAAGTGTATGTACTAGTAAAATCTCTCAAGAAGTTCAAGTCATACTTGTTAGGGGCTAATATTGTTACATATGTCCCAACTATCATTGTGAAAGATACACTAGTAGAGTTTGGAAAATAAATGACTACATGACTAAAAATTTTAGTCACAACTAATGATGACTAAATTCTACTCATTTTTTGTAACACATTTATAAATGACTAATTTGATCATCATAAGTGACTAATTTGATTGTGGGGTAAAAAACACAACTAAAAAAAATTAGACAATATGATATTAAAGTGGATAATTAAAAAAAAATCCTAGGCCACTTACCTAAGACACATTCACCATAGGGTGAATGGGTCCTAAGCCACTTACCTAGGACACACATTGGTCAATGTTAAAAATTATGTAAATATAGGGTCCTATTCAACTAAGTGAGGACCCATTCACCCTATGGAAAATGGGTCCTAGGTCACTTACCTAGGACACACGTCTTCCAAAGTTAAGTGTTGTGTAATGGCACTTATGAATGTTAGGTCTTATCCCTCAAAAATTGCATTTAATTAGGCTTGGATTTGAATTAAAGGGGAAAATTAAGGTAAATTAACCTCAATCAATCAATAAATCCTTAGATTAATGTGAAAGTGTAAAGGTACACCTTACAACCTAAAAAATAGGGCATAATTAAGTCCATTTTATTTAAAAGGGCCCTAAACTTAATGTGAATATGAAAAAAAATTACAACACTAAATTAAGGCATAATTAAGCTCATTTTATTATTAATTATTTCCAAATTAAGTGTGGAAAATGGATACTTTTTCCTACACTACAAAGGTCATCATCAAGAATCTTAATTTTTATTTGTGAATAGAGTAACTGGTATCGTGCTATGAAATCAGTGACCTTTTCATCATCCTTTTGTTTGCATGTCATTAAATTAGCTAAGGTCATCTTGGTACCCATATGTATTTGGAAGTGATTGTAGAAGGCATAAATAAGTTCATTGAATGAACTTATTGAATAATTCTGAAAGGAGAAAAACCATTCCAAAGCAGTATCCTTTTAAGGATCTAGGGAAGAGTTTAGCCTAGAGTTTATCCTCAAAAATGAAGTCAATACATAGGGTTGTATATGCAGAAAAATGGCTAACATGATCTCCTTTTCCACCATATTTTTCAAATCTAGGAATCTCTATACCTTGTGGCATTTGTGTTCTCAATATCTCCAAGGATAAGAGGTTTCTTTTGACATATACTTGAAGGTTGGCCATTTTTATTTTGACTTAATGTAGCAGTTTGTTGTTGGAGGGATGAATTTTTTTGCAAAAGTGTGTTAAGGACATGATCATTGTTAATATTGTGGGATGGAGGTGAATAAGGTGGAGGTGTATATGTATGTGAGGGGAAAGTGACTTGCAAGTTTGTGAGGGGATATGGATTAGGAAATATGAGATTTGAATGTATAAAGCTAATGGGAATCCCAATGGAAATACCAAAGAAAGTGTTGGCATTGCTAGTAGGTTGCATGGTTGTTGTAATAGTTGGATTGGTGTATGTTGGAATAGAGGTTATGGTTGTGGAAGGAGGAATTGGAATTCCTCCTTGACTTTGAGTATACCCCAAATCTTTAGCACAACTAGTTATGGTAGGGACATGTTTATCAATAATATGAGCCAAGTTATGAACAATCTCTATTCCTTGTTCATTTTCAATTATTATCCTCATTTTATCTATCATGGGAACCACATTAGCAATATTCTATTCAAAACTCACAAAATCTTGCAATTTGTCAAGTTCTTCATCCATTCTTCTAAGGTTTTTATGAGGGACACTAGGAATCATTTCATCAACACCAGTCACATTAGGTGTGGGTAGGGAATTTGTGGGAAATGAAGTGTTAAGGTAATGATCCATGGTTGGTTGACTAGTGTCAACACTATGAGTGAAAGAGTTAAAGAACCCAAGATCCATGGTGAATAATGTATCACAAGATGACATGAGTTCAAACTACATCTCACGATAGTACTAGAAATAGGACACCAAGTTGTGAAGCTCATGCAAGTTTCACAAACCCAATATGTACTTAAAATGGATAAGAGGTAGAATGCAATGAAATAACCTAGAATTCAAAGCACAATGTAAGTATGTATTTAAAGTAATTTTCAGATTTAAAGCAAGATAACTTTCTGATTATGCTATGCAAAATCTTGAAGATGATGTCTTTTAGATGCAATTTTGAATTCACACAGTGCACTAAATTTGATAAATTAAGCTTAATATGAACAATTTCAGATAACAAAAATTTTGGAAACTGAAACAACAAATTGAATACATAAACAAAGAATGCAAAAACAATGATTTTAATGCTCATATATTTAGGAAAAGCCTTGATTAGGGTCTCATTTTCCCATGGGTGAATGGGTCTCACTTCAAGGTTTTTGAAAATTAATTTGTAAGTTTATAAGATGATTTCTATGGTTTTCAAGTTATGGTTTAAGATAGTAAGTTGCAATTTCATATTTCTGTAAAATGAGGTCTAAATGAAAGTACAAAATTGTGCTAAATGACAAGCAAAAAAAACTAATTTGAGATATAATTTTGATTCAATTTTTAAATGTAAACGATTGATTATTAATATCATGTAAACACTATGCAAAATGACTGATATTTTTGAATTTTTCAAATTTTAAAGGATGCAAAAATGCAAACCTAAAACCCTAAATGAGATGCAAATCAATGCAAAATAATACAACACCTAGATCTAGGGTTGAAAAGGACTCCCAATCAGCAAGATATGATGCTCAAAAGTCAGGTCACCAAAATGAAACATAGGAGAAATATGGGCTTTAAAAATGGGGGGTTTCGAATGAGTCAAATATGAGACCTATTTTCCTCTGTCTCATTAGGAAATGAGATCCACACAAAGAATTGATTAAAAACCTTTAGGTGAATAAACTCAAGGTGAGAATCTTTATATTTCTTTATGAATGAAGGACGGGGATCAAGGTCAAATAACACTTTGGCGAGAAAAACTAAAATTACAAATCAACTCCAAAATGAAATCTAATACTTGAAACAACAATATTAAGCTCAATATTTGCATAACTAAAAAATAAAATGTAGATCTGAGAAGGGAAAAACCATGTGTACTAGTCACCAAAAGTGATTTTCAAAAGCTAGTTTGAGACTCATTTTCCCATGGGAAAATGGGTCCAAGTGCATGGATTTCAATAATCTTTCAGGAGTCTCTGGTGTAGATTTGAAGCTTTTGATTTGTCCAGGTTTCAGTGTTGAAAAGTCAGAAATCAGATATGTAGGTTAGTTTCTGAGATTTGACAACAACTTTGACAATTTTTGTAACTTTGAAAACTTTGTAAATCCTTCTCTTCAAGAGGTCTTCAAGTCTTCTTCAACCTAAATTTTCAATCAAACACACAAGAGAGAAATTTTTATTTTTTTTGGGTGAATGGGGGTTTTCCTTGGTCAAACCCCATTTTGGTAATCAAACCTTGAAATGAAATAATGTTCATGAAAGAGGGAATGAAGAATGAGAAAATATATGTTACCACTCAACAAACCCTTGAATGAAACCTTGATAATGGAGATATTAGGAGAATTTCAAGTTACATGAGATGGTTGAATTGGATGTGGATCTTGATACATGAAATGATGCTTGAAATGCTTGAACTTGATCTTGAAACCTGCATCACAATGTTATCTCCAAAAACATGCATGATGCAAGAATACTTTGACATGATGATTGGATCTTGAATGTTGCAATAAAACTCTGATATATCTGCTCTTGAATTCTCTTGATCATAAACTTTACTCTTGTGAGATTTCTCTTGAAAGTTCTCTCTTGAGATATCTTGAAAATGCTCATAAAATTCTAGGTGAAACTTAGTGAAATAACTTTGTATTTGTCTAAGGTATGTATCCTTCATTTCTCGAAATTCAAATATCACAAACCTAAATTGAATTATAGATTTGAAAACATTAAAATACCACCAAAAACATAATTTAAATCTAGGTCCTATGGTCTAGGTGTTGGTTATTTTTTGAGAACCAAACTTATTCTCGGGCATTATGAATTTACCATAATTCAATGGTCAATAATGGTGAGGATTGGCCAATAAATAGGTACAAGCTTTCTAGGCTTGACTTCTTCACTTCGGGCTCTAGACCTGACAATGTTTGAATTGATACCCTTCTACCAAATTACCAATAACATTGTAAATAATAGATACATTCCTATCAACTGCAAATAGAAATAATTCTTCAAGGATTTTATTTACCTATAACAAACTACTGTCTAAAATCAAGGAATGGGTAGATCTCATACAACTTTGCAACAATTTATAGTGTGTAAGTGATTTTCAATATGAATTTTTTCTCTGACAGGTAAGATTGACTCAATTGATCTCAAAGATGACCAAATTAACAGAACAATGCTTTATCCATGAGTGATAGACTCATATTTACAACAAACATTAATACAACAATTAAATCCAACATTTAAATGTTATTGTTATATTGATTTACAATGCACAACTCAATATATCCAGAATAAAAACTACTTGGTGATTGTAATACCCCATCACACAGATCTATGATTTCATCAAAGCATTTAATCATTTCTTTGAACTAAAGGAGAAATGGAGCCATACATTCAACCAAAGAGATTGAAGACAAATGAAAGATCATTGATCATTCTATTCATGATTTGTGCAACAAAATACATGAGAGAGAGACTGTTCCAGAATTTACAATTCTCATTTATATGTGACTGTTGTAAAAATATTATGGCTATTATACGCTAAAATTTACACCTAAGACTTAGAACTATTCTATTCCTCTATGCTTGAATTTACAAAATTGCTCTTAACATGAGCTTGAATGCTTAACCATCAAAAGACCCATGTAATTGGCCTTGAATTCCATTTATAGAAACATGGGAGCAACAAGCTTTAGGTCAAATTATGATTTCAGTCACATTTAACATTTGACATTCATTTGCATTTCAATTTCAAAACCTCCCCAAGAAGTTATATTTGCACTTTGCAGAAAGGCAAGAAAGCACATAGGACAAAATTCTTTCCATTCATCGAAGAAGATTTACCCACCTTCCAAAAGGCATCTTTCGTCATTGTAGCAACATAAAAACTTCTCATCCATGTCAGCATCTAAGACAAAAACTCCAAACTGGGACTCTATTTATGCAATGGTTCATCATCTTCAAAATTAGAATATACATGTCACCTTCTTGATTTTGTTGAAACTGGAGAATTTATCTCACCATCATTAGAGTCTTCTTGACCTACAATTGTAAGAAGATATTAGGCATAATCTGGATCAATTTTTTCCTTATCACTCATATAATTTTCCTCATCTTCCATGGCAACATCATGTTCCCCCATATAAGAATCATAAGCCATGTGGTCCTTATCCTTCTTCTTTTTCTTCTCAGGCAGACCAACCTTATCATAATTATCATCCCTTCTATGCCTAGCCAACACATTTGTCTTGCAATCATCTTTAGTAATACCCTTGTTTTCACCCTCCATGGAAAAATTTCTCTTCTCTACCCTTGGCCTCGCAAATTTCTTAGGTACATCTGGCTTAATTTAGGTGTGTCATCCTAGGTTATAGACCTATTAACCCTCTTGTGTTTGGGCTTGCTCTCTAGTTGGGGGGATGACACACTAGGTTTAATCATTTTCTCAATATAACAGATGTAGGGTTTACAAATTTCCACTTATAGAAGAGTCTCATTGGTTTATGTTCTCAAAAACAAACTTGCAGAACAAAAACCCTCCCAGACCACACACAGTTCTTACCAACCAATGGAATTTTCAAATTACCAAACCCTTGCAAACCCTAAGTACCTAAAGCTTATAGAAATTTCAAAAATTCCCCAAACCAACTAATTTATGCCTAGTTGACACAAAAAGGTGTGAATACTTGCTTACCTAGGAAAAATTCTACAATGCCTTTGCAACTGTTCACCCGAGCTCTTCACATCTTCTTCTCTGGCTCTATACCAATTCTTTAGCTCTTGAAGATTACAATTGTGAAATAACATGGATGACAACCATTTTTATGTTAATGACTAAAGCATGTCCAACATTAATGTTCAAAAGAAAGCTTGCACGAGTGAATTGAAAACCATCCAAACAAGTTTGAAACCTAACCGTTCATTGTGTAGCGAAATGAATCGACATACGATCTAGATCGAGTCAACTCACTACTGAATTTGACATCATTTTCCGATGGACGTTCGTCGGTCGTTTGACAAATCTTTGTCAAAAAAATAATGAAATGACGAAAATATTTTCGTTTTTTTTTCGTCGAAAGGCCAGCGACTAATTAAACATCGAAATAAC
>VDFB02000017.1:529581914-529606115 GCA_007258455.2 Sequoia sempervirens
TCTAATCTCTCCTAATCTCTCCCTCCCTCTCTCCCACTCTCTAACACCCTCTCACACTCTCTCCCACCCTCTCCCACCCTCTCCCTCCCTCTCTCCCACTCTCTTAGGTCACTCTCTCACACACTCACTCCATATATCTCTCTCCTCTATACCCTTAACCATGAAACCCTAAACCCTTATAATCCTCTACCATAAACCCTTAACCCTTAAACCCTCTACCATATACCCTAAACCCTAAACCTTTAACCCTTAAACCCTCTACCATCTACCATTAACCCTTAGGTCTATGTGTACACAAATCGGATATCCGATTTGTAGAACTAAAATCATACTATTACAAAATAGCCTATTTTTTTTTTAAATGAATCATATATCATATTATAATAGATATCAAATTTTTGGGCCATAAAAAAGCCCCATGTGGGCTGTTTTGTGCATTCCAATGGACCCTAAATTTTGTTTGTAGGTGACACACATGCGGTTTTAGACAGGAAGAGACAAAGACCAAATTTTTGGAGCATCTTCTACTGAAATTTGTCACAAGCAATGATTTTTTAGCATCTTTTATGAGGTATAATGGGGAGCAGTAGTCATGGGAAGAAAAAACATAAGAGAAAGCTTACAAAAGAAGAAATTGAAGCATATAGACAAAGAGATAGAGAAAGTCATAGGAGGAGAAGACAAGGTATGTTAAATATTGGTGAACCTAACCCCTATGGTCTTTCAAGTGAAGAGGAAATTGAAGATGTTCAAGGTGAAAATATTCAAGGTGAAAATGTTGGAATTGAATATGTTGAACATGACATTCAAATTACGAATGAAATTATTGTGATTGATAATGAAAATGTTCAAGGTGAAAATGTTGGATTTGAAGATGTTGAACATATTTAAATTGGGAATGAAAATATTGAAATTGATAATGAAAATGTTCAAGGTGAAAATGTTGGATTTGAAGATGTTGAACATGATATTGAAATTGGAAATGAAATTATTCAAATTGATATTGAAAATGGTCAAGGTGAAAATGTTGGAAATGAAGATTTTGAACATAATATTGAAGCAAGTGTAAATTATGTTTCACTAGATTACATGAGAAATGAAGAACCTTGTATGGAAGAAAGACATACTCCAATTTCAAGACCTTTAAGAACCCCTAAATGGTTACTTGAATTTGATGAGAACATTATAAACAATTTTGAAGGCAAGAGGTCAACATGAACTATTTGGTTGTAGGCTAGAAGACTTTTCAACCAATATTTTAGTGATAAGACATTGACCGAGCAATGCCAACTTTTTGTACAATTGCTAAAGATGCAAAAGATGAGACCTTTGCTATCCAAATTGAAGATTCATGTGAACAAGAAGACCGAAAAAATTTCTATTATTGTCAAAAATATTTTTAATGCTCTCAAGTCTATTGGAAAAAATAACAAGGGAAAGGATAAGAGAGCTGCTCAGAGAGTCATTACAACCACCCTAGTAAGCCATGAATTGAAAAAGGCTCGCTTTATGAGACAAACTTGTATTGATTTTGACATAAATCATAAAAATTTGGATAGAACACTTGCAAGAAGAGAAAGAATAGATGATCCTCTTCAAAATGATACATGGGATTTTTTTGGGAGGCTTCCACGTGTTGATAAGAAGCTAACCTATAATGTAAAGTAGGTAATTCAAAAATTTTGGCATGATAACTCTAGAGTATCACCCAATGCAAAGGATTTTTTAAAGCTAATAAAATGCAATCGAGACCGTACACCACATCCTAAACATTTCTTGAAATCAATCCAAACAATGTTGTTCAAAAAAATTATTGAAACACATAAAAATATGGAAATCTCGCAAAGGAATTTTGAGGGTTTGAAGCCATTTTATTTTGTGCCTCTTAAGATTCGTAATACTTGTTGTTGCAAATACCTTGTGGAGTTTTTAATGTACCATGAGCTATTATGCTATATCCATTCTACTTTGCATACTAATGAAATGTTGTAGGAGTGTGGTGCAATGCATCTTCCGAAATCATCAAAGGACTTGCTAGATCTATTTTTACGTTCTAGAGATGATGGTTTCTTTTTCTATAGAAATGATTGTTTAAATGCAAAGTGCTCACAATGTAGTGGCTTTTCAAAGTTTGTTCAATATTTTCATGAGAGTTCTGAACATGAATTTAGAAAGAAGCTTGTTGAGAAAAAGAGATATGAGATAGTCAAATATACTTTGCAAAGTGGAGGTGAAGGTTCTAGATGTGAGTTGGTTACAAAAGAATGCAGTGTTGCTGATTTTATTTCAGATTTTAAGGACAATATTTTCTACAAGTATGCAAGGCATAGTCATAGGTCTCAGTGGTTGGATCAACAATTTAGGATTTTTAAGGAATCTTTTTCGATTGGCACTATTATATAAGTGGTTGATTTTGTAGAAAATTACACATTGCAACCACAAAACAAGGTACAATCTCAGTATTACAATTCCATTCAAATTGTTATTTTTGTCCACATAACATTTAGACATGCACCTAATAGTACAAAGGAGGATCGAAAGATAATCAGAGAGTGTCATTTTTATATGAGTGATGATAGATCTCACTCGTCTAAGTATGTCCAACATTGTTTTGAGATTTTTTTTGAGTTCTTGTAGGAGCATGATATAGCATTGGGCCGACATCTAATTTGGTTAGATAATTACACAGGTCAATTCAAGAATGCTCGTATGTTTTATTGGTCATATTTGGAGTTTTTTTTAAGCTGGACATGGGAAAGGGGAGCATGATGGAGCAGGTGCATGTGTAAAGAGAGCTCTAGTTAAGGAGCAATTGAAGATTCCAAGAGAAAAATTCAATGATGCACATAATTGGACATGGGTATTTGAATCAGTCATGTGTTGGTCTAGTGTTCTGGAAAATTGTGGAGTAATTGGACAAAAACTAGTTTCTCACTATTACAAGGGTTTAAGGGGGTTAAAGAGGGAAATGTGTATTTAGTTGCGTGTCAAGTTTTAAGGGAGTTTTGGATTGTCCAAAGAGGTCAGAATAATATTTTTAGATGCCTCAAATAGGTAGGTTGAATAGAGTTTGTGATTGTGCCCTTGTGTCTACATCAATTTTTCACCTAATTTCACTCGATCTAATGTAGCTCAGAGTAATTCGGTGCATTTGGTTACAAAAGAGGACCATACCTAGCATAAAAGTACCCATCCAGACATGTTGGAATATTCCATTTGGTCATACGAGTTGCATAATGAAAGTTGTACTAGTTTGCAATTTTACACTATTTTCATTTGGCAACTTTTCCCTCCATTGAAAAGTCATCACCATAGGAAAACACCTTCGAGATAGAAAAAATTGAAAGACGTTTTGTAGATGGTCCCAAAAAAATCCCATAGCCTCAAACAAAGATTCTGTAAGCATCATGGTCTCTGAGAAATAGCCCTTCAAAGATTGATGCCTTTTAGCACTTTTGACTCTTAAGGGAAATCGTCGGTCCAATGTAGCTCAGAGTGATTTGGCATATTTGGGTGCAAGAGAGGACCATCCCTAGCGTAAACATACCCATCCAAATGTGTTGGAATTGTCCATTTGGTCAGATGAGTTGTAGAATGAAATTTGCACCACTTTGCAACTTTACACTGCTTGCATCTGACAACTTTTCCCTCCACTGAAAAGTCATCACCATAGGAAAAATCCTTTGAGATAGAAAAAATAGAGAGAGGATTTTGTAGATGGTCCCAACATGATCCCATAGCCTCATATGGAGAGTTTGTAAGCATCACGGTCTCTGAGAAATAGACCTTCAAAGATTGTTGCATTTTAGCACTTTGGACTCTTAAGGGAAATCGTCGGTCCAATGTAGCTCAGAGTGATTCAAAGTATTTAGGTGCAAGAGAGGACCATCCCTAGCATAAACATACCCATCTAGATGTATTGGAACAGTCCGTTTGGTCGCACAAGTTGCAAAATGAAAGTTGCACCACTTTGCAACTTTACAGTGCTTGCATCTGGCAACTTTCACCTCCATTGAATAGTCATCACCATAGGAAAACACCTCCGAGATAACAAAAAATGAGAGAGGTTTTTGTATATGTTCCCAACATGATCCCATAGCCTCAGATGGAGAGTCTTAAGCATCACGGTCTCTGAGAAATAGACCTTCAAAGATTGTTGCCTTTTAGCACTTTGGACTCTTAAGGGAAATCGCTGGTCCAATGTAGCTCAGAGTGATTCAGCGCATTTGGGTGCAAGATAGGATCATCCATAGCATAAACATACCCATCCATACATGTTGGAACAGTCTGTTTGGTCGTACGAGTTGCAGAGTGAAAGTTGCACCACTTTGCAACTTTACATTGCTTGCATTTGTCAACTTTTCTCTCCACTGAAAAATTCATCACCACAAGAAAACGCCTTTGAGATAGCAAAAACTGAGAGATTTTTTTGTAGATGGTCCCAACATGATCCCATAGCCTAGGACGAAGAATCTATAATCATCATGGTCTCCGAGAAATAGACCTTCAAAGATTGCTGCCTTTTAGCACTTTGGACTCTTAAGGGAAATCGTCAGTCCAATGTAGCTCAAAGTGATTCGGTGTATTTGGGTGCAAGAGAGGACTATCCCTAGCGTAAATATACCCATCCGGATGTGTTGGAATAGTACATTTGGTCGTATGAGTTGCGGAATGAAAGTTGCACCACTTTGCAACTTTACACTGCTTGCATCTGACAACTTTTCCCTCCACTAAAAAGTTATCACCACAGGAAAATACCTTTGAGATAGAAAAAACTGAGAGAGGTTTTTGTAGATGGTCCCAACACGATCCCATAGCCTCAAACAGAGAGTCTATAAGTATCATGGTCTCTGATAAATAGACCTTCAAATATTGTTGCCTTTTAGCACTTTGGACTCTTAAGGGAAATTGCTGGTCCAATGTAGCTCAGAGTGATTCGACACATTTGGGTGCAAGAGAGAACCATCCCTAGTGTAAACGTACCCATCCAGATGTGTTGGAACAGTCCATTTGGTTGTATGAGTTGCATAATGAAAGTTGCAGCACTTTACAACTTTACAATGTTTGCATTTGGCAACTTTTCCCTCCACTGAAAAGTCATCACCACAGGAAAACTCCTTCGAGATAGAAAAAACTGAGAGAGGTTTTTGTAGATGGTCCCAACATGACCCATAGCCTCAAACAGAGAGTTTGTAAGAATCACAGTCTTCGAGAAATAGCTCTTCAAAGATTGTTGCCTTTTAGCACTTTGGACTCTTAAGGGAAACTAGTGGGCAACATAGTTAACTTCTTCACAAACTTGGTTTGAAGTAATTTCATTCTTTTCTATGCATTTAAAATAAATTTTTAAGCCTTCCACCCTAAAAATGACCTCTAAATAACTTCAAACACCTTAACTACCTCATTCTTATTCATTTGTTTTGCAAACAAGCATTTTCATTCCAAGAGGTTGAGCTTTCATTTTTGCTTGTTGGATTGAATGCGGACCATGACATAACTTTCATTTTTCAAAAAAAATTCAACATCATTGAACTAATAATTGATCACACATCTACAAAGAAACAAAGGAGTACTACAAACTAAAACACATTACACTTCGGTTCTCACTGACTTGATGTACTCTTCAACATCTCTCTTCTCTAAAAGCGACCTCTAAATCACTTTAAACACCTTAACAACCCTAAAAGAGACCTCTAAATCACTTCAAACACCTTAACTACCTCATTCTTATTCATTTGTTTTGCAAACAAGCATTTTCATTCCAAGAGGCTAAGCTTTCATTTTTGCTTTCGAAGAAAAATCTTCCTATGCCATTGTTACACTGCACAGGTAAACCAGGTTTTGTATTGTGGACCTATATTAAGCTACCACTCTCAAGACCAATGTAACAATAATACAAAATAAATTTTGAGACTGCAAGAAGACATCTAATAACTCTTGAGTGTACTAAAATAATTCTTATGATTTTTGAAGAATGCTAATAACTCTACTCAGTTGTCTTATTTTTTCAATATCATACAAATTGAACCCTGGCATCAATGGTGGATTTTTTGTTTATATGATGTTATGTGATATTCTAATTGTAATCCATGCTTTATATATATATATATATATATATATATATATATATATATATATATATATATATATATATATATAATTTTTACATGTTTTCTCCATTGTTTGGCCCCTATACCATAAGTAAATTACTGTATAGCATGTGGAATGAGGGGGTAGCAGGCCTGAGATCCCTTTAAAGTTTGTTTGAGTGCATTTAAAATGAACTTTTAAGCCTTGCACCCTAAAAGTGACTTCTAAATAACTTCAAACACCTTAACTACCTCATTCTTATTCATTTGTTTTGCAAACAAGAATTTTCATTCCAAGAGGTTGAGCTTTCATTTTTGCTTGTTGGATTGAATGCGGACCATGACACAACTTTCTTTCTTCTAAAATTGTTCAACATCATTGAACTAAGACCAATGTAACAATGATACAAAATAATGTTTGAGACTGCCATAAGACGTCAAAATGGCTAGTGTACTAAAAGAATTCTTATGATTTTTGAAGAATGCTAATAACTCTACTTAGTTGGCTTATTTTTTCAATATCATACAAATTTAACCCTGGCATCAATCGACTCTATATATCAAGCTACCACAATTCAAGTTTCAACAATGAATATTTATCATGCATGTTTTAAATGACATTCAAGTTTATAGTGGTTTTCTTGTTTATATGATGTTATGTGATATTCTAATCGCAATTCATGCTTCTAGGCTATATATATATATATATGTAATCAAGGGAAAATCAGAATTGTTAGAGGGGTTAGCACCATAACAATAAAAATCCAACGAAATAACAAAGTACAAAGGAAATAATATGAAAACCAAAGGAACAATGTTACCCTAGGTCGCAATTCATGCTTCTAGGCTATATATATATATATATATATATATATATATATATATATATATATATGTAATCAAGGGAAAATCAGAATTGTTAGAGGGGTTAGCACCATAACAATAAAATTCCAATGAAATAACAAAGTACAAAGGAAATAATATGAAAACCAAAGGAAAAATGTTACCCTAGGTCTTCATCTTCCATGATTACCCTTTGTTACACCTCCTAGCTTGCAGTAAATAAAAGATGCCCTCAGATTTGTATGAGCAACTATGAAAAATGACTAAGCCCTATGCAAGTGTTGAAGGATTTGCATAAAAGAAAATAACCTCACAATAAGCTAAAATGGAAAATGACTATTAAAATGATAGCCCTAAATTGACAGAAAATAGACATGGACCAGAGATAGAGAAATCTGAGAGAGAGAGAGAGACCAAGAGATAAGCGCCAAAATGAGAACAAAATTGCCATTTTATAAAAACTGCAATTTTGAATGTGTGGCTAGGCTGAGAAGATGACAAAAAAAACCCTAGAATCAAAGATCAAGATTGAATGTTGCAATAAGAATTAGGGTTAGGTCAAAATTAGGGCAAATGATAAGGATGAAGGGCCAAGATTGAATTATAAGATAATTCAATCAAGGGTCAAAATTAAATGAGATGTCAAAAGATAAGAATAAATTTGGAAGATAAGACTGGCACGGACAAAGAGGTTGCTGGAGAAATTAAATAATAAAATTTATTTCCTCCAGGTGACCAGTGAATAATTAAATAATAAAGATATTATTTAATTATAGAGGAACGTGACAAAAAGAATTATTTTGAATTAAATGATGATTTAATTCAACATTCAAGAGAGTGGACTAAATTAAATAAATAAAATTTATTTAATTAATGAGAGAAAAGACTAATGAATAATTAAATAATTAAAATAATTATTTAATTATAGTGGAAAGTGGACAAAAATTAAATAAATTGGAATCTATTTAATTTTAAAAGAAGGGAACTTAATTAGTGACGTAATTAAATAAATAAAATTTATTTAATTAATCAAGAGAGAATAAAGATAAAAATGAATTAATTAAATAATTAAAATTATTTAATTAATAGAAGAATTATGACTTTAGAAAATAATTAAATAATTAAAAGTTATTTAATTATTAAGAATGAAAGGGGCAATGTTGAATAATCAAGAGTTGCAAGCCTAGGACAATTTTATGTGTCTACATTTTGCCCCTCTTTGTCATAATGTAGCATGTCGCATTGTGACAAAGAAAAGAAGTCAAAAATATGCCCCAGTGCAAAATAAGATGAGGAAGAATGACGAGGAGGGTTGTGGTATGCCCCCTCGAGAGGACAGACAGGTTCCAAGAACATGGGTGTGCTCTCGAAATGGATGAGAAGACTAGAATATGAAGAGACAAAGAAATGTTAGTGCAAAAGATATGGATGATGATATGGATGCAATGCCTATATGAGATGGGAGAGAGAAGATGACAAGACTAAAGAAGATGCATGTTAGATCCTAGACCAAATCCTTCAAAACATTGACATAGGACTTTAATATTTATTGCTCTTAATCATCATTGGGTGGTAAAAATGACACAAATAGACAACAAACACAATGGTATGACATAGACCAAAGTGTTCAAGGTCATCCACTTGAAAAAAAGACAGTCACAGACAAGGAATGTCCTAATTCATACTAAGGGTCATGTTGCCCCAGTCTTTTTGTCAAGACAATCCACAGACAGTAGTCAGAGAAAATAAAATAGGCCAGGAGACGTCATCGCACCTCTAAATCCTTCATGGGACATCCTCGAGGTAGCTAGTAACATGACCAAAAAAAACAAGACAGACAAAAATATAAGACAAAATAGCCAAGATAGTCAAAAGATAAGATAAGAAAGATCAAAAAGATTAACAGCCATGTAATTTTTATTGCCAATGTTTGTTTTCCAAAGATTGATTTCTTGTTGATTTGACAGTTTTGACAATTTAAGAGTTTTGCCAATTTGACGGTGTTGTCGGTTTGACGGGGCCTATTGTCAGGAAGGACACATCCTGAAAAAGGAAAAGGACATTTTGACGAGGTCTAACTCCAAGAAGGACACATCTTGAAGAGGACCAAAGAGTGATGAGATTGACATTTTTTTGACTAATGTGTTTTGGCAAGTTGATTGATGTTGACAAATGATTGATTGGACTGTGTTGTCTAATTTTGACCAATTTTGACATTGACATTTCAAATGACTGTCTTGTGTTCGAGTTTGACTATGTATGACTTATTTGACTGATGTGACGATTGTGACAAATGCCATGATTTTATTTTGACCAACCTAAAAGGACTGACCTAATGTCTCGGGGACTCATCGACTGATGGCCTTGCCTACGTAGCAAATGCGCAGAGACAACGTAGTTCGAAAATGACATGGACTGACTGACATGACTGACTTTGACTCCATTTTTAGGATTTTGACATTGATTTGAATGTTTTTGTGTTTTTCTCTGGACCTTTTATGATTTTTTATTTATTTATTTTTTTTAGGACATTTTATGATGTTTTTTGTCTTTTGTCATTTTATGATTTTTTTTGGATTTTGACATTTTTGAGGTGTCAATAGATGAAAATTTGGGTAGCCTTTGTGCTAGATACCAATGACAAGGGGAAAACCAAGTCTAGGTGCAAGGAGATAAATGGGATTAATGGATGAAATGGATGTATGCATAAGAGAGCAAGGATGTGATCTCCAAAGACTATGTCGCATAGGAATGACATGCCCCATTCTAAGTACAAGACTTAGGATTTTTCGTGACAAAGCTGATGACAATAGGATAATGATATGATTGGTTTAGATAGGATGAGGTATGTCAAGAGATACCCAAAAAACATGTTTCAACATTTTTCCCCTATATCTTCATCAAGATCAAAAGGAGAAGAGTGGATAAGTGGACCCAATATGATAGGTAGGTATGATGGCTAAAGATGGTAGGTAGGATGGAAATGATATGACATAAAAATGATAGGTTGGATAGATAAGACATTGTGCCCCCAAGTGTAAGTGACATAGAAGATCAAACTACACATGATGCCTGTTTGCCAGGTTTTCATCATGGTACTTATCCAAGGCGCCTGTTTACCAGGTTTTCACCATTGGACGAAGGGATTTCTCTTTACTTTTTTTCTTTTCTTTTCTTTTTATCTTTTTTTTTTGACTTTTTGGATAGGGGAATATGGATAAGAGGGACTCAAGTGTCTAGTTGCATGAAAGGCAATAGTCCCACTAGAGATAGATGTCATTGCATGGACCATGTCAAATGTCATTATGTGCATAGATGTTGGTAAGGGATGACATGAAAGGGAGATGGAGTAGGTAGATGATGGATTATGATGTGTATTGTGGAGGAAAATAATGGATTATGATGCAGATTATGTTGGGAAATATGAAAAAGATGAATGGGGAGGCTTAGCCAAAAGCATGGACCATAGGGATATGATGGGGGAGATGTATAGGATAATGAGTGATGGATGAGGAGATGGAGGTATGTGGAATTGTTGTGAAATGGAAGGGAACCATGACCAATGGTTGCACACATTGTGATAAACGTTGAAGCTTTTGATGTGGATGAGGTGTAGGAAGCAATGGAGATGTTTGCTTAGGATATGGGTGATGAAGTGCTTTAGGTATCCACATAGACTTAGTGTTTTTATGATTTTTATTTTTCTTGTGGACTTTAGGAAATTGAGATTTTTGAATGGAATGTGTATTTTGGATGGGAGGGGATGGTTGGGATTTTTGTGATGTGGATGTCTCATTCGACTTGATTTCTTTTTGCTTAGGTACCCAAACCATTTTGTTTTTAGACTTTTCTTTTGGAGGTATGGGCTTATATAGCTTTTTAGATGTACTTGGCTTTGACATTTTGTATTCTAAGGCATTAAGACCTTTAGAATTTTTGACTTTATAAATAGAGGCATCTAAAATTTTATTTTTGAATCCCATGGGGTGGATGGAATGAGTGGAAGCTTTATGTTTACACAATGTGTGCATTTGTTGGTCATGACTAGGATATTTAGGGTATTTATGAATGATTGGAATATTAGGTGTTGGAAGTAATGGTGGAAAAGCGGATGGAGGGGTATTAGGAGTTGGAAGTAATGGTGGTAAATTGGATGGAGGAAGGTGTATGGTCACATGCCTTTGACATTTGTAGGATGACGGTGGTGGGATGGCAACATATGTCTTAGGTGTATGGTGGGATTTATGATGGAAGGGGGTGGACTTAGGAGACATGGGGGAAATACCAACATCTTGAGACTGGTTTCCTTGGGGTATGTAATGGACAATGGGACTAGGTGTAGGTGGAACACTAGACACAAGTTCCTTATTGGAAAGACCAAGTGGATATGATGGAGGACTTGCAATGGGGTCGATAGTGGATGATGGGGGATCATTAGGATCTTGATTAGCATTGTGTACACTTAGATCCAAGGTATTTGTTTGATCTTCTATACTAGCTTGGGAGGCAAGTATCTCATCAAGGGGAGTGGATGTCAATGGATCATGGATAGGACTAGGTGGTGGTGAAATTGGAATATCTTGCTCATGGATGGGTATAGGATCAAGTTGCTCATCGATAAGATCTTCATCATTATGGATATCATCTTGATCATAGAAAAGATATAGATTATGGACAGGTTGGATGAAAATGATATGATCTTGATTAGGACTAGAGCTTGATGTTTCCACATGCTTAGGAGTAGGCTCTTGACATGCCTCTTGGGTTGCTTGAATGAAGGTGCAAGGGGATGACTCTTGGAGAGACTTGGCATGTTCTTGATGGTCAACAACATAGGAGCATGAAAGGGGGTGACTTGGACTTATGAGGGGAGACTCTTGACTTGGCTCAAGGGGTTGTGGATGACATGGTTGACTTGAAGGACTTGGCATGACGTTTGAGGACTCTTTTGTATGTTCAAGTATATGTGTTGAATGACATGGTGGCAATTGATTCCTTTCTTGTAGCCTTTGGGTCACATCCTTTGTAGGTGGATTGGTGGATTTAGATAATGCCATCAATTTATGCTTTAAATATCTAAATGTAAGGGATTAATTTGATGTTGGATTAGATGATGGTGGGGGTAATGAAGATTTTGATGGGTTAGAAGATGGAGTGGCCAATGGATTAGGACTAGGACATGGTGGATTAGGGATATTCATTTGATTGGATGGTGGTAAGGGTGCATGGACTAGATTGGTGTTCCACTTGTCAAAGGTGGCATTAAGACTTAAAGGCTCTTGATGTTGTTGCCCAGGTGGACTTGGGATCCTATATTCTTGTTGTGATATGGGTGGACATGCTGATGTGGCATTGTCATAATAGATAGATGTGTTAGGTTGGCATGATGATGAAGGTGACAGATAGGATTGTGGTTGAATGTGTTGAGGTTGAAATGGCGTTTGGACTTGATAATGCGCTTGTTGGACTTGACAATTGGCCATGAGGTATTGGATTTGTGCTATGAGTTGTTGAATTTGTGATGATTGGTTGGTTTGAAGTTTTTGGATAATGTTATGGGTGCTTTGAATGATTTGTTGGTCTAAAGGTGTTTGATTTGTTTGAGCTTTATGAAGCATGTGAATAAGCTCTAGTGCTATGTCTTCAAATGTTGTCATGGTGTAAAATGATGTTGATTGGATGAAAGAAATGACTATGATTAGGATATGATGTGGAATAACAAGATTAGATGACTTGGACAATGTGGCAAGTGTTTATTGGAAGTTTGACTTGGGCAATATCAAACACAAGATTTTACATGTAAATGCATAAACACACACACCAAGCACAATGATAAGTTTGTCTTCCAAGATTAAATGTTATGATTAATCAAGCACTTGAATACACAACAACAAGCCCTATGACTAGTCAAGTGGGGTATGGCCAATTAGGTCTCTAGCTAGATTGCACAAGGTTGACTAAGGAAGAATTTGAAAGAAAAATCCTGCCATACAGCCGAGAGAAAGGGGTAACCCACCCTTCACTTTCACTTCCCAAAGGTATAAAGTTCTTTGGGGCTTAGCCAAGAGTGACAAGATTTTAACTTCCAAACAAGTGTGTCTTTTGATTCACACTTCGATTGAGGTCGTCCCTAGGGGTGATGAAATCCCCTAGCAGGCCTCCTATGAAGGGTTTGACAAAAGAAAATCAAGTGAGGTGTTTGTGATCACACACACACTTGATTCACACTCACAACGATTAATTTCCCTTAGAAATGAAATGTTTGCATGCAAACAATAGAAGCACATGTTCTTTTTAACCCCAATTCAAATGTGTAGGAAGACAATGGTTAATTTTAGACCCAATTTTGATATGTGATTGAAGACAAAATTCATTTTTAAGAGTCCAAATCCAAATGTGTTTGCAAACAAGGATTAATTTTATGCCCCAAATTGAAATGTGTGACAAACAAGATTAAGAAATGGAAGATGGGATATGTGCACCTGATTATTTGCGTTCCAATTTGTTGTATATGAATGATATTTCTACCACTAAAACTCCTTATGATCACCTACAAAATCAAAAGAAATAATATCATAATGCAGCCATGAAAAAAAAAAAAACTCATTAGAAAATTGCAATTTCAGATACATATTTTTCACATAGCCGAATTAGATTTGATTATTTGAAGACATTATTGATCTGAAAAATACAAAATAAAAGAAGAGACTAATATTAGTTTTCAGAGAGCTTTCCAGAAATGTAAAGAAGTCAGAAAAATTCCCTATTTTGCGCCCAATATTATTTGTTTGTTAAAAATCATAAAAAAATTATAAAAAATACAAAATAGCTCCAAAAATTCCAATTTTTTGAATGGAGGCGTCTGATGTTATCCCAAATCTGAAAAAAAAAATTTGTGAGTATATCTATAACCGTGAGTGAGATCTAAGCAAATATGTTTTAAACCCTAATTTCAAAAACTCTATTTTTTGACTAATAATTTCACATCCAAATTTAAAAAATAAAGAGTAGACCCCTGTAAAAGTTCAAAGAGTTTCCAGAAATGTAAAAATATCTGAAAAATTTGATTATTTACTCCTGAAATTAATTTTTTATTAAAAACAGAAAAATAATTATAAAAAATGAAAAACAGATCCTAAAAATCTGATTTTTGGAATGAGAGCTCTTAATAGTGTCCTCGACCTACACAAAAAAAATTGTGAGAAATTAAGAATCCGTGTGAAAGATATGGTCAAATCCTTGGAAACTAGTGTTTTGTCCAAAAATGATGCCAAACCTGCAACAAAAAGCTAACAAAACCTGCAATAAAAAGATCCAACTCCAAGATTTCTCAAAATGTATTAAAACACGTCAGGTTCACCAATGTAATCAAGGGAAAATCAGAATTGTTAGAGGGGTTAGCACCATAACAATAAAATTCCAATGAAATAACAAAGTACAAAGGAAATAATATGAAAACCAAAGGAACAATGTTACCCTAGGTCTTCATCTTCCATGATTAACCTTTGTTACACCTCCTAGCTTGCAGTAAATAAAAGAAGCCCTCAGATTTGTATGAGAAACTATGAAAAATGACTAAACCCTATGCAAGTGTTGAAGGATTTGCATAAAAGAAAATAACCTCACAATAAGCTAAAATGGAAAATGACTGTTAAAATGATAGCCCTAAATTGACAGAAAATAGACATGGACCAGAGATAGAGAAATCCGAGAGAGAGAGAGACCAAGAGATAAGCGCCAAAATGAGAACAAAATTGCCATTTTATAAAAACTGCAATTTTGAATGTGTGGCTAGGATGAGAAGATGACAAAAAAAACCCTAGAATCAAAGATCAAGATTGAATGTTGCAATAAGAATTAGGGTTAGGTCAAAATTAGGGCAAATGATAAGGATGAAGGGCCAAGATTGAATTATAAGATAATTCAATCAAGGGTTGAAATTAAATGAGATGTCAAAAGATAAGAATAAATTTGGAAGATAAGAGGCACGGACAAAGAGGTTCTGGAGAAATTAAATAATAAAATTTATTTCCTCCAGGTGACCAGTGAATAATTAAATAATAAAGATATTATTTAATTATAGAGGAACGTGACAAAAAGAATTATTTTGAATTAAATGATGATTTAATTCAACATTCAAGAGAGTGGACTAAATTAAATAAATAAAATTTATTTAATTAATGAGAGAAAAGACTAATGAATAATTAAATAATTAAAATAATTATTTAATTATAGTGGAAAGTGGACAAAAATTAAATAAATTAGAATCTATTTAATTTTAAAAGAAGGGAACTTAATTAGTGACGTAATTAAATAAATAAAATTTATTTAATTAATCAAGAGAGAATAAAGATAAAAATGAATTAATTAAATAATTAAAATTATTTAATTAATAGAAGAATTATGACTTTAGAAAATAATTAAATAATTAAAAGTTATTTAATTATTAAGAATGAAAGGGGCAATGTTGAATAATCAAGAGTTGCAAGCCTAGGACAATTTTATGTGTCTACAATATATATATATATATATATATATATATATATATATATATATATATATATATATATATAAATTTTACATGTTTTCTCCATTGTTCAGCCCCTACACTGCAAGTAAATGGCTGCATAGCATGTGGAATGAGGGGGCAGCAGGCCTAAGATCCCTTTAAAGTTTGTTTGAGTGCATTTAAAATGAACTTTTAAGCCTTGCACCCTAAAAGTGACCTCTAAATAACTTCAAACACCTTAACTACCTCATTCTTATTCATTTGTTTTGCAAACAAGAATTTTCATTCCAAGAGGCTGAGCTTTCATTTTTGCTTGTTGGATTGAATGCGGGCCATGACACAACTTTCTTTTTTCTAAAAATTTTCAGCATCATTGAACTAAGACCAATGTAAGAATGATACAAAATAATGTTTGAGACTGTAAGAAGATGTCAAAATGGCTAGTGTACTAAAATAATTCTTATGATTTTTGAATAATGTTGATAACACTACTCAGTTGGCTTATTTTTTTAACATCATACAAATTGAGCCCTGGCATCAATTGACTCTGTATATCAAGCTACCACAATTCAAGTTTCAATGATGAATATTTATCATGCATGTTTTAAATGACATTCAAGTTTATAGTGGTTTTTTTGTTTATATGATGTTATGTGATATTCTAATCGTAATTCATGCTTCTAGGCTATATATATATTATTTTTACATGTTTTCTCCATTGTTCGGCCCCTACACTGCAAGTAAATGGCTGTATAGCGTGTGGAATGAGGGGGCAGTAGGCTTGAGACTCCTTTAAAGTTTGTTTGAGTGCTTTCTTTTCATTTTTTGTGAGTTTTGTGCCAATTTTCCTCAAAGAAATGTGGTCTCATAGAATTCCATGACAAGCTAATGCAATTGATAGTTGCTCCTAGTTATTAGTTATGTAATGTGAGGTAATTGCATAACTGCTTAGGTTGACTTTGTAAAGACTATATTGTTATTGAAATTTTTTCATCTATCAGCATCTAGTTGTTACTTATACAATGTAAATTAATGCTTTGAGTTTGAAAGATGTGCAATGCATTGTAATTAGCAATATGAATATAAACTACATAATATTTAACCATTCTTTTTATGCTATTGTACATTGATATTTAACCATTGCTCACTTGATTAAATTTTCAAAGAGTTTAATCATGCACATGAGGAGGAAATCAAATTTTGATTGTCAACTCCTATTTATCAAATTATCCAATAATCAAGTGTATGTCCATATACAAAAATGGCATCAACGCCAACTCAAACAAAGTTTTACAATATGTGGTATATGCCATCTCGGTATCTATTCAAAATTTACATGCCAAAATGTCTATCTCATCCTAAACTACTGGTGGATCATCAAAATGGAGCCTCTTTGAAGCACTCATTGGCTTTGAAGGTAGTTGTACAAGAAAAAGTCAAACCACAATTGATATTAGTTATACTATATAATTTAAAATTGAATAATTAACATAAAAATCAATACACATTGAATTATAATTGAACTCTAAAATTGAAATCTTGATTACCTGAAATATACGTCTCTTCGAAGGGTCAGGAGTCCTAGAATATACCCCTCTCACAGAACTAACCAAACCAAATTTTGTAATGTCAATCTATATATGTGAACAAAAACATGAAATTGATCCAAGTTAGCATAGAATTGTTGGTAATAAGAACATATTTACCAAGCACAAAATAAAATAAACACATACCTCTTTAGGTTGATCTTTTTTTGTATCTCCTTTAGGTGTTTTGACACTTCCTCCTTAAGGTGTTTCAACACCTCCTCCTTCAGGTGTTCGAATAGCTCCTCCTTCAGGTGTTCGAATATTTACTCCTTCAGGTGTTGTGGCACTTATCAACAATGATGTATAGCTCACAACTGCCTGTACATAAAAATGACAAGTACATATGAAACTACGAATCTATGTCAATGTATGCATAATCAATAAAAGATCTTATAACTCTCAATTCAATAAAATTTGAGTTCAATTACCTTTCCCTTATCTAACATTATGCCTCCATAGTCTGGAGAGCATCCCACCTCGCTCGCACTAGGTGTTTCCTACAAGTAGAGAATAAGATAAACATATAAGTTAGTATATAATTTCATTAATGACAATTCAAATGACAAGAAAATATATAGTAAATAAATGTAAATAAGTGAGTGCAAAAATACTTATTGTGTGCATCTCGAGGCCAAATGAAATGGCCCTAAGGGTGCTATCAGTCACCCGTGTGAGCTCCTCCTCAGACATTAACTGTTAAATAGACCATGTAAATAAATATTAGTACTTGATACTATCTCTTATTAATATTCATTTTTAAAAAAATGCAAGTTATGAATTTACACCTTAAATGTTACCTGTGTCTGTGTAACTATTCCAATGTCCACCTCTCTAGCAGGAGAGGAATCTGTAGGGTTTACTCCACTCTCTTGCGTGTGATCTGCTATAATCTCCACATCCTAGATGTCATAATCAGAAGTGTCTAATGGATGCTCAGGGGGCTGTACAATAGGACCCAAGCATATATGCTGACACGTATTGCAAATATGTTGCACACAAATATGTGGACCGAAGGAGGATGATGCAGTAACAATGGATCCATTGCCAATATCACTAGAATGTGGCCGAGCTACTGAAGAAGCATGGGAAACCAAAAGACCACTCAAAGAGTGAATGGCTTGGATAGTTTGTGTGGCTACATCCTCCGTAATATCTGGATGTTGTACTGGAGGTGGTGGAGGAAGGGGAGGATGAGGAACATGTGGGCACCTGACTACTCTAGCTGCCCCTGGCCTATCCTGGGGTATACTTCCACCAACGCCCTGGAAGGGTTTAATGTCAAAGCAATTGACATGATGCCCTAACAAAAACTCAGTATATAATTTTTTAATAAAGTAAAAAGGTGCATCAAGATTATTGTTGGGTGGTTTATCAAAAACCATACACCAACAATCCCAAAATTTATCTACTATGCCTTTATGCATGCACCATTTTATAGAAATTTTTGGTTTGTTAACATTAACTGGCAAACCAGTGTTAGGGTTAATAAATAAAGAGGCTATTTGGTATTTTGTTATTTGGAGATTTTTCACATCATCATAAGATAATCCACATACATACTATTCCCTCATGGTTTCTCGCCATGAATGAAAGGCATTATGTTGGGTGGAGAGGGTTTCTACATTTGTAATTATTCCTGTCAATGTGGTTGACATACAGGATAATCGAGGTATTTTCTTATAAACATCACAAATTCCCCTCAATTGCTGCAATTTTTCATGAATTAAGTCTTCAATTGATGGTTGCGGAGGTGGTGGAGCATTTGGCATTTTTGCATTTTGATTCTTAGCTAGTGGATTTTCATTCTCAACTAGTGGAATTTGTGCATTCTCATTCTCATAAGCCATAATTCCTGATTAAAGATAAAAAAAATTAATTTAAAGTTAGACAATATAAATGAAAATATTATAAAAATACCCTAGTTTTTAAAAAAAAACCAAAAAAATCCCTACCTTTTAACAAAAATCTATAAAATTCTCTAATTTTTAATACAAATACATAAGCAACACTATTTTTAAATCAAAATCCATAAAAAATTCATTTTTTATCAAAATCCATTCTAAACTCAATTGTTTCATAAAAATTCAATCAAAAAACAACAAAAACATTCATTTTTTTATGAAAATCAATTCTAAATTCAAAATTTTCATAAAAATTCAATCAAGAACCCTATTTTGAAAAAAATCCACAAAAACATTCATTTTATCAAAATCCATTCTAAACTCAATTTTTTTATAAAAATTCAATCAAAAACCCTATTTTAAAAAAAAATCCACAAAAAACTATTTGAAGTTATCCAAATCTAATTCAAAATGGAATCAAAGAAAATCAAAATCAAAATTCTTACCTTTTCAAATCAGATATTGGCAAAATCGGATATCCGTTACGCAAAGAACCTCCTCACTGTGCACCTGTGGGTTGTTGACTGTCAAATGACTTTAAAACAACAACATATTTTGTATATATATGCTTTTTACAAATCAGATATCCGATTTGGAAAACTAGGATTGGTGTTTTCTTTCGTGGTGTGTACTGACACCCAAGCCTAAAAAAAGTCAACACAATATTTTCACATTTTTGGGTCGATGAAAGACATGTTTTTTTCCTCATTGCCACTTTTTGGCCCACCATGATCCTGCACATACCCTGTATATAATTTGCTGACAGTGCATACCTAGACATACTTCGTGTATATCGAACCAATTGCATCCAATCTTTGTAACTATAACAGGGTCTGACATACTCCATCAATTCAGTAACTTTGTTGTAACAGACCTTTATGCCGTCCATGCAAAATAGGCCCAAACCATGTAATGACAATGGTGCTATGTGACATATCCTCTCGTTGACACAAAAATCAGTGTTTATTGGAGGAAGTTCCTTGGGTACCCATTGTTTTCGTAGATGTTTGTACCTCAAGGGCACCTCGGTGTCACCTATGCTCTCATCATCATAAGAACATGACCCCCCTTCAGCGAGAAAAAATTCCATGCGTTTACAAAATTTTCTTCTAATCTTTTGACCTCTAGTTGATCTCCCTCTTTTAGACATACTACATGTCTCGCTTTCCTCTTCTCTTCCTAAATTTCCCTCACTCGAGGAAGATAAATCTAACAAATACCTATTTGGTGGTACCTGCACTCATAAGGATGTTGGATGAAGTTCTTTCATGGTGATGTGATCCCAAGGTGACATTATGATTAATCTATCATTTCATTGCTAGAATTTCATAGGTTATAAGGTAATCAAGTCTTGATAGATTGCAAGCTATTGTTACTACCTCCAAATGTGTCCATCACAAATCAAATCTACTTAACATTTTAACTCCCAAACTTTGTAACAAGTGTTAAATGTGACTATGGTCCACCAGTTACACAACCAAGGCTTCAAATGCATTCTCTAATTGTAATCAAAGGACTTTTTCTCTTCATTCAAGTAAATAAACTTGAAGGGAAACACCACCAAGTGGTTTATTGGACACCTACATGACTAAAAATAGCAGCAAATTTACATTTAATTTCCATATGTCTAAGTGGTTAACGGGGAGGGAGTGTGTACTAGGCCTGGTTAAGTCATCATAAGTTTACGCTTTGGCAACAATTTTTTTTTAAGTCATATTAAATATTCCTATGTCTAATTGCTAGGAGACTTTTGGTATGTTTTAAGGTAGGATGATTGATGAAAGAGCCCAAAGACTAGCCTTTCTCCATGGTATCCAAGTACACATAGCAGTGGTCTTCTCTTGTACGGTTGGACATGATTTAGAAAACTTAGCTAGGAATTATTCATTTAACCTAAGGTTTTCTCATAATGCCATCATTGGAAAAGTATGATCAAATTCTTCTATTATGAAGAATTGGTCTATGTGCCTCTAGTAATCACTATAAATGTTTGTAAGGATAAAATGACTAATTGCATCAGGTAGGAGAGAATCAACTTTGAGTTCTTCAAAGATTATATTCCTCTATTCATAATTTTTAAGGGTTGTGTGTGGAGGAAGTTATCACTACCAAGAAGGGAGGAGACCTTTCCTTGTATTCTTTTATAATTTTAATTATTCTTATTTATTTTACACTTATATTTACAAATACACATACATATGCATTTACTGTTTTCATTTATTTCTCATGTAGTTTAATAGTTTGATTGATTTCATATTATATGTGTTGAAGACTTTAGAATTTCAATTACATTAATTTATGGATATGTTGTATCTATAACACTACAAAACCATATGCTCTTTGCATTTACACTTGCATTTAGACATACACATTTATATACATAGATATAGATTTCTTTAATGATATGTTGCATTTATTGTTCTAGGAGAGCATCCAGTAATTGCATTTACATTTACATTTAAAAGTACATATACATACATACATACATACATACATACATACATACATATATATGTGTGTGTGTATATGTATATTATTTATATTCAATGTTTAGAAACAACCCATTAGGTCTGCACATGGATAAAAATTCATAAAATTAGATCTCTCATACATGTTTTGTTGAAACCTAGGCTTGAACCTCTCATTTCACATGCTTTTCTTCACAAAACTCTTGAGGACAGCAGCTATACCTTCTTTATTTCTCATCCTACACCCTATTCATGTATCCTACAATTAAAACAGTATCCATGGGGCCTCTTACACAAGCTACAATAATAATAAAAAGTGTAAGAGCCCCTTTATATCATATTTGGACTACAAAACCCTCAAAAATAGAGTAACTCAGATTATGATTTGTTGGTGAGTTGTATGGACAAAATCATTAGCACTAGCTCATTCTTGGAGTCTTTTGAAAGAGAAGTGAATCATGTGGTAGTTAAGTACAAACCTTATAGTGTCAAGGTGAATGAGGTGATCAATTTTGATTGGCCAAGTGATGAAGAGTACTAGAAATGGGTAAATGTATATTTAAATAAGGAAGAGTGAAAAGGAGTAGGCTGCTAACAGTTGACAAATCGGCTGTTGCAGTTACAACAGATTTCAGTTTTGTTTTTTGGTGACAATCTAGGCGTGGAATTCTTGAAGTTTTTTGTTGCTGCATCAACAATTCTTAGCGGGCACAATGAACAAGAAGATTCTCTAGGGAGATTGTTGTTGTAACAAATTTTTGGAATATTGCAAGGCGGTCCAATTGGCTAGTGACACGTGTGCTTTCTAGTTTGATACTTGTTTGCTCCTTCTTTTTCTATAAGAAGGATTTCAAGGCCAAAAGTATGGGTTAGCAAGTTAGATATTTTTGGTCAAGTCTAGATGAAGTTGCAAAGAAAATTTTAAAGACTAATGGTTTTAGGGAAAATACAATTTAGGTTTTGAGTCATTCTATAGTAGGTTTTGAATTCATGGGGATTTGATGTTTTATGATAGTACTAGCATTTGAATTGATATGATTAATTTTAACTCATGTCTCTCCATTGTACAAGCATATCTAAATTTTGAATAAAATGTTCAAGGGTTGTTTCGTTCATCTCACTGTTGTGGTGTGTATGATTCTTGTTTTAGGTTTAATTCAAGGAATTAATTAAAATGCTTGAATGGGATTGTAGGTGGATATGTTCTATATAAGTAGTATTGGGTTAGAATACATATTGATGAGATTGTAAAGCAATGTTATCAAGGATCTTATATGTTATGTGTTAAATCTTTCATAAACCCTTAGATGCTTATAAATTTGACTCCTCCAATGGATATATGGCACTGATCTAAGTTGTACTTATTCATATGGTTCAGTGTTTGTTTTCCTTTACATAGAGCTTGCTACAAATTGCAAATCAATGACTATCTTATACTGTGAAATGTTTTTGTAGTTATCTCATGCTCCAAATAGTTGATATTATTGATAAACTACCAATTCTATTTGGTATTATCCTATTATGTTGAGTTATTAAATGAGATTATCTATTGTTCTTAATGTTGTTTATGATGATGGTACAGAGGTTGTAAACACATAAATGGAGCACCCTCCCGAGTCTTGTAGAGCCTAAAGTGTAGGAGATTTTTCAAATCCTCGTTAGTTGGTCCAGGTCCTAAGAGCTGCCCTTTATTGGAAATTGCAATTCCATAGGTAGATTAGAAGATCAACCTGCTTACCATAAAAACAACCAACACCTTGCATCTATTTGTGGTGGAGGTATTAAATAAGAATTGTATGCCTTTATTTCCATTCATTAGATCTACCTTAGCCTAGCATATACTTGGCCTAAGTCTACAATTGCTTTAGACTCATGCGATGAAGGCTATGTGTGATGAAATCCTAGACCTCAACCAAGATGTGGGTAGATTATGGGAGTTTTTCCAAGACCTAAGGCTGGTGGATAAAAATGTGAAAGATTAAGCTATTTTATTTTTTCTATCTTATCTTATACCATTTTATGAGAATGCGGGTGCCAATGTATGCGAAGATCTTTGGAAACTAGGCATGAAAATTGAAGGTTAAAGAGAATGGGGGTGCCAAACTTATAGTACAAATTGCCCCTTGGTCGTCGATTTTCCCTAAGTGCCCTCAACCTCATCCTTGGCGCTAGTATTGACCTCTTTTTCACTCCTCCAAACTCTTCCTCGGTTCTAATATTGACCTTGTTTTCACTCCTCCAAACTCTTCGTCAGTGTTGGTATTGACCTTGTTTTAACTCCAAACTCTTCCTCGGTGCTAGTATTGACCTTGTTTTAACTCCTACAAACTCTTCCTTGGTGCTGATATTGACCTTGTTTTCACTCCTCCAAACTCTTTGTTGGCACTGGTATTGACCTTGTGTTAACTCCAAACTCTTCCTTGACGCTAGCATTGACCTTGTTTTCACTACTCCAAACTCTTCCTCGGTGCTGGCATCGACCTTGTTTTCACTACTCCAAAATCTTCCCCGACCCTGGCATTGACCTTGTTTTCACTACTCAAAACTCTTTCTTGACACTGGTATTGACCTTTCACTTCTCCAATTTGATGAGCTACAACTTGGTTTCATTAGGTTTTACAGTATGTTAATTAAGTTCAAAATTTTGGCACCATTTAGCTAGGTTTTAATATTCTACAATATAGTTAAGTGTATATTAGCTATATTTTACATAATAAATAATATAATTATTCAATTTATTATAGTTATATATTATATTGTTTAAATGCGTATAAAATTATTATAATTAATAATTAATAATAA
>VDFB02000017.1:529606215-529661621 GCA_007258455.2 Sequoia sempervirens
TGATTTATTCTGTGTATGTTTTAGTTTCTTTGTTTATTATTTAAATATGCATTTAATTGTTAGATATCTGCCATCTCTAACCCTAACAAAGATATCATTAAGGAAGAATGTAGCTAACAATATCATCATGGAAGAAAATATTTTACATCATTGTAATGAGTTTACATGCATGCTTGGTGGAGATCATTGTAAGTATCATCTAGCAGAAACATCACATATTGCATATATGCTTGCCTATACCTCACTTGGAGAGATTTAGTTTGGGTGGAATATGTGAATAAATATAAATTTCTATAGGTAGGATATAAAATTGTATTGAAATATTGTATATATGCTCATCAATATGGTGAAAAATTTTATGTCGCCTATAATTTTGTGCCAACTAAAAGGTCATTTTTTGATCTAACAATTATACTTGAACATAACTAAAAATTTAACAATGTTTGCAAGAATTTCAGAATAAACACTTGGATTCTTAAATATTGACACATTTTAACTTTATGTCTCTCTCTTCCCCATATTCTCTCTCCCTCCTCTACCTATCTCTCTCCCTTTCTCCCTCCCTCTCTCTATCTCTTCCCATCTGAGATCTCTCCCCATACCCCTATCTATCTTCATATGTCAACCTCTTTGTCCCTTTCTCTTCCCATATATCTCTATATCTATGTCTTTCTCTTCCCATTTATCTCTCCCCCCTCTCTCTCCCCTTATTTCTATCTCCCTCTCCATTTCTATTTGTCTTTCTCTACTTATCTCTCTCTTTATATCTCTATCGATTTTTCTCCCTCTTCCTCTCTCATTCTTTATTCATCTCTACCTCTATCAATTTGTCTCTCTTCCTCTCTCGCTCTATATTCATCTCTACCTCTATATTCCTCCCTCCCCCTCCATCTATAGAAATGTCTCCCTCTCTCTATCTTACTCACTCCATCTCTTCTACTCTATATCTTTTATCTTTATTTCTCACTCGATCTCCCTCTCACTCATCTCTATATCTCTTTCTATCCATATACTACTCAATCTCCCTCTCTCATCTCTCTATCACTTTCTATACACATACTTCTATACGTATATCTCCCTATGCATCTATCTCCCTATCTATTTTCCTATCTCTATCTATATCTCTATATTAGCCTCCACCTCTCGCTCTCCCTCTCTCCCCCTCTCTACATATATCTCCCTCTTCCCAATATTCTATCTCTCCCTCCTCTACATATATCTCTCCCTTTCTCCCTCCTTCTCTCTATCTCTCCCCATCTCTCCCTCTCTTGCTCCCTCCATACACCCCTATCTATCTTCATATCTCAACCTAGTTGTCCCTTTATCTTCCCATATATCTCTATATCTATGTCTTTCTCTTCCCATTTATCTATCTATCCCTCTCTCTTTCTCCCCCTATTTCTATCTCCCTCTCCATCTCTATTTGTCTTTCCCTACTTATCTCTCTCTCTCTCCCCTCTCTCTATGTCTCCTTATATCTCTATCTTGCCATCTTTCTCTCTCTCTCTCTATATATATATATATATCCCCCCTCTATCTCCCTATCTCTCTATATATTTATTTCTCCCTCTATCTCTCTCTATATCTCTATCTATTTTTATCCCTTTTCCTCTCTCATTCTATATTCATCTCTACCTCTATCTATAGGGAGAGATACAAAGGTGAAGCATTGGACCTTCCCAAAGATCCACCAATCTCAACACTACTCCCAACTATTTTGAGCATTTAAGTACATATTGTATGCTAGATTAGGAGGCATGTGTCAAAGCTAATATTTATTGATGCAAAATAGGTCCAAAGTCACAAATTTGATATAGAGTTAGTCATAGTTTTGTACAAAATTTCAAATTCCACACAAAGCAAAGATATTCCAGTTTTTTATATCATGTCATCAAATTTGGCACTTCATCAAGATTTGTATCTTCATCAACATTAACAAAAGAAAAGGTATGCACTTGAATCCCTTGCATTTAAAATTTTCAATTAAGATAAATATTTTAATATTTTCCCTCAAATACATAATATATATATTAGTGTGTATTTATTTATTGCAATAAAGAATTAACCTAAGTAACACATTAAGAATTCTAAGGATTTGTGATTGGAAAAAATGCATAACAATTTTTTTTGTTGGATGTCGTCTTGTATAGTTTAGAAAAGCTCAAAATATGAATAGGATTTTAAGGCCATATATTATGGTAGCTTACAATGCAAAAGAAGGAAGGAAATCTATTATCAATTTTAATCTACAATTTAATACCATATGAAAAATCACATGTAGTATTATCTAAAAATTAATTCTTGACATATTAATTTTATAAAATACACTTACCATTCAATAAACTTCTCCCAAGAAAGAAACCCTAAGTGAACATTAATTGAACCCTAATTGTAGATTCATAACTCTAATAATAGCCCTAAGCGAACACTAATCCTAATCAAACCCTAACCCTAGCCTTAAAGTTATCATATAATCTGATTATCTCTCTTATCTAAATTTGGGTTTAATTATTTTTCCTTTATTTTTAATTGCATATATTTTTTGTTTATTAGATCTTATTTTATGAATATATGCAAATATAATTTTACTTCTACATTCATTCTATGCCTATTTTTTTCATGATATTTTAACATTCATTTTCTGGAATATTAGATCAATCTCACACATAAATATGAAACCTCAAAATTTTAAAATAATATTCAAGTTTTCCCACTTCAATTTATCATTTATGTTATTTGAATTAAAATATTTTAAATCATACTCTTTAATTTCTAAAAAGAAAAAATTGATATATAATTTTTTATTAAATACATTTTAACTTATTTTCTTGGATTGTATAAATATCTTTCTTTATTTACATTTGGACTGTTTATTTACAATATATAGTATAAATATGTGGTAATATTGGGTATTATCATCACGATTGAGTGCACCCTCTCCCCTAATAAATGTTTTTATTTTGCAGAGGGACAAGTTCACATGGCCGTAGATCAATTGTCATGTGATCTTAGCCATTCCCTACCATCCCACGATGACCCCACCAGTTGATCGTGATATCATAGGTGAGCACCACGTGTACTGGGCCCTCTCACCTAATAAATGTTTTTATTTTGCAGAGGGACAAGTTCGCATGGCCGTAGATCAATAGTCGTGTGATCTCAGCCATTCCCCACCATCCTGCAATGACCCCACCAGTTGATAGCGATATCACGGCCTAGTGCCACGTGTCTCATATGGTGAATTTGAAGGAATCATAAATACTTTGATGCATCTTTAATACATTATGCTGCAAGTTACTAAAGTAGTTATAAGATGCACATGTTTTAAATCAACGAAGATGTTATAATCTCAATAGAAAGGTGCTTGATGGTTAATAACAAGGTTGGCGACTATGGAACGAACAAGATTGTTGATGGTTGAGATCCATGGTTGCTCGCTATCACGTGATCAAAATTTGTGAGGTCTTTATTGATTGCGATATCACGGGCGAGTGCCATGTGTCTCATCTGATGAAGCCGAAGGAATGATAAATACTTTGATGTGTATTTAATGCATTATGTCATGGGTTACTAAAGCAGTTATAAGATGCATGGCTGCTGACTATGTTGAATGAATAAGATTGCTGATGGTTGAGATCCATGGTTTCCCGCCATTACGTGATCAAAAGTTGTGAGTTCTTTATTGATTGCGATATCACAGGCGGGCGCCATGTGGATCTCCTCGGAAACGAGTAGTATGGTAAAAAATTGATATATTTATTTTATTTTATTTATTAAATACTTACTAGCATATATATTATTTATTAATAATATATATAAAATATGTCAAGAGATATCCTTTTGATGCATCTATTGTACTATTATAAAATAGGTGCCTCGACAAAGATATCTCTTCGCATATTTTGTATATATTAATAAATAATATATATATATATATGCCAGTAGCATTTGCAACACAACATGAAAGACAAGATTAGATTTACTATTAGTTATAGAATTAAGGTTAGGGTTGGGGTTAAAAATAGTGTCAGTGTTAGTTTTACGATTAAGTTTAGGGTTAAAATTAGAGTGAGAAATATTGTTGAGATTGAATCATAACCCTAATCTAACCTTAACCTTAAACCTAATTGAACCCTAACCCTATTTGTAATTGAACTTTAACTCTAACCCCAACCCTAACCCTATTATTGAACCCAAGCTTTATCCTAGAACCCAACTCTAATTAAATGGTAAACCTAACCTAACCTTAACCCTAATGTTAATCCCAACCCTAAGTCTATCTATAATTATAATCCCAACCCTTCTAATTTTTAAATCCATAAAATATTTATTATCTATTTAATTTTACTAATTATCTAATACAATTAAATTAAATTAAATTAAATATTAATTTTAAATTAATTAAACAATTATTAATTAGAATTTTAGAATAAATTAAGAAATAAGATCTATATAATATCAAATTTTATATTTGTTTTCTTTTTGTCCAAATCATTTCATTTTCTAAAATTATACTAAATTCTAGATATCATAATTAAACACAAAAAATTATTATATTCTAATCCTAACCCCAGTTAAACCCTAACCCTATTTGGAATCTAACCCTTACCCTAATTGAACATTAAATCTAATTGTAATTGACCACTAAGCATAATTGAATTCTACCCCTAACCCTAACCCTAACTCTAACTAAACCCTAAACCTATCTCTAATCAAACCCTAACCCAAACCTACTTGATTCATAACCCAAACCCTAATTGAACTTTAAAACTAACCTTAATTAAGTATTAACCCTAATTGAACATTTATTGAACAATAGTCCTAATTGTACCATAACCCTAACTTTGAACTACAGTTGAACTCTAATCCTAACCCTAACACTAATTCTTATCCTAATTGAACCTTAACCCCAACCCTAACCTTAAACTTGACCCTACTTGAACTCTTATTGAATTCATAACCTTAATTAAACCCCAACCTCATCCTCAATCCTAACCCAAATTGAACATTAATTGAACCCTAAACCTAACCCTAAGTGAACACTAATCCTAATTGAACTCTAACTTTTTAGTTGAAAACATTAAAGTGCCTTATATTTTCCCATTCATCATCATTTATCATGAAATTCCTAATAGAACTCCAAAAATGTATACTTTTATAATGTTTTAATACACACCTAATATTAAGGTTTTGGGGTTTAAGGGTTTAGAGTTTAAGGGTTAAGGGTAGAGGGGAGAGACATAGAGTGAGTGAGAGAGAGAGACTTTAGAGAGGGAGAGGGGGTATGAGGGAGAGACTTGAGAGAGAGAGAGAGAGGGTAGAGGGTTTAAGCATTTTGGGTTTAAGGGTTAAGGGTTTAGGGTTATGCGTAGAGGGGAGAGAGAAAGGGAGGGAGTGGGAGAGAGATAGAGAGTAGAGGGTTAAGGGTAGAGGGGAGGGAGATAAGAGTGAGAGAGAAAGAGACCTAAGAGAGGGAGAGGGGTAGGAGGGTGAGACTTGAGAGAGAGAGAGGGAAAGAGGGAGGGAGTGGGAAAGAGATATGGGGTAGAGGGTTTAAGGGTTTAGAGTTTAAGGGTTAAGGGGTTAAGGTTTACGGTTAAGGGTTTAGGGTTTAAGGGTAGAGGGGAGACAGATAGAGGGAGTGAGTGAGAGATAGATAAATACCTAAGAGAGGGAGAGGGAGTAGGAGGGAGAGACTTGAGAGAGAGAGAGAGAGATGGTGAGGGCAGAGGGTTTAGGGTTTGGAATTTAATGGTTTAGGTTATGGGTAGAGGAGAGAGATAGAGAGGACTAGTGAGAGAGAGAGGGAGGGAGTGGGAGAAGATAGAGTAGAGGGTTAAGGAGGTGGAGGGAGGGAATAAAAGGAGGAGTGAGAGACTTGAGAGAGGGGAGAGGGGTAGGAGGGTGAGACTTGAGAGAGAGAGAGGGAAAGAGGGAGGGAGTGGGAGAGAGATATGGGTCGGTAGAGGGTTTAAGGGTTTAGAGTTTAAGGGTTAAGGGTTTAAGGTTTATGGTTAAGGGTTTAGGGTTTAGGTTTTAAGGGAGACACATAGAGGGAGTGAGTATGAGATAGATAAAGACCTAAGAGAAGGAGAGGGGGTATGAGGGAGAGACTTGAGAAAGAGAGAGAGGGTAGAGGGTAGAGGGTTTAAGGGTTTGGAGTTTAAGGGTTAAGGGTTTAGGGTTTAGGGTTATGGGTAGAGGGGAGAGAGATAGAGGGATTCATTCAAAGAAAAACCCCAACCTTAGGATTTTCCCAATACCATAAAAGACTAGTAACATAAGACATGATAGGAAAGGACATATTCAAAAGATGCAAAATATTGTGTTGATATGTCCTTCAATCTTCTTAAGAAGATCCATGATATGTTTATAAAGGAAGTGACTTCATAGATGCATCAAGTTCAATTATGCATCTTTTAAACAATGAGGAAGCATTTCAAGTTGTTATCAAGCCCCTCTCACCATAACCCTATTGGACAGTCACACATCACATAGGAAGGTGAGTTGTTAGGTCACCCACATATGTGACAGGTGGCTGTCCAATAAAGATAAAATGAGGATAATATGTGTATTTATTACACATAAAAAAAAAAGAGAAATGGTTTAATCAAGGTCATGATACAAGTACAAGGACAACACCTTTGCAAGAGCTAGCTACAAGAGGCAAAGGGGATTGATATTATTCATTCATGGGTGTACTGGTGAAAGTGAATGCAATAGGTAAAGGTCATTGGCATTTATAAGGACAACCAACAATGCATGGTACAATGGTCTCATGAAGGAAAACAACAAAAATAAAATATAAAGTTGCACAAGGCTCTATTCAAGGCCTTCACAATCAAACATTAGGGGAACAAGTTGCTAGATAAAATTCAATGCATGATGTTTTAAGGAAAGGCATAAAGGGAAAAGACATTCAAGAAACATCAACCCTAGTTGACACAGATAATATGCCTATTGAAAAGATGTCATTACAAGAGGTTTATGACAGCAATGGAACCCTCATATCATGTGATTGAGATACAATTTCTATGCTCATAACCTTTCATGTAGGGGTTTTGGTCATCATGATTGATCCAACATGGATCATGATTGCATACAAGAAACAAAAAGTTACAAATGAAAATTAAACAGTTATGATTCAGGAGAGGTCTCATTTTGAAAGCCAAGGCCATAGAGCAAGTGTATATGAACAACAACTATGAGGTTTGTATATTTTGTATATATTTTGTACATAGTTGGGGTTGTTTTGTTTGAACAGTCCCTTTTTGGTTGTCTCTACATCTTGGTCTGCTCTACTTGAGATTCTAGATTCTTGCTTCATTCTAATGGAATGAACCTCCCGATCTAGAGCCACTAATGGAAATTCAATATTTTTCTCCTTGTTTTTCACTCATGCCTTGCCTTATGTCTCTGTTCTTTCATGGTGTTTGAGTTTTCTAAGGGTTGGGGTTTTAGCTTTGTCTTCATGTAAAACCCTAATATTTATTTCATGAATTGGCTGGGTTCTATTTTGCTGTTACTTTTGATGGGGTTTTAAAACAACTTATGTCATATTGGTTCATCTAGGCTAATTCCCTTTGATTTTAATAATTTATTTCCTCCATAGGGTTTTATTTCCTAAGTCTTGGTTGGCCCCATGTTTCATCTTTTATAAAACAACTTATGTCGTTGTTTACCGTTGGCCTAGTGATGTCCCCTCGTCCTTTTCAATGAATGTTTTATTTTGCAAAAGGGATTGAATTTGTGCTACCATTGATCAAATTGCCTTCGGATATCAATGGTTTCCCACCATTGCGTGATCGGAAGGTATAGGATTTTTAGCAATTGTGATATCACGGGTGGGTGCCACGTGTCCTTCTATGGGATGAAATTATGTGACCGCTGATCAACTACCATTTGATCTCATCGTTCCCCGCCATTTCATGATGGCCCCACCGTCAATCATGATATCATGGGTGGTCGCCATGTGTATCATCTAATGAAGCTGAAAGAATAAAGGAATTATCATGGAACATTAATCCAGCCTTAAATACATTAAAAGGTGGGTTACTAAAGTGCTCTAAAGATGCACATGATTCAAATTGATGGATGTGTTATAATCTTGATTGAAAAGAAACTCAAGGGTTAATGATAGGGTCGATGATTGTGTTGAAGGATCGATGGCTCAAATTTAAATCTACATCAAATATGGTTGTAGCTGTTCATGCAAAGTGCAAGTGAGCTTTAATGGTGGATGAGACATTTAATGGCACAATTTGATCAAAATAAAATCAATTCTCCTGCTTTATGTGTGTCACAAAGCATTCAGGTATTTTGTGAAGTAGTTTCAGAGCCAAGAGCAATGTTGTGAACCCTAACAGCCAGAATTTGTGATTTTTTTGGAAAGAGTCATGAGTTAATTTCTACATTTCCCAGTTAGTCTATGCTTGAATTAAGGAAAATATTTGTTGTACTTATCATAGGGTTGTTGATAAACGTTTTAGGGCTATAGTTTATTTAAATTGTGAGAAATTGTAATTTTTTTTTTGTAATTTCATATCTCTGGTTAGTCCTAGCTATTTGAAGTGTGAAGTTATAAGAAGCCCTAGTTTATCCAAGATGGTACCACCCAAGCAAAATTCTGACCAGATTGACTATTTAAAAATAAACCTGCATGATGATTTCGTGGATCAATTGCCCTTGTCAATGAATGATAGAAAGAAGGGATTGGTTTTGATGTGGAAAATCTTGGGGGAGGGGTTAGTATACAATTGTTCCAACATAGCCGATGCTAGGGTTCCTCTCACAGGTTTGGAAATGTTCAGATTGTGGTATAGACAGAGGAATTTTCCTCACCCTTTTTCAAATGGATGGATGTATGATATGGGGAAGCTGGTGGTACCAAATATTTTCCCTGATGTAGACCTGCTTAGGGTGGTAGCTACAATATATGACCCTATCACACAGGTAATTAGGGATAATGATGGAAAGGTTTTGTTAAGCATTAAAAGAGATGATATTCAATAGATTTTTGACTTGAGTGAATTGAGTGAGAACTTGGTGCCTATCAACCTTGAGGAAATGAAGTAAGAATATGCAAAGTTGAAGTCTCTTTTCAGAGCTAAATTGCTTCCACCTCATCTGGCTAGGGAAGGAGGTTCAAGATTTCATATCAACCCCAGTGACCAAGAACCTTTCAAATTAAATTATTTTGCAAATAATTTCCTAGCCACTTTTTATTCATTGTGTCAGATTTTGGGTTTCAGTCCATGTGCGGTGATGCCCATTGCATACATGTTCATAAGGGTGCAAATACAACACCCTAACTTCTCTGTCACATATTACTTTGCTTCTTTCTTGGATGAGAGGATACATGAGGGGCTGTCAAAGCTACAGAAAAATGATACTAACACTCAATTCTTTTGGTTTTCTATGTTGATGCATATGTTTTTATTCAAGAATTCCAACTTTTGTAAGAAGATGAAATTAAGGCAATCGGTTGATGGAGAAAGATTGCCAATACAGATATGGGCTACAAATTTATCTTGTAATAAGGAAAGTACTAGTTATGTGCAATTTGATAATTTTTTTGCTTCCAGATTGATGGCTAGATTGATGGTGAATGTACCTAGGATTCCTGAGGAATTACATGATTTCCTCAGGCCAAAGGGGAGGAAGCCAAAATTAAAAGTTAGCCATAACTGGGGTGACATTATCCCATACCCAGTTAACATTGTTTTGAGGGTATATGGTTTTCAAGGAGCCCTTCATATACTGCCATACAATGTGCCACCAAGAGTGGGGTTTGCAAAAGTTATGTGATAGATAGGTTGCATCCATAGGGACAACCTCACAGGGAGGGGTAAGGGAACATTTTTCCCTGATTATACAGTGTTATCTTATTTTTCCTTTTCAAAAGGAGGCTGGGTGCAATTTGAGAAATTATTTGAGGATTATCATTTGAGATGTGGTCCAAAATGGCAGCATGATCTTGAGGGTTTCTTTACCCATTTTAGACAAAGAATAAAGGCTGGCAAGTTTGTGCATGAGTTCAACTCTCCTAAGGACCTGATTAGAAATGAGTTTGACCTAAATAAGCATGAGTTGAACAAGGAGAAATGGATAGCTTATGATAAGCTATTAGATATTGTGCACAACATGGATCCTAAAAATGATCGGCTATTGGAGTTCAGTCCCCACCATAAGAAAATTGATTTTTTGATGGAGAACTTCAAAGAGATTATGGGCACTTTGAGAAAAAAAAAAGTAAACTTAGAGCTAAGTCTGGGTGTACAAGAACAAGGGGCCAGACCATTTGAAACAAGGCCAGCATACCAGCCTACAGAAAAGTGGCCCATTTATAGGAGAAAAAAGGATAGCAGCAGTGATGAGGAAGAAGTGGATAGAAAGGGGAAGAAAATTATGAAGTTGCCTTCATAACCAGGTCCAAAATTCAAAGTTTCTAGGGTAATTAAGATCATTGATTTAGAGTCATCACTAGAAGATAGTTCCCCATCACCACCATTTGAGCCAAGCCCTAAAAGGGAAAGAAATGATCAACCACATGAGATTTTGATGGATGAAATTATTGTTACTGATCAGGACATATAGGTTGGTATGTCTTCCCCTCCTAAGCCAACTGAATTGGTTTTATCTGATTAAGATATGAAAGGAAAAAGTGTACAAGATGCAAGAATGAAAGCATGTAAGGAGTTTCTAGATGATAATGTATTTGTAAGACTCCTGTATTCTTGTAATTGGTATGGAGGATAAATTTTTAAGAATATCAAAATAAATGTAAGGAGAGAAGAGAACTAAGACCTAATAGGTTAGACCAAGAGAATGATGAGAAAGTGAAAGCTAAATTAATGGAAGAATTTAAGAACATCACTCCTAAGGAAGGCAGAAAATTGGTGAGTCAGGCTGGTGTATTAATTTTTCCTAAATGGGACATTGCAGATGCAGTGGCCTTTAATGCTATTATGAATTCCAAGCATCCCTTGCAAGAATATGAAGAAGAAGTCAAGGAAGCACTTCAAAATTCTTCTTTCAATGAAGAGTATGAAACCTTGGAAATTTGGGCATTGGCCTCACAAGGGAGAAAGCCAAATATTACAGACATTAATCCAAATTTTAGAGGGGCGTTAATAATAAAGAGAGCTTCAGAGACCTCAAGTACCGAGGCCACTAGTTTAACTATGAATGTGGCCAAATTGGCCCAAAAGACTACTGAAAGGGAGAAGGTTGAAAAGAAAATCCTAATGGAGAAGTATAACATTTTGATTGAAGAATATAGCAAGATGCAACAGAGGAATGTTGAGTTACAAACTGAGGTGGAAATTTTTAGGTATAGACAGATTGGGGAGACATCAAGTGCTCCAAGGACCAGTACATTACCTTCCACAATAGGGTCAGTGCCTCTTGCTTCTCCAATTGTTTCCATAGCAGGGTCTCCCAGTTAGAATCTTGCCTTAACCCCTTCTTTAGAGGAAATTGATGAAGAAACAGAGTGCTATGTTGATCCTACAAAGAAGCAGCTCTTGCAAAGAATTGATGAGTTATAGGCATCTTTGAGGGTAAGTGAGGAGGGATCTCTTTCAAAGAAAAAAGAGATTGTTACTACTATTTAAGGCATTTGAATGAAAAGGTTGTTAATAAATTTCTATCTATACATTATTTATATTCTTCGCTATTAGATGCAATAAAGAATATTGGTAGGGATCAAGAGGTAGTGATACCATTGATTGAAAATTGGATCCCTAGGGCCAGTGATTTGGATGTCATGTATAAAGCTTCAAGGTTTGATACAAACAATAGGCTCCAATCATTAAATACTACTCATGTTTAGTGAAATAATTGCAAGGTTTTTAGACCTTACCAGATGACTTGAGTAGGAAGATTAAAGAGTTGGTGAAGAATTTCAATGATTGGGGTAACACATTGTTACCTGATATAATTGATGAGCAGGGGAAAATCAGGTCATTCTAGCAGTGGCACGGTCAGGCATGTGAGGTCATCAATGATCAAATTAAATTAATTTGTGATGACTCAAATTATGACTTCTTGGCGAGATGTATGGATAAAATCATTAGTACCAGCTCATTTTTGGAATCTTTTGAAAGAGATGCAAATCAGGTAGCAGTAAAATACACACCTTATAATGCCAAGGTGAATGAGGTAATTAGTTTTGACCAGCTAACTGATGAAGAATATCAGAGGTGGGTAAATAAATATTTGACTGAGGAGGAATAAAAGAATAAATTATAATGGGTGGTAAATCAAATGTTGTGGTTACAACGGCCTTTGGTTTTGCTTTGATGGCGGTCTCGGCGTGGGTTTCTTGTGGTTTTTTGTTGTTGCCTCATTTTTTCTCAACTGACATGATGAATGGGAATATTTTCTAGGGTGATGGTTGTTGTAACAATTTTTGGAATATCACCAAATGCTTCATTTGGCTAGTGACATGTGTACTTTCTGGCCCGATGCTTGTTTGCTCCTTCATTTTCTATAAGAAGGATTTCAAGGCTAGAAGTACGGGTTAGCAAGTTAGATAATTTTTGGTCGAGTCTAGGTGAAGTTGCAGAGCGAATTGTAAAGTCTGATGGTTTTAGAGAGAAATACAATTCAGGTTTTGAGTTATTCTATAATTGGTTTTAAATTCATGAGGATTTAATGTTGTATAACAATACTAGCATTTGAGTTGAAATGATAAATTTAAACTCATGTCTCCCCACTGTACATGCATATCCGAATTTTGAATAAGATGACTAAGGGTTGTTTCATTCATCTCACTGTTGTGGTGTGTATAATCCTTATTTTAACTTTAATTCGAGGAATTAATTAAAATGCTTGAATGGGATTATAGGTAGATATGTTCTGTATAAGGATTTGATATGTAGTATTGGGTGAGAATGCATATTGATGAAATTGTAATGAAATATTGTCAGGGATCTTATAAGTTATATGTTATGTATTAAATCTATCATAAACCTTTAGATCCTTATGAATTTGACTCCTACAATGGATATATGGCATTGATCTAAGTTGTACTTATTTGTGTAGTTCAATAATTGTTTGCCTTTGCCTAGAGCTTGCTGCAAATTGCAAATTAATGACTATATTTTACTATGGATTGTGTTGTAGTTATTTCATGCTCCACATAGTTGATATTATCGGTGAACAATCAATTTTATTTGATATTATCCTATTGTGTTGAGTTATTCAATGGGATTATCTCTTATGTGTTAATGTTGTTTATGATATTGGTGCAGAGGTTGTAAACACATTAAGGGATCACCCTCCCGAGTCTTGCAGAGCCCAAAGTGTAGGAGGATTTTTAAAGTCCTCGTCAATTAGTCCAGGTCCTTCGAGCTTCCCTTGATTGGAATTGGCAATCCCATAGGTAGATTAGAAGATCAACCTGGTTACAGTGTAAAAAACAAACCAACACCCTCTACCTTTAACCCTAAACCCTAAACCATTAACCCTTAAACTGTAAACCCTTAAACCCTCTACCCTATATATCTCTTCCACTCTAAACTCTAAGCCTTTCCTTGTATTCTTTTATAATTTTCATTATTCTTATTTATTTTACACTTACATTTACACATACACATACACATACATTTACTATTTTCATTTATTTCTCATGTAGTTTAATAGTTTGATTGATTTCATATTATATGTGTTGAAGACTTTAGAATTTCAATTACATTAATTTATGGATATGTTGTATCTATAACACTACAAAACCATATACTCTTTGCATTTACACTTGCATTTAGAAATACACATTTATATACATAGATATAGATTTATTTAATGATATGTTGCATTTATTGTTCTAGGAGAGCATCCAGTAATTGCATTTACATTTACATTTAAAAATACACATAAATACATACATACATACATACATATATATACATATATATACATATATACATATATATACATATATACATATATACATATATATATATGTGTGTGTGTGTGTGTGTGTTTGTATATCATTTATATTCAGTGTTCAGAAACAACCCATTAGGTTTGCACATGGATAAAAATTCATAAAATCAGATCTCCCATACATGTTTTGTTAAAACCTAGGCTTGAACCTCTCATTTCACATGTTTTTCTTCACAAAACTCCTGAGGATAGTAGCTATACCTTATTTATTTCTCACCGTACGCCCTATTCATGCATCTTGCAATTACAACAGTATCCATGGGGCCTCTTACACAAGCTACAGTAATCACAAAAAGTGTAAGAGCCCCTTTATATCATGTTTTGGACTACAGAACCCTCAAAACACAAGGTAACTAGGCTGTATGCAAAGAAGTGAAGCTTTCTAACTCAAATCAACACCTTAAGCCCTCAAATCAGATTAAAATCAAAGATAACACATATCTTCATGACCTGGAATTGATTTCACATCAAAATAGGGCTGCATGTGACCGTATAGTGCTGCATAATAGGAAAAATACAGAAATTTTGAAGAAAAACATAGATTTTCGAATGCCAAGAGCTTGTATTTTAAATCCTCAACCATCAACAACCATTATAATGATCACTTTATGCCTTTTAAAGGCCTTTAAATGTCAACCACTGAACAACCACCTCTACAACTAACTTTTTAATCTTTTATGATCACATGAAACATAAAACACACTAATTTCAAGGTTGTTAACATCACTATTGAAATGTTTTAATTTTTTAACCTTTTAAACATTTAAAAGTGCATCATTAAATTAATTATGTAATGGCACAAAAATTAAAAACATCACGAATTAATTATGTAACCACATAAGTCAAATATAATTCTATCAAGAAATTAATATCAAATAGATAATATAATCGCATAACTTATACATTTCAATGTCATTGATCTTCTTCTTCATCCAACTCTTTGTTTGTATCATCCGATCCAGATTCGACATTGTAAGGATTGGTCATATCATCATCATCATCATTGATATCAGTTTCGATAATTTCATCATCCACACGAATAACGTCTTCGTGAACATTAAATCCTACATCATCATGATCTAGTTCCTCCTCTTTGACATCTTCATCAGGGACATCATCAACTAACAGTTGGTCTTGATCATCATCTACATCATCTTCGAGTTCTTCGATATATTCTTCTTCCACCACATTATACTTTATCGGCTTTCCTCTTGGATAATTTCTACCAACCTGGTTTACCTGGAACCTCTGAGTAAAATACCTGTTCACATTGGCTTGGAAGAACATAGGGCTCATTTCCAGCTCGCTCAATCAACCTTGTATTAACCATGGTAAATCCATTATAATGTTCAATAACAGTTCTCTCAAGATCATTTTCATTCAATCGTAGCTTGTACCATAGGACGACGAACAAAATTAATCTGAAGGACTTAAAGTCACACTCAAGTATATCATCCAAAATCTCATAGTATCAATTTTCTAAGACTTATGGATGTATGTCACTTCTAGATGAAACATTAGTCACCTGAAAGACTACAGTTATACCAAAATCACAATTTTTCTTCATGTCATCAAACATTTTGATTCAAAATTTATGACCATTGCACCACATAGCCTTGTGGTGTTTCACCTGCAATATGTCAAACATGTAAAAATTATTGCAATATCATCAGTTGATAAACATATTTATTCTTGGCTGAATGCATGCAAAGAAAATAATCTCAACATATTTATAAATCAATATAATTGAAAATAATTAAATAATATGGGTGATTAATGTAAATTTTAATGATCAAATAAATGCACAGAAAATTAATTCAAAAATCAGACACAAAGACATAGAAGATACCTTGGGAAAACCCTCCTCTTGAGGGAGAAAAACCCAACCACAATATAATACTTATATATTTGATCTCAAAAGAAAACTCCTTTACAATGAGGCTGATATGAAGGCCTAATAATATGCACCACATGTTGATGTAATCACAACAATAGAAGGATGTGAATCTTAGTGATAGTACTCAGCCTTTTATCAATGTAACAATCTACACTTGAATAACTTCTTACTATCTTGCACTTGGTGTATATGAATGTATGTCAAAACTAAATGATCAACAATGAGAGTACCATTGAATATATATACAAAAAAGGAGAGAAGACGTGCCTCTTCAAGAGTGATCAAGTCGGCCTTCACCAATTAAGATATGTCTCTTCATAAAAAAATCTGCCAATTAGAGGAGTCGCATCCAATGGAGTAAGAGGTCGGCCTCCATAAAATTGTACCTCTTCATTTAATAAGTATTAGCCAATGTTTAATTATCATTTAATAAAATATGTGGCTATTCATGAATATAGAACTTAACAATTAAATAGCCAATAGGCTATGATTTAATTGTTCACTTTTGTGATCTGATCTGGAAGTTATGACCAATGTTGCTATTATCATCAACACTCCCTCTTAAAACAAGGAGGATACTTCCAGCTACATAAGACATATCACCTCAACATGATGTCTACCATAATGGCTACAACCAAATGTGAAAAGAAGAAAAATATCACCTCATCATGATATTAGATATCACCTGAACATAATATCAACCATAATGGCTACAACCATACTATGGTGTGTACAAGTGTTCATCACTTGCATGATGTTGTCACCTCAATGTGACTTTCACCATGACTCTCTCAGAGGGTGAAAAAAAAGTACAAAAATATGTCATGGAGTCACACACATGACATCCACCATGACTCAGCTCAGAGGGTGGAAACAAGGGCTTTCACCTCAAATCACAAAGAGAAACGCACTAACAAGGGCTTGCACCTCAAATTCCTCCATCTCAGAGGAAAAATGCATTAACAAGGGCTTGCACCTCAAATTCCTCCATCTCAAAGGAAAATGCATTAACAAGGGATTTCACCTCGAACTTCTCTCATAGAGAAGAACTCATTAAACAAGGCTCACTGATACTGAGACTTTTTTCAGTCAAGGCTGGATTCTCCACCATACCAAGTTAATCTTGAAAGTACACAAAATTTATCCTAGAGAGAGGCTTGGTGAGAATATTTGTCATCTGTTCATCGATGTTGATGTACCTCAATTGTACAACCTTCTACCGTACCATATCTCTAATGTAGTGGTACTTGATCTCAACGTGCTTGGTTTTGTCACGGAACAAAGGATTGATAGAAAGCTTCACACAACTCTAATTATCACAGTGAATGATAGTAGGCTCCTTTGATTGTCCAAACAATCCTGTAAGGAGCTTACAAAGCCACACTACTTCCTGAGTTGCCAAACAAGCTACAATATACTCTGCCTCTGTTGTACTCAATGCTACAGATGACTGCTTCCTATTGCACTAGGAAATCATAGCAGAACCCAAACTGAAGCAACAACCAGAGGTGCTCTTCCGATCTGTGACACACCCAGCCCAATCAGAATCTATATAGCCATGTAACTCCAAGTCTACATCTAAAAAATACCTCAACTCATATCCAACTGTGCCGCACAAGTATCTTAGGATATGTTTAGTTGCAACAAGATGTATCTATCTCAGATCACACATAAACTAGCTAAGTGCACTCACTGCATAGAAAATGTCAGGTCTAGTGTTAACTAGATACATCAAGGACCCAATTAGCTATCTGTACAATGTAGGATCCACCAAGTCTGAACTAGCTGCAGCCTCCTTCAACTTATGTAGGTTGGTCTCCATGGGTGTAGACATGCATTTGCAATCCATCATACCAAATCTCTTAAGTATATCAATGGTGTACTTCCCTTGACTTAGAATCATCTCATCTGGTTTGTGCCAAACTTCTAATACAAGGAAGTAATGCATGAGCCCAATGTCCTTCATCTAAAATTTTGAAGTCAAATCCTTCTTGCAGTTGAGAATTAGGTGATCTTCTCTAGTAAGAATCAAATCATCAACATATAAGACCAATATTAATGCATCACCATTGATTACCTTGAAGTAGAGATTTGAATCAACATCATTCTTCAAGAAACCCAAACTTGACAAGTAATGATCAATCATTTTGTACCAAGTGTGAGGAGCCTGCTTAAGACCATACAAGGCCTTCTTCAGCTTGCAAACATGTGACTCCTTCCCATGAACCTCAAATCCATCAGGTTTCTCTATATAAACTTCTTCATTAATCACTCCATGGAGAAAGGTTTTCTTCACGTCCATCTAGTGAATCTTCCATCCTCTAGATGCAACAATAGCAATGATGAATCTGATAGAAGTATAGCGATCAATGGGAGAAAATGTTTCTTCTTAATCAACTCCCTCTTTCTGAGAAAACCCTTGAGCCAAAAATATTGCTTTGTATTTCTCAATGTTCCCATCTGCAGCATGCTTAATCTTGAATAGCCATTTAGAAGATACCATAGACTTGCCCTCAGGTCTAGGAACAATGTCCCAAACATCATTCTTAAGAATTGACTGATACTCTTCTGACATAGCATCTTTCCAAACCTGATGACTAGATGCTTCCTCAACACAAGTAGGCTTAGATTCTATAATATGACTCATTAAGGCAACATAACTAGAGAACTTATGAGGCCTTTTGCTTTCTCTAAATGTGCCTCTAGGAGCTGCAAAAATTTTAGCTTCTTGCATAGTATGCCTAGCCCATAGAGGTCTCTTTCTCCCAATAACAATGTCAGTAGGCCCATTAGTAGGTTCCAAAGGTTCAGTAGGATCAATATCTTCTTTTGGTTCTGAAGACTCCCTCTAAATCTCAGGAGTATGGTCAACTTCCATATCCTAAGGAGACTCTTCATTATCAATCTCCATATGAATGCCCCTAGATCTCCTGAATGCAACATCTTCCTCGAATGCGACATCCCTACTGATCTCAATCAACTTCTATCCTGGAATGTATATTTTGTAGGCTTTTGATGTCTAACTGTAGCCCACAAATATTCCCTGCTTTCCAAAAGGCTCCAACTTAGTTATCTTTTGCTTTGGAACATGAATATAGACAGGACATCCAAAGATCCTCAAATGACTGACTTCAAGCTTCTTCCCTGTAAAGGCTTCCTCCAGAGTCATATTCTCCAAGATCTTATGAGGACTCCTATTTTGAACATATACAACCATCCTAGAAGCTTCTACCCATAAGAAGATTTGAAAATCTTGATCATGGATCATGGCCTTCGCTGCTTCCATGATCATCCTATTCTTTCTTTCTGCAACACCATTCTGCTGAGGATTATAGGGGACACAGAAATCTCTCTTAATCCCTGCATCAATACAAAAATTCCAAAAACTGCCAGAGGTGTATTCTCCAACATTATCAGATCTGAGGATCTTATTTCTTTTACCAAAAAGATTTTCTACCAAGGCTTTAAATTCCTTAAACCTATCTAACACTTCCTTAGACTCTTTAGTTTTCAAAAAATAAATCCAAGTCTTCCTAGAGTGGTCATCAATAAAAAGAACATAATATAAGAATCCACTTGAAGATGGAACATACATAGGACCAAATAAATCAGAATGAATAAGGTCTAAAATGCACTTAGATCTATTTTATCTACTATGAAAAGGGGCTTTTATACTCTTACCCAAAGCGCAACCCTTGCAAGTACCTTCATGCTCCTGGTTGAACTTAGGAAGGCCCAACACCATCTTCTCCATGATAGGTAAGGTTTGGAAGTGAAGGTGAGCCAATCTTTGATGCCAAAGATCACATAGAATTGAAGAATCCTGAACCAAATCTTGTAGAGGATGTGTGTAGACCCGGTAAAGGCTTTCATGTCTAACTCCAATTACTTGAGCATCCTTGAAGCTAGAGTTCTCCATCCACACTAGAACTTTTCCTTTGGAGAAGGCAACTTGATATCGTTTATCTTCCAAGGCTGAAATAGAAATAAGATTGTGCTTGATTCCAGGAACATAAAGAACATAACTCAACTGAAGTGCGATGCCGAAATCCAAATGAAGTGTAGAGGTCCCAATTCCTTTCATAGAGTAGCTAGCATCATCTCCAATGATGACTTGCTTGGAAGACTCCTCCACCAAACTTGATAAATTCTCCTTAAAACTAGTGATGTGTCATGAAGCACCACTGTCGATCAGCCAAGTGTTAGTGTCGGTAGGTACACTGCTTACCAATGTTGAGTAGAACAAATCCTTTTGCTGAGAAGCATCATCAACATCCGCAATGGTAACTTGTTGCTTAGGTCTAGTTGGACAATACTTAGCGAAGTGCCCAAAATTATCACATCTAAAACATTGAATCTTGCACATGTCCCTCTTCTTCTTGAATGGAGGTGCATCATTGTTTCCCTTGTCCTGATTCCTCTTGAAGAATCCTTTCCTTCCATATTTTCCTTTCTTCTTTGAATGCAATCTGATCTTAGGCAATCAAACTTAGGAAATTTGATTCCCAAGACAAAGATAGACCATTGAGAGTGAACATAGTCAAGTCCTTGTGATTAACCATATGCCCTATTGTCAAGAGCTGATCTCTCAAATCTACAGTCCTCATAAAGTATGCAATCACTGATTCACCTTTCTCCATCTTCACATGATGTAGTTGCTACTTCAGTGCAAGTGCTTGGTTAGTATTGTTGATTTCATACATCTCTTCCAATGTTTTGAACATGTCTCTCGCTGTCTTCAACTTAGAGACAATAGGAACAATATGATCCTTGACATAATCAACCAATATCTTCATTGCTTTAATATCTTTCTTCACCCATTGTAACTTCTCTTCTTCCTCCTTAGGTTCAGGAACGCTGGACTCCACGAACTCACCCAAGTCATTTTCATGCAAGGTAAGAATGATCCTAAATCTCCATGATGTGAAGTTAGATGCTCCCTCAAGTTTATCTTCAATCTTCAACCCGTTCACCATCTTGACTAATTTAGACAAATGAACAAATAGGGTATTGCTGATTAGGGATAAATTTGATCACGATCCTCTCAAACCCGCTCTGATACCATGTAAATTTTAATGATTAGATAAATGCACAAAAAATTAATTCAAAAATCAGACATAAAGACACAAGAGATACCCTAGGAAAACCCTCCTCTTGAGGGAGAAAAACCCAGCCACAATATAATACTTATATATTGGATCTCAAAAGAAAACTCCTTTTATAATGAGGCTGCTATGAAGGCCTAATAATATGCACCACAGATTGATGTAATCACAAAAATAGAAGGATGTGAATCTCAGTGATAGTACTCAACCTTTTATCAATGTAACAATCTGCACTTGAATAACTTCTTACTATCTCGCACTTGGTGTATATGAATGTATGTCAAAACTAAATGATAAAAAATGAGATTACAATTGAATATATATACAAACAAGGAGAGAAGATGTGCCTCTTCAAGAGTGATCAAGTCGGCCTTCACCAATTAAGATATGTCTCTTCATAAAAAATCATGCCAATTAGAGGAGTCACATCCAATGGAGTAAGAGGTTGGCCTCCATAAAATCGTACCTCTTCATTTAATAAGTATTAGCCAATTTTTAATTATCATTTAATAAAAGACGTGGCTATTCATAAATATCAAACTTAACAATTTTATAGCCAATAGGCTACGATTTAATTGTTCACTTGTACAATCTGATCTAGAAGTTATGACCGATGCTGCTATTATCATCAACAATTAATATATTTATACGTACTTGTTTATCTCTTAAACCATATGCTAAATCAATTTCCCTTTGTGTAACATTGGAATCTCTATTACAATGAGCTTCTTTACCAATGAAGCCACACCTTCCCATGTTAATGCACAACAAGATTGTTGGCATCGTTCAATCCATACTGTCATCCAATCAAGATTGTTGGTGACGTACAAATGTAGTGCATCCCACTTTCGACCAACTATATCAAAAAATTTGAAATTCACAAATGACATATAATTAGTTAAATACCACAGTATACGACCTTAACTTATAATTGATGTATATTGAAGATTAAAAATTAAATAAGTACAATATACATAAAACCCATATGTAAAATGTATTCCAATTAATCTCCATGACCATCTTATAATTACCTCTCACTTTCCTCAATCTACCTTTCTCCATTAGGTACTCCCCTTCAAATTTGTTAATGGAGTTGGGATCCCAAATGCGATCTACATGGATCTTTGCTGCAAACTTAGGAAGATATTCACTAATGTACACCATGGTATGGTATACCATATATCCCTCCACCATAGAACCCTCAGGATGTGCTCTTTGTCTAACCAAAGCCTTCAAAAATTTCAATTTCCTCTCAACCATCCACATTGACCTTGTGTGTACAAGTCCAAACAATTCAATCTCCTCAACCTAGTGTCTAAGGTAGTTTTCTTGTGCATTGAAAAATGTTGAAGGTAGACACTTTTTCATTTCACACATTAGACAAGGATTTTTTCTCTTCCAATAATTTATATCTTCTTTATGGATTTCTTTAGATTACAACCATCTACAAGTGATTCAAGGTGCAAATATATTAACGAGATTTAACAAAAATATACAGTATATTACATAACAAGCAAAACAAATGGCAATTATAAGATGTATACAATGAATTGAATAAATCTCACTACTTACCTCATTTATTTTCCAAGATCATATATAACTTGCTTGACATTGTTGTCAAAGTTGTCTGGGAGAGATAAAGGTAGAACGTATTGCAACAATTATAAAATGATCTTTCAATTATTTTTCCAAAAGTAGTAAACACAATACACTAAAAAGTACATGCATTTTACAAATGTATATAATATACCAGAATAATTACCTTAATGAAGGTATGCCAATCACGCGTTTTCATCCCTGACCCAAATTCACCTTTCTTTGTTATTATATTGTTCATGTTCGCAACAAATCCTATGGGAAATTGAATTTTTCGTATGACTTATTTTATAGCATTGCTTTGTTGCTCTGTTAATAACCAAGGAAGGGCACTTATATTAATTTGGTCTCCATCGCTATTTAAATGAGTGACATTTTTCATTGCATGATTGGCTTCCTAAATGTCACTACAAATTTTGACAATTTTTTCTTTATCATGCCTTCCATCCAATATTTTCTATAACATTTCTGTTATTTTCTTTCTGATATGCATTGTATCAAACAAATGCACAATTTGTAGCTTCTCATAGTAGGACAACCTACTAAATTTTCTGGGATAACTTTTCAGTCCCTATAGAAGCCGACCATTAATGCCTTGATGACCTTCATGAAGCATATAAGTTAAACAAATCAACAATGACAATCATTGTCAATTACAGCATGAGTAAATATAACACAATATAAAAATATAAATTCAAAACATATCATATATGATAGATAAACAATTTGATCCGATATATAACCTTGATGATTAATTCTATTATATTCCAACTTCCATAGGCGAGGTGTCATTATTTGTGGTTTTGACGTAGTCTCCTCTTTCCCATTGAAAAAATGTTTTTTAGTAGTTCGATACTTATGATTTCTATGGAGAAAGTGCCTATACTCATCAAACACCTGCTTTCCTAAACTTGTTTAAAGACGAGATTTCATCTTTGGACCACAAATTGGATATGCAAATTTTCCCTTTGTTTGAAGACCTGCAAGATCATATATAATTGGATTAAATATGTCAATTTTTATAATTATATATAATGAATAGATTATTTTTAAAACATGTATGATATCTACTTCATCAAATTAAATATTGTTAAAGTGTAGTTAAATTTTATAACATACCACAAAAATGTGTTAGCCCTAGGGCATCATGAATTGTCCATCCAAGCATTGCATGGAATTGAAATTGTCTTTGTCCTATTGGTCTAAAGACGTTATACATAGTGATGCCATTCGATAACTTTAGTAACTCGTCGATAAGAGGCTCAATATATACATTCATATATTTAACTTGGTACTTACCTAGTTGAATGAACATAAACATTACATAATTATTATAACCATTTTACTGCAGTATATATAAACTAATTTACATGGCTATTGAATGAAAAAAATATGTCATTATGCAACAAATAAGACAAATGAGATGCTACTACGTTAAAGAAAATTGATGTAAACAAATACCTAGAACAATCATTGACAACATTATGTGCTCCCTCTTTATTGACATCCATGGAGGAATGTTATTGTTGATAACAAAAACAAGCCACAGTAAGTAAATAGATCTCAGCTCTCCAAATGGATTGACACAGTTTGCTCCCAATGAAAGCTTGAGATTATGAGGTTCTTCTTTAAAGTCTGGCCATTTTTCCTCCATGTCCCTAAATGCAGAACCATCTGTAGGAATTCAAAGAATGTCATCTCCACTTCTATTATGTGCATGGTAATCCATAAATTGCGCTAAGCTGTCACACCTAAATAATCATTGCATACGTGGAATAATGGGAATATAACGAAGAACCTTGCAAGGCACCTTTTTTGTTAGTTGATCTGTTTGATATCTACTGTTATGACATTTTGAGCATTCTGTTGCAAATTCTTATTTTTTATGATATATAATATGATCATTGGGACATGCATCTATTGCTTGATACTCCATTCCAATATCTTTCATAATGGTAGATAAATCTCTGTATGAGTGAGGTAAAATATTTGATGGTGGTAAGAAAAATTCACCAATAAATCTACAACAAAAAATAATTTGTTAATATAAACAATATTAATGGTACACACTTCATCCTTTATTTACTAGTGATGAACTAACAACAATTAAAATAGATGAAAAAATATGACATACCTTAACATCCGTCAAATTGCTATGTTTGATAAACCATTCATACCCTTCAAGTTCAACAACAAAAATACAATAGAGAGAAGAGTTGTTTGGGGGACTTCATAAAGGGGCTTGTATGCCTTCCCAAGTACAGGTAAATCATGAACATCATCAAAGTCATCTTGATCATCATGATCAGCTCTACCACTAAATGTGTCATGGATCAATGTATTCGTACCATCATATTCAACTGTGTTTTCTGGCGCATGATCATCTTCGATATTCACAACTTCATTTCATCTTCTTGCAAAACCACATTCTTTAGGCCGTGATAATCCATATCATCTGCCCTAGGGCACCCCACCTTTATAATAATGATAGGCACAAATAAACCATGATCATGATCAAGTGATTATATATATATAAAAAATGTTAAAATAATATAAACATTTACAAATTCAATCAATATAAACACATATAATGAAAAACTTACTAATGGACGATAATCATGCCCCCCTTCAACGTGACCATGCTGCCTACAATGTTTCTTAGCTATTGTGATTAAAAGTCATCTCATCTTTAAGCCCTTGCAATTATTGCAAGGACAATAACATTTCCCATCACCCTTTCTTTTCAACCTAGCCCACAATCAATCAAGTGTCTCTTCATTTTGTTCTGGAATAATATTATCTAACATGAATTTTCTTTACCAAGCTTGATTATTTAGATCCTCAAAAAATATCAAACTCACACTCCAATAAGTCTTATTCATAGACATGTAACAATATCTAATAATTTCAATATTTTACACCAAAAAAATTTGGCATGCAACCACCCCCGCAAAAGAGAAGATAGTTTGAAGTTAATGACCCCAAACAACACTTTAAAATGCTAATTCCAAAACTTATTAAATTCTGATTTACTATGATTTCCAACCATTAAGACTCCTAAAATCAGAATATTGAATTTGATCGCAAACTTCCTACAATGATGGAGGTAGCGAGCTAGTAAGAGCAAGTGACCCATTCCTAAGGAGAAACAAGTAAGAATCATCATTGGTAATGTCAATATGGATTTATCCTTTTAGTTAAAGATGCAATGTGTCACTTCTTATGATGAGCTTATCCCTAGGTCCCTCAACATTGAGAGAACCCCAATCGCAAAAGGAAGCACACACTAGTAGAATTTGACAAATAAATGACTAGGTGACTAAAAATTTTAGTCACAACAACTAAAAATGACTAAATTCTACTCAATTTTTGCAACTCAGCTATAAATCAGTAAATAAATTACTAGTTTGTTCGTTGATTAAAAATTATTTAGTCACACAAACAAAAATGACTAAATAGTTAGTCATTTATTTAGTCACAATCTATTTGAATAAATCATTTAAGGAATCAAGAATATAGCCTGCCAAAATACTCTAAAACTTTAATAAACATACCCTAAAACTTTTGTCAAAATCTTATTTTCAAGTGTAGCCCACTAGAATGGAGTTTTCATTTTAATAAACATACTCTAAAACCTTCGTCAAAACATAATTTTCAAGCATGGACAGCCAAAATGGAGAAGTTTTTCCATAAAGAATGACAGAGAATGGTGAGGAAATGTGCGTGAAAAGAGGCATAGGATTCATTGCTACTTATCTCATTCCTGCTCTGCTCAACAAATCTTACATTGTTCTTGCTACTATTTGTAATCTAGGTATTTACTTGAAATATATTTGCATAATCTCAAATTCCTTTAGAGGCTTTTGAAGTATCAATGTTTTCTATATAGGGTTTAGAATGATTTATTTTAATTAAAAAGATAAATAAATGATGTATTTCCCTGTAATTAGATAATGTGGAGATCTCCTAAATCTACCCCAGCACACTATCCTCTTTGGCATTGTATTCATTACTCTAGCTACTAGGGTTTTGCATGTGACATCTTTAATATCTTCATGACTGTGGCTTTTAAATAGATCTTCGTCTTTGCTTTAATCATTTTCATGGTAACCCTTGAGTTCCATAATCTACCTTCAATCTCTTCTAAGAATGGTGTCTTAAGCTAGACTGCATAGTATGCATATAAAATAAGTCCTTCATACGTGCCATTGTTCCAAACCACCACTCATTGCCTTGCTTAAAATGTTGCCTCCATAAGCACAATAGCATGTTTTAAAATCATGGTTGTCAGTGATTGACCATTAAGGTCACCACTTTCATCATGAAGATACAATGATATTTTTTTCTTCAAACTCAAGGCATTATGCAAGATAACATTGTGAATTGTTTGTTGTGTACGATTTGATTTTTTTGCACATTTATTGCTTTGCTAACTTCCTTTAAGATTGGGTATTGCACCCTCAGCTGCAATCTCAAATAGCTCACTCACTATCACTTGAAGATTACTTTCATGAGAATCATTCTATAAAATCAAACTATGCCCTATAGACTACCTACTTACTATAGGGGACTCATTGTTTCATGGTATTATAGTTCTTAAGATCCTTCAACCTTATTGACACTACTTCACAGTCCACAAGGTATTATTCACTATTCTCCCATCTTTGATGAGTCTCAAAACACTGCTCAAACATGCAATCCACTACCTCCATTATACATTAATGGCTAAGAAGAAACATTGAACCTATGATTACCACTATTACTTCATTTGGACAGTCATTCCTTGATTGCATTTTCCTTGTCTAACACTACCAAAAGCATTTGAAAAACCCTTAAGGTCAGCAAGGGGGTAAGGAAACTCACTATTAAAATCTCCACTTTACTATGCAAGATTTGAGCTTTATTATCTTGTCACTGCTCAGCCTCTTTTTGACTGTCACATCTCAAGTGACTGTCATTCTTCTTACCGTAGATTGCATTTACAAATGTCACTAAGCTATATAGTGTGCTTGTTATTGGATACAATATTTAGATTGCAAGATTTTTTTATTACCTACAATGTCTCAATCTTTCTGATATTGCAACCTCACAAATCCGCTATAGTTATTTTTTATGTTTCTATGGAGGCCTAGGGTTTGTACCCTAATCATGCTCTTACCAATGCTTATGTTGGTATTAAAAAACAACCTTAAATATTGGGTCAAAAAATTAGTTGTCTTGACAAAGTTGTGGTATGATCTTGGATTGTATCCTAGATTGTGTGGGAAGCTTGTGTTTGATCATTAAGGTATGTAAACCTGATAAGGGAAATGTATCCTATATATCATGGGTCTTGCTTTAATACTTTCCATATTGGTTATTAGAAAATCACATTATTATAGTTTGTGGTAACCCAAGATTGCATTCAAGTATGTAACAAACTTTCTTTGTAGTTTAAGCTATACACTTTTAAGTAACATTCATAAGGTTTAGAAAATCTTGACCACTCTCTAGAATAGGCCATTAAATATGGGTTGTGCTTGAATACACACTACATAATTGATATAACACAACCACTCTGCATATCAACCAGAGTTATAGGCTCTTTATTGCAACAAGAGGTAATCACTCTTCGATCATGCTATAATTACATCCTAACCTGTTAAACTTGAGACAATCTGAATGCACTAAATGATGATTAGCACCTACATTATACAACCTGAATTAACTACATTATATGAGTTCCTCCATTTCTATCACAACATAGCCACATTAAACTTGGGTCACACATGAATGCATCTTGTATTTGTTATAGCACAATTGTGCCACATGACCAATAGAGTTATGGATCACATAATTACAATCACAAGAATTTGTTCCTTGGTTGTGATCTTATGGTGATTCCACACAACAAAATCTAGACATGAAATTTTCAAAACCCTAAGCCTCTAAAAATGAAATCTAATGAGATGTTGCTTTAAAATATGATTTTCAAACTTGGAACTACAAATCTGACTTCACAACTAAATTATGCAAAAATACAGTGACTACCCTCAACCTAGTGATATCTTAAATTTTTTCTGATTTTTCCCAAGAAAAATGTCCTTAGTTCTCCACAAACTATCCCAAGTAGAGAAAAACACTATTGCAATAAATCAGGTGTGAACTCACTTTTCTTTATGTCGGCCACAATTTTATTTTTTTCTATTTTTCATGTTTGTCAAAATTTTGACAAAATTGATAGTTGACATTTTGACAAAACCTAGGTTTGTCAAAATTTTGACGAACGTCAGGGATAAACTTTCAAAAAATTGAAAATTACTCATCAAATTTTACAAGCACCTGACGATACATCAAATTATACATATTTCGTTGGATTTTACAGTCAAATGAGTTAGTGACTTAGTTTGAAAAAGCTAATTGTAAGCAGTTGTTTGGCTTTACCCAATCAAAATTAATCATCTGGAAAGGCATCCAACCTTTCAATGGGCTCCACCATCTATTAAGCACTAAGGAAAACCCTACGTGTCAACCTCCCTACTTCCCTATTGAGAGATGGGAGGTAGAGGTGGGTCCCCCATGTGATGGTGGGGAGAAATCCAGATCAACCCACATCATCCATCCTCAATTGTTGATGTCTTTCTAATGGAGTACTTGCTTCCCTTAAATCCTAGTGGGTCCCTCTGACAAGAGACGCATGTCCTCCACCCGCTACCCCATGATATTATTTTAATGCACAATAAAATCAGATGGGGAAGTGGGGAATGACCTAGATGCAACCGTGTCATTCAATCTCCACCATTGATCTATTTCAACCCATTTTCTGTTGACCTTCAAATACATCGGGCCCACCACTACATAAGGACATGTGGCACTTGCTCGCTAGCTCGTAAGATTATTTTAATGGGAAATAAAAGTGAGTGGGGGCATAGGGAGTGGTCGGGATTTGGTCCTCCATATCCAATGACTACTTTAGCATTTTATATCTACATGTGCACATAGTTAGTAACTTAATATATTTCCACTACTAAGTAAATGAAAAATGGGTACATAAGACTTAAGATCAAGACTTTATGCTGATGCTTGGAAATATTAAACTCAAAATTAGGACCCGATTGGTGCACAGGCACCCAGGTCTTCATGCCCAAAAGGGGTCAAAATTTGATCTTTTTTTTTATTTGATTCATTTGTGTTTGATTTGGTTTTAGTTCATTAGGTGTGCATTAGGGTCTAGGTGCAAAAATATTGTAATGTTGCACATTATTATCAATGCAACTTTTACACTTTTTGTCATAATGAGGTATAATGATGTTTTGTTAACTCCTTAACAAAAAATATGGTTGGAGGTAGTTGGAATATAATTTTAAATGCTTTAAAAATACTTGTGTGGTCGAATACAATAGTTTCTTGATGGAGTTTGGAGGTTGAGGCAAGTAAAACAATTCTATTTCTGCATTTTTTGAATATTTTTGCTGCTAACATGCAAAGTAAAAGTACTAATTGTACGGAATCCATTTCAACCTAAAAAAAATTGGAGGTTGTTTTAATGTGAATTATCTTTCTTTTCCTTTTTTTGGCATCAATTTTTATTTGGTATTTTGAGAGTTATGACCATTTTTGTAAAAATTGCATAGAACTGTCCTAGGGTTACCAATTTTGGGAAAAATTGCATAACTTTTATTTCCACCATTATATCTTCATAAAAAATTGGAGAAAAATTCCTTAATGGTATTATCTACAATATTACTGGAGCAATTGGCCTCATTTGGTTTTCTGTGAAATTTATGAATGACAGTTTGTTGTATTTCACAGTGAAAATTCTGAGTGTTCTTGCTTTCCTATGACTTTCACCACGTTACAGTATAGTTTTGTATGGACTTCTTATGTTTTAAAACTTGTTGTATATTGTGATTCTATGTTTCCTCTAAATCCTACCTTTTGAAGCACTTAATTTCATTAATATTTGAGCATTTTATAACAAATTTACTAAAACTGGTCAAAAACCCTTGGTTAACTACCTTGAAGGGATGAAAAATGCAAAACCCACCATTCCTCCAGTGAAACCTCATGAACTTGGTGGAATGAATGGGGTTAAGTTATTTTTTTTTTCTACAAAATTTTAGGATCAGGGGATGGAATTGAGTGCAATTTTGGCGATGCCCTAGCCTAACTAACCTCATGTATTAGGCATCAAAAGTACATATGGATTAGGGTTTGTGAAAGAAATCTTGGAAGATTGTTGAAATTGATTTGGAAGGTCTTGGAAGACACCACATGACATATCCGAGCTATTGGAATGAAGGTTTGAAGTCTAGAGTTGGGAAACCTTGTTGGGACCTAGTGAAACAAGCCTAATTAGGCCTAGTTTCAAGTGTAGCAACAAATTTTTGGATTTTTCATTCCAAAACAACCACCCATAATTTTTTAGTATGTTTTAGAACTTCCAAATGGGTATCCAAAAAAACTTTTATATTGTTGGTATGAATTTTGGTTTGAAATTTATGGTGGAGAAACCTTGTTTGCTTCCCTACAAAGCCTAGAGGTAGTTTGTGAAGGAAATCACTTTGTTTGGTGTGTAAATACTTTGGAAAAGGGTTGATTGAGTTAGTTTTTATTGTGAGATCCCTTGTTCTACATAAAATTGGTATTAGAGCAGTTATAAGGATGAAATATTTTGTGATATTATGAATTTGGATGTATGTCTCATTATGTTTGGAAGGTTGTGGCATTATAACAGTGTAGCAAAGTATAACAACAAAAAAAAACATGAGTTGAGAAACAATGGGATGAAATATGTATTAAAAAACTTGAAGGATGAGTGCATAGCAATTGAAATCTTGTTAAGTGAAGAGAGTACAACAATATGAGGCAAGGACAAATAAGGTAATGGATTAGGTTGATAAGTCCAAATAATGACTCATTTTTGTTAGGATTTATCATAAGTTTGTTAGTATTACTATGGTGTTTTATCACCTAGTTACTAAGACTTTCTATGTTATTTCCCTAAACTTATGAACTATGGAGATGAACTTATTCCTACAACTTTTAATGATATTATCTTGCTATGTGATATATCTATATTAATTTGCATGTGATTGAATGAATGTTATCTTAAGGTGATTATGGATATACAATTATCTTGTGCACACTAATGTTATAATGAAGGTTCAAATAAAGATGCAGATGTAAATGGAGCTTGCAAGGTGGAAGAAGTTTATGCTAGCTATCTGATTGTTGAAGAAGTCAAAAAAGAGATGGACATTAATGAAGTCGATAGTTGGAAACTTCCAACTCATGTGGAAGATAACTTTAATGGCCATGTCTATTAGTTGAGACAGATGTAGGAGGTATTGTTATGCTAAATTTGCATTGAAGCAAAACTAGTTTGACCAGATCTTGTGCATGCATAACCTCCTTCCTCTTTTTCATGCTTTTAATAAATGGCATCCTCCTAATATGTTGGAGTCGACTGCCTTGTTAGTTAAGTTAGTTAGGAGCTTTCTTTCTATAAATAATGATTAGATGCTCCTCTTCAAGAAGTTGAATGTTCTGATATTGTACTTGCATTTTCAAGAAATATAGTTATGTTGTTGCTACTATGTAATCATGTTTTCAATGAATAAAATGATATTTTGATTGGTTGCATCTGAGTTAGTTTCAAGGAAAATCACCCAAGGGGGGCCACTTGTTGAGAATTCCATCCATTTAGTTTAGTCATTACTTTTTTGTTCAACAAATAGTTATAGTTTTAACACTTGTCTATTCCTGCAACCACTGGAATTTCATTATGTGTTTGTTCCTATGGCCAAGACAGACAAAGTAATTTCCTATCTATTTGCTGAGATTTCTATTTCTGTTATGCATTTTAGTTCAATCTAGTTGTTGATTTATGTTCAATACTTATGCTACTTCCTTTTAAGAATGTCACTTTCAGTACTATTTCCTTTATAGTTATAGGATAAAGATGGCTACAATTGAGTCCTAGTGCATATACAATGCTGACCCATTTCAAGTTCACATTCCTGGGTTGATAATGAAATGAACCTTCATGATGAGTAAGATAGCTACTTAGTGCAGATATCCAATATTTGAGTAATAGCTTTAAGGGCTTAGTTATTGAACCATTAGAGGAGAGCAACAGAGGTAACACATTTTGAAAGCCACATGATGTTTGAAAAATAAATGGAAGAATTTTCTTTTGAATTTTCTTAAACTAATGAAATTAATGGTGGCATTGATGTTGAAGTGGGTGATGCTTAGGAAGAAGAAGAAGAGACAAAAAAATAAGTTGTAGAGGACTCAAGGATAGTCCAAAGAGAGGAGAGAGTCATGGAGGATAAGGAGATGGTATGGTTCTCAAGAGAAGAACTAAGAGTTGAGAATGTTGATGTTAAGGAGAATGGAAGAATGGATGAGCAATTCAAAAATGAAAATGAATGGTTGTGTAAGGTTGAGGTGAAGCCAAATATTTTGGAGAATCACGAAGAGAAAAGAATGTGTGGAAAACAACATGAGGTGGATGAAGAAGTGAAGTATGAAGAAGAAGAATACGCTTTCTTTAATATGTTTGTTTCATGTGTAGGTAACAAAGACAAAGTGGATGAAAGAGAATAACTTTACAATTGCAGTCCAAGGTCAAGCTAGAACAAGAACAAAAGAAAAAGCACATGGCTACATTGTACCAAGTTGGTCTTGTCGCAAGAAGCATGTTGATGGACCAAAATTCACAAGTGTACCAGTTGATACAAATATATTTGATATCTAGGAAAAAAGAAACAGTGCACACATGCAAAGGAACTGGAAGACAAGAAAAAAGATTCCTATTTGTGGTGGACCTCAAATTTTCACTTCCCTAGGAGTATGGAGCATGGGAACTCAGGTCTTCATGCCCAAGAGGGGTCAAAAGTTGATATTTTGTTTAGTTTGAGTCATTTTCATATAATAAGGTCTTCTAATACTATTTCATGTGTGTTTGAGTCGGTTTTGGGTCATTAGGTGTGAGTTAGGGTCTAGGTGCAAAAATATTGTAATGTTGAACATTGTTGTCAATGCAACTTTTGTACTTTTTGTCATAATGAGGTATAATGATATTTTTTTAACTCTTTAACCACAAATATGGTTGGAGGTAGTTTTAATATGATTTTAAATTCTTTAAAAATCCTTGTATGGTCAAAGAGAATGGTTGGTTGATGAAGTTTGGAGGTTGAAGCAAATAAAATAATTTTATTTCTACATTTTCAAAACATTTTTGTTGCTAACATGCAAAGTAAGGATTATAAGACCTCCATTTTGACCTAAAAAAAATTGGAGGTTTTTTTAATGTGAATTACTTTCTTTTCCTTTTTGTGGCATCAATTTTCATTTGGTATTTTGAGAGTTATGGCCATTTTTGTAAAAATTGCCTCAAATTGTCCCAGGGTTACCAATTTTGGGAAAAATGGCATAACTTTTGTTTCCACCGTTAGATCTTCATAAAAATTAAAAATAAATAAATTTAATAGTGTTATATACAATCTTACCAGAGAGATTGGACTCATTTGTTGTTGTGTGAAAGTTATGAATGATAGTTTGTTGTATTTCACAGTGAAAATTTTGAGTTTTCTTGCTTTCCTGTGACTTTCACGATGTTGTAAAATTTTGTACAGAATTTTTATGGCCTAAAGCTTGTTGGATATTTTTATTATGTGTTTCCTTTAAATCCTTCCTTTTGAAGCACTTAGTTTCATTAAGGTTTGAGCATTTTATAGCAAATTTACTAAAACTAGTCAAAAACCCTTAATTAACTACCTTGAAGGGAAGAAAAATGCAAAACCCACCATTCCACCAGTGAAACCTCATGAAACCTGGTGGAATGGATGGGGTTAAGTTTTTTTTGGTGTCTACAAACTTTCAGGAGTAGGGGATGGCGTTGAGTGCAATTTTCGTGATGCCATAGCCTAACTAACCTCATCTATTAGGCATCAAAAGTGCATAGGGCTTAGGGTTTGTAAACTACATAGGAAGATTATTGAAATTTATTTGGAAGGTCTTGGAAGACACCACATGACATGTCAGATCCATTGGAATGAAGGTTTGAATTCTAGAGTTGGGAAACCTTGTTGGGACCTAGTAAAACAAGCCTAATTAGGCCTAGTTTCACGCATAGCAACAATTTTTTGGCTTTGCCATTCCAAAAAAATAACCTCTATTTTTTGAGTATGTTTTAGAAATTCTAAATGGGTATCCAAAACAACTTTTACATTGTTGTTATGAGTTTTTTCTTTAATTTATTGTGGAAAAATCCTGTTTGTTTCCCTATAAAGCCTAGAGGTAGTTTGTGAAGGAAATCACTTTGTTTGGTGTGTAAAGACTTTGGAAAATAGTTGATTGAGTTAGTTTTGATTGTGAGATCCCTTTATCTACATCACCAACAAATACTTTGATGAATTTCAACCCATATTAACATAAGACAGTATTTTCAATAAAATGGTGAGTGATGACTGGGATTGCTAGGACCTTAGGACCAGTAAAAAGATGGATGTAAAGGCATAATACATGACTTAAATGACTGGGAATCAGTGATAAAAGGTCAACATAAAATTAGAATGCTTGCAAGGATTAAGACTTAAGGGTTTTTAGAAAGGGTTTAGCAACTCAAAAACCCTAAGGCATGAAAATAGGTGAAACCCTAAGCTCTAGGACATGAAATAACTAGATTTTTGCAAAATTCATAAGTGGAACACAAAGAACTTTAGGGGTTCCACCAATGGCTCCTATTGGGGATGTCAATTCTTCCAGAATAGAGTGAGATCACAGAATCTAAGGTTGAAGTAGACCAAGCACAAGGACCAAAAATCAAGGATTACTTGCACAAGGGAAGAGGACTAGACTCAAACCAAACCAACATATATACAAAATTTACATGATTGTACAAAGTATACATTGAAAAGAGCATGTTTCAAGAGAAATATGGCTTCAAGAACTATCCATGTACTAGCAGTTCAAGAAGTTAACCTGTTACGTTTTGGAGAAAGCATGAGTCTTGTTCGTGTGTGTTTGATACTAGATAAGGGCCTAACTATAGTGCCTCAAATTTTCCATGCTTTCCCTTATCTCAAGCTCTTGCATTTGACATAAAAATCATACTTCCAACTTCAAATTTATTGGGAGAAGCTTTATTGCCATGCAAGTACTTAACTTGTAGCTGCATTTTGGCATTCTGGTCATGAGCTTTTCTTCTAGTTTCATTTAGTTGTATAAGATTATCAATCCTTTGTTTTATATCATCACAGATATTCTCATCATACTCCTACACAAACTTGTACATACTTAGAAGATTATTTTGAGGAAGTCTAGCATCCAAACCATAGACTAGCCAAATGGTGAATGTACAGTAGCATTCTTTATTGTAACCCTATCAACCCATAATGCAAGTAGTAACTTTGAGTCCTAGGCCTTCTTATTCTTCTCAATCACTCTTTTGATGATTTTCATTAAACTCTTGTTGCTAGATTCAGCCTAACCATTCCATTGAGGATGGTAAGGGGAAGAGTAATAAATTCATTTTCCATGTTTATAACAAAATTCCTTGAACTCTTCTAACCTAAAACACATAACATTATTAGAAATGATCTTCTCTGGAACTCCAAATCTAACTAGAATGTTGTTCATCAGAAAGTCTATCACAACTTTACTTGTTACCTTCTTTGTGGGGATTGCTTCCACCCACTTTGTGGAATAATTAGTTGCAACAAGGATCCATGATTGCCCCCAACTAGATTTGTCTGATATCTCACTAATGAAGTCTATACCCCACTGTTGAAAAGGGTCCAGAACTGAAATAGGTCTAAGTGGGAAACTTACTGAGAACTTCAACTACCTTGCAAATATCTTGCAAGCATCACAAGTCTTAACAAACTTTTGGGCATCTTTAAAAATAGTGGGCCACCACAATCCCACCCTTAAAATCTTATGGGCAATTGTCTTAGCCATATAGTGGCTACCACATACTCCACTGTGCATTTCTTGCAAAAGTTCTAATGCTTGTTTTCCATCCACACATTTGAGAAAAACACCATCTTGGCTTCTCCACCACAGTTCATTATCAATAATAACATACTAAATGGCATGCAATTTTAAAGTTCTCTTCTCATTTCAGCCATACCTTCAGGGCATTGCATGGTTTTCAAATATTGAACAATTCGCCTATACCAACCACAAGTTTGCATATCAAAGATTGGTGCAACATCAATACTCTCAACTTTATTTACTTGATTTTCCTCCAAGTTATCTCAACCATTAGCTTAGCTAGACCTTTTCCTCTCACTAAATTGGTAATCTGATAATCAATGTTAAACTCTTAGATCTTGTTGATCCAACTGCACCTCCTACTTGTATTTTCTTGTTGAGTGAAGATGTCCTTCACAGTAGCACTTGGCACAAAGGCTATGACTGTAGCTCCCATTAAGTAGGTTTTAAAATTATTTAAAACTTTGACTAAAGCACATGATTGTTTCTTAGTCATTTCATATTTAAGTTTTGCAGCTTGCAAAGACTTTCTAAAGAATGCAATAGGTTGTTCAAAGCCTTCATCATTATTTTGCAACAACAAAACAACAATAGTATGGAAAGAAGTAAAGGATAAAATATGCATTGGTTTAGAAAAATTAGGAGATTTTAACACCAGAGTCTCTTTGATAGCCTACTTTATGCTCTTGAATGCCTAACTAGGCTCCTCACTCCAAACCACCTTTTCTCCCTTCTTTAACATCTTAGAGACAGGTCTTGTGATCTTAGAAAAAATAGTAAAAAAACTTCTCAGGAAATTGATTTGACCAAAAAATGCTTGGATACCTTTTGCATTTTTTGGTTGTAGAATCTTATCTATGGCAACTACTCTCTTTGGATCAATTCTTAACCCATCTTTAGACATAATGTGGCCCAGTACCTTACGTTCCTTCACTCCAAACACACATTTTTTAGGATTTAAAGAAATACCATACTCAAGTGCTTTCTTGAACACATTCTCCAAATGCATACAATGATCTTCCTCCTTTTTACTATATGCAGTCAAGTCATATTGATACACTACTAGAAATATTTCTATGAAATCAAAAAATGCCACATCCATGGCTCTCTAAAAATTAGCCCCTAAATTTGTTAGTCCAAATGGCATCCTAACATAGACATAAGTTCCCCATGGAGTTTTTATATCTATCTTATATTGGTTAGATTTGTTAATAACTACCTAATTGTAGCATGAGAATCCATCCATCATAGATATCAACTCATAGCTAGTTACCTTTTGTAACATGGCTTCCATGTTTGGAAAAGGATAATTATCCTTTAATGATGACACATTCAAGTTTCTAAAATCAACACAAAGTCTAATGTTACCATTTTTCTTTTTGACTTGAACAAGGTTTGAAACCCAAGTAGAACACCTAATGGGCTTGATAATCCCAACATCCCTTAACTTCAAAAGCTCTTCTTACATTTTAGGTTGCAAAGTGGAATTTATTGGCCTCTTCTTTTTTTGAAAGGCATGGCATTCAACTTCAAAAGTATTTCATGTTGAAATAATTCCTCTTTGTAAGCTTTTAGATCATCATAAGACCATGCAAATACATGTCTATATTTTCTCAGTAGAGCAATCAACATTTCCCTAACTTGGGGTTTCATCTTCTTCCCAATATACACCTTCTTGGGAGCATTCTTTGTTCCAAGATTAACTTCCTCTAAATCCTCTTTATGGGTGGATGTTTACTTAGCATTATTCCTATCAGGGCCATAAAATACCCTCTATAATGCTACCATTCCTTTGAGAATCTTGTTAGTTTTCAATTGGATAATTTCATTCCAAAATATAGTTTCCTTACCATCCACTTCTTCCACAAAGGAAACAAAATCAATTTCTTGACCCTCATATTCATCAATACATTGCAAAAATTTCAAGATATCATCATCATCATTAAAAAAATTTGAATTCTTGATATTTTCAAGAACTAAGGGTTTAACCTGTACTTCAACTTTTGAAATTTCAACAAATGTAATATCATTTGGTAAGAGGGCAATGTTAGCAAGTAAATATGCTACCCTATTGTTACCCATGTCAAACCAATCAATGCCAAATACATCAAACTCTTCGATTGAATCCCATACAACATTCCTATACTTCCTTAATTTAGTGTTCTTTGATACATACTTCCCTCTAACCTAAGAAACTACTAGTTCCGAGTCTCCAATAATTCTTAACTTTTTATTTCCATGTTTCTCAGCTAACCTCAACCCTAGCAATATGGCCTCATATTTTGCTACATTATTTGTGCTAAAAAATTGCAATTGAAATGAGAACTTCAAAGTCTTAACACTGGGGGATATAAGTATTACCCATGCACCAGCTCCATCCTTTGAGAAAGCTCCATCAAACATCATATTCCATAAGTCGTCATTGTTAGCTTGCTACAACACTTCTCTCTCCAGAGGTGCAGGTTGCTTTTCTTCCTCTTCTTGTAACTCTTCAATTCTATAATTATCCATACTAGTTTCTACAAAATGAATTATATCTACCTCTCCCACAAACTCAATGATATGTGGAGCTCTTGGTTCCCTCACAAGTTTGATATCCTTTCCTTTGATGGGAAAATTTGCTAAAAACATATCACATTGCATGCTTCCTCCCATGTAGGCACTCCACTTTCTTGATAACAACATGCCATAATTGTGTGGGATATCCACCACAACTATGCTCATGAAAAAATCCTTATTAGGGAAAACAACTAATTTGTATGGGACATCTTTTATAACTCCAATAACTGGGACTTCTCTGGAGTCCATGGCATAACACTTGACATCTGCACAATTAACTTTCAATCTGATTTATTTCATTATCTCTACCGACATAATGTTTGATGAAGCTCCCAAATCAATCAGACAATTTTTAAGTAGCTTACCATCAACGGTTAAAGTTACATAAAAGGGATCAATATTATTTGGACATGTTGTAATGGTACTACCCAAATAAATATGAGGGATCTCACTAATATCTCCCTCAATTATCTCATCACTAACTTGATTTTCACTCACTTCAGGCTGAGCAATCACCTTCTTTCCTTTAGAGGCCTTAGTGGCACCATTGATAAGGGCCACTTCCTTCTACTTGTATTCATCAATTCTCATCATTTCCATTAAAGGGATGGTCAACTTCACTTGAGAGAAAAGCTAGAATATATCAACTAAATTATACTTTGGAAATTCATAAGGAGTTATAATCTATTCCTCCACTTGAATCTTTTGTTGCTCAACATTTTTCTTCTCATGTTTCTTCTAATGATCATCTTTTGATATATGAGTTTTTTCTTTTACAACAGAAGAAGAAATTTCACTAGACTTCTTGGTTGTAGTATCGTTTTTGGCCCAAATTCTTTGTCCCTTACTTTCTTTAGCTTTTTCCAATTCTTTGGATTTAGCTCCTTTATTCTTTGCATTATGTTCATTCATGAACATGCTACCGAGTTTTCCTTTATCACAATTAACAACCCTACTTCTCAGGTTGTGAGTATTCCTAGCTTGTTCCACCAAAACTGCAGTCATATGCTTATACTCTTCATCAAAAGGTCTTCTTAAAGATACATACTCTTCCTCCATTTCCATAGCAAAAATATTATCCTCAATGTCTTCATCTTCATCCAGGAAAATTTGCTGATGATATGAGTCTTACTTTTGTCTTTAGAAATCAACATCAAGTTCCCATGACTCATCTTCTAAGGAACAATCATCATCAACAAAATCAGATCTATGCATAAGTACATTGATTTCAGTATCGTTTTCTTCCATTGGCTCATAATCATCTGATTTAGCTTGCTCTTCTTCAAATTTCCTTGCCACTAAACATGTTTGAGAGGCATGTGGTAACTGGAAGAGAACAGACCAAGGTGTTTCCTTAACAAAATTAACTAATTTTTTTTTCAAAGTATCATAAGGGACCATATTTTGTGCATTCTTCTTATTTTTGGGAATTTTCTTTCCATTATGACAATTAGTATTATATGGATGGTCTTTCAACTGAGGAGGTCTCTCATTCTTGTAATAGTTGGAATTTTCATTTGAAAGACCCTTTTCTTGCTTAGCAAGTCTATAACTTAGGTCCTTCATGGTACTAGCAATTTTGTCAATCTTATCCTCAAGAGAGCCCCCTTTTGCTCTAGATGTTTTATCATCTCTCTTTGGATTCTTAAAAAATTTCACATCATCTCTCCTTTCAGCCTTTCCAATTTCTCTATTGATATTGTCAATGTGGATTGCCATCTTGATTGCTTCCCTTAATGTTTGAGGATTCTTATCTAGCAGGAAATAGCTCATCTTTGCATTGCAATAGTTTACTAGAGATACACTATCATTTAATCTTAAATGAGGTGGAAATCTATTCATGGCCTTTTGAAACCTTACATTAAAATCAACTATGACCTTATTTGAGCATTTTGAGATATTATTAAATGGATCCAAGAGGAACCTTGAATCAATCTTGTCACTGTAATCCTCTCTGAATAATCTCTTGAACTCCTCCCAAGAACCAATACTCTCAGCAAGGAGTCCTCTCTACCATTCTTTGACATTCTCAGTGGGTGATTACATGAAAAACTTCATCATCACATCCTTAGCTTCTACCTCAAAGTCATCCATTGCATTAGCAAATTCCTTCAAGTGGTCTTCACCACTTAATGCATTATTACCAGAGAATTTCACTAAGGAATATCTGATGTTATCAGGAAGTTGGTTAGGATACCCAAGAATTCTAGTAAAACACAATTGTTGGTATATATCAACCCGCATTAGTCTCTTGGTGAACCGATCTCTTTGATTATTCCTAGGCTCATTATCTTCTTGATCACTAGATTGATCATTACCCTTTCCATTTCCATCTCCACCATTACCACCACCTCCATTCTTCTTTCCACACCCATTACTTACTTCTCCATCATCAAAACATGTATTCTTATTTTTATGATTTCCTCCACCTCCACCACCTTGATATCCACCACCACCTCTACTAGGAGTATGTCCTTTAGACTTATTCTTATGTGAATCAAGGTTAGTGTGTCCAGAGCTTGAAGCTACTAGATCAGGTATATAGATCTTAAGGAAATAGATCTTTCTTGCCATCTTTGCATTTGTAGCCTCAATTTCATCTTTCTTCAAGTCTTGCTACAAATTTTCATTCTCTAGTTGCAATCTCAACATCTTAGGATCAAGGGGTGCATTAGATGAAATGGAATTTTTTTGAACATTCTTGGTGGATGCATTAGTGGATGAAGTATTTGTATTTGTATTGGTGTTTGTATTGAAGGTAGTTTTCTTATGCTAGTCAATGGGCTTCTTCCCATGATCTACAAGTTGTGATTGCTTAGTAGCAGCAAATGGATCTAAGGTTTTAGTGGCTGCAATAGATGTGGTATAAGTATTTGCAATAGAGGTTCCCATTGGAATGGTTACCTTAGGAGGGTTAGGAGTTGTGTAAGCAGCAAGTCTAAAAGCACTTTCAAAAATTTCCTTCTGCTTTGCAACTTCTTTCATCTTCTTAATTCTTCTCTTTTGAGCATCTCTTTCAAGAATTTTAGCTTTAATCCTTTCCTCTCTCTTCTTCAACTCTTTTTCTTGTTTCTCTTTCAATTCCTTGAGTCTACTTTCTTCTTCTTCCTTAAGTATGAGTTCTTGCTCTTCCAAGGATTGCATATCTTTTTCTATATCCTCTCCATCTTCCAAGACATCTCCAGACTCACTTGGATTAGGAGTATAGAAGGTAATATTAGCTGGTTCTCTTTAAGGGGGATGGTGCAATGGTACACTAGGGGATTCACCCCTTGGCTTGAAGTTACCATCATTAAATATAGATCTACCTCTAGGAGTTGAAGGATCTAAAAAATTATTATCCTTCTCCCAGAACTCCCACCTATCTTCTTCTCTTGACATGTCAAGGTCATTCTCAAAAGCTTCCTCAGTGGGAAAAATTCCCTCATTTACCTTAGGCACCTCAACTTCATGTGTCTCTTCATTAAAATTTGCATTATTTTCATTATTATTTAAAATAGGAGATGCATTAGTAGCAATTTCAATGGAATTACTTGATTCAACATTTTTTTGTATCTAGGTTGGTTGCTCATCCTTTAAAAGCTTAGACTTTGGCTTCTACTCAAGATAATTATTCATGTAGCTTCTGGTCTCCCTCATGATGTCAATTTTTCTTTTTGAATTCTCCCTCTCACTCTCTCTTTGAGAACTTAATCTTGCACTGACATAAGAGAATTTAGAGTTGCCACCCAAGATATTGGGAAATAGAAATTGATTACACTTTGGAGTTACACTTGCAATCTCAAAGAAGAATTTGAACATAACCTGACATGAAATAGAGAAAGGAACCATAATTTGATGCATAAAAGTGGACTAGACTAGACTTGATGAGAATTAGAACAAATTGTTCTCCAAGCAATGAAGAGCAATAAAATACTTGACTCTAACTGTACCAGATTTGACCTAGAGATGTTGGACTAGAAATGTGCCCAACAGAGTCACCAATTTGTTGGTTAATTTTTGAAAACCAAACTTAATCTCATGCATTATCTATTAATTTTCCATAATTCAATGGTCAATAATGGTGAGGATTGGCCAATGAATAGATACAAGCTTGCTAGGCTTGACCTCTACACTTCGACCTCTATGAAACCCAAGAGGGTAATCCTAACAATGTTTGAATTGATACTCTTGTGCCAAATTACCAATAACATTGTAAATAATAGATACATTCCTACTAGTTGCAAATAGACATAATTCTTCAAGAATTTGGTCGATCCTTTAATAAACTACTGTCTAAAAGCAAGGAATGAGTAGATCTCACACAACTTTGCAACAATTAATAGTGTGTAAGTGATTTTTAATATGAATTTGTTCTCTGACAGGTATGACCGAGTCAATTGATTTCAAAGATGACCAAATTAATAGAACAATGCCTTATCCATGGGTGATAGACTCATATTTGCAAAAAATTGTAATACATCAACAATTAAATCCAACATTTAAATACTATTGTTATATTGATTTGCAATACACAACTCAATACATCTAGAACACAAACTACTTAGTGATCCTAATACCCCATCACACATATATATGATTTCATAAAAGCATTTAATTAGTTCCTTGAACTAAAGCAAAAACAAAACCATATATTCAACCAAAGAGATTGAAGACAAATAAAAGATCATTGACCATTCTATTCATGATTTGTGCAACAAAATAAATGGGAGATAAACTGTTCTAGAATTTGTAATTCTAATTTATATGCCCATTGTTGTTGTAAAACTAAATTCGCACCCAAGTCTTAGAACTATTTTGTTCCTCTATGCTTGAATTTACAAAATTGATCTTAACATGAGCTCGAATGCTTAATCATCAAAAGACCCATGTAATTGGCCTTGAATTACCATTTATAGAAACATTGGAGCAATAAGGTTCGAGCCAAATTATGATTTCAGTCACATTTTACTTTTGACATTCATTTGCATTTCAATTTCAAAACCTCCCCAAGCGGTTATATTTGTACTTTGTAGAAAGTGGGGAAAGCACATAAGACAAAATTATTTCCATTCATAGAAGAAGATTTACCCGCCTTCCAAAAGGCATATTTTGTCATTGTAGTAGCATCAAAACCTATCATCCACGTTAGCATCTAGGACAAAAAATCCAAACTAGGACTCTATTTCTACAATGGTTCATCATCTTCAAAATCAGAATATGCATGTCACCTTCATGATTTTGTTGAAACTGGAGAATTTATCTTGCCATCATCAGAGTCTTCTTGAACTTCAATTGTAAGAAGATATTGGGCATATTCTGGATCAGTTTTTTCCTTATCACTCATAATTTTCCAAATATTCCATGGCAACATCAGGTTCCCCCATATAAGAATCATAAGCCGTGTGGTCCTTATCCTTTTTCTTTTTCTTCTCAAATGGACCAGCCTTATCATCCCTTTTGTGCCTATCCAACATGTTTTTCCTATAATCATCTTCAGTAATACCCTCGGTTTCACCCTCCATGGAAAAAATTATCTTCTTTGCCCCTGACCTCATAGATTTCTCAGGTATGTCTAGCTAAATTTTAGGTGTGTCATCTTGAGTTATAGACCTCTTAACCCTCTTGTGTTTGGGATTCCTCTTTGGTTGGAGGGAAGAAACACTAGGTTCACTCATTTTCTCATTATAATAGACCTAGGATTTATGAATTTCTACTTACAAAAGAGTCTCACTAGTTTATGCTCTTAGGAAAAAACTTGCAGAACAAAAAACCTCCCGGACCACACACAATTCTTACCAATTCAATGGAATTTGTAAATTAACAAACCCTTGCAAACCCTAAGTACCTAAAGCTTACAAAACTTTCAAAAATTCCCCTAATAAGCTAATTTCTTCAAATCCTTTGTAACTATTTTCTTGAGCTCTTCACACTTTCTTCTCTGGCTCTAGATTGATTCTTCAACTCTTGACAATTGAAATTATGAAAGAAAATGGATAACAACCCTCTTTATGTTGAATGAATGAAGTGTGCCGACCATTAATGTTCAAAAGAAAGCTTGCACAAGCAAATTGACAACCAACCTAACAATTGATCGTGCAACAAAATGAATTGACAAATGATCTAGATTGAGTCAACTTAGCTTGAAAATGTTGACTATAAGCAATCATTTGCCTTTACCCAATCAAAATAAATCATGTTTAAAATCCTTCAACCTATCTATGGGCTCCACCATTTATTAAGTGTTAAGGAAAACCCTATGTGTTAACCTCCCCATTTCCTCATTGAGAGATGGGATACAGAGGTGGGTCCCCCACGTGATGGCGGGGAGTGGTCTAGACCAACCCACGTCATCCATCCTCAATTGTCGATGTCTTTCAAATGGAGTGATTGCTTCCCTTAAATCCTGGTGGGTCCCTTTGACAAGTGACACATATCATCCACCCGCTACCTTGTGATATTATTTTAATGCACAATAAAATTAGACGGGGAAGTGGGGAACAACCTAGATGCAGCTGTGTCATTTAATCTCCACTGTTGATCTATTTCAACCCACCATTTGCTGACCTTCAAAGACATTGGGCCTACCACTGCATAAGGACACATGGCACTCGCTCGCTAGCTCGTAAGATTATTTTAATGGGAAATAAAAGTGATTGGGGGTGTGGGGAGCGGTTAGGATTTGGTCCTCCAGATCTGATGACTACTTTAGAATTTTATATTTGCACGCACACATGGTTAGTAACTTAAGATGGGGCCACTACTAGGTAAACGATAAATGGCGACATAAGACTTAAGAATGAGACTTTAGAGTAACGCTTGGAAATATTAAACCCAAACTTAGGACCCAAAAAATACTTTGATGAATTTCAACTCTCATTAATATAAGGTAGTATTTTCAATAAAATGATGGGTGATGATTGGGATTGCTAGGACCTTGGGACCAATAACAAGACAGATGTAAAGGCATAAGATGTGACTTAAACAACTAGGAACCAATGATAAAAGGTCAACATCAAATTAGAATGCTTGCAAGGATTAAGACTTAAGGGTTTTTGGAAAGGGTTTAGCAACTCAGAAACCGTAAGGCATGAAAACATGAAAAACCCTAAGCCTTAGGACATGAAAATAACTAGATTTTTGTAAAATTCATAAGTGGAACACAAAGAATTTTCAAGGTTCCACCACTAGGGAGGACCCATTTTCCCATGGGAAAATGGGTTCCAAGTACCTATACCTAGAACACACATTGCCCAATGTGAAGTGTTTTTATTAGGCATTAATTATTGTTGGGTTTCCCCTTCAGAAAATGTAATTTAATAGGAATGTAAATGAATTAAAGGGATAATTAAGGCCTAACTAAACTCAATTTAATTAAGAGGGACCAAATAAGTGTGTAAATGTAAAGGGGTACTTTTAACAACACTAAATTAGGGCATTGTAAAGTCCATTTAACTAGGAGGGCACAAATAATTGAGAAAATGTAAAGGGTTACATTTTTCTACACTATAGTTGTATATAAAAAATTTGTATGACAATAGTATTTCAAATCTGAATATACTACCAAGTTCAAAGCTAGATTTTATCCTACAATGTAATCTTCTTATCATTTATGAATAAAATCTCATCAATGATTATTTTGTTCATCTATAGTCTTTCCTATGTATGAATGTTTCTTTTATAGCTTTTACTCAAACATTAAATCAAATATTATTTTGAGAAATGCTAAATTCCATGAATGTTTATAGGGATTAGTATGTAGAATTGGCTTTAAATTACAAAAGTGTGATAGTGTAATGTATTGTTGTAGTGATTTATGAACTAGGAGAAAATACTATTGTGAAAAATTTATTTACATCTATCTTAACTTCGTTGCCTAGGTTAAGGTACCAGTCTCTTTGAATTTGTGTTTGATTCAACTCCTTGATCAATCAAATTCAAAATCAAAATGAATTTCCCTTTCTACGGTAATTTATTCACTTAATTTTATTTCTCATGTTCTCTTACAATGAATGCATTTAAAATCCTGAGAATCTAGCCTATCACTTGAGTTATTTGCAATTCTTTTGCAAATTAGAGAGATTATATCTACTTTAGATAGTATTTGTGAGTAATGGCAAGGAGATCTTAAGAAATACTATATAGGATCACCCTCGTAGGTCTTACATAGCCTAAAGTGAAGAGGAAATGTTAAATCTAGTTTTTCTTGTTCATTGTCCAATCTCTCAAGGAAATTAATTATCTAAATTGGATGTGGATAAGTGTACAAAGATGGTTCCCAAAAAGGGGACTTAAGTGACCACTTTTTTTTTTAATCAAGAAATATTGACCTTGTACGTGAAATTGAGGATAGTTACACTCAAAATTTTGAGATGGAACAAAAAGAAGGTTCAAAGTGCTTCAAGTCTACTTTCTAAACTACTAATTTATTTTTAAAATGGTTGAGATTAAGGGGTTTAAATGAGAGATGTACAAAAATTGGTGCTATTTTTGTCAAAAAAACATAACATAGCAACTCTTGTACAACCCTAGCATGGTGAACTTTTTTTTAGTATTTTTAAAATTGCTATGATTAGAAGTTAGCTAACAGTATGTAGTTGATGCATGATTTTTCTGATAATTTTTTATTGAATATTTGATTTTTTACTAATTTTCGAAGTGGACAATTCTTGAAAAATAGAATTTTGGCCTTGCTACCCCTACAAATTTTGGAAACTAATTGAATTTTTTAAATAAAAAAAAATTGTAGAATGGAATATAGTTTCTAAAAATGTAATTTATTCGAAATTTTGATGAACGGCTAATTTATAACAAAAAAAAACACCAAACACTGCTTTTTTCCAAAAAAGAGACATACAAAGAAAAAAATTATGGATGAAAGGATTAACATTGTCAGAAAGTGAAGAAAATTACATCATTGGATAGCTAAGAGAGAACCTTACATTACCCAGATGTTCAATTTTTTTGATATTGAACCACGTGCAATCCTGGCGATGAGCACAAACCCAATTATGTGAAATATTGTAGAATTTGCAAAAACACATCTCTGGTCATTGGGAATGCCCTCCAAGTCTTTGGGTTGGTATTCCAAGGAAAATACCAATCTGAAGGCTTGGGGATTCCGAAATCAAGATATAACACGTGCGCATTATAACGTGCTAGTTTATATCTTAGTTTTAACATGGTTTTTTTAATTTGTGGGGAGCATGTCTAGCAAAAAAAAATGCGAGTGCATTAGAGCATGCTCGTGTTATGTCTTACTTTATGTTAAATTCTACTCTATTGAATGTATGTTTATATATTTGTATGTTTGTATGTACATGTATGCTTGTATGTGTGTAGTAGAAAAAAGGACCCTTTGCTTGACATGGGAATAATTCATGATAAATTGGACTTAATGAGGTCTTAATCTAGTGTTGTGAGGTATTTTATGCATCCAAACTAGGTCTTGGACCCTTATAAATCGAATAACATACTTGTAATGATGTCTTGTAAAGTGTTGTAAGATGCTTTCACGCTTTTATAGACTTAATGAACCCATTTCTTCCTAATTCAACATTATAAAATGTGTTTAATAACATTATTACATCAATATAGAAGGCTTGTAAAATAAACTTAATCTTAAACTAGTGTTGTAATGTGTCTTGCACATTCACATTGATTCTTATGCTTTTCTAGGCTATGTGGACCTCATTTTAGTGTTGTAAAGTGTACTTAATCACACTTTCACATTGAATTTTGTGTCCCAAGCCCTATTTGACATTCAAATCATCAATAATAGTCCCATATTAACCCATATTGTGCATCCTGAGGCCTAAATTGATCAAATACCTGACAAGGTTTCATTTTAGACCTTATTTCCTTATCTCTTTGCATCTGAGCTATCAAAATAACCCCTGTGGGACCCATTCGCCATGCATGGTGAATCAGCCCCATATAGGTGGGACTCACTCAACACACACCCACTACCATGTGTGGCGAATGCGTCCCATATGGCTCAATTTTGACCTTTGAGCGAGAAAAAAGTGAAATTTGAGTTTAATATTGCTTCATGTCAGCCTATGATGAGGTATTAATGGGTAAAATAGGTGAATTTACTATAAAATAACCTCCCTAAACTCATTTTTACATCCATTAACTTAATTCACATATTCATCCACTAATCTTTCATCTCAAATCAAGCAACTTAGGGTTTTAGCATTGTAAGACATTAATAAAGATCCTAAAGACATTCAAGGGTTGAATCTTCCTCCATTGCTACAAAAATCCAAGATCAAGCATCATGGATATCTAATCAACTCTATTATTGCATGTTTCATTCCATTATTTCATCATTTTGGTTTAATCACCTAAAAGGGGTTTGGCCAAGGAAAACCCCCAAGCCCTAACATTCAACATTTCTCCTTCTTATCTTGTGTGTATGTAGATTTAAGACTCTTAGAAGCTTGGAAATCATTGAAGATAAAATTACAAGGTTTCTCAAGTCTTCTTTTCATTCAACAAGTCAAAATATCAACAAAATCTCATTTTCAGACCTGTAAATCAAAGTTTCAGAAGCAGACACCTGTAGGGCATCAAAGTGTAGATCAGAAGCTTCAAAATCCACCTTTGAAAATGTAGAAATTAAAAAGTGGACTCATTCACCATGGGTGGAAAATGAGTCCCACCCCAAGGTCAGTTTTTGGATTTTTACATTTTTAGATACCCTTTTGTCAGAAATAGGTTATGGTATAGTTTGATAGAATTGGGACAGATTCACCTAGAATGCCGAATGAGTCCCTCCAGGCCTGAAAAATAGCATCAGTAGTATTTCAAATGTGATTTCCAGTCTTCATCAAGGTTCCAGGTGGACACTTTTAGTTTGATTCATTTCTGTTGCATTTTTCCATTCATTTGTAGGTGATTTTGTATTACACAATGTGTTTTCTAACATAGCGTAATCCTTAGATTTTGCATTCATAATAAATCAATTAGTTCATATAACTACATTTAGGACATTTCATTTAGATCATTTAATATCACACATAACATAATTTAAATGAACCCTTAGCATTTTTGGCCCTATCTCTCTCCTTTTAGGTGAAAAACTCTAGAAGAGTTAGAGAAGTCCATATGAACCCAAAAATCTACGGTTTATTTTGCTGAACCTACTTTTCAAAAAATTTCTTGACTAATTTTGGATTCCTTCATCATATATCTATTATTTCATTGACTTTGCATTAGGGTTTGCATTAGTTACTTTACATGTTAGGTTTCAAAAATTTGCATGCATAAAAAGTATATTTAGTTTGCATTTTTGGCATCTAAATTTATGTAACTTTTCTGAAATTTTCAAATTTTCACTTAGGCCTACATCATAACACTTAGAAACTATAAAATTCCCTCAATTTTTTTTGAAAATTCTAAAAAAATTCCATACTGGGACTCATTCGCCACCCTGGGCGAATCAGTCCCTTCTGACCTGTGAAACTACCTTTTATAGAGCTGAAAACCCTATTTTTAGGCTTCTGTTTGGTGCCATTTCATACCTGTATCAGTTGGTTGCATTTCTGTATCATGGATTTCATCAAATCTACCTTAAATTAGCTTGTTTCATGCATGCTTTAAATTTCACATTTGCATTGTCAAATTGTTACATATCATAATCAATCAATTATCATCTAAAAATTGCATTTCATTTCATCCTTTTACATTGCATTTTGAGTTAGCATAGATTTTTCTTTCAAAATGTTAGTTTCAATCTTCTCCAAATTTGCAAAGAAAAATTTAGTTCATAAAAATGTTAGCAGTTCATTCAATGCATTCCCTAGTTATGAAAGTCTCCTAGTGCAAGAGGGTGACATTGACAATGTTAACCTTAAACTCACACCCCCTCCTATCTCTCCTTTTTGTGTGGATGATGTGATATAAAAGCATACAAACATAGATAACTATGAGGATCATATTTGTTATCCCAATACCTCTCCTTTTAGTGATGAAGGTATCTTGGCGAAAGAAGAAACACTCATTGACAATCATGAAGATCTTGTTTGTCCTTCTCATCCCCTTGGGGAAGATATTTTGGCACAAGAGAATGAAATCATAGAAACCTTCTTAAACATCACCTTAACTAATTTCCATTGTGAGGCTAATTTTGAGGAAGATAAGATTATAAATGATGAGGACATGTTTCTCTACAACAACCCTCTTTATGATCCTTCCCCTACTCCTATTTTGGAAGACATTAGGGAACAACAAAATGAAGTCATAAATTATCAGAATAATCACATTTGTTTTTATCCATGTATCTCTCATAGTTGTGATGAAGATACTTTGTTTGAAAACATAACCAATGAGACTCATGAGAATCGTAGTTGTCCCCTTTCACCTAAGGAAAACTTTATTAAGCAAAACAATTCAATCATTGATCATCCTCATACTTGTGATGAAGTCTTTTTAGGAGAACCAACCTTAGAATATCAAGAAAATTTGGTTTGTAGTTCTCCTCACAACCCTCCTCTTAGGAAGGATATCATAATACAAGACAAAAACCACCATAATGATATGGAATCTCACTTGCAAAGGGATGTTAACATTATCCAACCTCAACTCACCCTTTACCCCCCTTCCCATAAGCCTCCACCTCAAAACAAACCCAAATTTACTCTCTACCCACCTTCACACAAACAACAAACTCAACATAAACCTCAACTTATTCTTTACCCACCTTCACATAAACTTCACCCCTCTAACCAACCCTGATACACCCTCCACCCCCCTTAAACCAATGTGTTGCAACAATCTAGTAATGATACTATTTCTCATACATATAACACTCAAAATAATCCGCAACCACCACAACCAACCCAAATATCTCTACGTTTACCTAATCCACCTAGTGCCCCTCACTTTATCCCAAATACCAAGGAGTGTGATCTTGTTGAACAACTTAAAAACACTCTTGCCAAGATCTCATTATGGGACCTTATTCAAGCCTCTCCTCACTATCACAACATGATCCAGTCTACTTTACAACAAGTTCATCTCCCTTCTAATGTGCAACCAACTAACATCGCAGCCCTAATCCAAGGAATACATCCTGATATTGTTTTCCTCCAAAGTGAGCTTCATCCTTTGGAAGTGAAAATATAGAATGAAGCTTTTATGATTATTGCTCAATATGAATGAATAGGGATTAAGAGAACTCTTATAGATATGGGTTCCGCTCTTAATGTATGTGGAGTAACCCTTCATGATAGACTTGGTATCGATAGATCAAACATCCAACCCAATTCTTTATCCATTAAGGGATTCGACAATGTAAGAAAACAAATGCTTGGTGTGATCACTTTACCTCTTGAAGTTGGAGTGGCCACATTAGATCCACCAATCCATGTTATGCCTAATGATCTTTCATATAACCTTCTTCTAGGCAGGTCATGGATTCATGCAATGAATGGTGTGCCTTCCACTCTTCATCATAAAATGAAATATATACACAACAACCAAGTGTACAAACTTGATGCTGATGATGAGCCTTATAGTGTCTTACAACTCGAGAAAACCAATGAGAACCCCTTGAACACATTAACACCAACCACACAAGTGGAACCCACACACCACAAGGACAAACAACAACATAGTGAACAAGCCATGGAGGTATTAGACAATGATTTGGGTTCCTTGGATTTCAAACATGATTTCATGGGAAAGTACAAAATCATCCACAAAAATTCCAATAAGAACAACACACAAAATTCAAATGACCCTTCAAAAGCATCTGCCTCAACCACTTTAGACAAAAAATAAAACTACACAACGACCTTTGATGAACACAATAAAAAACAACCACCTAATTCCAAAGCAATGAAACATCTTTATAGAAAAGGGTATGAACTCATAAAACAAAAGGGATATAGTAGAAAAGGATGTGGTGCTTGAGAAAAAGGTATCTGCAACCCTATAGATCCTAACACACAACAGACAACCCATGGTCTTGGTTATTGTCCTTTCTCCAAACCTTCACTCAACATCAACAATCTCACAAAACATATTCCTAAATCATCCTTAATAATTAGTGGTATTGAACATCATCCTTTAACTACACCTTCGCTTAATGTCAAGTTTATCTTGCAAAACACTCGTGATTTGAATTCATTATATTTTATACCTTCCTATAATGGAAAGAATAAAATCTCGCAATCTAGAGACACTTGTGAAAGTATGACATATACTAATAAGCAAGATGTATCTTTGAAACAAACCACAAGACCACCTTCTCCCATTGATCAAGAGGGTATCTTATCGAGACTCCTCCAAGATCGCTTGATCACCCTCCCTTCTAGAACTTGAAATAAATGATATTCCAAGATTTCCTTTTGTGCATATAATAGAGTTCATAGTCACTCCACTAATGAATGTAATGATTTGAGTCGTAAAATCCAACACTTTTAGGAGTTTGGTATACTTCCTTATGTGGGGGCCTCTAATTCCTCTAATTGCTATTTATTTTCACTCTAGCATACATCTCATCAACAATTTTGGCTCACCTTTGTCCTACTCTCAATGGGGGCAAGGAGTTATGTAGCCTTTCCCTCATATGTCACTTGTCATTTCCTCCTTTGCCTAGTGGTTAACTTTTCATGAATACATAAGAGCAAGCTTGAGATGTGGATGACATGCCTTAAGTTGGATCGCATATGGCATACTTCTCTTTTTCATTACATAGCTTATTGGAAACATATGACTTGGCATAGGGATTTCTGAGTGAGCTCTCATGTATTCTTCTTTCTCTTCTACTTTAAAGAAATTTCTCACAATACGGGTGCTCGCGACCACTTTAAAGTGGGGGCATACATCACCACTCACATTTCATTGTGCGATTTATTTCTTTGTGTAATGCATCCTTTTCTTGGTGGAGTCATTAGGCTTGATTCCCTCCAAGAGCATGATACTTATTTTGACACATCCTCTCTTAGAGATGTAAGCAAAATGTCCCCTAAGATGAGACCTTGTATGAACAAAGAAAAATCCCTTTGAATAATCCTTACACTATTCTGCATTAACAATGTCTATGAGTGTCAAGCATACAAAGTTTTTCTTACCTCATAGAGATCAAAAATCATTTTCCTTTGTGGCGCCTTATTAAAGTTATCAGGAGGTATAACTTTGATATGGTTGAGTGGGAAGCCCACTCTGAGCCATGACTTTTCCCCATAGCCACCTTTGTGTTTGTGAGTGCATACCAACTAGAGTATGTATCTTACCTTTTGGGATTTCTCACCCCGCAGAAAATAAAAATTTTTGTGGCCCTAGAGTGAGTATGTTGTAGACCTCTCACCCCTGCAGACAACCTAATGTTCTGTGGCCCCAGAGTGAGTACATCTTTTCCACCTCATTTTTCTTCTCTTCTTCTTTCCATTGCATGATTTTGTATCTTGATGGTGTGACTTGAGATCTTCAATCCTGGGGGCTTGGCCACCTCCTTTGATCTTTTTCATTCTTTGTCATCTACATTTGTACATGAGGATCTCTCTTGAATGTCTACTTTAGTGTGATTTTGAAGCAAGTTCATCCTCTCACTAAAGTGGGGGCTAAATGTGTTGTAGAAAAAAAGATCCTCTGCTTGACATGGGAATAATTCATGATAAATTGGACTTAATGAGGTCTTAATCTAGTGTTGTGAGGTATTTTATGCATCCACACTAGGTCTTGGACCCTTGTAAATCAAATAGCATGCTTTTAATGATGTCTTGTAAAGTGTTGTATGATGCTTTCACACTTTTCTAGACTTAATGAACCCATTTCTTTCTAATTCAACATTATAAAATGTGTTTAATAACATTATTACATCAATCTAGAAGGCTTGTAAAATAAACTCAATGTGTTTTCCAACATAGCGTAATCCTTAAATTTTGCATTCATAACCAATAAATTAGTTCATATAACTACATTTAGGACATTTCATTCAGATCATTTAATATCACACATAACATAATTTGAATGAACCCTTAGCATTTTTGGCCCTATCTCTCTCCTTTTAGGTGAAAAACCCTAGAAGAGCTAGAGAAGTCCATAGGAACCCAAAAATCTACAGTTCAGTATGTCATGTATGTATGTATGTATGTATGTATGTATCAATGCATGTATATTGTATGTATGCCTATTTGTATGTAAGATTGTACCTACACATGTACATGTATTCTTGTATGTATGTAGGATTGTATGAACATATGTATTATGCTTGTATGTATGTATTTATGTATGTCTTTATAGGGAGGGAGAATTTTAAGAGAGAGAAAGAGAGAGTCTGGAGAGAGGGAGAGGAGGTGGAAGAGGGAGTGGGAGAGAAGGGG
>VDFB02000017.1:529661721-530073630 GCA_007258455.2 Sequoia sempervirens
GTGAAAGTGGATTGAAGGCCTCCCTATCATTGCATCAATCATCCTCAAGTCTAGCAAGCGCAAGACATTTTTCAATTATCCTCCTTGCCCTTACAGCAATATACAACCAATTGTAAATGCGTACAATGATGGAACTTCGAAACATTTTATTTTTCCTTAATTAACAACTTTGTTTGTGAAGCATTTTGTCATTTTCATTTGAAATGATTTGATATGCTTGAAAATTGGAGTCTAAGAGAAACAAGTGATTCTCTCACGTACATTTATTATTTGGTGTGATAAATAAAGTTTCCACCGTTGAGTCCTTTTCTTATTTTTATTATAAATTATAACCTTCTTTCTCTTGAGTCCATTTCCTATACAAGAAATAATATTGCAAAAAATTTACATATAAATCTTTTGATGTGTTTATATGGTGATGGATCAAGAACATAACAATTCATTTTGCGCTATGAGGACTATGCTGTGAAAATGTTTAAAGACTATTCAAGATAAATGTTTGTATGATAATGTGTCAAGAAGTTAACTACTTCATCTACTATGACTATTATGTTTTGCAAGTGTTGTGAAGATTATGTATCCTTTGCTTAATTGAGTTGTTCCAATCAAAGGATTAAATATATTGGAATCTTTTTATGAATCATTTCATGGAATACCAATTGACAACGTGTTTTCTTCTTTTAGATAATTTTTTTTAGCATTAATCAATTAATAATCAAGACAAACCATGGAGGAAAACAATGATCAATGCTAGGGCTAACCAATTAATAAGTATACATGTGAATAAGTAAAGCATAAACACATAAGCCTTGAAGTATACACATGAATACATAGTATACACAAATTAATACAAAGTATATGCATGAATACAAGGTATACTCATGAAAACACATAAGTCACAAAGTATAAATTGGAATACATGTAAGTCACAAAGTATACACATAAGTTGTAAAGCATACACTTGAATACACATAACTCATATCTATTGAACCATGGATTTATAATGCAAATATGGACACCATCGATAATATAGATTTGTATTAACCAAATATCCACATAGGCATACATCAATATATGTCGATATAAGTATAAAATATAGGTACAAAATAGCCATATAGGCTTATGAGAATGCCATATAGGCATACAATGTCAAATATATCCAATACAAAATATGTACAAAAATGCCATATAGGCATACAACAAAGAGCTTTGGAATCAAAATTCATCGCTCTCTAGGCTCTCGAAATAAATTTTTTCCCTTTGCTTATCGATTAGATGGCGATACATCTGTCACTTGTTTATGTATCACTCAAGGAGTGCTCCTGTTGCTTCTCCTAGTGTTTAGTTCTTGGTGAAGTCTTATTTGTTACAATAAGAAGTAAAGGCATTGATATATAGAAATTACATTAAAAAAATGATATATTTAACAAAATAATCACTTACTGTCATATGATGATCACTCTCCATGAGGGAAATATTCGAATGCCCATGTTGAGGTGTGTTGAAGCCTTGTATAAACCATCCAAATAGAAATTAAACTATGAATCAATAATGTTTTTATTTTTCACTAACATCTATAACAATGAATGTAAATTGAAATATAGTAATTTTCCTCATACCTCCCCTATCATAGCCATCGAGGATTCTATAGCAGATGAAACACTGATGTCCATTTCCATCTGAACATTCAAAGGTGTCTCTACTTGCAACATCTAAAAATAAAACAACAAATTATTCAATCATGAAAACTACAATAGTGATCCACATCATGACTTATAACATATGAGATAATGAACAAAATTTTGAGTGCTATATATTTCTGACTATCATGCTTACTATTTTCCCTATCCATATCTTGTTCGAAAGCACATGTTTATAGGCTTTTACCCATAGCAGCAAGCCGATGAACCATTTGATAAAATTATTTCATAGACATGTACAATAACTGTGGTGGCATAGAGAAGACAGTGAATTGTTTGAAAAAATTCCTCAAAGAAATGGGGTATCGTGGTGATGGAATGCCATTACAAACAAATGAAGCTCATGGCATTCCATCACCATAAGACTGCATTTCTTTTAGGAATTTTTTAAGACATTACATTGCCTTCTCTATGGTATTATTGCTTAATATTATTCTTTGATAGAAATTTTTCCAAGCATCCATAGTTTATTGGAAAGCCCATATTTTAGGCTTTTAGCCATAGTAGCAAGGAAGTGAGTAGTTTGATAAAATTCTTTTGTACACATGTATGGAAAATGTGGTATCATAGAAAAGGTGGTGATTTTTTTGAAGAAATGCCTCAAATAAATGTGGTCTTATGGGGATGGAATGGCATTCCATCACCATGAGACCACATTTCTTCAAGGCATTTTTTCAAACTAATAACTACCTTGTCTATGCTATTGCTTACTATTATGCTTTGATAGATTTTTTCCAATCATCCATATTTTGTTGGAAAGAACCTTTTTTAAGCCTTTAGCCATATCAATGAGGAAATGAATTGTTTGATAAAATGTTTTGGTAGACATGTATGGAAAATGTGGTAGCATAGAAGAGGCAGTGAGTTGTTTGAAAAAGTGCCTCAAAGAAAATGGGTCTCATGGTGATGGACATCACCATGAGATCACCATGAGACCACATTTATTTGAGGAATTTTTTCAAATAACTCATTTCCTTGTCTATGCTATTTCTTACAATTATTCTTTCATATATTCCTTCCAAGCATCCATAGCATAGACAAGGTAGTGAACTGTTTGAAAATATGCCTCAGTAAAAAGTGGTCTCATGGAATGCCATGACAAGCAAATACAATTGGAAGCTACTCCTACTTATTACTTATGCTATGTGAAGTAATTGCATCACTCCTTATGTTGAGTTTCTAAAAAACTATATTGTAGTTGAAATTTTGTCATCTATCAACATCAAGTTATTAGTTATGGAATGTGAAGTAATGCTTTGAGTTTGAAAGATGTGCAATGCAACGTAATCAATGATATGAATATAAACTATACAAATCTATTAAGTACAATTCATTAGTTAAACTCTTTATTCTATTACATGTGTGTAGTTTTGACTAAATCCACCAGCATTGAGAGGTGTTCCCACAAAACCTCCAATATTAGCCTATTCAACATCGAAAATCACATATTAAAATACCATTCATCAAACAATGCTATTCACATGTAATAAATTTATAATTGTTTACTAGTTACATACCTCAACAGTAGGTGTGTGGAGAAATAAGTAGGTGTAGGGCTAGTATATCCAATATCAACACTGTGACCCTGCAATTTTATTAAAATCATAAAATTAAATTAGTTAACTTGCATTTCAAAATCAAAATTTAATAAATTAAATTCAATGAACATGTTAACTTTGACCTGAGTATCAATTCCATAGACCTCATGCAAAATGTGAATGACCCTCTCCATCTCCATAGCTATAGACAAATCCTGTGTAGCAACCTCCTGAGTGTTGGTGGGGTCATGAACAAGTCACCCCACAAGATTGACACAAATGGGTTCAAAGGCCACCACTCGAAGACTCCCCTGGATGGCTGTATAGAATAGGGATGGCATGTTGGATGACACTTTGGGTCAAAGAGCTAATCGCTTGCAAAGTCTCTATGTTGGCACTCTCCTTCGCGATAAAAGGGATAAGAATGTGCTCATGAGGCAGCCTAGTGAGAGGTCATCTCCCTTGCTGCATAGGATCCAGCTATGCACCGGGTCTATCTTGAGCCAACCCCCCATCTCTCCCCTAGAAGCCCCTCGTATCAAAATAATTTAGGATTTTGTTCAAGATGAACTCACAGTATAGTTTCCTAAGGAAATACTATGGGACTTCACAATTGTTGCACGCTGGGTAATCAAAAAACATGTACCACCTATCATAAAATAAGTTCCTAATTTGTTGGTGGTGGAACCAATGAATAGGAAACCTCTTCGCATTGAGGGTAAGATTTTCATTTGTGCGTGAGTCAGTGAATAATGAGCACAAGTCACCTTTTGTAATTTTTAAATCTTTTACATCTTTATATGATAATTTATCCACGCAATAAGTCCTAGCTGCCTGCCTCTTATCTTGCCATCCAGTTAATTGTTTGCTAATTGAATCTACATATAGAAACATAAAATTGACCTAAGCCTACAAACTTTATTTTCTCCACATTTCTTCTTAACACAATTAAAATACTTAATTATGTCCTATAGTCCAAATTCAACTATTAATTAAATAATTATCAATTATTTAATTAATTCACATCTTTTATTCCTCTAACTATTTAAATAGATAAATTATATTTTTTTATTTAAATGTGTCACTAATTTCCCATGTCCTTCTATAATTAAATAAATTCATAAATTTATTTAATTATTATTTGCTCATTATTTCTTCCTGATTATTTGAATAAATAAACTTTATTTATTTAAATACATCATTAATTTCTAATTTCTTCTTATAATTAAATAATTTTTTATAATTTATTTAATTTTCACCTTGGTCTTTTCTAATTTTAAATAAAATCATTTATTTAAAATTGTCCATTTTCCCACCAAGTAAATAATTTAAAATCATTATTTACTATCACATGACCTCACCACTTTTGAATTAAATTAATTTTTAATTCAAAAGGTTAACTCAGCCTATAAAATCAAATAATTTTAAATTATTATTTGATTTTCCAGCAGTCTCTTTTTCTGTGCCCAATATCCCCTTGTCACATGCATTCTTGACCTTTGATTTGATTTTCCCAAAATCAAATCACAACCCTCCATTTCAAATTTTAACCTAATTTTTCCCTAACCCTAATTGTTGGTTGTCACATGCAATTTCAACCTTTGATCTTAGGGCTTTCTCAACTTTCAATCCTGGCCATTCACCCAAAATTGACTTTTTTATAAAAAGGAAATGTTTACCTCATTTGGTGACTTTTTTATCATCTCCCGACTTCATCACTTCATCATCTCACACTTCATGCTGGCATAACTTCATACTTTTGCATACTTCTTGCTTGCACTTGTTGAGTACATTGTAACTTTAGAATAGAATCCTTCAATATTTGCTTAGGGCTTGTCATAGGTCAATAGTTGCTCATCAAAATTTGAGGTAAATCATAATATTGCAGCAAATGGAGAAGGGAAATGAAGGTCAATCATGGAGGGCTTGAAGACTTTTGGTGAAATATTCCCTTTCTTTTATACATTTTCCTCCTTTGCAATTCATTCTTTATCTAGGGTTTTGATTATGCATCTTAGTTTATGCTAATATAGATTTTTACCTTAGTTGCATTGGTGAACCTGACAAATTTTGACAAATTTTGGGGTTGGATTTTTTTGTTGCAGGTTTTGTTAGCTTTTTGTTGTAGGTTTTGCATCATTTTGGGACAAAACCCTAGTTTTCAAAGATTCAACCATATCTCTCAAACGATTGTAGATATTTTCACAAAAAATATAATTTCTATAGGTTGGGGACAATATCAAGAGCTTCCAATCCAAAAATTAGATTTTTTTGAGCTGTTTTTAAATTTTTATAATTATTTTGTTATTTTTCATGAAAAATCAATTTTGAGAGCAAATTAGTGAATTTTTTGGATATTTTTATATTTCTGAAAATATCTCTAAATTATACTAGGGGTCTATTCTTTATGTTTTTAATTTGGATGAAAAATGATTAGACAAAAAAAAGATCTTTGAAAATTAGGGTTTTACAAATATTTGCTTCTAGCTCATAAACGGTTGTAGATATTTTCACAAAAAAAATTCTTCAAATTTGAGATGATGTTAGGTGCCTTCACTCAAAAAATCAAAATTTTGGGCCTGTTTTGAATTGTTTATAATTAAAAAAAAAAATCATAAGAATTAATATTCTCTGCAAAATAGCAAATTTTTTGGATTTCTTTACATTTTTGTAAAGCTCTAGAAATTTCAATAAGGGTTTTCTCTTTGTGTTATTATTTTTTATGCCAAAAATATTTCCAAAAATTAGATTTGTCTTGACTAGCTAACCCTCTAATATTAGTGATCAATTATCTTGTTAGGGTTTTGGATTTGTTGTTGGTTTTGTCAATGTACAAAAAAAAACACTTCAAAGGGAAAAAAAAGGATCAAGTGGACAAAAACTTGGAGCAAAAGAAAGTCTAGGTGCACACATTCCATCTTTTATCTCTAATCATTGCTTGTCAACGCACTTCAATTTGGGGCTTAAAAATAACATCTTGTTTGTCACACATTTGGATTTGGGGCTTAAAATGAACATCTTGTTTACAATCACACTTTGAAACTAGGCTTAAAAAGAACCATTGTCTTCCATCACACATTTGACTTTGGGTTAAAAATAACAAGTGCTTCCATTGTTTTTTTACACACATTTCATTTCTAAGGGTCAATTAATAAATGCGAGTGTGAATCGAGTGTGTGTCCTCCAAAACACCTCATTTTTTTTTTCATACCCTTCTTAGGAGGCCTACTTGGAGCACACACCCCTCCAAGGGATGACCTCAATCTAGGTGTGAATCTAAAGACACACCTCTTTGGGAGTTGAAATCTTGTCACTCTTGGCTAAGCCCCAAAGAAATTTATACCTTTGGTAAGTGAAGGTGAAGGATAGGTTACCCCTTTCTACTAGCTGTGTGGTAGGATTTTTCTTTCAAATCATCCCTAGTCAACTTTGTGCATCCTAGCTTAAGACTGTTGGCCAATCTCCCCACTTGAATAATTTCTAGGATTGTTCTTGTGCTTGAAAGTGTCTTCTTATTATAATCATTTGTATTACATCTTGCATCAAATCTTGTCTTGTGTGTGTGAATGTATATTCAAGATTGAAAAATTAATCAAGTGAGAAAAATAAAAATTCAAAATAAAAAGTAAAAAAATATTAAAAAATCTAAAAATATTAGAAACATTTCAAAAACAAACAAATCTAGGTGTCCTCCAAGTCAAGTTATCCACATTATCTCCAATTCAAACTTCTAATCCTCATTTTCATCCTAGCCTTTGCAGTTTCATTCTCTAGACTTCATAATCATGTCCTCAATTCACATTGATATGCTTTCTGGTCAAATTGAATACCAATTGCTCTGTAATAGACAATACCAACAAGCCATAGACTTCAAAAGACAATTCATCCAATCCAAATACCCATTCCTTTCCTACCAAAAATCCATAAGTCCTAGTCTTTCAACCATCTACACTCACTATCAAGAGTCCCTTAGCCCCATTCATGCCATTAATACACAACCAATGGCCACTTATTGTCCTTATCCTAACCTTGACAAGGGAAACCAACCATCCACTAATCCCTTCCAAGTCTCCATGTCCAATCCTAGTCCTTCCTCCACTAACCCCTTCCAGGTCTCCATGTCCTATCCTAGTCCTTCATCCACTAATCCTTTTCAAGCCACTCTGTCCCAACATACACTTAGTCATGCAAATTCTATCCTTGTCCAAAGTCACATTCCATTGCCTATATTTGAGGATGCATGTCAAGATGAAAATCCAAGGCATGACATCATAGCTTCACCTTCATATCAAGATCAATGTAGCCCATCCCATGACCCCACCCTTAAATCCATTCAATAAGTCCTAAATAAAAATGGCATCCAAAATATACCTATCCTTGATTCCATTCCTAGTCATGCCATCCAAGACAATCTCATATTTGACCAAGACACTACCATTGATCAAGAAACCCAAAACAATCCACTCATCGACCTTCATGCCATTCATGATCAAATATTTGAAGTTGATCATATCCAAGTACCAAACACATACATTTCCCAAAATGAGACATTTGCTTCCATGGGACACATAGATAATCTTCCTCTAAAACAAGAGTCTCCTACTTTGGAAATATTTTCAAATGATCAAGCTATAGTTGAATTCACTAGACTCTATGACAATGACCATAAAGATGGCTTTGACATTGACTTGGAAGCACTAGTAGAATCATCTCAATATGACATGTCACAAAATCAGACCAAATATGTCCAACATGTCAATGAAGCTAAGACATCCTATCAATTCAGATCATCTACTTTTGTTAGAGTAGGCTTTCTTGCAGATGAGAATATTCCAAGTAACAGTGTCCACACACACAATGATGAATTTGCATCTTACTTCCATAATGAAAAATACCCCATCGCAAAGAGAATATGTCAAAGCATGCAATATCAAGGCAAATGACTACACTTACAAGAGCAAGGCATTCAAGAACCAATACAGCTTCAGGCAAATTACAGACATAAACGTCATGGCTATTCCTCAATTAGTAAATCAAACAGTGTTAGTGGTACCTCCTCGATATTGGGGGCAACTTTATCTGATACAAATGTCAAAATGAAGTTCATGAGTAATCCTTGTCATAAGGTTGTTGCCAATACTCCTCCCATCCACACCATAAACTGTCATTCCCAACATCTTAAACCTTCCATTTAGAACCAACAAAAACTAAATCCTTACAAATCAAAAAGTCCAAAATCAAATGTCAAAGGCCATTGAATCAAACAACAAAACAAGTGGACAAATGAAGTTAAAATGGGTCCCAAAGAAAAATGGATCAAGCAAAGCAAATATGTCAAATCCAAAAGTCAATCAAAATGTGGAGCCACAAGAAAAGAGGACTCCCACATATAATAAATGTCCACCACCTCCAAAATGGTCATCAAGCAAGGCGTATAAAAGTGTTGGTTCCAAACACCATCCCAATCAAAATTCCAAACCCTGTTATTCGACATCCCAAGTTTGGAAAATAAAAAGTGATTCGTCCAAATGTCCAAACAACCCTACCACATCTACCATCAAAATTCATAATCCTACATATCGCCTAAAGTTTAAAAATCCCACATCACAAATCCATCACATCTTGGTAGCAACTCTTTATCACAAGGGCTCTCATGACACTTTAACATGTGTGTATTCTGACAAGGCCAACTCTAGTATCAAAAATGGCCACAATGACATTAATCAGTTGTATGCAAGTGTTATGATCTTGACAAGGAAACTACTTCAAAAAGGTCATTATTGGCATATCATGGCACTAGTCTCTACATCAACAACATCAATAGATTTAGGGCATTTAGTGATCAGCTAAAATGTCAAGGCCATTCAAAAATATTAAAAAAAAAGAAGAGAAATCCCTTCGTCCAACGGTGAAAACCATTTTATGGTGCTTTGGATAATTACCATGATGAAAACCTAGAAAACAAGCATCATGTGTAAGGAAAATTATCTATGTGGACCATTACACTTGGGGGAAAGTCATCCCATCTCCCATACTCTTCCCATGGCATTTACCTATAACATTTCCATTTATCCATCTAAGCATTAGCCTTTCCATCCTTTGATCTTGATAACGACTAGTGTACAAACATAAATCATGCTTTGGGAAACCTCTTGACATGTCTATCCTTTGGTCATATACTCATATGAAAAATCATGTCATTTCCTTCATAGTATTATCTAGACCTATATTATTCTTATGTGCCATAGTCCTTGAAAGATCATATGACAATTCCTCTAGTCTCATGTCCCCTATCTTTTATCAAAGTCCATTTATCATCCTTTCATGTATGTCACCTATCTTGGTTTTCCCTTGTCAAATGGTCTAAGGATACTCCATCATGCCATTCAGTCTTGAAAAGATGTCATTCCAAATGCAACCTCCCATGTCAAACAATGCCATCATCATCATCACTTGTCAATTCGTATTCAGCTTGACTAGGGGAAAAATCATGTTGGTCTCGATATCATTCACATGCATAAAATGTCAAAAATCCAAAAAATCATAAAATGTCAAAAAGCCAAAAAAATCATAAAATGTCAAAAAGCCAAAAAAATCATAAAATTAAAAAAATCCAAAAAAATCATTGTAAAAAAAAAGCCAAAAAATTCAAAATCAAATAATTTCAAAAATCCAAAAATCATAAAATTTCAAAAAGACAAAAAATCATAAAATGTCAAAAATCCAAAAAAAATCATAAACGTCAAAAATCCAAAAAAATCAAAATATCTAAAAAACACAAAAAATATCCAAATAACTCTCAAAAATCCCAAAATCATGAGTTAGCATTCGTCACATCAGTAAAATAAGGAAAACATAGTCACATCAATCAAATAAGTCAAACAATGTCCATCTCGTCAAACATTAGGTCACATCGGTCAAATAAGTCAGACAATGTCAATCTCCTCACACAAAGTCAACTTTCATCATACATAGTTAGACTCGAACACAAGACAGTCATCAAAATGTCTGCATTCAAATCGTGATCCAATAGACATCATAGTTCAATCGGTCATTAAGTTAAACTCAGACAACATAGTCCAGTCAATCATCTAGTACATTAGTCAAATTGCAAAAACAATGGCAATCTCGTCACTCTTTGGTCCTCTCCAAGATGTGTCCTTCTTGGACTTGGACCTCGTCAAAATGTCATTTGTCTTTTCAAGATGTTGCCTTCCTAACCTTAGGCACCGTCAAACCGTCAAACTGTTGAACTGTCAAACCATCATGCAAACAATCTTCGGCAAGCAAATATTGGAAAACACATTGAATGGTTGTTGATTTTTCTAGTCTATTTTGTCTTATCTTTTGTCTATTTTGTATATTTTTGTTGGTCTGTTTTGTCTCTTGGTCTTGTTATTAGTTGCTTTGAGCATGTCCCATGAAGGATTTAGAGGTGTGATGATGTCCCATGACCTATTTTGTTTATCTTTGATTGTTGTCTATGGATTGTCTTGGCAAAAAGACTAGGGCAACTTGGTCCTTAGTATGAGCTAGGACATTCCTTGTCTGCGACTATTTGTTTTGCAAGTGGATGCCCTTGCATACCTTATTCTATGTCATACCATGGTTTTTGTTGTCCATTTGTGTCATTTTACCACCCAATGATGATTAGTACAGAGTCTTGTCTGGCAAAATATGCATCTTTAAAGTTGTCTCCACTAACATCCATATCCTCCACACTAACATTTATTCTATGTCGCTTATCTATTTTCCTCTTATCCATTTTGAGAGCACACTCGTGTTCTTTGAACCCACATGTCCTCTCGAGAGGGCATACCACAACCCTCCTCGTCATCCTTCCTCATCCTCTTTACACTAGGGCATGTTTTGACTAAATTTCTTTGACATAACATGATAAACTGTATTGTATCAAAGAGGGGAAAATTGTAGACAATAAAAATTGTCCCAGGCTTGCAATTTCTAAATTCTCCATCATTTCCCCTTTTGTCTTTGATAATTAAATTTTTTTAATTTTATTTAGTTATTTTCTAAAGTTACAATTCTTCTATTAATTAAATAATTTTAATTATTTAATTAATTAATTTTTTTAATCTTTATTCCTCTTTGATTAATTAAATAAATTTTATTTAATTAATTATGTCATTAATTAAGTCTCCTTTCTAAAATTAAATAAATTCTAATTTATTTAATTTTATCCACTTTCCACTATAATTAAATAATTATTTAATTATTCATTAGCCTTTTCTCTCTTAAATTAAATAAATTTTATTTATTTAATTTGGTCCACTCTCTTGAATTTTGAATTAAATCAGTATTTAATTCGAAATTATTCATTTTGTCACATTCCTCTATAATTAAATAATTATTTTAATTATTTAATTATTCGTTGACAACCTAAATTAAATAATTTTTATTATTTAATTTCTCCTATCACCTTTCTATCCATGCCAATCTTATCATCCACATCAAGTCTTATCTCTTGAAATATCATTTAATCCTAGCCCTTGATTGAATTATCTCATAATTCAATCTCAACCTTTCATCTTTATCATTTGCCCTAATTTTGCCCTAACCCTATTTCATACTACAACTTTCAATCTTGACCATTGGTTAAGACATGTTATTGGCATTCAATCTCAACCATTCATTCAATTTTTTCTTTTCTATAAAAGACCTTGCCCTTGTCATTTTCATCATCTACACATATTATGCAAGTACATGCTGCTAGTGTGAGACAACAATCTTCAATATATTTCTAGTCATTTGTCATAGGCTTATTATTACACACTCAAATTTGAGGGTAGTTATCATATTCAAGTAAAATGGAGAAGTTCCAAGGTCATTCTTTCTGAAGTTGAACCATTTGGATCACTCAACCTCTTGATTAAACCCTCAATTTCACTCATTAAGTTTTGTTGAGTGCCAAGAGTGTGTTAAGGGATTGGTGGACGAGGTTGTTATTGTGGTTGATTAACTTGAGGATTTTTTGTTGAGGATTTTTTTCCTCTTATTGTTGTTGTGCTTGTTGAGGATTTTGAGGGTTTGCAAGTTGATTAGCATCTCCTACAAATTCAAAAAATAAATATCAAATACAACCTAAAACTAACAAATTCAAAACAAAAAAACAAACAGTCCTTACCTCTCAGACCTCCTCATCGATGTGGCGGCACCCTGGCAATGAAACAACAACCACTGATGAAGAATTTCACAAAATAGCTCCTCCTAGAATGCGAGCATGGAATATTGGGGTTTTGGCCGTGGGCAACCAAAAAAGACACAGTGAGAAGTGAAAATGAATTTGGTTTCTTCTTTTTTTCTTTTAATAGGTCATTACGCGAGCGCGTTATAACGCGCTTGCATTATGGGCTCATCGTGGCCGAGCCTTAGGCTTGACACACCAAGCCATAACATGAGCACATTATAATGTGCTTGTGTTATGAGTTTTCAAAAAAAAGTTCAAAAAGTGGTCACAAATTGGCTACCCATCTTCATGCACCTGCCCATGTTTTGTAGATTGTCCTGAGATATTGGTTGGGAATTGAAAACAACCAACAAGGCTCGTAGACTCTAAACACCATCTAAAATTCTTTGTGCTCATAGGCTTAGTTAAAGAATTAGTAACATTCATCGAAGTCTCTACCTTAACCAACTTCACCTTTCCATATTTGACCATATCTCTAACAAAATGATATTGTACATCAATGTGCTTGGTCTTGGCATGAAAAGTTGGGTTCTTAGATAAAAAAATTGCACTTTTATTGTCACAATAAATTATCACTATAGCTTATTTTGTTCTAAGATCTAAATAAAATATCTTAAGCCAAATGGCTTCTTTACAAGTATGAGTAGTTTTCATATACTCAACTTATGTAGTGGAAAAAGCAGCCATAGCCTGTCACTTACTCATACAACTAATTGCACTAGAAAATATATGAAACACATAAGCACTTGTGGATCATCTATTATCAACATCACCCACCCATCCTAAATCTATATAACCATGAATAGCAAGGGAAATATCATCTTTAGTCAAATTACTATGATAACATAAGGAATACTATGAGGTACTATGTAAATCTATGAAGACTCTTTTAATTGCATCCCAATGAACTCTACCAAGATTAGAAATATATCTAGAAAGAACTCCCACTATTTGGGTAATGTCTCTAGGTCTAGTACAAACCATAACATATATCAAACTTCAAACTACACTTTGGTAAGGAATTTTGCTTATGCATTCCATCTCTGATGGGGATGCTGGATAATCTAAAATAGATATCTTTGTTCCATTTGAAAAAGGAACACACAATGGTCTACAACCCCACATGTCAAACCTCTGTAAAATTGAATTGAGATACTTACTTTGGCCAAGCCATATCTCTATATTCACTCCCTCTCTTCTAATCTCCATCCCAATAATGTGTCTAGCTACACCAAGATCTTTCATCTTAAATTTAGCTGCAAGTTTAGATTTCAATTTTGAAATCATACCTTTCCCTAAGTTACTAATAAATTACAATAAATAGGAAATGATCACCATCAATTTTATAATAAACACAATGATCTAATTTAGAATGCTCAAATCCAAAACTCAACATATATGTATCAAAATTCTAGTACCACATCTTAGGACTCTATTTTAGGCCATACACATATTTTTTCAATTTGCAAGCCAATTTACTTTTACCTTTCACCACGTAGTGGTCTGAATATGCCATTTAAATATCCTCCTTTGATTCATTATGAAGGAAAGAAGTTTTCACATCCATTTTCTCAATATCTAAATCATAAGAAGTAGCAATAGAAAGCAAAAATATAATGGATTTCATTTTTAGAACAAGAAAAAGTATCTCACCACAATCAACATCTTCAACTTGAGAGTAACCTTTTGCAACCAACCTTTCTTCGTACTTCTCAATACCTCTATCTAAACTAATTTTTTTCTTGAACACCCATTTGCAACTAATGATTTTTCTTCCTTCAGGCAATGATACAAGATGGACCATGTATCATTCTTTTTCAAAGTTGTCATTTCTTCATCCATAGGAATCTTCCAAGATTCTACATCATTCATACCTAATGCCTCTACTATCGATTTAGGTTCATCCATATTGGTGTTTAAATAAGAAATACATCTCCAATAATCAAGTTACAAATACCTTTTAGGTGGTTGTCTATGCCTTGTAGACCTACGAACAAGCTGAGTTGGAGGTTCTTCCTCCTCTTATAAAGATTCAATGCTAGATGAGCTCTCCTAAACTTCTTGTTTATCCATCGGCTTTGATTCAAATTTCTTATGTGTAGAAGGAAATTGAATCACATCTTCCTATTTACTTTTTTCTAGCTACAGGGTATGTGCAGGATCATGATAGGCCAAAAAGTGGCAATATTATGGGTATTTGTAGGGTATATAGCCGATGACTTCTTTTTATCCAAACTTGATGAAACGAAAAAGGTTTTTAGAGGAGATTCTCAAATTTCCACCAATATAAATTATGCTTTAATTTGAATTTAATAAATAATTATTATTTATTTTCCATTAGAATTACGACTAAAGTCCAGATCGATAGGCTAATTGAAAAACATCTATAACTTTCAAACGTTACCACATTTTTTGAATCCAAAACATGCGTCACATTCTATGCTTCACATACTATAGGATTAAAAAAAGAAAAATTAAATTTCACGAAGTTTTGACCAAGTTAAGATGGTCAGACATACAAGTTTTTATATTTATTAAAAGTTGTAATAAAAAAATCATAATTAATTATTTACTTGGAAAAAAATTACAAAAAAATATGCGTCACATTCGGCCATGAGTCCTCTACTTATATATAAAATCTTATAAAAAATAATTATCATTTTGTTATGGTTAGGGTGGTCAGATAGACACCTACTTCTTATTTTTTCCCTTAAATTTAAGTACTACTGCATTGAAATTTCAAATTTTCACCAAATAGATTTTATTTATTTTTAAATAAACCTAGTAGTTTAGAAACTATATTCAATTTTCTAAAGATTCTATTATTACATATTTTTGAAATAATATAGATAACTTAGTCAAATTTTTACGTCAAATTTTTTTTTATTCAAGGGGTAAACGCTTTTGACCGGAGCTATGAACCGGAATACAACCATTCAACAATACCACCCCAATGGGGTTTGAACCTTGGTGGCACGAACAACAACGCCACCCTTAAACCATAACACCATGCCAATACAGGCAAATTTTTATGTCAATTTTCCTAACACTAATTTTTTTGAATTTTTTGCCACTTAAGGGCCTATTTTTTCCATGATGATCTTGCACATACCCTACAATGTAACAATTGAAGGCTTGGTTTCTCTAAAAATAACACTTCAAATATAATTACCTTCTACACAACAAGATCCCAAAGCTTGTATCATTTCACACCATAATTATATCTATTGAAAATACATTTCACAGCCTTGGTCTCCAACATTTTTCACTTCTCCTTTGGCACATGTGTATTTTCCTCACAACCAAAATCTCTAATATATATTAACAAAGGCTTGTGGCATGACCATGCCTCTATAGGTGTCATATCAATAAGAGTTGTTTTAGGAGACTTGTTAACCAGGTAACGATCTGTGGCAAGAGATTTAACCCAAAACCTTTGTTATAGACCAACACCACTCATTATACTCCTAGGATTCTCCATCAGTGTCCTATTCAATCTTTCTACAACTCCATTCTATAGAGAGATAGATATATAGGGAGAAAGAGGTGGAGAAATATATGGATATAAAGAGATAAAGAGAGAGGTAGTGATAGTAGAGAGATTTATATAAAGGGAGGGAGAGGGGAGAGGTAGAGATGTAAATGGAGAGAGATAGATAGGTATGGATATATATAGAGAGATAGAGATATATAGGTAGAAAAATATATTGATAGAAAGAGATAGAGAAAGGTGAGAGATAGGTGGAGAGATAGGTCAGGGGAGAGAGAGTGAGAGAGGTAGAGAGGGAGACATATAGATAGAGGTAAATATAGAGATTAAGAGAGATAAGGAGATAGAGGTAGAGAATACATGAAGATAGAGATAAAGGTTATTGTTGTCACATGAAATTTCACCCTGTTGAACATAGGGTTCAACATTCCAATGACACAATGGAAAAAACCTCAAGGTGTGGGACATTGCACATATGAGGTTGAATCTCCAAAGAAAGCTAAGTTCATATTTCAATCCAAGTTTAATGTGTGGTCCAACCCAACACATGAAAACTTGCCACTATCCTACTCTATAGCTCACATGGGAAAAAGGGGTAGAAGGAATGCATGAAAGGAAAATGGGAAGTGTACACCAATATAGAAAGTTGTTTCTTCTTGGATGAGATTGCACAACAACATCGTTGAAGAGGGACTAGGGGACTCACACAAATCTATGTTCGGTCAATTCCTAGAGGTAAAAATGAAGGTTAGGTTTTGAAAGGGTGCTAGAAGGAAAAGAATATTCTCAAGTAGCAACTATAAATAATTTACCTCAAACATGTATGCATGGAAAGAGAGAAAAAACACTTAGATATGTAGGTAATGAACTTACACAAACATAAAGAAACTAAAAAGAGGCAAGCTTAATTTATTTCATTGATATAGAGGCAGAAATCAATCTTTACAATTACATAGATGTAAAATACATGTCTACCAAAGAAAATCTCTAGAGGATCTAGGGGAAAAACCCCTAGAACGAATACAATTCTTTCCTTTATAGATTAGGCATAACTCAAAAAATGTGCCCAGGAAGATAGCCAACCCACTTAACACCCAAACCCTAGCAATGAATGCTTGTCATGCTTGTGCATGAAAGGATAGATAGGTCCTATGAAAATCATGATATGGGCATGGATTCATCACAAGGGAAAATACATTAGCAATAAATTAGCATGGATGCCCATAATCCACCTATAGAAGTCAAGGAGAAGCAATAAATGATGTCTTTGAAGCCCTATAATCGAAGCAAGTCGGTCAGTAAGGTTGTTGGGGTATTAATGTCTCACCCAGAAAACATGTCAATTTTTTGTATGGTTAGGGCATCAAGACTAAAAGAAAACCTTTGTTGTGCATAAATTTTTTTGGAGGGCCATAAAAGCAACCTTCATCGAAGATTAGGCGTCAAGCTTGCTTCATAATTTATGCTTCATCTTGGCATCAAACCCTAGGAGATCAGGCTTTGAAAGCACTTCTTATCAATGCCAAAGGAAGGTAGAAAGAAGGAAGAGGAAGAAGGGAATTGTGAAGTCCGAAAAGGTCATTCTTTTTGATCTTTGGATGTCGATAAGGAGGCTTATGCCTTATCACAAAGACAAAAAGGGTAAAAGGGAAGACTAAAGGTCGAAGATTTAAGGTAGCCATTGGGGATCAAAGGTTTGAGCTAACTCTTACCACTTGGAAAGGTAAGAGGTAAAGGGGAAGGTTGAAGGCCGAAGTCTGAAAAATAAACATAGTCAAATTTTTGAAGAAAGAAGCACGAAGGTGAGAAGGAAGAAAAGCGAAAGATGAAAGTCTGATAATCGAAGGTTGAATATTTTTTGGGGATTTGGGGTTGGGAGGAAGGATTAACACCTTAGCTAGAAAGATGGAAGGAGAAAGAGGGAATCTCAATAGCCGAAGTGACAAATCGAGACTTAGACAAATCTTGAAAAAGCTTAGGACTTTGATGATCAAGGGTGAGGCATAAGGATTACCATGAGGAAGCAGTAAGGGTTAAAAGGTAATTCCAAAGGTAGAGACCTGAAACATTTAATCAAGGAAAAAAGAAGGGTGACAGAGAGAAAGGATGAGCAAGATGAAGAAGGCATGCCAATAGAGAGGTAAGCGAAAGCCTGAAAGCTCAAAACTTAGGACTTAGTCAATTTTAGGAACCCTTCAAGGAGAATTCATGCAAAATGGTCCATGTAGGATCTCTCAGATCAGTTAGCAATGTTGGGTCATCAAAGGGTGGCATGAAATGCCAATAGTTATAAAGATAAGTAATATAGAGAGGGAGAGAGAGAGGAAGAGAGAGGGAGGGAGAAACAAGGAAATTGTGTGTGTATGAGTGAAAGAGATATAGAAATAGAGAGGGAGAGAGAGATATAAATAAAGAGGAGGAGCTCAAAATAGAGAGAGGAGATAGAAATAGATAAATATAAAAGAGGGATCATTAGGGAGAGATTGAGAGATAGGGATCTAAAGAGGGAGAGATAGAGATCTATAGATATAACTTAGGAATGATAGATCTTGGGGAAGAGAGGGATAGAAAAATTGAAGGAGAGAGGAAGAAATAAAGATAAAAAGAGGGAGAGGTGAGGGTGATCCCACAATACTGGTTTACAATTTTTGGCCAAACTAGACACTGAACTGATTTTTTTCTAAAAAAATCTTCACTTTCGGGTACCTATAGCAACTAAACAGTGAGGAATTTAAAGATGATGCAAACTAGTGATTTGTGATATTTTGTCCGTAGATTTTAAATATATTTTTTTCAATTTTTTTGGAATTAGATTGCACTTCTTTTTCCATCTCCTTCAAAAACTAGTTTTTTTTCAGTAAACACCATTTTTAAGGAGTGATGCTCACCATATACAACATAACTTTTTTTCCATGAAGGATAAAATTTATTTTTTTTAAATTAGATTTGTAACTACGATATCTAGCACTTTCATTGTTTCATAGTGTTTTATTGAACATTTTTCCTTAATCAAGTTTTGAATTCAAACCAATTACAATTCAGACATAGGCAGACTATATACAACATAACGTTTTTTGTATGTATTGAAATTCAATTTTTTTTTGTTAGATCAAGGACTTTAATATCTAGTGCACTGATATTTTTCAATTTTTTTCTATAATCTACTATTTTTCCACATGTGTAGAACATAGAGCTTGATTTTTGGTGAAAAACCTACATTCACAAGAAATAAAAAATAAATATAATAATAAAATTAAATTTATTTAAAATTATACCTTTTGGGAAGCTTATAATAAGGACTACATGCTTACAAAAAATAAATTTTAAATGAATTCATTTGATCCCCAAAAGGTAAATCAAAAGTGGTTTTTTATCAGCATTTTGATAGGTGTAAAGGAGACTCCATTATAGGTATGGTTTAAAACTAGCGGGGTTCTATTCAAGGGGGTTTGATCTAAGGTGGTTCAATCAAACCCTCTTCAATTGGAATCATTAAAATGGAACTTTTCAAGGCTTAAATCATTATATTTTCTAAAAATATGTGATTTCAACAAAAATTAGGATTTCTTGAAAATTGTAAACTAGTATTGTGAGATTACCACCGAAGAGAGATAGAGAGATGAAGAGATAAAAAGATAAAGATAGAGATAAGAAGTGATATAGAGAGGTAGAGGGAGGGAGAGATATAGGGTATAAAGAGATTTTATTTTTGCTTCACACAAATGTGAGTGCATTATAACACGAGTGTCCTATAATGTGCTCACATTTGTATTTTCTTTATGTATTTCTAATTCTTGAGGTTAGATTTGTGTTGGATATGCATCCCAAAGGATTGGACTTACATGTTAAAATCCAAAGACGTTTATTTTATAAATTGTAAGAAATTGACTAAATCTCATGCATGCTCTTTCCATCAAGTTTGGACATCTTTTAGTGTTGAACTAAAGAATACCACAAAACCATCAAGCTCTCTTACCTTTCTAAGCATGTAATTTTTGTTTATAATTTAAATATGTTAAGGTTTGCATCTTTAATTTCTTTTGAAGAAGGTTTATTTTCGTATCCTTCGTAGATGGCCTCTTTTTCCTCATCTAAATCAAAAGTGGAAATGCGGATTTACTTTCAAATTTTAGAGCAAATTGAGTGCTAAAAAATGGAAATTGAAAGTTGATTTTCACACACAAGTGTTGGCTTAGAAAATTTTACATTGCAAACTACCTATCAGAGATAGATTGAAATATATGATGGTTCAACCAACTAGTTTCCCTTATTTCTTATGTATTAAAAATATGAAGCATATATTATGGAGCTGGACTTATGTTAAAAAATAATGGACAACTATTTCTAAAACAAATCCTCTTATTTTTATCATGAGTTAAATTGGAAATAAGCTATCTTTGGTTTTGGTATTGTAATGTTGTAAAATTGTACCCAGTGGTAATTTCACATTTGTGCATTTAACCCCTACATTTATTGTGTCCAACTACAATTATGACAAGAACCTTATGAGTTGAAATTTCATGATTTCAACTCCATAAGCACCACTAATGAAGTGACAACAATCCTCTACCTTGTTTCTTGCAAAATGATGAGATGGATGCCTATGCAACACGTGGACATTCACACGATGCACTATCATCCCCACACTTTTCTGAGTTCAAATGAGGAATATTGGATCTCTAGCCTATGACACATGTCCTCGTGGTAGGATTTCAAGAGTAATAGCTCTTCCTACCCTTGTAGCTACAAAAAACTCATTCTTTCACTCTCATTTGCAACCTCTCTCATTAATTCCCTCACTCTTTCATTCTAGCTCACTTCCCTTGCTCTTCTATTTTCTCGATCTTGCCTCTACGATGAAGCTCTATTGCATTGAAGTATCTCAAATAGCCAAAGCTCTCTTGCAAGTTCTCAACAGTGTGTCTATCAAGCCAAGAGGGAGCCATAGATTGTTGGTAGTGTTCTCTTGCTTCTTGTCTATTTGTGAATTAATTATCTAAATTATGTCTTTACTTCGTGATACAGGTTCTCATCCTTGAGTGGGGTTTTCTTTTATCACCTTATGTCTATTTTACTTTGTGTCTATTTCTCTCTATCTATCTAGCTTTCTGATGGAGGTGGGAACACCAAAATAGGGGTTTGACTATGCAAAACCCAAAAACAACCCCAATATTTTCTCTCATCCATCTTGTGTGCATGTTGTTCATGTGAAGCTTGGAGGAAGGTTTCTAAGCGTCAGACCCTTTGTAAGATGGTCACCTATCTTCCTTGTCATTTATCAACATTTCCTATTTTCTATTAATTTAATAGGTTAAACAGATCTCATATATGAGACAATTAGCAGATCCTTTATAATTATGTCTAAGGGTTCAATGTTTTATTTGTATAGGATACCAGTGCACCTCTGGTACCTCAGCATGCCATGTTAGCATCTCGCTCTTGTGCTTTTGTACTTTGGTCGAGAGCTTCTTCCTTTGTGATATGAATCTTAGTGATTTGTTCCTTCAGTCCTTGAAGTTGTATGTCTGTTGTATACACCTAAAAATAGTCACATCTCAATAGTCTGGTAATTAATTAAATATTTTTAATATTTAATTAAATTTCTGAATTCAATCTACGTATAAATGAATTTAAATAATTTATTTATATTGTTCATTCTTTCATTTCGATTAAATAAATAAGTTTATTTAATCACTTTCTTAGCCATTGCTTAATTAATTAAATAAACATTACAATTTATTTATATTAATTATCACATAATCTTGGCTTGAATTCTTAATTCAAATAAAGATTAAATATTCTTCTCTTCTAAAAATTCTCTAAATTCCATTCACAATTAAATATTCCAAATATTTAATTAATTTTTCTAAAGTCTATTTGCAATTAAATATTCCAAACATTTAATTGAGTCTTCTATGGTCCTCAAATCAAAATATTTCAAAAATATTTTAAATCTTCAAATTCACATGAAATTAAATAAATTTATTTATTTAATTTGGAGTATCTCCAACAACCGTGAAACAACTTCAAAACAAAAAATTAACAAATTTCTCTGTTTTTGAGCAAAGTTGTTCCCGTAGGTTGAAGACAAACCTCCATTATTCTCTCCAACCTCCCAACATCTTCCATCTTCCTCTCAACCTCTGCATCTCCCACCATTCAAAGTTACCAGACAATCTGACAGCCATTGATCTTTGCCAGCCAGGCTCTTGCCTGCAAAAAAGGCTATAAAAGGGACTGTCGGGTCTCTAAAAAGAAAGAAGCTTTCATACGGGAAAACTATAGTCAACCAACCTTCTAGCATAACATAACTTAGCATATTAGCAATCCATATCATGGCATATCAACCTCATATCATAGCTTCAATAACATTCATAATCCATAACCCTTGTGCATAATCTACAACCCCTATGCATATCCACAAACCAACATTTCACTCCACCAGCATATAGGATAGAGAAGTATTCTCCCTTTGCATACTCGTTCTATAGGTTTCCATTCCGAGAAGCTTTGCTTATACAATCTGATAGCAGCAGCTTCAAGTGAATCACTAGAGATAGAGGACAATGGAATGATTTTGAAGAAGCTCTGTTTGATTTCTTTGATTTCATTCTATTTAGCTTTCTTTAGTTTAATGTTGCATTGGTGTGTTTTTGTTATTTTGTTTTGCTACTAACATTTCCCACACACATTTTTGGCACCCACCATGGGGCTATTACCCCAATTTTAACATCTTTGTGTATATTTTTCTGATAGGTTACAGCTAGAAGAGCGTATTAGCGCATTAAACACGCTTTAGCACATATTACACCCATTTTAGCACTCTTTAACTCTGTTTTAGCACTCATTGTAGGTTCTTCAGTACCCACAGAGGATTCTCTAGTGCTCTTTGCAGATTCTATAGCGCATTTCAATGATTCTCTAGCGCTCTTTGCATATGCCATAACGCCCTTTAATGATTTTGTAGCGCCCTTTAATGATTTTGTAGCACCCTTTAACGATTATGTAGCACCCATTAATGATTCTGTAGCGCTCTTTGCAGTTTCCTTAGAGCATTTCTATTTTAGCTCTCTTGATGTTTGTTTTAGTGCATTTTTCTATTTTAGCATAGAATATGTAAGTCTGCAACTATAATTTGTAACATAAGTAAGATTTGATTGGATCTGATGCAACTGCAGGCAATACGAGCTTTAAAAAAATAAAAATGAATCAATCCTAGGACAGTCACTTAATTCAAAAATAAAGCAATCCTAGGATAGTCACCTCATTTTTTATTTTGGACTAAAAAGAACTCCATGTCTTTGTGAAGCAATATATTCACCTAGCATAGAAAATTGTTTATTTGGGCTTAAAATTGACCTCTTGCTTGCTGTGATTAAAAGGTGATAGGCCTATGCTCTCCCCTTAATTGGGTGATCAAAATTCTAGACTCATCTATTTTATTTCATGCAATTTTAAGCTTTGTTAAAACCTTTTAGAAGGCCTATTGTAGTGGGAAAAAGTACTCACCCTACAGGAACGACCTAAGTGGGAACAACTAAAGCCAAGTTTTCTAACCCACTTTAATCAAATGTGGATGGTTGATGAAAATCCCATTCGACGGTAGTGTGCATTGATAACCATCCCCAAAGCCTTTGTTCTAAAGGTTGGGAGGTCTCTTGAGGGAGTAAATCATTTGTTGCACCGAACAAAAACCCATATTATGAACTTTAGAACTAGTGGCTAACTTGTTAGTTTCCGAACACCTTAATTCTCACAGTGCAAGGGGAGGGAAGAATTTTCCCCCAAGATTCTCACCATATAACTACCATAGACCCTGACCATTGACTATTTCTCTTTGGTTAAGACTTGGAAAAGGAAAAAACATGGATGCCCTCTAGGGGGTGACAGGGCTGTGTGAGCTGACATAGTTTTAAGTTGTGGGCTTTGAAATTAATGGTGACCTTTTGACCATAGGAGTGAGTCTGTTTGATTTATTTTATCATTGGTCTTGGAAACAACTATTCTACAACTTGCTTGATGTGTCTTCGAAACTTGAATTTAGTAAAGATCATCCAAAACTCACAATTACTTTGATTAATCTCATGTTAAGAGATTGGAAATCCACAACCTTTGTTAAGAAATCTATTCTTGAACAAATTAAAAAGCCAAAGAAACCACTTAGCTACAAGAAACTATTGAAGAAAAGACTATTCTTGTACCAAAGTTGAAAGGTTTTACTTGAACATAGAACATTTATCCATCGATATCATGACTGTGTTAGAGATTTCACGGACGATTATGCTATAGAACTGTTATACTCACAAGCTTTCTTTCAAAGAAGAGCCCTTTCTCAAAGGCACAACCACAGTCAATGTATTCATTCTTCTTATATTCCCCAACCTACAATTGTATATTCTACTCATCCAAATCAATTTCTACAATAGAGAACTCAAACACATTAGGCATTTATCACAAATCCATCTTCTTATGAACTTACGATCAAACTTCATAAAGTGCAAAATCATTTTTTCTTGATCTTTTGTTTAAATTCCCACAAACAGGATTTTCATCCTTTCAATTAGGGAAAAACACGAGCTAAAGACTAGAAATATTTTAAGTCATAGAATTTTCATTCTATCCTAACTTTCATATCCATCACAAATTGCACTATTTCATTCCTTTGATCAAAAGTTAGTAGAATTTGGGGCAAAGCTTATGCCTGTTGTCACAAGATCTCGAAAGCACATAGAAAAAAATGAAAGAGAAAGTACCACAAGCAAAATGGGTGATAATAGTGAGAGAGAAGAGAATCCATTTCATACTGAAGAGATAATAGAAGAAAAGCTTCAAGAAGCAGAGTAGGATCCTCAATTTCATACTTTAATGGAAAGGATTTTAGAATGAAACAAAGAAATATATTTCCTTTCATTAGCTAATCAAGGAGCTAAGTTACCTCAAGATTTTGATATAGAAGGGATTAAAGAGAATCCTGAAACTCCTCCTAATGATTTTAGTGCCCTTACTCAACAGATAAAAGAATTACAAGGGAAAATAAAGGAGATGCAAGGGGGTGCAACAAAGAAGTATGTTTTGGATGACATATGTCCTTATCCATTTGATAGGAGTCTTCAAATGATCCCTTTTCCAAAACATTGCGAAATCCTTAAATTTGATAGGTATAATGGGAAAACTGACCCCATTGAACATGTGAGGGATTTCCGAAATATGAGTCTAGAATTCGCTTATGAAGATACCTACTTAATGCGATTGTTTCCATGAAGTTTGGGTGGACAATACATGGAGTGGCTTTCAAAGATCACTCCCCCCATCAAAACCTTTGAGGAGTTAATAAATCAATTTATATCACAATACGCCTACAACATCCAACACCAGATAACCATGCTTGATCTTTGTAAAGTGAAACAAAAAGTAGGGGAATATTTCACTACATTTTTGCAAAGATGGAGAATATTGTTTGCATGATATTCTCATCTTGTTCTTGAAAAAGAAAATATGGATATCTTCATGAATAGCCTAGATCAAGAAGTAAGCTACATGCTTAACCTTCATTGTCCCCCTAACTTTGAAAAATTGATTGAAAACGCAATTACCATTGAAGGGGCCTTGGTCAAAAGAGGAGTGATAAAACTTGATAATCCAAGTTCATCCAACCATAACAACAATGATAAAACAAGGTTTTGGAATAGAAATAAAAATGTTATCAATGATGGTATCGTAGATGCAAACAATCTACGAACAAGACCATCTATCTTCAACCCATCAAATGCTCCATGAAACAACCAACAAGGAAATATTAACCAACAAAGAAACAAAAATCAACAAGCACAAAACTCCAATAAAGAAAGCATGACCAATCAAAACAACAAGGATAATTATGGTAACTTCAATAACAATCTTGGCAATACCCAAACATCAAATCCATCTAGACCCCCATTCTTTTCAAATTGACAAAATTTTACCACTTTGGGTCAATCTCTTGATTCTGCTCTCAAGGAGCTTCTCGATAATAAGGTTATCACCTTACCACCACAAAGAGATTATGAGCCACAAGTCTAACCACCATCATGGAATGACTCGTATTATTGCAATTATCATCAATGTAAAGGTCATAGAACAAATAATTTTCAATCCTTGCAAAATCTAGTACAAGATTTAATTGACAATGGCACTATCACAATTGAATGACATCATACCAACGATGATCATCAAGCATTCAAAGATCCTTTACCAAATTATCAAAAGGGGGAAACATCAGATACCAAGGCGAAAAGCATAAATAATGTTGAAGACAACATAATCCGCCACATCTATGTAGATGATCAATGGGTTAATGTTATCAAAATCAAGGAAAAACAAGAATATCAACAAGTTAATGTGACTATGAGAGGACAAGCAAAAGTTGTCTTAAAAGGAAGTTCATCTAAGGAAGATATTCCTCCTCCAACTCATTATAATCTAGTTGATCAACTGAGAAAAAGATCAGCTCAAATCTCCATCCTTGAACTTCTAAAAATATCTCCCATACAAAAGAATATTTTAGAAGAAACTCTTGTAAACACAACCATCGATACTGATTTGAATGTAAATAGATTTCAAGCCATGGTGGGACATTTGTCTTCCCCCACTTGTCTTTCATTCTTTGAAAAAGATGATGCCTCCATGACACATCCACATAATTCATCGCTTTATCTTGAAGTCATGATCCATAGACACTGAATCAGACGTGTCTTGATAGATGGAGGAGCCGGTTTAAACATTTGTACATTAAAGCTAATACATGCCTTAGGAATATCAAAAAATTCCATTTATCCACGAAGGAAAATAACTATCAAGGCATATGATGATGAAGAAAGAGCTTCTAAAGGACTAATAATGCTACCTATCAGAGTGGGACCTATTGTGAAAAATACCATTTGTTAGGTTCTAGATTGTGATCTTTCTTATAACATACTTTTGGGTCATCCATGGATTCATGATATGTAGGTGGTACCATCAATGTACCATCAATGCCTCAAATATTCGTATGATGGACATGAAATAGCTATACAAGTTGACTACAATAGCAGCCAAACTTGTTCAAATCTTCAAGCAACTCAAGACGCCTTTGTGTTGCACAAGAGGGAGGCTCTTACAGCTTCTTCTTCCAATTTACAAGGCCAATTGCAAGAATTGACAAAGAATTTTGACACTAAGCTACATTTAAAAGACAAAGGAGTAGGCGAATATTTTCTATGCCTTTCTAGCTTACCTCCTTCTCCGAGGTCACATGGTCAGCCAACCCAATCAAATCAAAAGATCGCAACAACCTCTACATCCCAAGCTTCCATGCCAATCACAAAGTTTGATGGAAAATTCATTAAAGCTAGCACTACTGAGGAAGAAGCTGAAGATAGGGACATCCTAAGCTAGCTATACAAAGATGAAGATGAATCTCTCTTGCACATCAAATTACCTACCGACCAATATGGCAAAGGGTATACCATCATGCAAAGAATGGGTTATGAAGGAAATGGACCTATAGGGAAAAGAAAAGAAGGTATCATTGAGACAATTCAACCTATTTCAATACATACAAAAGATAAAACAGGACTTGGATATGGTAAAGATACAAAAGAGTCAACTTCACAGTGACCACAACAAACTCATGAAGGAGAATCAATTTTAGATAAACCCCATCAAGATATCACTCTACACAAATTTTATGAGTTATTTTTCTAATTGCAGAATGATTTAGATACTGATTCTAATGAATATGAATGGGACACCATCTATAATGATGAATTTTGGAGAGACAAACAAGTTGATACCATACACAAATATGCACCTATTCTCATACAAGGAGAAAGCTCAAGAACACAATCACTTGAATTTGAATCACGATATGACGATGACTCAAGTGAGGACAATTCAAATTTTAACAAGATTACTAATCAACAGGTGAATACCATTATAGACCTTGTCCATCATGAAAATGACAACCATATCATGACTTTGACAACTCAAGACCTTACCCAACCTAATGATCCCATACCTTTAGTCTATCCAGAACTTATTGATTGGGACAACGATGCACCTATCCATATCCCTACATTCCATGATGATGAGGATATTGTAAATTTCCTCTGTTCATCTAATCAAGAAAACAATTGTTCCATCAAAGAATTTCATACTCAAGATTTTGATAGGGAGGGTGTCAAGTCTCTTAGCTGCAAAATAAATGAAATAAAAGATAGATCTATGGGTGAAAAGAAAAAAACGACAGTGATAGATGACAATAAGAGAAAAATAAAGAGTGAATCGAACGGTGAAAACCTTTTTGAGGCACTGAAGGATGAGAAAATTGACACTCTTCCCAAAAATTATCAATAAAGATCTTTTGTTTTGATTGAACCAACAAAATCAATCAACATAGGTGCAACAGAGCAGCCAAAAATCTTGCAACTTGCAGCATCATTAACAGTAGAAGAAATACTGAAATTCATAGAGTTCTTGAAGGAGAATCAAATCAACTTCGCTTGGTCATATGCCGATATGCCAAGGTTAGATCCTAATTTGATAATGCATCATCTATCTATAAACACAGGGGAAAAACATGTGAAGCAAAAACTCAGAAAAATGCATCTACATGTTGCATTATTGGTTAAAGAAGAGTTAAAGAAGCTTTTAGATGTTGGATTCATTCAGTCTATTGACTATGCAAAATGGATCTCCAATATTGTACTTGTTTCAAAGCCGGATGGAAGGATTATAATTTGTAAAAATTTCAGAGATTTGAACAAAGCATGTCCCAAAGATGACTTCCCTTTAACAAACATAGATATGATTATTGATTTAACTGCTGGCCATGCAATGTATTCATTAATGGATGGATTTTCAGGATACAACCAGATAAAGATTGCACAAGAGGATCAAGATAAAACAATATTTACATGCCTTTGGGGTACCTATTGTTGGAATGTCATGCCATTTGGGCTTAAAAATGCAGGAGTGACTTATCAAAGAGCAATGACCACCATTTTCCATGACATGATGCACACCTTCATGGAAGACTATGTGGATGATCTCCTTGCCAAATCTAACACAAGAGAAGGACATCTAGAAATCTTGTCGAAGATCTTTAATAGAATGGAGAAGTTCAATGTTTGACTCAGTCCAAAGAAATGTGTCTTTGGCGTTAAATTTGGAAAACTCATGGGATACATTGTTTCAGAAAAGGGCATAGAGGTTGATCCAGAAAAAGTTCAAGCTATAATGGACATGCCACCGCCACAAAATATTAGTTAGCTTCGATCATTGTAAGGATGACTACAATCCATCAAGAGGTTTATAGCTCAACTAGCAGACAAAAGCTTACCATTTACACATCTATTGCATAAAAATGCCCCATTCAAATGGGAGGAAACGTGTGAAGCAACATTTAATTAGATCAAGCAATATCTCATGAATCCACCAGTTCCAAGAAAGCCGCTCATACTCTATATTTCAACAATAGAAGTATCTTTGGGAGCATTACTAGCACAAGAGGATTCTACAGGAAAAGAAAGAGCCATATACTATATCAACAGAACTTTAACAAGTCATGAACTAAACTACACTTTCATTGAAAAAGCTTGCCTAGCAGTAGTGTTTGCTTCCCAAAAGTTGTGACATTATATGTTGGCTCATATAGTTAAGTTGATAACCAAAATCGATCCATTAAAATACCTCTTAAGCAAAGTTACCTTAACAAGAAGACTTGTAAAATGGGTAATGATCTTAAGTGAGTTTGACATTCACTATATAGATCAAAGAGCTATAAAAGAACAAGTCATTGCAGATCAATTGATTGAAGCACCTTTACAAGAAGAAAATCCAATGCACATTGAATTTCCTAATGCAGATGTCTTCACAACAACAATTAATAAATCATGGACATTGTACTTTGATGGATCTTACACGCAACATGGCTTGGGGGTAGGGATCTTTTTTTCACACCTGAAGGAAATACCATTCCAAAATCATATCGGTTGATGTTTCCCTACATAAATAACATAGTTGAATATGAAGCATTGCTCACATGAATGAAGATAGCATGGGAATGGCAGATTATAGAGCTGCAAGTCTATGGTGATTCACAACTTGTCATTAATCAAATCAATGATGATTATCAAACTAAAGATGATAAGCTGCTACCTTACAAAAACATGGTGGACGATTTTAAAAAGTATTTTGTGGCAATCAAGATTTCACAAATTTCAAGGATTGATAATAAAGTTGTAGATGCAATGGATACAATTGCTTCCTTGTTACAACTATCAGAAAATAAAAAATGGTATGAATTCTTGGTGGAACAATTGTTTTCTCCCGCCTATGATAATCCTGATATGGAATTCCTAATTCTATCATCATTGATAATGGGAGGCCTTTCAAGAATCAAGATGTTGACAAACTTTGTGAAAGATTTCACATCCAACATAGGTTCTCTACACATTATTATCCACAAGGAAATGGTCAAGCAGAAGCTTCAAACAAAACAATCTTGAAGATCTTGAAGAAGACGATAAATGATGTCGGTTGTGATTGGCATGTCCAGTTAAATCCAGCTTTGTGGGCATACATAACCAGCATTCGCACACCAACAAGAGCTACCCCATATGCCTTGGTATATGGAGTAGAAGCAATCTTACCATTAGAGGTTGAAATAACTTTACGTAGGGTCTCACTCAAAGGATTGATAAATGATGAAGACTACCGAGTATCTCGTCTGCAAGAGCTAGAATTGTTAGATGAAAGGCGTCAACATGCAGCTGATCATTTGAAGGGTTATCGACAAGTTATTTCCCGTAGCTACAATCATAGAGTTAAACCACAGACATTTCAAGTAGGTGATTTAGTCTTGAAAGAAAATCCACGCAATCAACAAGATAGAGAAAAGAAAGGAAAATTTGAACCAAATTGGCTTGGTCCATTTGTCATCATTGCAACGAACGGTTCTGGAGCATATCGGTTATCTACGTTAGAAGGGGACCTGTTTGAAGAACCGATCAACAACATTCATTTGAAGAAGTTCTATGTCTGAATCATCAAACTTGAAAAAATACATAAAAATCAAAAAAAGATCTAAAAAAATATATAAAAATCAGAAAAAGTCCTAAAAAATACATAAAAATCAGAAAAAGTCCTGAAAAAATACATAAAAATAAGAAAAAGTCTTGAAGAAACAAAAAAGTGCAATAAAAACAAGTGGTGAAAACTTGGCAAATAGGCGCTACTTGTGATCAAAATAGGCTTCTCCATCTATTAGCTTATGTCTTGCATTTGCTTTACGACATCATCTATCCATATCTATCATCTATAAATATCACATCATCTCCATATCATGCAACGGGAATCATCATGGCTTGATGAAGTTTGTACATATCCATAACAATCATATTGTGTTTACACTGGGGGCAGAAACACAAACTAAACAAGAGAGGGGCAACGAGATTTTAGAACATCACAAATGGACAAATGATGGTTTGACAAAACGCAACATACATTGATGCATCAAATCAACCACAACACCAAAATGATCACTCAATGCCAATGAAATCAAACAACATGGTCAAAACAACGTTAATTAAAATACAAACATCAATGTTGATAGCCAAGTTGGATGATCTTAATCTGAATAATTTTTGGAATACTTTAGGAAAAATTTGAATTGTTGGTTGATTTTCTATCATATCTCTGGAGCAATTTGATGATGTACTGAACTAGAAAAGCAAGGAAGGAGTATGATTTTTCTTTGTTTGTTGTTTGTGAGTGAATCATTAGTACTATGCAAGTTGGTCGCGAGACATGCTCTACTAAGTATCATTGATGATATTTCAGAATTTGCATGGGAAACGAGTTAACTCTTGTCTGTTTATGCAAGTGATACTCAGGTCATCTCGGTTCAATTATACCTAGATGCTTGTATTATCTTGCTATATCAAAAATCATGAAAGCAATACTCAGGTCATCACTGGTGCTAACATACCCTTTGATGCTTGTATTAACTTTCAACATTTCAATGCTCTATGATGACACAAAAAGCACAAATAAGCTCTCAGAATGGCAATATTGTATAGATACCCTACATGGTTAGTATAGATTACATTCATTTTAGAATTTACATTTTGCATTTATTGATTTTCCCAAAAGTTGACAAAGTATTAAAGTTCCATATCTTTCCAATAAATGACTAAGTATATTTGACATTCACAAAAACATCATCACATACATTTTTCATACATATTTGCATCAAAAAAATAATAAAGCGTACATCATAATCCTCACATCACTTTCGTTACATTTTCATTTTCATAACATATCATTTCATTTTTTCCCATACATCATAAAGCATATCATAAGCATCAAGTATAGATAAAATAGATACTCATCACATAATAAAGGTACACATACTCATTGCACAAATAACTCATCGTTGCATATCATATTATCTCAAAAATGAATGTCAAAATATACAAAGATGTCAGCTATGCATGACATAACATCATCCACAATAGGATCATATCAGTGTGTATACAAATGTCTCAACAAAAAATGAAAATATATCATATAAAGAGCACTACGAAGTGCTATCCTCTGATGTTGCACCTGATGAACCTACCCCACCTACACTTGATGGACTTGCTCCACCTACTCTTGATGACCCTCCTAGAGGTAATGGCTGCGATACACCCTTGCTAGTTGCCCGAGAGTGACTATGTGTTGACGGAGACTGTGTATAACTCACTCTCTGCTCGGGTGGCACTGCATCATGGTATCTGATCCTATAGAACTCTGCCTCCTGAATGGCTCTAGTCAGCTCTCTCACCATGCCACCTCTTGTTGCTCTTTGTAGACTGTCAGCTAGGGCCATGGCCTCCTCACCCCTGTATCTCTCTCAATCGACACTATCATCAACTCTCCCTGTAACTGTGTAACCAAGGCCTGTGCCTGTACTAATTGACCCTGCAAGCTCTGCACTCTACTCTACAAGGTAGCTATCTAACTCAGTACCACTAGATCTACTGAAGATGATGGAGCTAAATGTCTCATCCATTTTCCACCTCTATCACCACCTCTGCCACGTCTGCCACCTCCTCCACCACTATCACCTCCACTCTCCTCATCACTACTATCTCCATCCCCATCTGACTCATCATCATCATCCTCCTCGAAGTCATCACTCTTTGAAGCCGCCTCTTGCTGTCGCCTATGTCCCCCTATATGTGGTCTCTGCTCTACAACTGGAGCGGTAGGCTCATCAGGATCAAATAATCGTGGCGCAGTATGTTCCAACACATACTGACCATACTCTGGAGTCATCCCCCCATCAAGAATATCAGCTCTATAGTCCCACATCTGTGCTCCCAAACTGGTGAACTCTGCCACTGTTGCATCATATGAAATCCGTGGACCCCACACTATAAGCTCCTGCTATCGACGTGCATAAATAGATGAACCCTATGTCATACCCTGAGGCCGACCATACTATCGCCACACCCAACCAAGAAGAAACCTCTCAATAATCCCAGGAGTATGACCAATCAGATATCCGGTGGTAAAGACATAGGGCATCTCCCTAGCATCCTCTGGCCATGCCTCACAATCTACATAGGGCCGCCAACATACTATATCAAGATCATCTAGAAGACACTGCCAATGATCTAGTTTTCCCAGCCTCGGCTAAGCAATGACATTGGTACATCTAAATCTGTATGGTCGACTGATAGGCCGTCGTCCACGAGTCAATGGTCGCATAATTACAAAGTGCTCCCATGCCCATATCTGTAAAAGTGAACAACCAACAACTAAACTCCAACCTCCACCATAAACATGGTGTAGCTCATCAAATAAATGTGCAAGCATGCACAATCCCCAAGCATATTGTGTACTTTGCATCACCATCCTCTCAAGAACATGACCCCACCCGACTGCAAAGCCCTTCGACCTATGGTCAGGGCACAAAACACCTCCAATGAAGCCTACAAGTATAGATGGTAAGGGTGCATATGAATCCGTCATCTCGCCCCATGGGATATAATATCCCGCTATATGATCATCTTTGAATATCTGCCTCAAGGCATCAGTGCCTCCCACCTCCTGGCCATCAAATCTCACTATCTCACCCATCATTGGAATCTTTAGGATGTCATACACATCCTCAAGAGTCACGATAATCTCTCTTGTCGACAAATGAAAGGTGTTCGTGTCGTTGTGCCACCTCTCTGCAAGTGCTGTCAATAAAGCTCTGTTGAGACGCACCTCAGGAATGTCAAGTAATGAGGTCAGTCTGCATGCCTTGATCGCATCTCTATCCACCTATCCAAGCTGCAGAATCAATCTCCATGTCTTCAGGAATTTCTCCCGTAACTGCAAGACACTCAATCTCTCCTATTGAATAGGAAGAATCATAAAGTCAAAGCAACATCAATATCAATTCATCACGACAAATCAATCAAATCTGAATATCAACAAACTATTTGTTTTTTTTCATCATCATGGAAAGCAAATTTATCAAAATCCTGTTTGTTTTTAACAACTTTAGAAACAAACTTATCAACTTATTTGTTTTCTTCATCATCATGGAAATCAAATTTATCAAAATCCTGTTTGTTTTTAACAACTTTAGAAACAAACTTATCAACCTATTTATTTTTTTCATCATCATGGAAAGCAAATTTATCAAAATCCTGTTTGTTTTTAACAACCTTAGAAGCAAACTTATCAAACAACTATTTGTTTTTCATTAACTTGAAAGCAAATTTATCAGCTATTATTTGTTTTCCAACAACCTTGGGAACAAATTTATCACACAAAACATTATCAAATTAGGGAAACGCAATACGCAAACAATCAATACAAGGTCATGCATTGTAAAATTGGTAAAGGGCGCTGCAAAAATAATAAAGGGCGCTAAGCAATCAAGAGTGCTAAAAAAACCCTCAAGGGTGTTAAAAAAACATTAAAGGGCGCTACATAATCAAGGGCGCTATGGAAATGATCAAAAGCGCTGCAAATAAGTTAAAAAGTGCTAAAACACTAAATTTCACATCAAACCATGGATAAATGTGCCCTAAATGGACAATTTTCAAATGTTGAAAGTTTAACGGGGTATATACCGTGGGTCCATAGTGTGCTAGCCACTGATGTCATCGGATGTGCTCAAAATGGTGCTGGTGGGTAGGAAGTGCCATCTTTTTCACTCCATAGCTCAAAAATTATAATTTTTACTAGGTTAAAATGGGAAAATGACATTTTTAACCTATTTAAAGGAAAAATTGGGGCATTTTATCACATTCTCTTATTGCAGGGGCAATTTAGGTCATCAATTTTTCATCTCTCATCCTTCTACATCAATTTCTTCAATTCATAATTTTTGAACGATGAATTGACATCTTAAAAATTCATAAAAATCTAAAAAATCCAAAAATCTGAAACTTCAAAAAATTTCACAAAAATCCAAATCTTATCAATTCATCGTCCGAGGGGGCATATACCTATCAACATTCGATAATCAACATCTGGGAAAAATTTCAAAATTCTTTGAAGCAATGTGTAAGACACATCACTTCAAAGAGGGGCAAAATGTATACACCTAAAAATAGTCACATCTCAATAGTCTGGTAATTAATTAAATATTTTTAATATTTAGTTAAAGCTCTTAATTCAATCTACGTATAAATGAATTTAAATAATTTATTTATATTGTTCATTCTTTCATTTCGATTAAATAAATAAGTTTATTTAATCACTTTCTTATACATTGCTTAATTAATTAAATAAACATTACGATTTATTTATATTAATTATCACATAATCTTGGCTTGAATTCTTAATTCAAATAAAGATTAAATATTCTTCTCTTCTAAAAATTCTCTAAATTCCATTCACAATTAAATGTTCCAAATATTTAATTAATTTTTCTAAAGTCTATTTGCAATTAAATATTCCAAACATTTAATTGAGTCTTCTATGGTCCTCAAATCAAAATATTTCAAAAATATTTTAAATCTTCAAATTCACATGAAATTAAATAAATTTATTTATTTAATTTGGATTATCTCCAACAACTGTGAAACAAATTCAAAACAAAAAATTAACAAATTTCTCTATTTCTTAGCAAAGTTGTTCCCGTAGGTTGAAGACAAACCTCCATTTTTCTCTCCAACCTCCCAACATCTTCCATCTTCCTCTCAACCTCACCATCTCCCACCATTCAAAGTTACCAGACAATTTGACAGCCATTGATCTTTGCCAGCCAAGCTCTTGCCTACAAAAAAAGCTATAAAAGGGACTATCAGGTCTCTGAAAAGAAAGAAGCTTTCATACGGGAGAACTATAGTCAACCAGCCTTCCAACATCCATAGTCTCTAGCATCATAACATAACATAGCTTAGCATATTAGCAATCCATATCATGACATATCAACCTCATATCATAGCTTCAATAGCATTCATAATCCACAACCCCTGTGCATAATCTACAGCCCCTATGCATATCCGCAAACCAACATTTCACTCCACCAGCATATAGGATAGAGAAGTATTCTCCCTTTGCATACTTCAAGTGAATCACTATAGATAGAGGACAATGGAACGATTATGAAGAAGCTCTGTTTGATTTCTTTGATTTCATTCTATTTGGCTTTCTTTAGTTTAATGTTGCATTGGTGTGTTTTTGTTATTTTGTTTTGATACTAATATTTCCCACACACATCTGTTATCATTTTTGATATTCTGCTTTTAGTTCATTCTTTACAATTTCTTCATCTATCTTCCCAATCCAAAAACTAAACTGAGGTAGTTTAGGGTAGTTCGTTCCTCAAGACTCTCTTGGAAATCAAGAGACTTGTGAATAATGAATCCTCCTACTCTACATTTTTGGTGAACCTGACGTGAACATGTCAGATCCTTTTTTGCAATGTTTTGATGTTTATGATAATGATTTCTTCAAGGAAGAATTTGATATGTTATATGATGCCTTGGATGATTTCTTAGGGGCATCTTCCCCTATCTGTAGATCTCCTAAACAATCTTCTTCATCACAACTGCCTACTTCTTTTTTGTAAGTTGAGAAGTATGTGAATATTGTTGTGGGTAAACCCACAAAAGTGGTTTACAATTCAAATGAGGAAGGAAAACTTGCAAAAAATGACCCCATGCCAAAACAATTCATTTTTGGGGTTCGAACAAACTCATTGGTTTGAATGAACCAAAAGAGGGTTCACTAGAACCTAGGTTCTAGCGAACCCATTTAATGCAAGTTCCCACCATCCCACCAAAAAACACAATGAAAACCCCTTTTTGAAATGGGTTGCTCGAAACACTTGGGGTTCACTCGAACCCCCCCTAGTTTGAGTGAACCCCCCTTTTCCCACCTTCTTGCTCTCTAGCACAAAAAAATTAGAATTTTTGCACTTCGAAGCTCAAGTTGAAGATGAAAATGGTGGAGAATTCACAGACCCAACATGAATCAGGTAGTCCTCAAAATGAGCTATCCAATGAATATAATTTTAATATTTTATGGTTTTATTATGTATTTATTTTTTTAGTTTTATTAAACATAGGTTTTTCACAAAAAATCAAGCTCTTTGTTCTACACATGTGGAAAACTAGCATATTATAAATAAAATTGAAAAATATGAGTGCACCAGATATTGAAGTCCTTGATCCAAAAAAAAAATTGAATTTTGATACATACAAAAAAAGTTATGCGTTATATGGTCCGCCTATGTCTGAATTGTAATTGGTTTGAATTTGAAATTATTAAGGAAAAAATATTCAATAAAACACTATCTAACAAAGTGGAAGCACTATATATTAGAGTTACAAATCTAAATTTGGAAGAATTAGAATTTTATCCTTCATGGAAAAAAATTTATACGTTATAAGGTGAGTATCACTCCTTAAAAGTGTTGTTTTCTGAAAAAAACTAGTTTTCAAAGGAGATGGAAAAAGAAGTGCAATTTGATTCCAAAATTTTTGAAAAAAATATATTTAGAATCTATAGAAAAAATGTCACAAATCACTAGTTTGCATCATCTTCAAATTGCTCATGGTTTAGGATCTATAGGTGCTTGAAAGTGAAGATTTAGTTAGAAAAAATTATTTCAGTGTCTAGTTTGGCCAAAAATTGTAAACCAGTATTGTGGGATCATCCTTATAGTCTTTGAAGCTCCTTTGAAGCCTAAGAGACCTATAATTTAGTTGACTTTGGCTAGCCCTTCTCCTAAAAGGATTCACTCTATTTGTGGAGTCCCATACTCTGATGACTCAACAGATCTATACACAAGATTTTTAAGGGCTACTGACTCCTCTTACAATGTTGTAGGGCACATATATAATACTAGAAGAAATCAATAGAATTTGAATAAAAAATCTTATGTACCTACATCTCAACCTACTTCAATTCTTACTTCTTTACCACCTTCTCAACCAAGTCTTCCTTCGACACCTAAAATTGCGATTAAAGCACCTGATGATTATGATCTTGTTGAGCAACTCTGCATTACTCAGGCTAAGATATCATTATGTGATTTGCTTTAGACTACTCTAGTTTATCAAGGAATTCTCTAGGAAGCCTTGCAAAAGATATTTTTTCCTACTTTCACTAGGTTGGTAGATGTTAATGCATTTATGGATCATATTCATGAATATTCACCTAATATTACGTTCTATCCGCAAGAACCCTTGCCCTTGGAGTGTAGAACCAAGAACACCTTTTAATGATTATAGTTAACATTAATAATATTGGTATTAGATGTTCCCTCATTGACACTAGTTTAGATCTCGACATTTTTGGTATAGATTTATTACCTTAGATTAAAATTGGTTCTTCTTCTTTAGGTGCTTCTTCTTTGTATATTCATGGATTCAATAATGCTGGTTGTCAATCCCTAGGCACAGTAAGCTTGCCTTTGAGGCTAGGACCTATTACTATACCCACCTTGGTATATGTGATGCTTGGTCCTCTACCTTACAACATTCTTCTAAGAAGACCTTGGATTCATGCTTTGGGAATAATAACTTCTACTTTGCACTGTTGCATAAAATTTGTTGCCAATAACTAGGTGATTACAATCAAGGCTAACCTTAAGGCTATACACCTTTGTAAGCTGGTAGCCACTACTCGGGCCTTAGTTGTTTCTACTCTGAAGAATTGTATTCCATCTTTATCTTTCGACACATTGGCATGCTCTTTGGCAGTGCCTGCTTTAAAGGTTGCTCCTGAGATGCATGCCCCTGAAGAAGATCAACCCGAAGTTAAGAATCCTAAATCTTCCCCTTCCACCTCTTTTTCTAAATCAAATGCATGTCTTAGCATGATGATTGGGAGTCATTGGATTTCTCTGATTTCTTCATTGAATAATACAAGGAAGATCCCATCCACCTTGATCTTCTAGTTCCTTTGCTAAGAAATTTGATCATCCTTTTGTTGAGAAGGACAATAGGGATCTAGTTAAGGAAAATAATTATTCTCCTATTGAGGAAGAAAATCATGTTTTTGTTAAGGAAAATAATTATTGTGGCCTTGTTAAGAAGAAGGATGGTATTCTTGTAGATGTGTTTGACACTCATTGGTGGAACAACACTCTTTATGTGGATCCACAGGTTCCTCTCAAGATTTGTAGACATGATATGGCCCTAGATATAAGCTTGTTTCTAAGTACTATTATGGGTGTAAAGGCCTTGGGTGTATTGAACAAGGAATTCAATTCCCCATCCTTGTTAGGCCTCATAAGCGTAACTTGTGGTTGGGATACTCTTTTGAGAAATCTACACGAAAACCATGGTCGAGTGTTAACATGATTTTTGCAAAGTCTCTTGATCTAGTTCATCTTGAATTGATTGAGAATAAAGTAGAACCTGATGAATTTCCCTTAGATGTTTTCTCCTCAGAGGAAGCGCTAGAAGAATTATTAGGTGTCTACTCATGTCTACCTTCCTCTCACCATAAGTAGCTATTCTTGTATCACTTGCAAAAAAATGCATACTTTGGAGAATCCATTTTGAGTGTGGATGAGGAGGCTTCTTTGTCTAACAAAGATGATGATATTCCTATACTTAATCCTAAAGATCGTAGTTCTCTCCTCAAGGGGGATACTACTGAAGTTATCATGGATCCCAAATCTTTTGAAAAGGTGATTAAAATTAGAAAGTGCCTTTCTTTAGAAGAAGGTAAACAACATTGTAATCTATTACATTCTCATCCTGATATTTTTGCTTGGTCTTATGAGGAAATTCCTAGTATTGATGAGTCTATGGTGGTTCACAATATCATCTTATTTCTCGATGCCAATCCTATTAAACAAAAGATTCAAAAGATGAATCCCAAGCTAGAATTGCTAATTAAGACTTAGATAGAGAAGCTTCTAAAGGCAACATTTATCCATCCTATCAACTATTCACCTTGGATGTCGAACATAGTTGTTGTTCACAAGCCTGATGGCTATATTCACATCTGCATTGACTTTCATGATCTCAATACAACTTCTCTTAAAGATGATTTTTGCTGCCTAATGTTGATATGATTGTAGACTCGACTATAGGCCACACCTTGTTGTCTTTCTTTGATGGCTTCTCGAGCTATAACCAAATTCATATTAACCTGAAAGATTAGTATAAGATAAACTTCACTACCCCTTGGGGTACCTTTTGTTATGTGGACATGTTGTTTGAATTAAAGAATGTAGGTGCAACTTACCAATGGGAAATGACCTTAATCTTTCATGATTTATTCATAAGATCCTAAAAGACTACGTCGATGGCATCTTGATGAAGTCCATAGCTCACCAAAAACACATAGAAAACCTTCATCTTATTTTTGAAAGGCTTTGACTCTATAAGATGAGGCTGAATCCTCTTAAGTGTGTCTTCAGTGTGGACGTAGGAAAGCTTGTAGGTTTTATAGTTTCACATCATGGAATTGAGGTCGACACAAATAAATTTGAGGCAATCATTAACATGCCTCTGATGCAAAGCGGGGAGGGAATTTCCAAACAATCACAATTTAATCAAATTCAAACAACCTTTCAATCACAAAACTCCAACTTGGTGTTCAACTCACCAATTCACTCCTATTCCCTTGTAGCATTTCACATAGTGTTCCTTGACCACAATTCTCCAAAGAAATTGTAAACTCACAAAAAATTCACCATTTCAAATACCCATTAATCTCTACATTGACATATCAAAAAAGGAGGTAAGGTTGTTTTGGAATAATACCTTCTAAAAAGTGTTGTTGCATTGGACAATGGATCAATTAGCCCTATTTTACAAAGAATCACCCAACCAGTCACTCTCCCAAACACAAATATCCATTGCAAGACCTTTATCAGGTTAAAAAAATCCAAAAACAACTTTTATCAAGATAAATGCCCACAAGGTCATCTAACCACAAAACCCTTATTTAGACTAGTTTCAAGAGGGTTTATTGAAATTCCATACTCTCCGCCTCTACTCTATAAATTAACCCTTCAAACACACCAAATTTTTTCTACACATGCTTCACAAACTAACTCCCATGTTGTATCAATGCTATTTCATCAAACCCTAACCCCTAGCCATCAATTTAAGCCACAACACCATGAAATATCAACTAGGGCAACACCAAAAAGGCTTCAAACCCTAGTCCCTTCTCTTGAAACCTATTTTAACATATAACCCTACCTAAATTCACCCATCCCACCAAGTCTCAAGCAATTCTACTAGTGGAATTGGTCATTAATGCATTTTAAATGCCCTCAAACCTTCCAAACAAGGTTTACATACCATCTTTAGTAAATTGCTCACAAATTGCTTCAAACCTAATGAAACTAAGTAAAAAAAAGTCCAAACCAAAGATAACTCATTCCTTTACAAGATGCAATGCACTTTAGTTCATAATCTCCTTGTACAAAACCATACAGAACACTGTAGTAGCAGATTACACAAGATTTTTTAGGAAAACATAGTTTTTCTTTTATTGTTTCAATTCAAATCAACTTCAAAAACCTACCTCAAATTGTGTGAGGAATTTTTAAACTTTACACACCAAAAAATAACCGATCCAACTAAATCAAACTACCATTTGAACTTCTTGACCATTGGTCTTCCACTTTTTGCATTTTTTTGCATTCTTGCAATTTTGCATTTTGACGACTTTTGCAAGATTTTACACCATTTACAAAATGGATCCCAAATGACTCAAATTACATCTCCAATAGTCTATTATGACCTTATTCCATGACATAAGACTCAAAACACCTTAAAACCAAACTTAAGACCATATTTACAAAAATGGACTTGGTGCCCCTGCACCATACACTCGGACTGAAAAGGAACTCAAGTCTCTTGAGGATTGTATTGCATTACAGCATGCTTCATAATTTCATCTCCTTGATCTCCAAATTTTCCTTCATTTGGTAAGCATTTCCATTGAAATAGGTACTGAATATTTGCATCATGCTTTGCATTTGTACACTCTTTTCCACCTATAAATTGTTCCATCTTCACAAGCCAATTTGTTGTATGTTGTCTAACCTCTCTTCATTTGAAATTGATGTTGAACTTACTTGAACACCTGAAAACATGCCTTTATCATCCTTGTCTTGAACTGTCCTCTTCTTTACTCTTGAAGCATACTTGAACTTACCCACATGCTCATGCCATTCACCCTGAATCGCTCCATCTTTTCCCTTCATCTCTTCTACCAGATTCTCTGCCCCCAGTACCACTACCTTATTAGTTCTACAAACCTTTGTATTGATAGAATTTGAATACCCACTAGTGTCTTTTGTAATTAATAGACAAAGCACTTTTCCTATCATGACCTCAACATGATTCTCTAAACCATCTTGCACTTCCATAATCAATTCATCCTTGACCTTCTCTTTATCTATTTTTAAGACCAGCTCAACATATTTTCCTTCTAAGATTGTGTCATTCTTCAAACTTGTTGTCTTGGCATCTTTATTTTTAGTGATGGCTGCAAAATCTTCATGTTTTTATTCCTCTAGCTTTATAAACTCTTTATTACCTAACATGATCACCTTATCTGCCTTACCTTGTCCTTTATCATCCTCTACCAATGGAGTTAATGTGAAAGAGTTTCCATCCTTCTCAATCTGATAAGTATTGTTTCTACCATCATCAATTGCATGTCTATCAAACTGCCATGGTCTTCCTAGCAGCAAGTGGCACACATCCATAGGAAACACATCACAAAGAATCTTTTCCTTATATCCACCAATATTAAACTCAACCCAAGCTTGCTCATTCATTAAAATAGATTGACTTTCATTCAAAAAAGACACTTTATAAGGTGTTTCATGAAGTTTCTTTTCTAAATTTAGTTTATCAACCATTTCTATGGATACCATGTTATCAGTACTTCCAAAGTCTATTGCTACTTTGCATACCTTTCCTTTGCATTTGCAAGTGGTCTTGAATAGTGTCCTTTGTGTTGATTCTTTCTCTTTGCATGCTTTTAGGAGTGTTCTTCTAACCATCAAGGATTCCCCAACTCTTGGAGCAACAAGTTGATTAAGAGAGTTAACACTCTCATAATCTTCCTCTTGCACCAATTAAACTATTTTATCAACACCACTTGAAGTAGAAGCTTGTTTCTCTGGAAAATTCCATGCTAGATGGCCAAAATTATTGCAATGGTAACATCTTCCTAAAAAATTTCTTGAACCTCTGCCTTGTCTGAATCTTCATCTAAAGTCTCTGAATCCACCTCTTTGATCAACAACTTGGTCTTTGTTTTTTCTTGCATCTTCTTGGTCTTCATATGACTACCTTGATCCTCTTCCTCTACTAGTGTTGTCTCTACCTCTTCCTTGTCTTTCTTGCCTTCTTTTTTAACTTCTCTTCTACCCTAGCAACCAACTAAAAAAATTCTTCAACCGTCCTAGGAGTAGCCAAACTCAATTCATCCTGAATTTGAAATCTCAACCCACACATATACCTTGCTATCTTTTTATTTTCATCTTCAACATGACCAACTCTAATTCTCAACTTGTGAAATTATTCAATGTAGGCCATGACATCCTTACCATTTTTCTTTAAACTTTTCAACTTGTTAAATGTCTATATTGCATGATCACCTGGCAATAATTGGCTCTTAATATTTGATACCATCCTATCCCATGAACTGATTTTTGTTTTCCCCTTCTTCACTCTTTCCTCTTGTGCATAATTCCACCATGTAAGAGCAAGACCTTTCAACTTAGTCTTAGAAAAATTTACCTTTTGATCATCTACAACCTCCTTGTATTCAAAGTAATTATCCAGTGTATCTATCCAATCCAATACCTCTTCTGCATCCAATTTTCCATTATAAATTGGCACATCTATTTTCTCACCAGAAACATCTCCTCTGATAGCCTTCAACATCTTTATCATCCTTCTTTCATCAGGGTCCAACTCATCATCATCTTGGACTCCTCCTAGAGGGTTTTCATTCTCACCCTCTTCCTCTTCCTCTCGATCACTTTCCTCTTCAGTGACCTTTCCTCTCCTTTGCTTTGTCTCTAATGCTACAAATATAGCTAAATTGCTTCTTGTGAGTCCTTTAACAACTTTATCTCTCTAGAAAGAATTGCATTACCTTTAGGAGGCATCTTGTCCTTCAATCTATAACTCTTCACTTCTTCAAATTGCAACCGTCCTCTTTCAAAAGATAAAAAACCTATGATCTGATACCACTTGATGCAAAGCAGGGAGGGAATTTCCAAACAATCACAATTTAATCAAATTCAAACAACCTTTCAATCTCAAAACTCCAACTTGGTGTTCAACTCACCAATTCACTCCTATTCCCTTGTCACATTTCACACAGTGTTCCCTAACCAAAATTATCCAAAGAAATTGTAAACCCATAAAACATTCACCATTTCAAATACCCATTAAGCTCTACTTTGACATATCCAAAAAAGGAGGTAAGGTTGTTTTGGAACAATACCTTCTAAAAATTGTTCTTATGTTGGACAGTGGCTTAATTAGCCCTGTTTTACAAAGCATCACCCAACCAATCTCTCTACCAAACAAAAATATCCATTGCAAGACCTTTAATAGGTTACAAATAGACAAAAACAACTTTTATCAAGAGAAATGCTCACAAGGTTGTCTAACCACAAAACCCTTATTTAGAGTAGTTTCAAGAGGGTTTATTGAAATTCCATACTCTCCGGCTCTAATCTCCAAATAAACCCTTAAAAAAACACCAAATTTGGTATGCACATGCTTCAAAAACTAACTACCATGTTGTATCAGTGCTATTTCATCAAACCCTAACCCCTAGCCATCAATTTAAGCCACAACACCATGAAATATCAACTAGGGAAGCACCAAAAAGGATTCAAACCCTACTCCATGCTCCTAAAACCTATTCTAACATCTAACCCTACCTAAATTCACCCATTCCACCAAGTATCAAGCAATTCTACTAGTGGAATGGGTCATTGATGCATTTTAAATGCCCTTAAACCCTCTAAATAGGGTTTATAGACCACCTTTAGGAAATTGCTCACAAATTGCTTCAAACCTAATGAAACTAAGTTAAACCAATGAAAAACCAAAGATAACTCATGCCTTTACAAGATGCAATGTACTTTAGTTCATAATATCCCTATATGAAATCGTACAAAACACTATAGCAGTAAATTACACAAGATTTTCTTCAAGAAAATAGAGTTTTTCTTTTATTGTTTCTATTCAAATCAACTTCAGAACCCTGAATCAAATTTTGTGAGGAATTTTTAAAATTTACACACCAAAAAATAACCAATCCAACTGACTCAAACTTCCATTTGAACTTCTTTACCATTGGCTTTCCACTTTTTGCATTTTTTTGCATTCTTGCAATTTTGCATTTTGACAAATTTTGCAAGATTTTACACTTTTTACTAAAAGGATCCAAAATGACTCAAATTACATCTCCAATGGTATATTATGACCTTATTGCATGATATAAGACTCAAAAAACCCTAAAACAAAAACTTTAGACCATATTTACAAAAATGGACTTGGTACCCTTGCACCAACCTCTAACTAGAAACATCTCTTAGCTATGTAGTCTACAGTGGAAGATTTAGGAAAATCATAGATTCATATCTCACTTGGTTGATCGTACCCTTACCCTCACACATTTTTTGAAGAAAGATGTTTATTTCATATGGGATGATGAGTGCAAGAAATCTTTTGAGTCAATCAAAAGTTATTTGGCCAATCGTCCTATCTTAATACCGACTATGCAGGATAGACCTTTTTCTGCTCTACATTATTTCATCACCTTATGCTTTGGAAACTTTGCTACCTCAATATGATGATGAAGGTAGAGAAAGAGTGGTATATTATATTATCCATATCCTTGTTGATTATGGAACTCGCTATTTCACCATGGAGAAACAATGTGTTGCTTTCATCTTTGTGACATAGAAGCTAAGGCATTATCTTCTTCATGTTGAGACTCATGTCATTGTGAAAATTGATCTTCTGAAGCACTTGTTCACTAGAACCAATCTTGCTAGAAGGTTAGAGAAATTGGTAATGTTGATTTCTGAGTTTTATATGAAGTTTGTAACTTAGAAGTCGATAAAGGGTCAAGCTGTTGTTGATTAATTTGTAGATGCTCCCTCATCTCGCTCCTTCCCTAGTTTGGATTTATTTCTAGGAAAATATATTTTTGCAGTTGATCATGAACCTATATGGGAGATGTATATTGATAGATCTAGATGTCAAGCTAGCTTTGGGGTAGGTTTTGTCTTAATATCACTTGAAGGTAATCCAATTTCTTTGTATTTTTGATTAAAATTTCAGTGTATTAACAACATCATTGAGTATGAAGCCCTTATTGCTGGCTTGCGTGGCATGATCAGTTTAAACATAAAATATCTTAGCATACATGTTGACTCTAAGATTATCATAAATTAAATTATAGGAATGTATCAAGATAAGCATAATAAGCTATCTTGATATTGAGATTTGGCCTTATCGTTACTTGATCGACACTCTTCTTTTACAATAGACAGTGTCCTTGGGAGAGAAAACCAACAAATGGATGCCATGGCAAGTATTGCCTCCCTTGTGCCTTCAGATAAGGATATAGAAGACCACCACTTTGTGGTTCATATTTTTTCACTCTCCTACTATCTCTAATCAACCTGAATTTGATGCTCTCATGTAGACTCAAAGGAATGGTATTCTAACATTTACAACTATCTGAAGATTGGAAATTTTCCTGATGATGTGACTAAGAATAATAACACTTGGATTTGAAAGCTTTCAATCTGATATGTTATATTATTAGATGTTCTTTATCAAAAATCCTACAATGCTCTTATTCTTTGGTGCCTCACTAAAGCAGAAATATCCCTTACCCTTAAGGAAGCCCATTTAGGTTTCAGGGGTGGAAATTTTGGTGGCAAATACTTGGTAAAAAACCTGATTCACATAGGATACTTCTAGCAAAAAATGGAACAATGGTTCTTTTTCCTTTGTTAAGAAGTGTTCATAGTGTAAACAACATAGTCATCTCATTCATGCTCCTGCTCAAGAGGTCCAAAATCACACCTCTCCTTGGCCATTCACAAAATGGGGGTTGGATATCATTGACAAGATATCACCTCCTTCTTCTAAAGGACATGTCTTTATTATCACCACTACAAATTACTTTATTAAATGGGTTGAAGCTATCCCACTTTGATCCATGAACGTTGAAGCCATATGTAGCTTTCTTCTAAATAATATTATTGATCACTTTAGGTTTCCTTCTATCTTTTTTTTCTGAAAATGGTACACCATTAAAGAATAAATAGGTGAAGCAATTCATGGAGAAGTTCCACATTTAGCATAGATTTTATACACCATACTATCTCCAATCTAATGGCCAAGTTGAAGCATCTAATAAGACTCTTGAGTTCATTCTTTGAAAAATGGTGAATAAACACAATAAAGATTGGCATACTTAATTAATGCATGCTTTGTGGGCTTACCACACAAGTGTTCCTATAGCAATGAGAACATGCCTTACAACCTTGTGTACGACATCAAAGCTATCATGCCTTTAGAGTCAGAAATTCCATCTTTGTGGATTTCCCTTAAAGGGTTAATTGATGATGAAACTTAGCATTCTAATCATTTGCATCAACTTGAGTTGTTTGGTGAGCATTGGATACAGGCCCTCAAGTACCTTAAAGCTTATCAACAATCAATTTCTAAACACTACAATCAGGGTGTTCTTCCTAGGACTTTCAAGGTAGGTGACTTGGTTCTCTATGGGAATTAGAGAAATGTAAATGTGTCGCTTGATCAAAAGGGAAAATTTAGTCCTAATTGGTTAGTCCCTTACATTGTCATTGTTAGGTCACCAATGTTGGCCCAAATCTACTAAGTGCAATTGGAAAATCTTAGCAAACAGGGTACAGATTTGGTGACCTAACAGTTTTGGCACTCTTGGTGGGGTCATCAACTGCTTCTTAGTTCATGTTTATGCATTTTATTGCTATTGTTTGGTGTGTGCAGCAGTAGTTTTAGTCTTTTGGAGGAATTTTCTCTACATACTTGGCGACTCTAAGAGAATAACAACTGGTTTCAAGTAGATTAAGTGCTGGTATGTTCTTATTTCCAGAAAATCAGATCTAGTTTTCTTGTTTTACAAGAAATTTTAATGCATTTCCATCTTCTATGAATGCTCCAAAATGTCTACATTTTATGAAGACATGTTCTATTACCCAACATATCATGAAATTGCTAATCATCCCTCATTTCATGAAAATGCTGCTCATATACCCAATTATCAGCCATATCAAAATGAGTATGCAACTATTTTTAGTCCAAGTACCTTTGCTATAGGAGATTATCAATATTCCCCACAAGTTTTTGAACCTCACACCCCTACTTAGTTTGTGCATCAACCTATATATGTCCAAAAATAGTCTTAGCAAAACCATCATAATGCCAACTGACATGTTTGTTCACATGCCCAATCTCAAGGAGTTAACAACATGTGGATTGATGACATAATCTCTGATTTTCAAAGACAAATGTTGGAGATTGAAGGACAACAGGAGATTCATTGGTAGTAAGAATAGAAAGCTTACCAAGCTCAAACAAGTGAGCAAGAATAGGAGACCAAAAAGAGGCAATTTGAGGAGAATCTTGCCCAACAGCTTGCTACAAATGATGCAAAAATGAGGCTCAAATTTTCCAAACAAGAGGTTCCCAAGTACAAGTTTTCCAGCTTTAGGCAAAGTCAGCCTCTCGAATCCCCTACTAAGTCTTCTCATTTTAAAATTCCAAGCTTTAGGGGATTCAATTCAATGCAAGAGAATGTAGTGCCTGTACAAGATTAGTCCATCATCCCTGAAGAGTAGCCCATTGATCTAGATGACTTAATCCTCATGGAGAGGATCAACAAAGTAAATCCAATGTAGTTAGTTGTAGCATGTTACTGACTATAGTAGAAAAAGCTCAAATAGGAGGAGGTTGAGCTAATGGGAAAACAGATTGAAGATATTCCCCAAGTGGAAGGCTCTTACGAGGTAAAACTTGAGAAGCTAGACCTTCCAATTGAGAAGTAGAGTTTTCAACAGTGTGCTAAGGAGACTAGTCATTTAGAACAAAAAATTTCAGAACCAAAGAAGGATGGGTATCCCCAAGTCATTACCTATGTAGCTGGTGAGTTTTCATGTACAGAGGTGGATAGTTAGGCAGATCAAATTTTGATCATAGAACTTGATATTGCAGAACAACAGATAGATGCAAAGGAACAAGGTCTTCTCTTCCCTCAGCAATGCTGTCTTGAGGAAAATGATAATCCTTTTATCATTAAAGATACTAAGCAAACTAATGAGGAGTTGTTTTGGGATGATTTGGAAGTTTTCATTTCAAGCTTGGATAATAAACAATCTTCTAGTGAGGAGCATTAGGTAAATATCAGTATGTCAAGTGAAATAGAACCTGAGCATCAATACCTTACTGATTTGTTTGACAAACTTCTTGGTTTTGTGGAAGAAACAGTCATGTCTTGTCTTGCATATTAGGAATCAGATGATTCCAATCAACAAGATGAAATCAACGAGATAGTTCATAATGATAAACTGTGTTGTCCCAACCAGCAAAGGGAAACAAGTAAACATGAGGAGCTAGGTGGAAAAGAGACTGATATGTTTTGGTATGATGGGTTGCCTTCATTTGTTGAACAAAGTGAAGAAGGGATGCCTGTGATAACACAAGACTTGGGACAACCACTTGATGTTCAACGGTGTGATGAGCTATTGGTTCATGAAAATCAATATGAGAGTGAAGCTTTGGCTCATGAAGTATTTTCATTTTGGGATGATCTACAGTCTATTTTGGCTCATGAAGAAGCCTCTTTTTTCCCAATTTTGGCTATTGAACCAACATCTTTTAAAACAAGAGATCAAGAATAGGACATGGAACAATAACATCATTTGGAGTTACAAGAAACCAACATGACAAGTTCTGGATTTATACTTTCCAGAGGATGCCCGATCAGGCATCTAGCCAGAATGGAGGCTAGCAAAGATATGGATACCTTGGTTGCACCCAAGCATGAAGATGCCACTATTCCACCTCATAATGGGAATGTTTACATTCCATATGAAAAGGTTAGTAAGCTTGAATATATTCTTCAAGAGATCTTGCAGCTACCTGTTGAATTGTCATGCATGCTTCATTTCTTTCTAGTTGTTCTCCAGCATGGCAAAAAAAGTAACTTTTTTAGAAAAGGAAGTTATTTCACCCAACTTGTCAATGGTTTTGTTTGACTAGCTCCCTTGCTGGTTAGAGTAGGTTAGGGTAGTTTCATTTCAAATGCAACTTTGTTTTCCCTAAGTGCTTTGAGCACAGTTAGATAGTTTTCATTCTACGGTGTTGGGTTTTCAATAAATTTCAAGGTGTCTCTTGTTGTTTTGATGAGTTACAACAATTTGCAATGTGGTTTTCAAGTAGTGTCAATTTTCTGTGTGACCCCGTGCCCAATGGATAACATAAAAGGTAGTTGGTCTCATGTTTAGCAAGAAAAAATATAGCAGATGTTGCCATAAATGTTATCTAATTTTTAGCTTTCAGCTAAAATCAGGTAACCATAGTGTTGTTCTTTTCATGTTGTTTAAACATTTAAAGATAAACCATAAAAAATAGTGTCAACATGCATGAAGGAGTGATTGTCAAAATGAATCAGATTACATTTTTTCCATTTCAATGGTGCATTACAACAAATGTGAAAGAGAATCATGTATTCAAATGTAATTTCTTTTATTGATAATCATTAAGGTATATGTCCCTCGAAAACCAAGGGAATAACTATCTTATTCAAATGAAAATATGAAACAACTTATACATGAATAAGTAGAATGAAACAAAGGAGAATGTGCATGTAAGAATGGAACCAGTCTTCGCTTGTGAATGACTGGTTACAAGTTGCCCTGCTACTACCCCGAACCACTTGTGCCCCTCCCAGCTCCATAGCACTCCTCACTCTGCATCTGAAGAAAACATGGTGCTAGAGTGAGGCTCTAAGCAATAAATGATTCAATCCTTGCATACACACCTACTTATGCATGTATAAACTGATCCATAAGTGCATTAAACCAAAATATTCAACATATGCATTTATTTTCTAACTGTTTGCTTCATGTGTAGATTTAGGACAAGTCTAATTATTTTCTCATTATCAGATCAAATGCAACATGTGGGATAAATGTGGCTCCCACAAGGGTAGAGCTCAACATGCTTTGAAAGAAAATGAAATTGAGCAACTTTATCAAAGATTTATCTCTTATCAATGCATTAAATCAATATGGAATCATACAGTTGATCAACTTCCATTATCAGATTCAAAAGATGCATCAAGTTCAATTATGCATCAAGTGATTTTGAAGATGCATCAAGTTAAATTATGCATCTATTAAATAATGAGGAAGCATTTCAGGTTGTCATCAAGCCCCTCCCATCTCAACCCTATTAGGTAGTCACTCATCACATAGGAAAGTGAGTTGTTAGGTCACCCACATATGCGACATGTGGCTGTCCAATAAAGTAAAAATAAGAAGACTGTGTGTATTTATTACACATAATAGAATATGGTTGAATCAAGGTCATGATACAAGTACCAAGACAACACCTTTGAAAAAGCTACAGGAGGAAAATGGAATTGATAGTGTTCATTCATACGTGTACTTGTGAAAACGAATGCAATAAGTGAAGGTCATTGTATTGATAAGGAGCAGTCCACAATAGTCTCATGCTACAAAGAAACAAGAAATGGTTGGAGAAATCATGAAGGTTGGAGCAACAACTTTCATCCCATAAGTGCATGGGATCAACATATGCATTAGTAATCATGCTTTCAGCAATAAAGTGATAGAGGAGCAAATATAAATCAAAGACAACACTATTGAAGTATTATTAAAGGACAATACATGCTGATCTCATGAGATAGGACAACAACAATGAAAGCATGCAATGAAGCAACATGGACAAAACTGCCAGGAAAGAAGTCACATGAAAGTTATCAATGTGAGAAGGAAAGACGCGATTGGATACAGTAGGATGATAATGGAGCTACAATGATAATATCCCTCAAGGAAACAATGATATATGAGGTAGGGAGTCAAAGGTTCTAAGGTCTGAATGTAATACCCCCCACAGTGCATACCTTGAGACAAAATGATCACATATACAAATGATGTACTAGTTCAAAATTATCTAAGTGTATGAAGAGCATGAACATTGAGTGCAACAATAAACAAAGGTATAGGTTCACAAAATGGAATAAACAATGATCCATGAACATCTTAGACAAATACATCATATAGATATCATAGTCATAAAGGGGAGCTTCAAGCATCTAAAGAACTCAATAAGAATAATGCATTACAACCATAAGATGAGTTTAATATAGGACCTTCCTCCAATCAACATGAATCAAGGTAAATAAGGGACAAATTTGGAGCCAAAAAATACATTTGAATGATGCACAAAGAGTAAAAGGAAAGTACAGTGGTCGATGCTCACTGTGTCAAACACAGATAGAAGGTCAGGCAAAAATGATAAGTCAATGGCATCATGGTTGTTAGTTGCTAGCTTATGAAGATGTTAAAAGATGGAGATGATGAAAGGGTTAAGGATGAGTTATCAGCTAGAGGTGTCATTAAAAAATGAAAGATATATAGAGCTTGTGAATTACACCTGACTGTGCAATGCCATTGAATCATTTGCTAAACCATTTTTCCTCACAGGGCAGTGTTTCATTGTGGGGCAGTGGATAGGTGCATTGAAAAGCCATCATGAAGAGACATGACCCAAACTATAGTCCATAGTAGCAGGGAGTAAAAAAAACAACAATGTTGATCTCATGAAATAGGGGGGCCCAAAGTTTCTGTGCAAGACCAAGGGATTGATATTTCTCAGTGATGATTCTGGGACAATCATAATAATACATCTTCCCACTGTCATAGTGACAATTATAAAAGGCTAAGCACATCCAAGTAGCCATCATCAACACTATGCAAGTGGTATGGTGGGGGAATAGAGGAAGTCACATGACAAAAGTCCAAGAGAAGTGTTAGCAAGTGGTAACATGGGGTCGAGATCAGGGGGCAGTGAAGAGTCTCAGTTATAAGTTGCAGGTTTCATCTCAGAAGGTATGACTCTTTTGTTTTATTACTTTAGATGCAACATTTATGAATACTAGTCCTAACACTAGTGAACAATGAAAGATCAACAATGCATTTGGAAATACTCATTATTCATCTACAAATGAGGTAGACTATGGATAAAGATAGTGATCTACAGGCCTATAAATAGTTGAAGAGGTAAACATGCATCACGGTCACCCTAAGAAGGTAGTCAAAAGCACTGTGTTTAACACATAAAGATGCTATCATCATGGTCTTCGTTGACAAGAGCATTGAGAATGATGAGGAAATCTCATGCTTTCTTCAAGTAGGTGATAAGCTAGAAAGAGGCATGATGTAGGATAGGGAATGGCCAAAATCAGAAAAGAGCATATGCTTATCAATGAACTATAAAGTGGAAAACATCAAGCCACCAAACATTGTACTATCAAATGATTTACTAATGGAAGAAACTTCAAGGGATATTGAACTATGCAAGGAGAGATTTCAACACACAAGGCTAATGAGTGTACATAGACTACTTAATTCTATCGTACATAATACTAATTCATAGATTTCCCTTACCTGCAATACTTAGCTTATGAGATAGATGCAAAGCTATAGCAGTAATTGTCATGTCAATGTATAGTGATAATCTCATCTCACAATGAATTTGAGCAAAAGAAGGGAAAGCAAGGGAAGTCATTCATTTGGAGTCTAATTTGGAGTTTCAGAGAAATATACTCCAAAAAGATAGTTCAGATGCAAGGAATATTCACATTTAGAAGATGGAGATCTTGCTACTATTGAATCACAAACAAAGAATGTAAAGCCAAGCTTGGATATAGTTGAAATATTGCCTCCAAAATCTCATCTGGAAGGGTTAACTATGATGGAACTAAATTCTAATGACAAAACCTTGCTTGGAGCAACTTTAGAAAATCTAGTTAACATTCTCGAGGTACATGTTGAAGGTAAGAGTGAAATGAAGCACATTAAAACAGAGGTTGAGGCACTAAATTTTGCATGAAGAAGGCAACTAAGAGGCATAGGTTCAGAAACCCTAAATTCTACAGAGGATACATTATTTTTTGCACTCTTAAAAGCCTATATCTGGGCTTTTATTCATGAGAATAAAAGAGATATGCATAAAATACTTCATATAAGTCTATAATGAAAGCAAATTGTGAAGCAATATTTTCCCTACAAAAATTGACAAAGCTCTGTACAAAATTGTGAGCCAGGGTATGTAACACAGAGCCATGGAGTCTATAGAAGTTGAGCTCAAAATGAGATTCAAAATTAAAAAATGTAGAGGAATGCTCATATAGTTGCTACAGTTAGAGCTTAAGGCCGAGTTATGGATATGGGCCATTGAAGAATGAGCAACAAGCTTGCTAAAAATAAAGAAGGAAAGTAGGATGAAGTTGGCCAGAGGCTCACCTAAACTTGAACTTTTATTGAAATATGCCAGTTGATTTCACTCGTGGAGCTTCAGAAAGTAACTCATGGTGGCTGTGAGAGGCCAAGGAATCATCATAGTAAATAATGAAACAGGAGCTCAAAAACAAATTTATTGTTCAAGCTAAGAGAGGCTTACCAGGCACAATCTCAATGTACAGATGAACCACGTCATTCACTCTTTTAGAAGACTCCATGAAAAGTCCAAAAGCTTTAGGAAATAACCATGGTGGCTGAAAGATAAGGAATAGCCACAAAGGAGAGATAAAGCAATACAAAATGATTAGAAATGTGTTCATGGCCATGGCTTGAATGCATAAATGTCCTTCAAAAGGATGAAATACTTATTTTTTGTTCTAAAAAATGGAGATACCTACTAATTTCTGTGTTTCCATCAGGTGAATCACCAAAAACTAGTCAGCCAAGCATTTTCCAGTGATGCCCTTGAAACCCCATGGTGGCATAGCTTTGCTCCAGTTTTCCAACCGACAAAATGATGATGCTTTTTCCATCAGTTTGGGCATTATCATTAGGGTTTGATCCTATTTTCCATTCGATGGTATTTTTTATCCCTTATTTTAAAAACCAAACACATGATAAATATGATGGCAACAAACTTGAATTCTCCCTTAAGCATTTCATGCCTTATAAACTTTCCCATTTTTGAAAGCTTTGCTAAGTCTTAATTATGTCATGTGTTATCACCTAGGCATTTTATGCCTTATGTTATTTTGACTTATGCTAGGTGTGCAATACAATGTGTTGCCATGAGACCCTTAAGTGATGACTTTATTTTTCCAATACCATGGTGGAATATGCTTTCCAAGAGTCTTGGAGGATGGCCTTATTAGCCAAGTAATATTGATACTATCTACCTTTGCAAACCATGTGATTATTCCATGTGTGTCCAAGAATTCTGAGTAAGGTAGGACGGTATAGTCAAATGCCTTAGAAGCTTTTTGAAGGCTTTTAGCTATGGCATTATATGTTACATTTGTTGTCAGTTTTTGAAATAGCTATAAGTGATTTGAAAACCATTTTCAAATGCAAATGTAATACATTTTAAATGGTGGGGCTCTTTAAGTTGAGCTTAATTGTAAAGTGATTTGCTAAGTGATGTTTTATAAATCACTTAACAAAATCACTATATTTATGCCTTAAAAGGCCATGTGTTTTCAAAAAACACACATATTGCATGATTTGTGTGTGGGTCCAGATTTGGTGATGACTTGTCAGCATGGAGAAAGTGTGGAGGGTAGTGTTTGGCTATTTTGGAGAGACATGTGCCATTTTGGAGGTTGTTTTATCACACTTTCAGTATGATCTTGGATTAAGATTGACTTTGGACCATTTGGAGGACCTTTTGGAGTGTTTTTGGAAGCTTCTATTTTGGCTGGTGTCTTTCATTTGACTTAGGGTTTCTAGAAACACTTGTGTGTGTTTTTGGTTTCATTTTTGGCTTAAGTATCTTGATACTTGAGTTTTGTGGGGGTTCTTTTCTTTCTTCTTGTAGGAATTGCGGCTTTTGGAGCCCTTTTTCATGGCAGAGGTAGGCATTGTGACTCATTATCAAAAATTTACAAGTGTGTAACACCTTTTGATCGATAAGTTAATATATTTTACCTTCTCATTATGTTGTTTATTATGAAAGTTTTATAAATGGTTAATGAAATCTATGGCAGAATTGTCTTTCCTTTTGATTTTGTCTTGTTTTATTTTCCTTTATTCAGTTAGTATGAATTTGTAGGTCATAACATGTGTTGAGTTAGTTTAGGATAAAGTCTAAGGTGTGAAGATGTATTTTCTTCCTTCTAGATGTTATCTTTGACATTTTCAGCCATGTTATGAAATACTGATGCAAAGACATATGAAGTTTTGAGTTATGTAATCCACTATTAATTTTTTGATCATTCATGTGTGTAAAAGCAGTTATATTGGTCCAGGAAATATCATTAGGTGCATCACCATAGGGGTTATTTTTTCTTTTCATGCTTCATTTTCCCCTTTTCCTAGCAAGGAATAGTTTAGGTGACACCATCAAAAGGGGAAGCCGACCCGTAATCTGGAGGTTTGCTTTCAAATAGGTTACCCACAACCTAATAGTAGTCCCATGTTGTCCCAAATCTGCTAAGTGCAATTGGAAAAGCTTAGCAAATAGGGTATAGATTTGGTGACCTAATAGTCATCTTAGTGTATGGTTCTAGTGCTTATGGATTTCCATCTATTGATGGAACACCTCTAAAAGAACCTATCAATGTGATGCATCTTTGTTGATACTATGCATAGTGTCTATGTGTCATGTGTGTAACACTCATCACTCATGGATCACAATGTATCGTATTGTGGCATTCCTTCATTAACACATTATTTTATTTTGTGTTATGATGTAAAAAGGTGTGTGTATGATCAATTTATTTAATTAGGAATTACATACATTTGTTTTATTATGTTTGTGCATCTATGTATTGCATTTGATTACATCTTTTGGTTAGGAAATTAGATCATCATTATGTTTAATTACCATACATCAATGTGTGTTTATTAGATCATGATAGCATCTAATCTAAACATCCATCCATAAGTATAACATCCATCACTTGATCATGCATGAAAATAAAAGCATACACATAAAATAATGAGCACCATGATGTGAGAACCAAAATCTTATATATATATATATATATATATATATATATCAAATATATGTCGTGCACATGTATCACACTACTATCATAAAAAATAGTGGTGGTTGTATATTTGTCAAATGTCTATACATCCAAAAATAATTCTATACAAAATATATAACATTGGTACAAAAATTGGCATATATCAAAATGGGCATCTATCCCCTAGGTTCATGGCTCCCTAAGCCCTCTGGTCCTAGTGGTGAATGTGGTCGAGGCTGGATGGTGGAGACAAAGAAGGATATGTGTGATTACGAGGCTAACATGCTCGCTCATAATTGTCTAATCTCACCATGCAATGAGGCTATCTCTATATCTACTCTCATTAGGTCCTCTTGTAGTTGTGGATCAACTGCTAGCATCATAGATACTATCTACCTACCGAGGTCATTAAGTTAGCTTTGAAAAGCATCACATGCCTCCTCGACACTCTGAGCTCTCATCCTTTCCTTATCTCTCTTGGAAAGTGTAGTTTGTAGCTCTACCAATCATTGATCCATTTGTACAGTGAGGATCATCACATCAGAAGTCCTTTGTATGACCTCTACCCATGCCTACTCATATATTATCCCAAGACACACAACTAGCTTGAAAATATGGGTGTGTCACCCATTGAAGCTCATATGTACACCTCTAGGATGGTCCCCTAGATATGAATGACATGGGCCACCTTTGAGATACACTATGCGATGAATGCTATCCACTCTTGTGTGTCCACTATAATAACAAAAAAAGTTATTTATGCTATAACCAATGCTCTGATAGAGGTGGATGAGGCAAGAAGAGATGCTTAGAAGAGAAATTCTAAGTTGCAATTGCAAGTCAAGAACTTGTATGACAAAACAACATCTCCAAGAAAGTTTGAAGTAGGATGTATGATATTGATGTGGAATGCTAGATCTGAGGACAAGGAAAAACATGGGAAGTTTGATGCACTATGGTTAGGCCATTATCTTATTAGCAATACACATGGTGAGGACTCCTACTTTTTGTAAGATCTAATTGGTGAACTTCTTTAACTGCTAGTACATGGACAATTCTTGAATCCATATTTCTGTTGAAATATGTTTACCTCCATGTACATTGTAAATTTTTGTATGTTTTTTTATATAGGTTTGGTTTGTTTTGGTTGGGTTTTCTCTGGTTTGACTACCTTATCCACGTAGTTTCCTACTTTTGGTTCTCTATATTGGTTTGCTCTTCTAGGAGATATCTAAGATCTCACCATGCTTGCTGAGAGGATTGAGTCCCCAAGTGGAGCCACTAGTGGAATCCTCAAAAATTTCATCATGTTCCACTTGTTCTATGCCCATGTGATCTTATTTGGTTCATTGGTTAGGGTTTTAGGTCTATGGTTTAGGGTTTATCCTCCATTCATTCAAAAAACCTAGCCTTTACCTTTCCTACTTATAATTTCAAGTTGACCTTTTACTGTTAGTTCCTGGTCATCTTATATTGGACTTGAGTCATTAAACTCATCTAACTTACCAACCCCTTTTCCTAGTTTTGTCAATCATCTCATTGTTGGGAAACATTATGTGTCAATGTTTTAAAGGTTTAATATTTTATCAGTTGTCTAAAGTCTTGACCCTGGGTTATATGTCCCCTTATCCTGTTGACCTAGCAAGGTTCCCCTTTTAAGTCACCAACATTTTACACATGCAAATTATAAATTTTGATGGATGCGGTTTGATTTTCTGATTGCATCCTGACCATTCCCCACTCCCCCATGACAATGTAATACACATTAAAATATACCAATTGGATAGAAAGTGGGTGGTATGTTTCCTCTTCCAAGGTGGGGCCCATCAACCTTTGAAGGCAATAAATGTCAAGACTTAGTAGATCAATGGTTGTGATAAGATGTTGTAAGTTAATCTCAACCCTTCCCCACTTGCCCATGGTGGACCCACCAACACCTCTCATCTCTCAACGGGGCAACGGGGAGGAACCACGTGGCATGATCTAAGCCATCAAGGGAACTATACCGAGATATGAAATATTTGTATAAGTGTTAATCGGCATTAAGTGTCGAGCTACTAGAGGGTTTATTTGATCACATGGTTAAATGAAGAATAAGATGTTATAACCATGGTTATCCATCTGATTAGAGGGATATGCATGTAGGCGGATGGTTTGAAGGATTAAAGGCATGCAATTTGAAGGCACCAGATGCAATCTTGGTTGTTCCTCACCACCCCATTGCCATAAGATGTGAACAAGTTAAACCCAGTGGGAAAGAAAGAGAATGACATGTCATCTTCAAAGCTCGTGGAAATTATGGACCCCACAAGATGACATGGAAAGGAATCCATGTGGCATAATTAGATTAGTCGGTGGCAATATTCATCTATTGTCAAAATTTAAAATGTGTTTGACTCAATCAAAGTTGTTCATCAAGACATCTCACTGTAGAATTAATATTTGGAATTTGATGTTCAAAATTTAGGCTAAGTGAATCGTTCTAGTTTGTATGAGTGAACAAAAATGATAGATAAGATGTTGAACTACCATATTGGTTTTCTTTAATTCCATAAAAACTTTTTTTAAAAGAATAATTTCAATTCATTAAATCATTCAAAGCAACTAAGGATTTCTTGTTGTGTGTTCAAGCTCATTTGGAGTCCAAAAATTAGGGTTTCCAAGCATCTGCAAAATAGTAAGTAAAATATTGATACCCTGTACTTTAATTGCTTGAAAATTTGTTGAAAGTACTCACTCTTTCATTCTTTCCATAGAATTACTAGCTTGCTTGCATTTCTTTTAAGGTTTGATGTTAAAATTGAATGATAAGTTTGTTAAGTATTTCTTTTTCTTTGCATCAAACCTGTTCCCTAGTCATAACTTCTAGCTTTCTACAAAATAGAACCCTAGTTTGCAAGAAACCCTATCACCATGGTACCTCCACAAGCCCAAGCCTTAGGATCAAAGGAAAAGGAAAGAACCCTTTGATAGGACCTCCTTGACCAGTTAAAATCATCAACAACTGATAAACCCAAAGGTCACCCTATGTTCCAAGGTCCTCAAATTGCAGAAGGTATCATTGACAAACAATCTACCATCAAAATGCCATGTTGTCGTACACTGGATAGGCACAATTCAACTAATAGTTTGGAAACAAGAATTGTGGCATACCCATATGTAACCCTTGGAGATTAGACATGGGTAAATTGGTTGTGCATAATGTCTACATGGATGTTGACCTTTTGAAAGCAATGGAAGCTAATTATGACCCAATTTCTAGGGTTGTAAGAACTTATGATGGCATTAAGATGGTAAAGACTGAAAGTGGAAATAGCTGATCTTTTCAAGCTAAATTAATGGAGTGAGGACATGGTTACAATTGATGAAAAAGTACTAAGAGTTGAATATGAGAAAGTGAGGCCAACTTTCAAGATCTCCATATTGCAACATTTTCTGGCATCTATAAAGGGACAAGGGAAAATCGTTTTAGGCCCATATGGTAAGGATTATTTCCCTATAAATTACTTTGTGGTATATTTCCAAAGGAAATTTTATTCCTTGTGCAAATATTGGGATTTGATCCAACTACAAGCATTCCTATGGCTAAAATGTACATGGATTCCCATATTCAACATCTCACATGCAATACCCTTTATGACTTTGCATCATATTTGGAAAAAAATGATACACAAGGGTTTGATTGCACTGAAGAATGGTGAGGAGTGGGTAAAATTTTGGTGGTATTCTTTTCTCATGCATATGTTTCTTTACAAGGGAGTTGGATTCTTTGGTAAGGATATGACATTGGTTAGGTCAAGGGATGGAATTTAATTACTTGTCCAATGTTGGACTAGACTCTTAGATAGAAATGATTGAGAGTCTAGCTTTGTGGTGTTTGAGATTTTTTTTCCTCCAAAATGAAAAGGGATTTGATCATGAATATGCCAAGGTTTCCTGAAGAAATACATGATTTCTTGAGGCCAAAAGAGAGGATGCTTGATATGAAAATTGAGCACAATTGGGGAGATGTGATCCCCTATGCAAGTTGCACAATTCTTAGGGTTTATGGCACAAGTGTTACACCCCATATACTTCCAATGGGTGTGCCATTAAGAATTGGTTTTATTGAAGTGATGTGGCAATTAGGAGATGTAGAAGATAATCATTTGCTAAATCATAGGAAGGGAACCTTTTTCACTTGATACACTATTTTTTCTGACTTTGTCATGAAAGAGGGAAGAAGGAGAAAAATTGTTGATATACTCAAAACAATTGGAATGAAGAGAGTGGAAGCAAGGATCCATGACCCTGAAGGCTTCATGGTATGGCTAAAGAATAGGATCAAGAGTTCGAGGTTCACCCATATCTTTCATTTTCCTAAAGATGTGATTAGAAATGTTTTTGATTTCTAGAAACAAGATGATAGGAAAAAGAAGTGGATTGCATTAACCAAATTAGAGAAAGAAATGTAGTGGAAGGATCCAAAATACCTAGCTCTTAAGGATATCAAAGATGAAATTCAAAGAGTTGAGTATGTGATTCAAAATTTTGAGCAGGTTGTAGTGAAGTTGAAGGAGGAAAGGATAATCCAAGAAAAAGGAAAATTTTTGGTAGGTGAAGAATATGGCAAGGGGAATGCCCCTGAGATAGAGGAAAGACCTACCAACCATCCTCCAAAGAAAATAATAGTTTTTACAAGGAGGAAGGATAAGGTGAAGGAGAAACAAACAACATCCACTCCTACTCAATCAGAGAAGTCAAGAGTTCCTTCACCAACATGAATTTCTATCATTGTCTCCTCCAATATTTTTTTCTCCACAAGTTGTTGAACTTGATTCACTAGCAAGGGTATCACCACCATCAAGGCAACCACCTCCAAAGAAGAAAATAATAGAATCAAGTGGTTTGGTGGACTATCCTGAAGACTCTGATGATGATATTATTGTTACTAAAGAGGAAATGTAATTGTGTATGCCTTCTCCCACTAGGGAGATAGTGCCACAACATATGAGCCTCAGATTGAGCAAGGAAGACTTAACTGGTCTGAACAGTACAAATGATGTTAGAGAAGAGGCATGTAAAAATTTTATGGACGATGACTCATTTGTTAGGTCACCTTCTTTCATGGAGTTTGCATGGAGGGAAAAGAGGGGAGAATATGTTGACAACATTGCCAAGAAAAGAGCTTGAACCCTCAATTTCTAGATAAAGTCATTGAATCTGAAGCTAGAAAAGAAATGAGGGAAACTTTTCAGAGTATCACAACTCAAGAAGGAAGAGAATTGGTGAGGAATAGTAGTCTCCTTTTGCTACCAGAGTGGGATCTTGCTTCTACTATCACTTTTGATACAATAAAGAGACATGACAAACCCCTTTACACAACAAAATAAGAAGCAACGATTACATTAGAGGGGTCTATTTTCAGTGAACAATGGGATACACTTGCAATTTGGGCCCTTGTGCCAAATATAAAGAAGCCTCTAATTGCAAAGCCAACTGTAGACTTCAAGGGAGGGTTAATTATCAAGAGAGTGTCAGACATCCCTGCAATTGAAGCAACACTATGTATGTGAATGTAGCTTAGTTTATGAAGGAAATAGTGGAATATGTGATGGAAAAAAGAGACAAATTTAGAAAAATGTATAATGACATGTTGGTTGAAAACAACAAGGTTCAACAAAAAGTTGTAGAGTTGCAAAAAAAAATTGCATTGTTTGAAAGAATAGATGAAAAATATGTAGACCAATGTGCCAATGAAAATTGACTTTGCTTCTCTCCCATCACCTCAAGAGTAGATTCCATCTTCCCCCATTCCTCCTCCAAAATTTTCATTGGAAATTGTGCCATATAATTTGGGGAATGTTCCAATATCAATTGAGGAACCAAGTACTTTCAGTGCATCTTCATCTAGGGAAGTCACAAAAGAATAGTTGATTGAGAAGCTCAAAGTTCATGAGGAGAAGAGTCAACAATTTGAAAAATTGATCTATTTAAGTAACCTCAAGAGTTTGACAACAGTACTTGAGCATCTGAACAAGGGGATAGAAAAAAGATTAATCAACATCCACTTGAATTACTCCTCCATGTTTAATGTGATAAAAGGGATAAAGAAGTGGCTATCCCACTAATGGAGAAATGGATTCCAAGGTTCCAGGATTTGATGCTTATGGCTATTGGATATAAGCATGATGCAAATAAGCCACACAACATTCAACTCTCTCTCAAGCTCGTGGGCGGAATCCAAGAATTCCAAGGGAATATTGAACCATTGGAGGCTAAGATTAGAGAGCTAGTGAAGAAGTTTGATGAGTGAGGTTTTTGCCTACTCCCAAAAATTTTAAGTGGAGATGGTGAAATCAAATCCCTATAGGAATGGAAAGAACAGGCACACAAGGTGATTGTAACTAAAGAATCCTTAATTTGTGAAGGAGTTGACATGGATATGTTAAAGAATAGTATGGAAATGCTCACTCATACATGGATCTTCCTTGAAGAGTTTAATAGGGAGGCTAACTAGGTAGTGATCAAGTACACTCCATACAAGGAAAAAGATGACAAGGTTATTGAGTTCAATTGGCCTTCTGAGGAAGATTTTGAGCTTTGGAAAAGCAAGTATATTGATGTCTTCGATGAGTAGGATGCTATAGTAGTAGGGTGGTAACTAAAATTTTGGTTGTATGTCTACAAAAATGGAAATTATAGTAAGGAGAATACAATACATGGCCTAGAAATAGTACAAATTAGGCCTTGGATACAACAATGTGAAAATATTGTATTCTCTCCAATTTGAAATTGATGACAAGGATTGCAGACATGGAGGTACTTAGGTTTTTTTCCTCTTTCTTTATTTTATGTTTTTCTTCCTTAAGGCTTGGGGTACATGGAAAGAAATTTGGAGCACATCGATACAATGTTGCAATGAATAAATGGTACCTTTTGGAGGGTGAGACAAATCTTCATCAAAAAATGCAAATGGTTTTTATCCCACGTGAATTTTCATTCTCTTATGCAACTACAATGGAAAATATATTTTGTAGCGATCAAATGAAATGATGACATGCGTGCATTCTGGCCTGAAGCTTGTTTCTCTCCTTCATTTCTAAGAAGGAATTCACACTAAATGTACAGGCTATTGATTGATCTTTTGAGAATAACTTCTCTAAAGGAAAATATAGAGAACAGTCCAGAGTTTTATTTTAGGTTTTGAGTCTTTTATTATGCAATTATAATTTTTGATAACAATACTAGCATTTGAATATAGAAGATGGTGCAAATTCAAAGCCATTTCTTTCTTGGTGTATTTTTTATATGAGCTATTAATAATATAATCAATGGTTATTATTTTTATCTTCATTTTTTTTGATGAATGTATGGTGTTATCTTTGTTTTGATTAAAAGAATTAATTAAATTGCTTGGATCAAGCCATAGGTTTATGTTATTTTAGTATCAGGATATGCTAAGAAGTTCTGGTTTAGGATATTAAGGTATAATGTTGTAATGGAATATTGTAGAGGACTTATAATGCTAAGTATTAAGTTGTTGTCCAGTTAGAATTGTGTTGAGATTGACTCCCTTCCCTAGATTAAGGCACTGGATTGAGTTTTGTGTTTTTGGTATAGTTTTCATGATCATTCATCAGTGAATACATTCAAATCATTAAAATTTAATAATTCTTGTTGAAATGTATGTCAAAATGGAATCAATCATGCTCTATTTCTCTATAAATAATTAATATACAAATATTTTCTAGATCTTTGCACTTATTCAATTGTGAAAGCATTTTGTACATAGAAGTATCTATCATTTGCAATGTATGTGATTAATTGGCACAGAGGATCAAAAATTACATTGTGGGATCACCCTCCTAAGTTTTACAAAGCCCAAAGTGCAAGAGGAAATACTTCCAAGCTTTCACTCATTCATTGGCCAATCCTTCATAGTTATTTACCATTGAATCTAGAAAATTCATAGATAACTATTGAAATACACTTGGTTATTTAAAAATACCAAAAAATTGGCGACTTTGTTGGGGATCAAGCTTATGCAAAGTGTCTAGTTCAAGATCAAATGTGTAGAGGATTATATTTTAAAAATAAATGTTTATCCATGAAGAATAATGTTGAAATATCCTGCCATTTGTCAGAATGAGGTTTTTTTGTCAAAGCTTTAAGGAAATTATGTTCTCCTTTGTCAAATTTCCCTTGAGTTGTCAAAGTTCTCTCTCAATAGTTTTTGTGTGCATGAAAATCCTATAAATCTGTTCAAATACTCATAAATATTTTTAATTGCCATCATGTTGGTGGCAACTTTGGGTCTCTATGCTAATGCACAAGCATTCATCCTAAGAACATGATAAGAGTAGAAGAGGAAGCAAAACAGAAGAAAATGAGAGGTACTTAGTGGAACCGTTCATATTTTTCATGTTCCTCTGACCTTATAACTTTACTTGGATGGATTCTTGGTATTTGTTGGTCTAGGCTTATGGAAGTGTTGCTTAGGGTTTAGGATTTTATGCTATGAGGTTGATTTTTCCTAGCATATTTCCCTTTTATCTTAATCCTTGTTCTTTTGGTCTAATTTCCCATTGACCAGCTATGGTCAGTTTATGGTCACCTAAAAATAACCGAGTCCTTAGTACCCATGTATTGACAGTCCCTTGTGTCTAGGGTTACTGTTTCACTATTATATTGAAATATTTTCCCCATGATATTATTATCCTATGGTTGAGTGCCAATTATTTGTCTTTTATCCTAGGTCTTTATCGTGGGTTGGATCTTATGTCTATTTTCCTCACGATCCTAGTCGGTCCCACTTTTAAAACAACTTATGTGTACATGCAAAGTTTTCCCACTTAAGTCTTTTCCTATTGCTTAGCGTAGCACCCATTGCACATAGCCTTGTGATATCTAGCCTTGTATTAGTGATGAGCAATGAACCCTTTCTTCTATGTATCACTGAAATGCTTTGCATTGTGGGTAGGTGTATGGCCTCAAGTTTCATATTAGTGACACACGATGTGAAGTATTTACCTTTTATCGATGATTTCCTTAACAATCTTATTTATGAATCAGCAATAAGTGATAACACTATAGTCCTTTGTATTGTTGGCTCATCACCCATCACACATCTCTTCTTGCTGTCTATTTTCCTATTGGTGATGAGTGATGAAACTTGTAGTTCTATTGTTTTAAAGTGATGTATCACTAATCCATTTCTACTCAAGTTGTTGCTAAGAGCGAAACCCATATAACCATTGATCTTGCTGCTAATACATGTGGCTAAATCTTGAACCATCACTACTTTTATTCCATCGCTAGTGTGATTCAACTATTGAAAAGTGAATCAACGATGAGTGATGGATGGTGCTAATACATGTTCTCATTGCTGGGGTCCAAGGCATCACTAGAAGTCATTTTTAAAGGGCTTTCCTATTAGTGATGATTGATGGAGGAAGTATAAAGTCAAGGGAGGATGAATTGATCTAACTTTCAAGATTTCATCACATATGTTATTCTTATCGCTAATGGCATACATGAAAGAAAAAGAGTATCGACGATGAGTGATGTGAGGGTTAAGCCTTATGTCCATCACTTCACCGCAAAGCATCACAGTTACAGTTAGAGGCTTCAAGAACACATTGGCAAAGGGAAATGGAGGATTTAAGGGATATTCAATGGAATATTTCTCCCATCGCTAGGTACTTAATCATCATGGATCCAATCAAAGAAGCTAAGGATGAATTAGCAATGAGTAATGGCCTTGAAGTAAAAAGTGATAAAAGCAAAAAGGGCAATGTGGCAACATCAAAAGGGCATTGTTGAAAGCAAAAAGGGTAAAGCGTGAGGATGAAGGATGATCCTGAAGCTCCAATGAATATCCCAGACTTACTGAAGGTAGTAGATTTGTTGGGTGAAATATCAACATACCATGGAAAGATTGGTGTTCAACTCCAAGGCAAGTTGAAGATGTTCAAGGATATGGAGGAAAGTGGGCTGCCAAATATTTTGAATGAAGATGGGGAAAGGAGAGAGTTTAGGATATGGAAAGAAGAGATAACAAATATGCTCCCCAATGCTAAGGTGACCATCAATCTTCCAGACTACATAATGTTGAATGTGTCCATTGATGATATGACTAAGATTGAGGTTAGTATGGATGTGTTTTTGAAAGAGGCCAGAATACTAATGGATGCTAGGTACAATCTAAATGACTCAAAATTTCAAAGATTGTTGGATACATAGTGCCCCACCAAGGAGGAGTATAATGCATGGCTTGAATAAATTATAGATTAATCCTTTGATGAAGTATTGCAAAAAAAATATCCTCTCAGTCAAGTGATGACATGTATGTTGACATGGATGTAGAGTCTCTCCTTTCTATTGCTTTTATGTTTTGTCCAAAAATTTGGAGTGCACATGGAGATGATGTCTCGCTCACGGTTGGTGCTACTACAGTGATAAAGGACGCCCTTTGGAGGGTGAGAATTATCTTCTTCAATAAAGTGCAAAGGGATTTTGTCTCATATGAGTTTTCACCCTCCAAAATTGCAAATATAACTACTTTTGGAAATTTTTTGAAATGTAAATGAAATGAATTTCAAATGTAAATGTGACAAAGGTACAATTTGGCCTGAAGCTTGTTTGCTCCCTTATGCTTATAAAAGGGAATTCAAGGCCAATTGTAAGGGTCCTTGGTTGATAGATCTTTTGATCTCATGTAAATAATTATATAATACAACATAGAGAAATGGAATTAGAGTTAAGTCTTAGGTTTGGATTTGAGTCTTGTAATAGGCATAATGTTATACAATAGTACTAGTATTTTGAATGAGAAGGTACAAATTTTGAATAAAATTCTCTCCTTATGTATTTTTTCAAACAAATTATCAATGAAATGATTAAGGATCTTTTGACTAGTCTTCAATTTTGTTTTGATTGAATGTATGATTCCATCTTTGCATTAGTTCAAGGAATTAAAAATTGCTTTGATGAAATCATGGGTTCATGTGATTAAATATAAGGACTTGAAAAGTAGTTTCTATTTTGGAATATTTTAGTTGTTTTACTATAATGTAGTATCACGATAGTCTGGAATGCTAAGTTTGGTTGTTGTTATATTATTGTTTGTTTCAAGTTTGAATCTATTGCCCTTTGGACAAGGCACTATTCCATTTCTTTGGCTAACTTTGAATTCATTGAGTCAAACATGCTATTTCAAAGAAAAAATTCATAAGAATATCATTCATTCACCCAAAATTGATTTGAAGTTTCATGTGAGGTTACCCATTCTCCACTTTAGATGATTATTTGTTAAATTTTTTTCCAAATTCTTGAAGGATTTCATCTAATTTACAATTATATGAGAATGTATCTATTATTAATAATGTATTTGGAAATTAGCACAAGAGTATCATAAGATACATGGTTAGGATCACCCACCCGAGTCTTACAAAGCTTGAAGTGTAGAGGGAAAGCCTAACAAGCTTTCACCTATTCATTGGCCAATCCTCATGGTTGTTAATTATTGAATTCTGGAAAATTCATAAAGAACTAATGAGACTAATTTTGGTTCATTAAAAACAACTAATAGTACCAAAAGAAACATAAAGAAACATCTTGTGAAGAAACTTGAGGAGGATCTTTCTCATAAGCCAGAGCCATCATGGAAGAAAAATCATGCTCAAACAATTAAGTATACTAATCCTCCAGTTCCTGAAGCATCTAATTTTGATAATGTTGTTCAAGATGAAGATATGTATAAGTATGGTACACCCCATGATAAGTAAGAATTCCTTGCTACAAGTGTTCATGTTACCATTGCTAACCATCCTACCCCTACTCCCAAAGTCTCAAAAGAGCCAGCCCATCGGTGGAATTTTTGGGACAAACAATTTGATCCAAGTTGGTCAGCCATAAAGGCTAATTCTAGGACTACCTCTATTTTCAATGAGAAAGAATTCAATCCTAGAGGAGAAACTAGTGATAGGACTCCTAACCCTCCCACACAAAAGGAACGAGTTAACCTTACCAACTATACTCTTGAAAATTCTAAGGATGAAATTACCCTTGATGATCTTGAAGAGGTGATAAATGATATCACATGACTTTGGGAGGAGGCATTGATACTTTTTGATTTAACAACAAAACAACACAAGGAAAGAGAGTAGAAAATATCAGATTCCATGATGCAGAGAGATTAGATGAAAAAAAATAGTAGTATATCTGAAAGAAATGGTGGAGGAGCCACGTCCTAAGGATGAAAATGAACTTATTTTTAGGGAGATTGTAGGTCAAGTGAAAGTGAATGCTCCTCTTTGAATAGTTGCAACTAGCACTTACACTAGCTCCATTATGACAACCAAAACCTTAAACCCTTTTGCTGCTATACCAAAGGAAAAACCTATAAATTTAGGGAAGAAACCCATAGATCAGCCCAAGCCATTCATCCCAAAAGAAAACCTAGGTTTATCCATTGTAAGTACTCATACCACTAATGTTCAAATGAATTTTGGCCCCTCAAATGCACCCCTTGACCTTGAAGTCCTAAGGTTGCAATTAGCAAATTAAAATTGCAATAAGAGTTGAGTAAGATGGAAATTTTTGCTACAAACGCAAAAATAGAAAGGAAAACTGCATTCCTCAAGACCTCTATCTCAGAACTAGGACCTTCTAGTTTTGATCCCTCTATCCTTGTTTCCCAACTCTAAAATACTCAGTTTGGTGCACATATTCCACATAGAGGCTGTGATGGAGGACAAGGTGGAAGTGGTGGTGGAAATAGGAATAATCAATCTAGGAATCAGGATGTTGGTGGGAGTGGAGGTGGAGGTGGAATTGATAACACACAATATAGTGGCCAAGGTGGTGGTGAACCTCATTATAATTAGAATGATAAATTTACCAGAAGGACTATGTAGTTGAATAGATATAGGAAACTATGATTTGATGGGATTTGTTGTCGTCCAAACCCTATCCTTGATGACATCAAAATTGTATTGGTTAGATTTTCTAGTAACAACTCCATCAGTGGAGAAGACCACTTGAAGTCTTTTCATAACATGATGGATGATTTTGAGGTTAATGCTGAGGATGAAATGATGAAATTGTTTATGCAATCACTCATTGATGATGTCAGGGAATCGTATTGAGGTTTACCTGCAGGAAGCATTGGGTCATGTGAGGAATTTAAAAGATTGTCCAAGGAACAGTATGGGGATAAGACTGATCCAAGGTTAATGTTGAATGAATTTTACAACATTTCTAAAAGGTCCAATGAAATGGTTTCTAATTTCAATGCTAGATTTTAGAAGGCAATGAATATGTTGCCCCATAATTTGAGACCAAATGATGATACTTGCCTAATCACTTATTGTAATGCTTTTGATGCCAAAATGAGCTATCATTTGAGAGATAAGAACCCTCAGAACTTGAGGGATTCCTTCAAGACTATATAGAATATTGAAAGAAATAGGAGAGCATAAAGTAAGGTGGGAAGAATGGATGATGTAAAAATCGTAAAGAATCCTAAGTATGAAAAATGATATGCAACAAGTGCTCTTCCATTGAAGATAAATGCGACAAAGTTCTGAGTTTTATGGATCTTGTTAATAACAAATTGGATAAGCATGAAAAGGGACTTGGAAATGAGAAGCATCATTTTTAGAAAAATGAAAAGTCCCCGAGACTCCAAGATTATCCTTATAAAACTAATTGGTAAAATGGAAAGCCAATACACAACAATCAAAAAAATACACAAGATCAGGTCACACATGATCCTCTGCAAAAGCATTTTACAAATTTTGTTGATGAGATTCCTTAGTGTATGGTTTATCAATTACCTCATTCTTCTCACCAATGTGTAGTTGTAAAATTGGTGGAGGATGAACAAGGTGCACTAGAATATTATGATCATTCTCATGAAGATGATGTTGAAGTTAATGTGATTATGACCAGGTCTGATTTGCTAATAATGAATGCTCATTCGATGAGGACTCTCATGAACTTGATGTGGACAATCAAAGACAAAGAGATAATGCATAACATTAGTAGGTTCTCTTTGATGGAGGGAATTCCAATGACCATGATGTGTGCACACTGGAAACAATTGAGGATGATGTGTCCTTGAGAAAACCCTTAGATGAGGAAATTGCAAGGTTGACAGTATCTTTGGCAGTGCACGCAAAAAGGTTCTTACTACCATAGAAATATAATAGTAGGTGGAGATCAGGGTAAGGTTGGTAGCCTTTTCATCGAGGATCACAATGAAAAAATAAAGAATCAAGGGTTGAGACCAAAGTGGATGAGGCTAAAACCAAGGAAGGAAAGGGAGACACAATTTGGGCAAAGAAGACTAAAAAACCAAAGGCTAGTAGAGAAGTCATATCTCCTATTGTGTAGGTAAAGATGAAAAATTAGAGTTCTGATGCAGAGCATGGAGGGAGATCATTAACCAATCACAAAATAATTAGCTTTGGACAATCCTTCACCCTTGAAATCTCTAACTTAGTGTTTTCTCACAATTTCATCAACTTTGCTTGTAGCATTCCAAATAGTGAAATTTCAACATAAATTTCAAAAGAAATTGAAAAATCACAAACCAATTATTTTTCTAGATACCCTTTTCCAAGTTTCAAAACATACCAAAATTTTATGGGTGGTTTCTTTGTAACAAACCCTTCAAATACTTGCTGCTACGTTTAACAATAAACTTAAACGAGCATAAATTCACTGTAATTTGACCATAAATTTCAGAAAATAACTTACCCACAAACAAAAACCCATTTTAAATACCCATTTTTCCCTTTTAAAACATATCCTCAAAATAATAGGGGGTTTCTTTGGAACACAACCCTTTATTTCCTACTAATACACTTGATCAATGGCCTAATTAAGCTTATTTCACCAAGGGTTTATTGGTTCTATGACTCCCAAGACTCAAATCACTTCACCAACACCTTGACCATGTATAATATGGTCTGTAAAAACTCTCCAAACTAATTTCCAACCTTTTCCAATGATCTTTCATCAAACCCTACTTTCTAGGTATCAATCTTGCCCAAAATAATGAGGGTTCCCAACTAGGGCATTATCAAAACTTCACCAAAACTTGTACCCTACTTCTAAAAACATCACAAACTCAAAATATACCCTATCTACCTCGAACCCACCAATTTTGACAAGTTTTCATTAGTGGGATGGAGAGTTCTACATTTTTCTTCCTTTCAACCCTGTTGAACTAGGGTTTCAAACATGTCTTGAGTAAAATGGCGATAAAACTCTCAAAACTCAATGAAATTCAATGATACCAAAACCAAAAGAAATATAATTAAATTATCCATCCATTAAAATGATCTATAATTCATAAAATTTTCTTATAGAAATTTACAATTCTCTGGAACAACAAAAAAATGTTGGAATTTTTTCAGAAAAAACAAGGGTTTTGTATTGATTTCTCTTCAAAATACAAGCCACCAACTTTGGTATCACCTTCTCAAGGCCAATTTAAACATATGACATCAATTTCCAAAATTCCCTTTGAGTTTCAATGACCAAATAACTTCTCTTTCCCACAATGACCCTTCATGTATTCTGCATTTTTGCAATTTTGCAATTTGACAAATTTTCCAAAGTTGACAACATTTTACAAGATTTTACAACTTGACCCCACAAACCTTCTAGCAACCTAAAAAATAACTCAAAAACATGTGAAATGGTCAAAAAAGACATTATTAGAAAATAAACACACCCAAAACTCAAAAATCACAAAATTACTCATGGAGGCATGAAATCCACTAGGTGCTCCTGCGCCATACTCCCGGAGAAAGAAGAATTCAAGTCCCTCTTGAATTGAGTGTAGTAACAGACATCCATCTTTGAAATCTCTTTCTTGATGTATTCTATCCTTTGTACTTTTCCTTCCTTGAAGCATTTCCATGATGTCTTCATCTTTACCTTGGGTTTCATCTTGTCAATGCAAACTTACTTTCCTTTTGTTTTGCTACCTTGTAACTGATCCCTTTTTCCTTGATGGATTGCACACTTTTCCCCAACACCCTGTTCTCATTCCAAGATCTACTTCATCTTAAATTTTGGTGTATCTTTCCTTAAGGCTACAATCACAATAAGAGATTTGTGTATTCCTCCCTTGCTTCTAATTTCCATGTCATCCAACCAACTTTCTTGATCAACATCGTATCCACCTTCCAATACCTCATTGTACTAGAACTGCAAAACAAAACATGGAACTCCTTGTTTGAAATTGGGATCCTCAACTTCATCTTCCCCATTCTGCTTGATCAAAGCAAACATATAGTGGGCTGCACCCTCATACTCCAATTGCAAATATGGAGTGTCTTTAATCACCTTGAAAGCTTTTTCTTCCCATTCTAGAAACCTTGCATGAGAATTGACATTTTTCCTTGAAACATCATCTATTACCACTTCAACATGTTCTTGCAACAAATATTGAACCTATAATGGTAATTGATCAATCCTACTTACTACTATAACAATCATATGTTTACTTACCATTTTATTATCTGCCTCTTCCTCTTTTCGTGGCTTTTGTTCTTCAATCAAGGACTCCTTAATGACTAATTTTTCTGCTCCCACTTGTCTTCTTCTCTAAAAAATCTTCTTGATAGGCCACATAACCTTCTTCTTTACTGGTAAATGCCAACTTTTCTCTTGTTTTTCTCTCTCAATAAGTTGCATCTCCATTTTGGAACTCAAGATCCATTATTTCTATATCTTTTTTCATTTGTTCCAAGGATTGTTTTAATTTTTCTATCTATTTCTCAACATCCATTTTACTAACCTTCTCATTCTTCTTCTTTATCTCACTTTCCTCTCTTGTTATTTCTTGTGTCTTATTTGGTAAACTCTTTCTCTACAGGTCTCCATGGACCATTATCTTCCACACATCCATTCTTCACACACACAAATATACTCTACCTAGTAGGATTCTGGAAGATGCACTCTCTATGACTTCTTCTACCCACTTCCTCTCAATGGAAGAAATCTACACACCTTCTACCTAGCTTCATCACTATTGTAGGATACAACAAATCTTCTCTCACAACTTCTTCTCAGGGTCTTCTAGCTTTGATACCAATTGATGTAGAACATGGAGGGAGATCATTAACCAATCATAAAATAATCATCTTTGGACAATCCTTCAACCTTGAAATCCCTAACTTAGTGTTTTCTCACAATTTCATCAACTTTACTTGTACCATTCCAAATAGTGAAATTTCAACATAAATTTCAAAAGAAATTAAAAACCCACAAAATAATTACTATCCTAGATACCCTTTTCCATGTTTCAAAACATACCAAAAGTGCAGAGGTGATTTATTTGTAACAAACCCTGCAAATACTTGTTGCTACATTTGATAATAGGCTTAAAAGAGCATAAATTCATTGTAATTTGACCATAACTTTTAGAAAATAACTCTTACCGACAAACAAAAAATAGTTTTAATACCCATTTCACCCTTTTAAAATATATCCTCAAAATCATGGGGGGTTTCTTTGGAACACAACCCTTTATTTTCTGCTGCTACGCTTGATTAATGGCCTAATTAAGCTTATTTCACCAAGGGTTTATTGGTTCTATGACTCCCAAGCCTCAAATCACTTCACAAAACCTTTAACATGTCTAATATGGTCTGTAAAAAATCTCCAGACCAATTTCCAACCTTTTCCAATGATCTTTCTTCAAGCCCTACCTTCTAGGTATCAATTTTGCCCAAAACAACGAGGGTTCCCAATTAGGGCATCATCAAAACTTCACCAAAAATTTCACCCTACTCCTAAAAACATCACACACTGAAAATATACCCTATCTACCTCCAATCCACCAAGTTTGACAAGTTTTCATCAGTGGGATGGATAGTTCTATATTTTTCTTCCTTTCAATCCTATTGAGCTAGGGTTTCAAACTGCTCTTGGGTAAAATGGCAATAAAACCATCAAAACTCAATGAAATTCAATGAGACCAAAACCAACAGAAAGATAATTCAATTTTACATCCAATAAAATCAACTAGAATTCATAAAATTTCCATACAAAAATGTACAATGTTCTGAAACAACAAAAAAAAGTTAGAAGTTTTAGGAAAAAAAGGGTTTTGTATTGATTTCTATTCAAAATACAAGCCACCAACCTTGGTATTTCCTTCTTAAGGTCAGTTCAAAAATATGACATCAGTTTCCCAACTTCCCTTTTAGTTTCAATGACCAAATAAATTCTTTTCCCACAATGACCCTTCATATTCCTCATTTTTGCAATTTTGTAATTTGACAAATTTTCCAAAGTTGACAACATTTTGCAAGATTTTACAACTTGACCCAACAAACCTCCTAGCAACCTAAAAATAAATCAAAATCATGTGAAATGGTCAACAAATACTTTATTACAAAAGAAGCACACACAAAACTCAAAAATTACAAAATTTCCTCATGGAGGCATGAAATCCACTAGGTGCTCTTGCACCAAGTTCTAAGCCTGAGAAGAAGGAAGCCAAGACTAAATTTGAAGTGAAAGCTGAAAAACAGAAGCAGAAAAATGTTGAACAAGGTATGGTACCAATTGATGCACCTAAATATACTCCTGTTGATATATTTTAGTTGCTTTTACAAGTAAAGGTTTCTGTCCCCTTGCTTGAAATGATGAGGATTGAGGAGCACCAGAAAAGGTAATAGACATTATCAGTGGTGATTCTATGAATTGCAATGAAGAAGTGGTGTCTACTCTACCCAAAGAGAGTGGGAAATATTTGAAAGAAAAGGAGGTTGAGGGAGTAAATATTGAAATCCCTTAAATTTACCTGGGAAACACAATAATTGCCTATCATGCTAACATAGACCCATTTTTTATAAATTTAATTGTTGATGGAAAGTTCCTGAAGAATTGCATGATAGACTCAGGAGCCTCTTCTAACATTATGCTAGTTGAAATTATGAAGGATATGGGATTGAAGATAGACAATGCCCATGGCAAGTGTGATGCTATGGATTCTAGAGAAGTCCTTGTAATTGGGGTGATCAAAGAACTCCCATACAAGTTAGCTGCATTTTGAGAAAAGTAATTCAAAATGAGTGTAACTGTGGTAGACATTCCACCAAATTATGGAATGTTACTATCAAGAAGATGGAGTGCCTCTATGGGGGTAAGTATGCAGTGTGATATGTCTTTTGTTGCTTTCCTAATTTATGGTAAAGACATCAAACTAGTTAGGGAATCAAAAGTCCCATAGATGATTGAGCTTGCTCTTAGAGATGATAAAATCCACTTTGTTGACACTGGCATCAATAATTTCAAAATAGAAGAGTTACCAAGGGAAAATAACAGACAACCTACACCTATTGAAAGGGAGATAAAAAAAGTGTCTGATAATGATGATCTTTGGACCATGTACTTTGATGGTACATGTTGCAAGGAAGGATCAAGTGCATGGATAATATTGGTTTCACCTTTTGGCAAGACATTCAAGTTTTCTCTCACTTTGTCATTTGTTTGTACAAATAACGTGGCAGTTTATGAGGCTTTTCTACTAGGGTTAAGATTAGTAGAGAAATGTGGGATAAAAAAGCTAAAAGTAATTGGTGATTCTGAGTTGGTGATATCCCAAGTTAGATTCAGATTTGCATAAAAAAATAAGATATTGAAGCAATACAGGAATGTCATTTAGGATTCCATAGAGCAGTTTGATGATTTTGGAATTGATTGGATGGAAAGAGGCCAAAACAAAGGGGAAAATTTGCTGGAAAATATTGTACTCAGGCCTGATGATATAAATTTTGCTAGTATCTCCAAAGTGGAGGTGGAAACAAGGCCTTCAATCCCTGACAACATACAAAGTTGGCAAGTCTTCGATGATGATGAAGACATCTTAAGGTTTTTGAAGTGTGTGGACTAGTATTAAGGTTAGGAGATTGATTGTAGAGATTTTGTTGAGACAATGGATGGAAAGGATACAATCTATGGCAATGAAGTTATCTAATTGAAGACCAATAAGATCCCTAAAGGTCTTGTGGCTTTAGAGAGAGTTTTTGATATCCAAGATAAAAGCAATGCTAAGACATCCACTACCCATCCTGAAGATTTAGAAGAAGTGAACTTAGGGCCTGAAAATTCTCCTAAGAAAGTTTATGTGGGCAAGAAAATGAATCTCAAGATCAAAGCAATGCTGATTGCTATGTCAAGGAAGTATATGAATGTATTTTCTTGGTCCTATGATGACTTGAAGGCATACAGGGAGGAATTATTTCAGCATAAAATTCCTCTAAAAGTAGATGCAAAGCCTTCCAAACAAAAGAAAAGACCTATTAATCCCACCTTAGCTCCTAAGATGTTGGAAGAGTTAGTGAAGCTAAGAGACATTGGCATAATTAAGCCTATTAGAAACTCATCCTGGGTGTCTAATCTAGTTCTAGTTAGGAAAAAGAATGGTGACATCAAATTATGTGTTTATTTTAAAAAAATCAATGTGTCATCATTAAAGGACAACTATCCATTGCCTAACATAGAAGCCATGTTGTAGAAGGTGACTAGCTACAAGCTCTTGCCAATGATGAATGGTTTTTTTGTTACAACCAAGTTAAAGTGAAGGAGTCAAAGCTGTATAAGATTACATTTATCACTTCAACTCCATGGGGCACTTATTTTTATGTTAGAATTCCATTTGGCTTAACTAATGAAAGTGAAACTTTTTCAGAGGGATATGGATGTAGCCTCTTCAGATTTTATTGACTTATTTATGGCAATGTACCAAGATTGTTTAACTTCATACTCCAAAAAAGAAGATCATTGTATGCACTTGGAGAAAGTTTCCATCATGGCCCTTGAATATGGAATTTCAAATAACCCAAAGAAATGTGTCTTTGGGGTCACTGAATGCAAGTTATTAGGACACATTGTGTCAAAGGAAGTAGTGAGAATTGACCTTGAGAGGGTAGCTTCCATTGATACAGTTCTATAGCTAAAGAATGTGAAAGGCATTCAATCATTCTTTGGGAAAATTAACTTTTTGAGAAGGTTTGTCACAAATTTTTTAGAAATCACCTACCCCATATCAAAGAGGTTGAAGAAGGGTGGGAAAGTGAAGTGGACTGAAGAGCTAAGAAAATATTTTCTAGGGATTAAGAAAGCAATCAAGGAGGCCCTAGTACTAAGGACCCCTAATTTTTCCAAGCCATTGCAAATCTTCTCATTTGCATCTTTCCACACCATTGGTGTAGTTTTGTTGCAGAAGAATCGAGAAGGTTTTGAACAACCCATTGCATTTCTTAGTAAGTCTCTTCAAGCTATAGAGTTGAAGTATTACTTAGTTGAATAACAAGCCTATGCACTAGTCAAAGCTATTAAAAAATTTCATAGCCTATCTTATGGGAGCTACAGTTGTTGCATATGTTCCCAGTTTTGTTGTTAAGGACATCTTCACTCAATAGGAAGTCATAGGTAGAAGATGTAGATGGATAAATAGGATATAGGAATTCAACATTGATATCCAAATCACCAAGTTGCTAAGAGGAAAAGGATTAGCCAAGCTAACGACTGAAACAAATTTGGATGCCAATCAAGTAAATCAAGAGGATTATCTTGATATGTCACATGTTTGTGATATGTAAGAGTGTGATTGGTACATAAATGTTGTTTACTACTTATAGATAATGAAAAAAGGACTCTCAAGATATAGTAAATAAAATATGTAATTATCAATGGTGAACTATAGTGGAGAAATCTAGATAGTGTCATGTTGAAATGTGTTGACAATGCCAAAGCTTTGGAGCTTCTAACTGAAATGCACAATGGAGTATGTGGAGGACATTATATGGCCAAGACCACTACTCACAAGGTCTTAAGAGTTGGGTTTTGGTGGCCAACAATCTTCAAGGATGCTCACAAACTTGTGAGAACATGCGATTCATGTCAAAGGTTCTCTAGGAAGCTCAAATTCTCAAGTAACTTACCACCTAGACCAATTACAGTCCAGGCCATTCCAATAGTGGGGCATTGGTTTTATTGGAGAAATACCAGACAAGTCTAGTGGAGGTCACTCTTGGATCATTGTAGCCACATATTTCTTTACCAAATGGGTGAAAGAAATTCCAACAAAGAGAACAACAAGTAAGGTGGTCATTGATTTCTTGATGGAAAGCATATTAACCAGGTTTGGAGTGCCTGAGAAAATTGTTTCAAACAACGCTATGTGCTTTAGATATGGATAATTCACAATTTTTTGTTCCAAGTATGGGATTTAGGAATCCTACTCTTTGCCTTACCACCCACAAGGAAATGATCAAGAAAAATCAAGCAATAAGAGCTTGATGAAAATCATTAAAATAATCATTGAGAAGAACAAGAGAGCTTGGGACTCCAAGTTAAAATTAGCTTTGTGGGCAAATAGAATAATAGTCAAGAAAGCAAATGGATATGATCCATTTGACTTGGTTTATGGTATTGTAGCAAGATTAGCACAAAAAAATCTTATGAAAATGTATAAGTTTATCCGAGAATACAATGAAGATGTGTGTGATGAGATGCAAAACATAATCAATGATCTGATGAAGGTGGATGAGGAAAGAAGAGATGCTCAGAAGAGAAATGCTAAGTTGCAATTACAAGTCAAGAACTTGTATGACAAAACAACATCTCTAAGAAAGTTTGATGTAGGAGGTATGGTATTGATGTGGAATGCCAAATTTGAGTACAAGGGAAAACATGGGAAGTTTGATGCACTATGGTTAGGCCCTTATCAACAATACACATGGTGAGGACTCCTACTTTTTGTAAGATTTGACTAGTGAACTTATTGATCTACCAATACATGGACCATTCTTGAAATATGTTTACCTCCATGTACATTGTAATTTTTTGTATGTTTTGTATATAGGTTTGGTTTCTTTTGGTTGGGTTTGGTCTAGTTTGACTACCTTGTCCAAGTAGTTTCCTACTTTTGGTTCTCTATATTGGTTTGCTCTTCCAGGAGATATTTGAGATCTCACCATGCCTACTGAAGGTATGCATCCACAACTGGAGCTATTGGTTAAACCATAACAAATTTCTTCATGTTCCACTTGTTCTACACCCTTGTGATCTTATTTGGTTCACTGGTTTGGGTTTTAGGTCTATGGTTTAGGTTTTATCCTTCATTCATTTGAAAACCCTATATTTTACCTTTCCTGCTTATAATTTTAGGTTGACTTGTTATCGCCAGTTCCTGGTCATGTTAGTTTGGACTTGAGTTGTTAAACTTGTCTAATTTATTGGACCCTTTGCCTAGTCTTGTCAGTCATCTCATCACTGGGAAACATTATGCATCAAAGTTTTAAAGGGATTAATATTTTATCAGTTGTCTAAAGTCTTGACCCTGGGTTATAGGTCCCCCTTTTAAGTCACTAAAATTTTGCACGTGTAGATTATAAATTTTAATTGAAATGGTTGGATATTTTGATTGCATCATGACCATTCCTTGCTCCCCCATGACAATTTAATATACATTAAAAAATACCAACGGGTTGGTAGGCAAGTGGCACATGTCCTCTTCCAACATAGGACCCATCGTCCTTTGAAGGTAGTGAACATCAAGCCTTAGTAGATCAACGGTTGTGATAAGATGTTGTGAGTTAATCTTAGCCCTTCCCCGCTTTCCCACAAGGACCCACTAAAACCTCTCATCTCTCAATGGAGTAATGGGAAGGTGCCACATGGCATGATCTAAGCCATCAAGGGAACTATAATGAGACATGGAATATTTCTAAAATATTTTGACATAATTGTTAAGGGACATTAACTGCTAAGTTACTAAAGGGTTTATTTGATCATGTGATTAAATGAAGAATAAGATGTTATAATCATGGTCGTCCATTTGATCATATAGATATGTGTATAGGTAGATGGTTTGAAGGATTAAAGGCATGCAAGTTGAAGTTTCCAAATGTAGTCTGGGCTGTTCCCTACCACCCTATTTCAATAATATGTGTACGGGTTAAACCCAATGGGAAAGCAAGAGAATGCCACATAGTCATCTACGAAGCTCATGGAAATTGTGGAGCCTGTGGGATGACATGGAAAGGAATCCAAATGGCATAATTAGATTGGTCAACAAAAATAGTCATCTACAGTCGATTTTGTAAACATGTTTGACACAAACAGAGTCATTCATTGAGCTAGCTCGCTATAAAATCAATGGCTAGAATTTGAATTTCAAAATTCAAGCTAAGTGAGCCATTATGGTTTGTGTGAGTGAATAGTAATGGTGGATAAGACATTGAACTACCAAATTGGTTTTCTTTAATGCCATAAAAAAATGTTTTAAAAGTATAATTTCAATTCATTAAAGCATTCAAAGCAACTAAGGATTTCTTGTTGCATGTTCAAGCTCGTTTGGCATATAGAAATTAGGGTTTCTAAGTGTTTGCAAAAAATAAGTAAAAAAATGGATACCCTGTACTTCAATTGCTTAAAAAATTGTTGAAAGTGTCCACTCTTTCATTCTATTAATAGAATTACTAGCTTGCTTGCATTTATTTTAAGTTTTGATGTTCAAATTGATCGATAAGTTTGTTAAGTCCTATTTTTTTTTTGCATCAAACCTGTGACCTAGTTGTAAGCTTCTAGTTTTCTTCAAAATAGAACCCTAGTTTGCATGAAACCCTATCACCATGGTACCTCCACAAGCCCAAGCCTCAGGATCAAAAGAAAAGAAAAGAACCTTTTGCTAAGACCTCCTTGATCAATTAAAACCATCAAAAAATGATAAACTCAAAGGTCACTGTATGTTCCAAGGTCCTCAAATTGTAGAAGGTATCATTGAAAAACAATCTACCATCAAATATGTGATGCTATCATACATTGGATGGGCACAATTCAACTACTAGTTTGGAAACATGAATTGTGGCATAACCATGTGTAACCCTTGGAGAGTAGACATGGGTAAACTAGTTGTGCCTAATGTATACATGGATGTTGACCTTTTGGAAGCAGTGGTAGCTAATTATGGCCTAATTTCTAGGGTTGTAAGATCTTATGATGGCATTGAGATGGTAAAGGTTACCAAAGAGGAAATAATTGAGGTTTTCAAGATAAATGAATGGAGTGAGGACATGGTTACAATTGATGAAAAGGTACTAATAGTTGAATATAAGAAAGTGAGGCCAACATTCAAGATCTCAGTATTACAACATTTTTTGGTATTTATAAATGTACAAGGGAAAATCATTTTAGGCCCATCTGATAAGGAGATTTTCCCTATAAATTACTTTGTGGTATATTTCCAAAGGAAATTTTATTCCTTGTGCTAGATCTTTGGATTTGATCTAGCTACAAGCATTCTCATGGATAAAATGTACATGGCTTCTTGTATTCAACATCCCACATGATATACTCTTTATGACTTTGCATCATATTTGGCATAAATGATACACAAGGATTGGATTGCATTGAAGAATGGTGAGGATTGGGTAAAAATATGGCAGTATTCTTTGCTCATGCATATGTTTCTTTACAAGTGCTCGTTGGATTCTTTTAGTAAGGATATGACATTGGTCAAATTAGTTGATGGAATTGATTTACCTATCCAATGTTGGAATAGAATCTTAGATGGAAATGATCAAGATTCTAGCTTTGTGGTGTTTGAGAATGTTTTTGCTTGAAAAATGAAAAGGGATTTGATCATCAATATTCCAAGGATCCCTGCAACACTAAATGATTTCTTAAGGCCAAAAGAGAGGAGGCTTGATATAAAAATTGAGAAAAATTGGGGAGATGTGATCCACTAACCTAGCTGCACATTTTTTAGGGTTTATGGCACAAGTGTTGCACCCCATATACTTTCAAGGGATGTGCCACTAAGAATTGGTTTTCTTAAAGTGATGTGGAAATTGGGAGATGTAGAAGATAACCATTTGCAAAATCATAGGAAGGGAACCTTTTCCCCTTCATACACTGGTTTTTCTGACTTTGTCATGAAAGAGAGAGGATGGAGAAAAAGTGTTGATATACTCAAAACACTTGGAATGAAGAGGGTTGGATCAAGGAATCATGACCCTGAAGGCTTCATGGTGTGGCTAAAGAACAAGATCAAGAGCTCGAGGCTCAAACATATCTTTCATTTTCCTAAAGATGTGATTATAAATATTTTTGATTTATAGAAACAAGATGATAGGAAAATAAAGTGGGTTTCATTCACCAAATTAGAGAAAGAAATGTAGAGGAAGGATCCAAAATACCTAGATCTTAAGGATATCAAAGATGAAATTCAAAGATTTGAGTATGTGATTCAAAATTTTGAGCAGGTTGTAGGGAAGTTGGAGGAAAGTCTAATCTAAGAAAAAAGAAAATCTATGGTAGGTGAAGAACAAGGCAAGGGGAAGGCCCCTAAGACAAAGGAAAGACCTACCTACCAACCTCTAAAGAAAATAATTGTGTTTACAAGGATGAAGGACAAGGTGAAGGAGACAAAAAAATCCACCCCTACTCAATCAGAGGGGTCAAGAGCTCCTTCACTAGCATATGACCATTGTATCCTCCAAAATCTGTTGCTCCACAAGTTGTTGAACTTGATTCACCACCAAAGGTATCATCACCACCAAGGAAACCACCTCCAAAGAAGCAAAGAATAGAATCAAGTGGTTTGGTGGACTACCTTCAAGACTCTGATGATGATATTATTGTTATTGAAGAGGAAATGCAATAGGGTATGCCTTCTCCCCCTAGGGAGATAGTGCCACAACATATGGGCCTTAGATTGAGCAAGGTGGAATTAACTGGTCTAAATAATACAAATGATGTTAGAGAAGAGGCATGTAAAACATTTATGAATGATGAATCATTTGTTAAGTCACCTAATTTCATGGAGTTTGCATGCAGGGGAAAGATGGGAGAATATGTTAACATTTCCAAGAAAAATAGCTTGAACCCTCAATTACTAGATAAATTCATTGAAGCCCAAGTTAGAGAAGAAATGAGGAGAACGTTTTAGAGTATCAAAGGTTAGGAAGAGAATTGGTGAGGAATAGTGGTCTCCTTTTGCTACCAGAGTGGGATCTTGCTTCCACTATCAGTTTTGATATAGTAAAGAGACATGCTAAGCCCCTTTACACGACATAAGAAGAAGAAATAATTGATTTATAAGGGTATACTTTCAGTGAACAATGGGATACACTTGCAATTTGGGACCTTTCCCCAAATATAATGAAGCCTCTAGTTATAGAGTCAATTGTAGACTTTAGGGGAGGGTTAATTATTAAGAGAGTGTCAGACACCCCAGCAATTGAAGGAGCCACTATATCTTTGAATGTAGCTTAGTTTATGAAGGAAAAATTGGAATATGTGACTACAAAAAGAGATAAATTTTGAAAAATTTAAAATGACATGTTGGTAAAATACAATAAGGGTCAACAAAAAGTTGTAGAGTTGCAAACAAAAATTTCATTGTTGGAAGAATAAATAAATGCAAAATATGTAGACCAATGTGGCATTGTAAACTAACTTTGCTTCTCCCCCATCACCTCAAGGGAAGATGTCATATTCCCATTTTATTCCTCTAGAAGTTTCATTGGCAATTGTGCCATACAATTTGTGGAATGTGCCAATATTAGTTGAGAAACCAAGTACTTCAAGTTCATCTTCATCTTGGGAAGTCACAAAAGAATAGTTGATTGAGTAACTCAAAGTTCATGAGGAGAAGATTAAAAAAATTGACAAATTGATCCATTCAACCTCAAGATTGTGACAGTAGTACTTGAGCATTTGAACAAGGGGATAGAAAAAAGATTAATCAACATGCACTCGAATTACTCCTCCATGTTTAATGCAATAATACGATTTTATAGGGATAAAGAAGTGGCTATCCCACTAATGGAGAAATGGGTTCCCAAGTTCCAGGATCTAAGGTTTATGGCTATTGGATCTAAGAATGATACAAATAAGCCACAAAACATGTTGCAAGTAAGAAGGTGTTTCCATTTATGTCAACTGGTTAATAGGTTATCAACTGGTTGTTGTTGGCATTGATTTCATGGAAACAAGTTATTGATTGTATATGTCAAGGATATTGAGAGAATTATAATAAAGAAGGTTTTTTGGTTTTCTTTGAGTTTTGCTTAAGGATGTGCTCTTATGCTTGTGTGGTTCAGACGTATTGATAATGGTTGATGATGGTTGCTATATCTAGAATTTTGGCTTCAAGATCATTGTACAATGTGAGATATTTTCACTAGTATGTGTGCTATGCTTTTTTGTGTATCTAGTTGTGGTTTGGGAGAAATTTAGTTACTCCAAAATTCTCTGAATTTTAGTTTCAAGACTCGTGGTTCTAAAAATAAGCTAATATAATCATGTTCAAGTTAAGTTTGTTATTTAGAGAGATTGGATCATGTTAAGGTTGTGTGTGCTTAATTATTTTATGTTTTACACGGGTGCTAGCCAACCTTGTGTTAAACACTTATTGTGGTATTCATGGAAGCTTGGAGAAGCATGTTGGGACTTATTTTAAGTCCTCATTAAGTATTTGTTTGCATCACACTCATTTTAATTCCACCCTAGAATATTTTGGCACCAACCTAATTTCAATTTGTAATACAAATAGTGTGTGGCCTACTTTGGATGAGTTCCAAAGTTGAAGATGACATAAATATAAGTTGAAATGTTTGTAGAAGAAACAAGATATATGAATGATGCAAGATAGATGTGAGTATTATGTGTGATGTAATTTTGAGAAAATCAATGTGAAATTCAAGTCGTGAGTTTCCAGAGGCAGTGAGCTAAAGGTGTACTCTATCATTCAAGCATTTCTATGAGTGTGTGAGTGAATTGTGGTGGAAATATTTGTTGCATTGAGATATTTTTCTCTTTGTAACAAATATCTTTTATCTTCTTTGTTATTCTGCGATAGTGAACCCTCTGGGAAGTGAGCCCTCATTGGATAGTGAGTCCTATTTTGGACAAGTAAGTCATATCTTGGCAATGATACTTTTTATTCAGTTTTAGAATTATTTATATTGCAAGCTAATCCTCACCATGTTTTTTCTCTCATTGAATTTTCCACATAAATCTGGTGTTATTGCGTGTATGGTTTTACTTCTTTTAGTTTCTACTTTTACACTTAATGACTAATCACATTAGCAGAGTAAAGGATGTCTGAATGGTAATTGATCTAACCTTTGGTGGAAGTTTTAATAGTTAAAATTGTTACAACTGATTCACCTCCCTCTTAGTTGTCTTTTTCAAAAAATGGTATAAGAGCTTGGTTCATTGGAGAAGAGCTTAACCACTTAAGGAAGGTCTAAGATGGTGAGAAAGATCACTATTGAGTGTCCTAGGTTTGATGGGACTAACTATGCCTTCTGGAAAGAAAAGATGGAAGAATATCTAGAATATTGTGGATATGATGTTGAGAAAGCTTATAAGACTGCAAACACAACTTTGGCTAATGGTCTGAGTACTATTGATGAGATCAAGGCACATGAGGTGAAAAATAAGGAAAAAAATCATTATGAAGAATAGTCTTTCACATTATGAATTAATTAAAGTTGTAAATTTTAAGATTGATAAAGAGGCCTAAGATGCATTGGAAAAGATTCATGGAGTTGAAAAGTTCAAAGAAGCAAAGTTGTAGAATTTGGAGGCACAATTCGAGATCTTGCGAATGTCTAAAGATGAGAACATTAAATACTATGTACATAGATTGGATGAGCTGGTAGGTGGAATGCGGGGACTTGGTGCAATAGTGGATGAATCCAGGATAGTCAAGAAGATTCTTAGAACTCTCCCTAATGCATATAGTGAAAAGGTATTTTCTTTTGAGTAATTTGTAAATTACAATACATATACTAAAGAACAATTATTGGGTACTCTAATCTCATTTGAAACAAGAAAGCCTAGCTTGAGAAATGGATCAAAGCCAAAAAATGCTTTCAGGGTTACAAATGTTGAAGATCCCAATGAAGAAAAATTTGATGAAGTGGAAGCTAACTTTGTAAGAAGGATAAAAAAAGGCTCTTGTAAGTATAAATGTAAGTTACCCTTTAAATGATTTAGTTGTGGAGGAATAGGTCATTAAGCTTCAATATGTCTGAAAAGAGCTAAGAAGAATAAACATAGGGAAGGAAAATAAAAAAAAGGAAAGATGATGAAGAGAGTATGTTATGTAAATGAAGATGCTAGTATTTCTTATGAAGATTCTAATTATGGAGAATTTGATGATAATGAATGCTTGTTCTTCTCTATAAAAGATGAATCTACTTCTACAAGTACTAAAAGACTGGTGAAGGAAAGTGCTCTAGAGAAAGTTGTAGATACTATGATTTCTACTCTTCATGCTATAAAGGAAAAGAACTAATGGGTTGTTGATAGTGGCTATTCACATCACATGACCGGTGACAAGAGTAAGTTTGTTAAACTTGAAAAATATGATGGAAGCTTAGTTAAGTTTGGAGATGATATTGGTTCTAAGATTTGTGGAATAGGTTCAGTTAATTTTGATGGCAAGCATAATACTGATGATGTCTATTATGTTAAGGGTTTAAGGCATAATATCTTGAGTGTTGGACATATGTGTGGTAAAAGGATATAATATTGTGTTCAAGGATGAGAAATGTGAAATAAGGAAATGATTCAGAATAGTGATTGATACTGGAAAGAAGTCTGAAGGAAATACTTATCAACTTAAGGGTGTTGATGGAAATTGCTTTATGTCTTAGATTAATGACAATTGGTTGTGACATTAGAGGATGTATCATATGAATTTTGACAACATCATGATAAATAGTGTAGTACATGCTATGAGAGATTTACTAAGAATTACAAAGCCTATTAATGCTATTTGCAAGGATTGTCAATTTGGAAATCAAGTAAGAAACAAATTTAGGTCAAAGGAACAATCTACTACAAAATAATTGGATTTGATTCACAAAGATATTTTTGGTCCTACAAGGGTGAGAATTCTACAAGGTGACAGGTATTTTATGTTGGAAAAAAAGGATTAAAAACTAAGAGGGGGGGTGAATCAATTGTCATAGAATATTAAACTTTTCAAACCTTAATTTAATCTCAAATCTGATCAATGAACAGTAAACCATAAACAATCAACACATTAGAAACATAGAGAAAACCAAAAAAATTTATGTGACAACCTTGTTAGGGGAAAAACCATGGTGGATGTTAGTCCACAATATTATACCCTATTAAAATTATAATGAGAATAATAAGAGAAATGCACATGCATTCAGGTACACTACCTAGAGCTCACTGCTCAAATACAGAAGGGGCTCACTACCCAAAAATACAAAATAGGATTAAATTCAGAGGGTATGAACTGAGAAAATAGATTATGCACAAGCCTGATTTCAATTCCAGTTAAGCACAAAAAACTCCTTCACTCTTTAATCTCACTCTACTTCGCAATTGAATGAATAGATCAATGTTCACACAGTTACACAATCTCTAGATTTTCTCCCTTCACACACACACACACTAACTACGCTCAACCAGTCACTTATATATATCCACATTATGGATTTACATCAACCACTTAGTCAGCTAGAAAAATAAAATACAATTACAATGTCAGTCCAATTTAACAATTAAATTTTCAATGCGAATTAAACACTATTAGCCAATACAATGATGCGACCCAAAAAACATTCACGAGTTCGCCAAACATTCAAATTCTGATCTTCAAGGATCTGCAACATGTTACCACCATCATGTCGGCCAAGAACATGAAAACTAGAACATGCATAGGAAAAATCTTTAACCACGAGCACACTGATCAACGCAGACATACAAGAATGATGGAGAATGATCTAGAAACAACCAAAAACACTAGGAACTGATAGAGGCATCCGCAACAACTAAGATTACCAAAATTACACAAAATTCAATTAGGAACACTGATAGCGACCATAGAACCATTGTCAGAACACAACATGATCAATTCTTCATGTGGACCTCTAAAGCTTCCAGTAGATGAACTAGATACTCTCAACAATAAACCCTTTAGTCCACAACAACTGATCTTCAATGTTCAAAACAAAACACCTTCATGACCTTCACTATTCCACTAGCAACCTGCAATTCTTTCTTGCACAATTTTCTCAATATCCTTGACATATATAGCCTTTAGTACAATAATGCTAATAGTGTTGGCATCAATGACAACCACATATCAGCAACATAGCCACAAAATCCAACATTTTATGATTTTGATTGATGATTACTCTAGATTTACATGGGTTACTTTTGTTAGAGAGAAATTTGACACATGAGAAAAATTGAAAGCATTCAAAGCTATGGTTAAAAATGAAATGGACATGAGAATAAAATTCTTGAGGTCTGAAAAAGGTGGTGAATTCACCTCCAATGAGTCTAACATGTTTTTTGAAGTGCATGGAATAAGAAGGAAATTATTTACTCCTAGAAATCCTCAACAAAATGGAGTTATTGAAAGAAAGAATAAGACGGTTCAAGAAGCTACTAGATCAATGATAACAGAGGTAGGTCTACCAAAAGTCTACTAGAGAGATGCAATTCACATTGTTTTTTATGTGTTCAATCAAATTCAAGAAAAATCTAACAACACTAAGACTCGCTACGAGTTGTGGTATGGAAAGATTCCTATTGTAAAGTACTTCAAAGTAATTGGAAGTAGATGTTATATCAAAATAAATGAAGAAAATTTAGGAAAGTTTGATGTAAGGTGTGATGAGGGTATCTTCTTTGGATACTCCTTTAGAAGAAAATCTTACATATGCTACAATAAAAGGTTGAGAAAGATTGTGGAAAGCACAAATGTCAAGGTTCATGAAGTATTGAAGAATTCAATTGAGGTTGATGGATATGTATCAGATGAACCAGAATGTAGAAAAGAAATATAAGTAGTTGAAGAACTAGAAAATTAGAATGAAAAAGAAGAAGCTCCAGTGGTGTCCCCAAATACACCTAATTATGTGCAAAAGCATCATTCTGAAGAATAAATCATTGAAGACAAAAGAAAATGAGTATTGACAAGAAGCAGAGCTACCATGGAAATATATGTATGTTTACTTTCTATAGTTGAACCTAAGATAGTAAGTGAAGAATGTAAAGATGAAAATTGAATGAGAGAAATGCAAGAAGAACTTATACAGATCAAGAAGAATCGAACCTAGGAATTGGTCCCTAGATTGGTAGATAAAAACATAATTGGATCAAAATGGGCATTCAAAAACAAGTCAAATGAGAATGGAGAGTGATCAAAAATAAAGCAAGGATTGAGTGTAAGGGTTACTCACAAGTAGAAGGTATAGATTTTCAAAAGAATTTTTCTCCAATGGGTAGGATGGAAGTGATCAAAATGATTTTGGCATTTCCCTCTCATAAGAACTTTAAAGTTTATCAGATGGATGTAAAGTCTGTATTTCTAAATGGTGAGTTAGAAGAAGTGTACATGGAATAACCAAAAGGATTTTAGTTGTGAGAACAACTGCGCATGGTCTACAGATTGAAAATAACTTTATATGGATTAAAGTAAGCTCCTAGAGCTTGGTATGCAAGATTGGAGATATATTTGATTCAGTAAGGTTTTAGTAAAGGTAAGACAAATATCAATCTTTATTTTAAAATTGAAAATGACAAAATATTGATAGTAGTTGTATATGTTGATGATATTATCTTTGGAGGAAATGAGATAATTTGGAAAATGTTTATTGAAGAAGTAAAAAAAGAGTTTTAAATGTCTATGTTTGGTGAGATGAATTTCTTTCTTGGGCTGTAAATCAATCAAACATAAAAATGGATTGTTATTTCACAATCAAAGTATGTAAAAGAAATGTTGAAGAAGTTTAGGATGGATAGTTCCAAATTGATATGCACTCCTATGGTGATTGGATGGAAATTGAATAAAGAATATGAATCACCTAAGGCTAATCAGAGAAAATATAGATCTATGATTAGAGGACTATTGTATTTAACTACTTCCCAATCAGATATCATGCATGCAGTTTCTCTTGCGGCTATATTTCAAGAAGATCCTAAAGAAACACATGTTATTGTTGTTAAGAGGATATTCAGATATTTGAATGACACTCTAGATTATGGCCTATGGTATCGCAGGGATACTAATTTTACAATAAGTGCTTACAAAAATGCAGATTGGGTGGGTTGTATTGATGAAAAAAAAAGTACAAGTGGTGGTGCATTCTTTCTTGATTGCAGATTGGTGTCATGGTGGAGTAAATAGAAAAATTCAATTTTCTTATCCACTGTAGAGGCTGAGTATATTGTTGCGACATCTTGTTGCACACAAGTTTTGTGGATGAGACAATCCTTGAAGGATATCAAAATAATGTATGATGATCCCATCTCTATTTTTTGTGATAATACAAGCGCAATTAACATTTCAAAGAATCTAGTGATGCACTCAAGGACAAAGCATATATTAATAAGGTATCACTTTTTGAGAGAAAAGGTCATGGAGAATGAAGCAAAGCTTGAGTATGTACCTACAAAGGGTTAGATTGCTGACATATTTACTAAGGATTTTCCTAAAGATACTTTTGAGTATCCCAGAGAGATGTTAGGTGTTGTTTCCCCTCCTTTTTTGAACTAGATACATATGGAGATGCATTATTCTTGTGGATTTATAGATCCATCTTCTTTTTGGACTGATGTTTGGTGGCTACCTCTTAGGGGAGCAGATAGTGTCTTGAGTTGTCATTACACAGTTGATTGGGTGTACTCCTAAGGGGGAGTATTCAGTATTGGTAAAGTCCTTAATGTCAAAGGGGAAAACAATGTAAAATACCTTTTTTCATTTTCCATTGATGTCAAAGGGGAGAAAGTATCATGTGAAAAAGCAAGGGGAAGAAAACATTCTGGAGATTGATAGTTCAAGCTATTGTGTTGTCTTTGATGGTTTTTTACATCATGTGTTGCCATCGATGACAAAGGGGGAGATTTTTAAAAGCATGCAGGCGTTGTCATTGATGGAAATTGGTTAAATGGTTATCAATTGGTTGTTGTTATCATTGATGTCATGGAAAATGGTTATTGATTGTATATGTCAAGGATATTGAGAAAATTGTAATAAAGAAGGTTTGTTGGTTTGTTTCAAGTTGTATTATGGGATGTGATCCTATGATTGTGTAGCTCAGACATATTGTTCATGGCTAATGATGGTTGCTATATCCAGAATTTGGGCTTCCAGATTGTCGTATAGTGTGAGATATTTTCACTAGTATGTGTGCTATGATTTTCTATGTATTTGAATGCGGTTTGGGAGAAATGTAGTTACTCTGGAATTCTTTGAACTTTGGTTTATGAACTTGTAGTTCTAAAAATATGATCAAATGATAATTTTTAAGTTAATTTTGTTATCCAAAGAGATTGGATCATGTTAAGGTTGTGTGTACTTAATTATTTTGTGTTTTACACAAGTGTTGGCTGACCTTGTGTTAAACACTACTTGCAAAATTTATGGAAGCATGGCGAAGCATGTTGGGATTTATTTTAAGTCCTCATTAAGTATGTGTTTGGGTCACCCTCATTCTAATTCCACCCTAGAAGTTTTTGGCACCAACCTAATTTGAATTTGTAAATACAAATGGTGTGTGGCTAACTTTGGATGAGTTTCCAAGTTGAAGACAATATAAATATAAGTTGATATGTTTATAGAAGAAGAAAGACAGATGCATGAGGTGAGATAGTATGTATGATGTAAGTTTCAGCAGATCGGTATGAAATTCAAGTGGCGAGTTTTCAGAGGCAATGAGTTGAAGGTGTACTCTATCATTCAAGAATGTATACAAGTGTGTGACTAAATTATGGTGGAAATATCTGTTGCATTGATATAGTTTTCTCTCTATAAAAAACCTCTTCTATATTCTTTGTAATTTTGTGGCAATGAGCCCTCATTGGACATTGAGTCCTATTTCAAACAAGTAATTCTTGTTTTGGTAGTGAGCCTTTTCGGCAGTGAGCCTTTGTATTTGGTTTTGGAATTCTTTAAATTGTGACCTAATTCTCACCATGATTTTTCCCTCATTGGGTTTTTCCATGTAAATTTGGTGTTATTTTGTGTATGCTTTTTCTTCTTTAAGTTTCTACTTTTACACTTAATGATTAATCACATTAGCAGAGTATAGGATTTGTGACTGGTAATTGATCTAACCTCTGGAAGAAGTTTTAAAAGTTAAAATTTCTACAATTGATTCACCCCCCCTCTCAGTTGTCTTGTTCAACAATTGGTATCAGAGCATAGTTCCTTAGAGAAGACCTTAACCACTTAAGGAATGTCTAGAATGGTGAGAAAGATCACTATTGAGTGTCCTAGGTTTGATGGGACTGACTATGCCTTTTGGAAAGCAAATATGGAAGGATATTTGAAATATATATGGATATGATGTTGAGAAATCTTATAAGAATTCATACACGACTCTAGCTAATGGTTCGAGTATTGTTGATGAGATCAAAGCACTTGAGGTGAACAATAAGAAAAAGTTCATTCTAAGAATAGTCTTTCACATTAAGAATTAATTAAAGTTGTCAATTTGAAGATTGATAAAGAGGTCTAGGATACATTGGAAAAGATTCATGAAGGACATGAAAAGGTCAAAGAAGCAAAGTTGCAGAATTTGGAGGCACAATTCAAGATCCTATGAATTCCTGAACATAAGAATATTAAATCCTTTGTACAAAGAGTGGATGAGTTGGTAGGTTGAATGTGAGGACTTGGTACAACAATGAATGAATCCAAGATAGTCAAGAAAATTATGATAACTCTCCTTGATGCATATAGTGAAAAGGTATCTACTATTGAGGAATTTGTAGATTACAAGACATATACTAAAGATCAGTTATTGGGTCCTCTAACCTCATTTGAAATGAGAAATCCTAGCTTGATAAATGGATCAAAGTCAGAAACTACTTTTAGGGTAACAAATGTTGAAGATCTGGATGAAGAAAACTTCGATGAAGTGGAAGCTAACTTTGTAAGAAGAATGAAAAAAGGCTCTGGTAAGTTTCAAGCTAAGTTACCCTTTAAATTCTTTAGTTGTGGAGGAATAGGTCATTATGCTTCAAGATTTCCATAAAGAGCTAAGAAGAATAACCATAGAGAAGGAAAAGAAAACAAATGAAAGATGATCAAGAGAGTATATTATGTAAAAGAAGATGATGGAATTTCTGATGAAGAGTCTAAATATAGAGATTTTGATGATAATGAATGCTTGTTCTTGGCTATAAAAGATGAATCTACTTCTGCTAATACTAAAAGAAAAGTGAAGGAAAGTGCTTCAGAGAAAGTTGAAGATACTATGATTTCTGCTCTTCATGCTAAATAAGAAAAGAACTACTGGGTTGTTAATAGTGGTTGTTCACATCACATGACCAATGAAAAGAGTAAATTTGTTAGAGTTGAAAAATATGATGGAGGCTTAGTTAAATTTGGAGATGATATTGGTGTTAAAATTTGTGGAATAGGTTCAATAAGTTTTGATGGAAAGAATAATACTAATGATGTCTACTGTGTTGAGGGTTTAAGGCATAATTTCTTGAGTGTTCAATAGATGTGTAGTAAAGGATATAATCTTGTGTTCAAGGATGAGAAATGCAGAAGAAGGAAAGGATCAATAGTGATTGTTGTTGGAAAGAATTTTGAAGGAAATATTTATCAACTTAAGGGTGATGATAGACATTGCTTTATGTCTTAGATTAATGACAGTTGGTTATGGCACCACAGGATGTGTCATATGAATTTTGACAACATGGTGAGAATCAATGTAGTACAATCCATGAGAGATTTACCAAGAATTACTGTGGACATCAAAATCTGCATTTGGTTAGTTTAAAATACAACAACATTTCAACATCCATATGGAATAATAAGTCATGTTAATCATGCTATAAATAAAACAAGGGAAGCCAAATAAAAGCATACAAAAACATGACATTAAACCTATCCCATATTGGATTGGTGTCACATGTGCTAGTGACCCTTTCCCAATCCTTGACCAAAGCTTAAGATGAAAATGCAAATGGATGATGGAGATGATGGACAAGATCTAATCTCAACTGAAGAGAGTGACCTTGCAAGATTATGGAGCTTGTGAAGATTGTGAAGGATTTGCTAGAGGATGATGCACCTATTTAAAGATTTTCAAAATGCCAAGTGTTGAAGATGGACCAATGTGGGATCAAAAATAAGCCAATGAGTTGAGGACACTTGTCATCATGTGATTAGTTGATGCATGTGCAAGATTTGGGAAGAGTGCCCAAGAGGGGGAAATTTTGAATTCAAATTTGCAATAAATTTTGAGAGGGGGACAAGAAAGGAGAGCAATAAATGCCCTGTTTGACTTGTCATGTTGAGAGAAAATGATGTTTTAATAAATCAATAAAATTGATTTATTGTGCAAGTGGCTAGGTCTAGATAATGCAAGTGGGATGTGATTAGTATTAGATTAGGATTAGATTAATTTAATGATGATTATGCTGATTTAATGCTGATTAACTGATTTGACTTTTTGGACTTTGATAATTGATTTATTTAAATCAGAAAAGGATGGAAAATGATTTAGGATTTGATTTAAATGGATTCCTGATTTATTTAATTAAATGGATGATGCAAAATGAAGGTTGAATGATAATGTTTATTTGATTATTTAATGAATGGATTAAAGGTGATGAATGGACCTAATGCAACATCTAGTTTGATCGAATCTGATCGAATGCATAATGTAAATTTTGCATGTCTACAATTACAAAGCCTATTAATGCTATTTGCAAGGATTTCTAGTTTGGAAATAAATCAAGAAACAACTTTAGGTCAAAGGAACTGTAACTAAGGAAAAAATTTAGTTTAGCATAAAAAAATGCATAAATAAAACCCTAGCTAAACAATGAAGTACAAAGGAGTAAAAATGCATAAAAAAAAGAACAATCTCACCAAAAGTCTTCATGTCCTCCTTGATTGACATTCATTTCCCTTCTCCATTTGCTGCAAAAGGTGTTTGCCCTCATATTTTGATGAGCAACTATGACCTATGATTATGCCCTAAGCATATATTGAAGGATTGTATTCAAATGATGTAATGTACTCAACAAATGCAAACAAGCCTAAAGTCTTAAGCATAAAGTATGGAAGCATGAAGTGACAAAATGAGGTTGAAATTTCCTTTTTATAGAAAAGTCAATTTTAGATGAATGGCCAGGATTGTTAGTTGAGAGCCCTAAGATCAAAGGTTGAAATTAAATGTGACAAACATAAATTAGGGTTAGTGAAACATTAGGGTAAACTTTGAAATGAAGGGTTGAGATTTGATTTTAGAAAAATCAAATCAATGGACAAGAATGCATGTGAGAAGGAAATATTGGGCACGAAAAAAGAGACTGTTGGAAAATCAAATAATAATTTATTTATTTTTATTTTAAAGGCTGAGTTGACCTTTTGAATTAAAAATTAATTTAATTGAAAAGTGGTGGGACCATGTGATAGTAAATAATGATTTTAAATTATTTACTTGGTGGGAAAATAGAAAGTGGACAATTTTAAATAAATGACTTTATTTAAAATCGTAAAAGCCAAGGTGGATAATAATTAAATAAATTATAGGAATTCATTTAATTATAAGAAGACATAAGAAATTAATGATGTATTTAAATAAATAACCAGGAAGAAATAGTGGACAAAATAATAATTAAATAAATTTAGGAACTTATTTAATTATGGAGGGACATAGGAAATTAGTGACGTATTTAAATAAAATAAATATAATTCATTTATTTAAATAGTCAAGAGGAATAAAAGATATGAATTAATTAAATAATTGAAAATTATTTAATTAATAGGTGAATTTGGACTATAGGACATAATTAAATATTTTAATTATGTTGAGAAGAAATATGGAGAAAATAAAGTTCGCAAGCCTAGGTCAATTTTATGTGTCTACCGTTTTCCCCTCTTTGTCATAATGTAGTTTATCGCATTGTGACAAAGAAAACATGTCAAAAATATGCCCTAGTGAAGGTACAAAGTATCTATGCCCCCTTGGGAAAATTTGTGAATTTTGGCCTAGTGCCATAAAAATTTGAAAAGTGTTTCGATAAGTCAACTTGATGACCAAAAAAATAATGGCATGATTTGTTTTTAATTCTGACGAGTTTAAGGAAGTCAAAAGGCTAGTCAAAGATGGCCAAATGAGCATCCAATTATAAACCCTTCAAGAAAACCCTAATTTTCACCCTATAAATAGGTTTGATTTGGGCGAAAAGGTAATTCATTTTCACTTTTTCCTTTTGAAAATTCAAAGCTCAGAGAGAGAGGACATTGCACAAAGATGGTGATTCTAGAGGTAGATCATCATATATTTCGATTACTAACCTACCGACAACTAGAGGGCGTAGAGCCACCAATATGTACCCTATACCCACTTCGTCATTTTCTCATTTTACGTGCATTTTTGGGAATTAAAGTTAGGGTTTCAGATGTGTTGTGACACATCTACATTTGCAAAAGACATAAATACGGTCACGTCGCATGAATTTGATGCATCACAACACAAATGCAAGGGGGGCTAGGTTTAGATTAAAAGTGGCGCATTCGCAAGCCGATGTGACACAAGTGCCCAATCTCGACACAAGTGCCAAGTTTTGCAACACAATTTCCATAATGCGACGAAAACACGAGATGTTGGAATGCAACTGTAGTAAAGTGGAACAACTGATTAGGGGAATGACATAAGTGCTATGGAGTGACACATTTGCAAGCTAAAACAACACAATCAATGTGGTGTGACGCAACCATGGGATGAAACAACGCATTCGACTTGGCGTGACACAAGTGAAAGGAAGAATGACAATTGATTTTAGATAGGGTTGACTCCATTTAGGGATAATTTCTTTGTGTAGTTTTGATTAGATAAATGATAATGATGATTTTCAATGATATGCTAACTCCCATTTCTACATGTGCAGAAATGATTACCACCTATTTACACACGAGAGTTTAGGCTAGAGACATGCACGTTCCTAGATTAGCTGAGGTAGGGGGAGTAGAGGTGACTGATGTGACTAGGATTCTTCCATGTTACCTATATTCCCATTATTTGGGAAATTAGGGGCCTATTGACAAAACTTGTAGAGAGGGGGGCACTCAGAGACTTGCTAGTTTCACTTGCTGACTGGAGAGGCCATGGTGACCCTTGAGGACATCTATAAGATATTGTAGATTCCCATTAGAGGAAAGCAGGTGGTCTACGATATGTAACAGGGATTATAGGCCATGACTGAGTACTATGAGCATGATGATGTCACACAGCTAGGCATTGATGGATATGAGATTAGGTAGGAGTTCATGGATGAGCATTACACCCGATGGGATGCGATGTTGTGTACTTTGATTGCTGATGTTTTGATTCTAGATCATCACAGACATGGTTTCCCTATTGGATGGGGAGATGTGCTTATCTGGATGAGGTGAGACATGATAGTGTTTGTGTGGGGATTGTGCCTTTTAGGCATGCTATAGCATTAGTTACACAATGTTGCTTACAGGGAGGCAAGCAGTATTAGCTGTGAGACAACCCTATTAATGATCTAGGCATGGGAGCATATTCTTGCATTCCGATCACTAGTGCAAAGAAAACTAGCAGAGGCTATGCCATATGTATACTTAAATTTAGGACAAATTTCATAGACTTGGGTTGGAGATACAAGGTTCTGATGCCATGGAATTGACACATTGATGGGGTTTGCTTAAAGACCATATAGTGACTACGAGCAGTGGATAGGAGAGAAGGACCATCTTTCATTTTGCAGAAAGTTTAGATACTTGATTAGCCATATAGTTCAGTCACATTTGATCATAGAGATGTACCTGCCCTAGTGGGTATTGAGATAGTTTGGAGAGCAACAGGGTGTACCAATAGGCACCACAGAGTATTCCCAATCATCATGAGAGAAAATTGGGGGCTGACGATATTAGTGCCATTAGTTGAGCAGAAGATTGATGGACTAGTAGCACAATAGTGGGCATGGAGTGGGGGTCCAGTGGATGCGGGGACCACAATAGATTATGATGCATAGTGGTAGACTCACAAGCCACTTCCTTTGATAGATCTTGATCAACTGATGCTGGTGGATCAACAAGTAGTGTTACCATGGGTACACTAAGAAGGACGAGGAGGAAGGGATGGAAGCAGGGGGAGAGGGAGAGATGGAGGAAAAGGAGATGGGGGAGGGGTGGAGGAGATGGGGGTGGAGGGGATGATAGATGGGATGAAGGATATGGTTGAGGTGGTAGGAGGAGGAGAGGAGGAGATGGAGAGAGAGGACAAACCAGAAGAGTGCACCAATGAGTTGAGTGAGTCTTGCTAGAATTGATCCCAGAGGAGGGAGAGGAGGGGAGAGAGGAGGGGGTTAGGTAGGAGGAGGGATGATAGGAGGAGGTTAGGAAGGAGGAGGGATGATAGGAGGAGTTTAGGGAAGAGGCAGAGCAACTAGAGGGGGAGTAGCTAGAGGGAGAGGTGCCGAGGGAGGAGGATGTGTTCATAGGAGAGGAGGCGTTGGATGTCAGTGGAGAGGATGAGATGGGGGGATGAGGAGATGGATATCAGCAGGGAGGAGGAAATGGATGAGGGAGAGAGACAACTCAGAGATCAAGTGGTGGATGGTGTAGAGGACATAGCCAGGAGACCACCACTGCCATGAGATGCTACAATGGACCAGAGGTTAGCAGATATGTAGAGTAGATTGGATGAGGCCCTTGCTTAGATAAGGACCTTGGAGGTAGAGTTGGAGGTTATGAGGGTGGAGATAGGCCAAGTAGTGGTTAGGTAGCAGGAGTCATAGAGCTGGTATTCTAAGTTTGTGCAGTTATGCATTGGGCTAGTGGGGGAGATTACTAGAGAGTTGGCTAGGGTGAGCGATAGCCCGACATGATACAGGTTGTTGTATGAGTGAGTAGTGCCAGAAGAATAGTGGGATCCTAGTTTGACTCAGTCTCAAAGTGGGATAGGTAGTGGCAATAGTAGGAGCCATAGTAGCTGCAACCAAAGCAATGTGAGCCCTTCTACCTCATCGGGAAAGTCCTCAAGACATAGATCACATTATAGCCATAGGAACTCATTAGGGCACATGTCCATCCACAGTCATGGATCATCATCATTAGGACATAGGTCTCATCGTAGCTAGCCAACTGTCACTGTATCATCAACGTCACATACCTAGCCTATTGGGTCCCAACATATACCATCGATGCCAGTGAGAGAGCATCAGTCACCCCATTCCTCACCTTGAGGGGATGAGGAGTGTATATTTTAGGGCATGATATCTTGTTGTTATGTTAAGAAATTTGATATATTGACCATCGAGCCTATGAGCTCTATTTTTGGGATTCTTTGAGACTCTATCCCGTGACATTATTTTGAGATATATATATATGATGCAGTTTTAATGCAGATTCTATGCTATGTGTTATGATGCATTATTATTCTATTGTGTTCATGTGATGTGATGTATGCAATGATTCCTATGATGATTCATTTTATTTTATGTGATGTATGCATGTATGATGATCATTTATGATGAGTTGCAATGATGATACTACTTATGTATGATGGTTATTTTATGATGATGATGTTGTATGAATAATGTGATATGTGATGCTTGAATGCATTAATGATATGTATGAAATTTTTTTAATGCACTTACAAGTTATGTTAATGCAAATGGATGAATGCAAATGATATGTTGATGCAAATGCAACTATGTAAATGGATTTATGTAAATTTATAATTTGCTAATGCAATTTATATATATGAGCATGTATGCAATTAATTTTGTATTTCATAGGACATTGCCAGGAGACAAAGGAAGATAAATGACCAGATGGAGGGAGATGGATGTTAGTGTGGAGAAAGAATCCTTCAATATACTACCAAAATATTAATAAGTGTTTCTCTAATCATCATTGGGATAATTATTGTAATGGCCAACAAACACCATGATATGACATGAATTAATGGTGTGCAAGGTCATAACATCACATTAAACAAACAGTCGTAGAAAATGATGATCATGACTCATATGAGGAGCTCAGTTTCCCTAGTCTTTTTATCACAACCAACAACAAACAAGAAATACAAGTCCTAAAACGCCATTTCTCCTCTAAACCCTAATGTCAGGACATCCTCGAGGAACTAGCAATATGATTGTTTGAAAAAGACAAGACAATCATCATGATACGTCACTACTCCTCTAAATCCTGATGCCAGGACATCCTCGAGGGACTAGTAGCATGATGAAAAATCAAATGAAAAGAGTGAAAAGATTAAAATAGTGTTTGCCAAGTGTTTTCCAAGTATGTTTGAATATCAAATGTTTTGATGTCAAGATGCCAAGGTTCACGAGGTCTAGGTTTATGTGTGATAGATGCCAGGTAATGCCAAATTCAAGGACACATCCTGAATGATTTTGATGTCAAGAGGACCGATCCCCAAATGCCAAGAGAATCCCTCCAAATGTTAGATGATAGTGATATTTTGAATTTTTATGATAGTTTGACCAATGTTGACTAGATGATTGAATTGATCACATGCCTGCATTGACATGCCAATTTAGTTGAAATGCTGATTAAATGATTGCCAAAGTTTGCTTGCGAGTTGTCTAATTTAGAATGAAAAATATGTGTGTGATAGTGCAGTGCAAAAAACCCTAATGTACTAACCTAGTGCAGCCTCGATGACTCATCAATTGATGGCCTTCCTACATTATACAATCAAAGACCTTGTAGTTCAACATGACCAATTACTTTGTCTTATTGAACAAAGATCGAGTCATGATTTTATTTTGACAAACCTAAAAGGATTGACCTAATGTCTTGGAGGCTCAAATATGAGCTTTTCCTATGTAGCAAATGTATAGAGACAATGTAGTTCGATAATGACAAAGATAGACATGACTAACTTGACAAACTCCGACTCTGTTTTTGGGATTTTTGAGTGTTATTTGGATGTTTTTGTGTTTTCAAAGTTTTTGATTTTTTTGGATTTCTTCAGGACATTTTCTAATTTTTAGGGATTTTTTCAGGATATTCTTTGATTTTTATGGCTTTTTTCAAGACATTTTTCAATTTTTAAGGCTTTTTCGGACATTTTTTTATTTTTGTCTTTTTTTAAGGACATTTTCTAATTTTATTGGCTTTTTTTGGACATTTTTTAATTTTTAGGGCCTTTTCAGGATATTTTTGATTGTCGGGACCATGTGTGAGACCCACTACAGTCATGTGATAAGGGTGTTTCCCCTAGTTAGGTTGAGGACTAGCCAAGTTGAAGATGGAAAAGGACGTGCATAGGATGAAAAGTGGACGATATGCCAAACTTGATGTCAACCATTTTCAACCATGGAAAGAAATGGCAGGATGTTATGATGAATGTTGTGAGGGTGTCAGAAAATTGGGTGTTTATTATGGACAAAGGTAGGAGGGATAGTAAATGGCGAAGCAAAGATTGCCTACGCATGGTGCCTGTTTGCTAGGTTTTCACCATGGTACTTATCCAAAGCACCACCGAAGTGATTTTCGCTATTGGACAAATTATTTCTCTTTGCTATTTTTTCTTTTTCTTTTTTGTTGATGATGTTTTCTGCATAGCAACAACTCAGATAGAATATGAAATCCTATCTCTCTTGAAAGGTAAATCTCTATCAGCAAGCCTCAAGAGATAACCCCAAGGTCTCTAATGTCAGGTCTTGACAATGCATAAACAACTCAGTGATAAATGTGAAAATGATGGTAATCATAAAGGGACCTTACAAATGAATAATGATGGAAGTGTACTTTCATCAAATACAACAATGTGGTGATGCTTTTAATCCTAAAACTAACCCCGATTCAAAATAAACAACAAAAGAAATAAGGGTTAAGAGAGATTTCTAAGACTAAAACCTAAGATAAATCACAACAATGATGAATGTTGCAGATGGATAGATCCCCAATGAAACCAATCTCTGTTTGATCAAGGACAAGCCTACAACTCCTAGAAACAATGCAATCTTCTAAGGAAACTAGAGATTTTTAGACTTTGAACATTCATTCACATACCCAATAACTGGCACAATGTAAACAAGCATCTACAGTTGAACTTAGCAAAAAATAAGGCCCAGACTAACTTTACACAACAAATTACAATAAAAAAATTGCTAAAAGTATGGACCGGAGATCGATCAACATCATTAACATTTTACCATTATTGCAAAAGAACTAAAATCTAACATCTAACATTGAGAATTGAGAACAAAAAACCATAAACTGTCAAAGTGTAACACAAAGCTTGCCAAGTCAACAATCTAATTGCATTAACTTCTCCAACATTACATAACAATTTCCAGTCTCCCCTCTCTCCTACAGCTACTGACTTCTCTAACTTAGCCAATTTTAGCTTTTGCAACCTCTAATAAGCTATTCTAACCCTTAAATCTGACCCCTTTACAAATAAGAAGGCACTAGCCTTTTATAGAAAATTACATTTTTAATCAATGGCCATGATTTAGTTCATCCAATGGCTGCAATTGCACTTCTAGAAGCATCAAGCTGTTACATTTAATTTGGGAGCTCATGGTACATCATCATCCAATTGCATAAAAGCAATTACATCATGGAACAATGAGAAAACAATATTATACCAACTTGCCATTAATGAAAATTCTGATTGGATGATGAAATCAACTTCACATTTCTTCCATAAACCCCTTCCAGCTGTAGACAGTTTGGCCACAGATTCTTATGAATTGGACTTTTCCATATTTTCCTTTTGGCATGAATCCATATGTAGGTTCCCCTTTTTGATATTTATTTAATCCTAAAAAAAATAGATATCATCATTAGTAGCTCACATGTTAAAAAAAATCCAATCCAAATTAAACTTGAATAAAATTTTGGCCTTTTTTAAAAAAAACTTGCATTTTTTAATGGGAACTTTCCATTTTCACAATTTTTTCCATTTTTTCCATTTTTTTTTTCAAAATTTTCTATCCATCTCAAGAATTTCATTTTGGAAACATTTTAAAACTTCAAGGAAAAATTTCCATTTTGAAAAAAAAATGCATTTCGAAAAAAAATTTCATTTCGGAAAAAAAAATTCATTTTGAGAAAAATTTCCATTTTTGGAAAAAAAAATTGATTTTTTTTTTCTACTTCTACAAATTTTCGGGTTTTGAAGGAATTTCAGGATTTTGAGGGGTTTCAGGATTTTGAAGGGGTCAAGGAATTTTCGAGAAAATCCTGAGGGAACGGATTTTCCCAGATTTCTTGTAGGGTTGAAATCCCCTAAACGTCATAACTTTTTTTCTAGAAGCAATTTTCAAAAAGTTCAAAAAACAACCCTACCTAATTTTTTGTCCTCTATCCACAGGTGCAAAAAATATTTACATATGACATTGAAAATTCACTTCAAAATCCCCATTTTCAAATTCCAACACTTGTAAATTTCCCCCCAAGCCTCAAAATATTGTCCTCATCAAACCCAGTCTAGAATTAATCCCAAAATAACCTCCCAAGAAGAGAAAAACCAAAATTTTACAAGCAATGAGGTAGAGATGCAAAATAAAAAAAGAGGGTCCTCACCTCCAGTGGGTTGTGTGTGCGAAAATTGCACATTTTTCTTTTTTTTTTGTTTTGGTGTCACTAAGATGCCTATTTGCCAGGTTTTCATTAGGGTGATGATTTTTTTGTGTTTTTCTAGTTTTTAACCAAGCTCTCTGATGCTATGTGTATAATTTGTGGAGATGCAAACTATTAATAGGCTCTGTCAATTGTTTCTTGTCTAAAGTAGCCAACTGGTAAGCACCGAAACCAAATGAGGTAGTGATGATGTATGGGCCCAGCCAATTAGGCTCGAACTTGTCAAGTTTCTCTCAGTCAGATTGATTCTTTAGGTTCTGCATTAAGACCAAGTAGCCAATGTCAAAATTTTGAACCATAAATCTCTTGTTATAAATGCGGTAAAGGAGATTATGATATGCCTTTAAGTGATTCAAGGAATTCTATGTGCGTTCTTCTAACATTTCCAACTCATGCAATCGAGACTATTGGTACTCTTTGTCATCAATCAAGCCCTTCATGGAGACTATTAAAGATGAGATTTTGACCTCCAAAGAGCAAGTTGAATGGTGTGGCTCTAGTAGGAATGTGGATGCTAGTGCGGTAAGGCCATAGACGAGGGTTGAGTTGTAGATGCCAGTCACGATCAACATTATTGATAGTCTTCTTCAAAATTTTGACGATTGTTTTATTGGATGCCTTAGCTTGACCATTACCTTGCATGTAGTACGGCATGGAGAAATGGTGTTGAATTAGGAAGCATTCACAAAACTCATGGACGTCATGATTTTTGAAAGGATGACCATTTTCTATGATTATGGATTGTGGAACACCATATCAATAGATGATGTAGTTAAGGATGAACTTGGAAATTTGTTAGCTAGTTATGTATGTATGGGGAATTTCTTTGATACACTTGATAAAATATTCAGTGGTGGTAATAATGAATTTATGGCCATTGGATGAGGTGGGATGGATTTTACCCATGAGGTCGAGTTCCTATTATGCAAAGGTCCAAGGAGAAGTGATTAGACGAAGTTCTTGTGCAAGTGCATGAATTAGATCATTGTGTACCTGACATTGATGACATGTTCTTACAAACTAAAGAGCATCCTTTTCCATTGTCGATCAGTAATACCCAAGTATCATGAATTTCTTAGTTGAGGTTGGGCCACTTAAATGAGATGTGCATATACCCTCATGTACCTCCCATAAGGTTGTTTGTGCTTTGTCAGTGTTGAGGCATTGAAGAAGGGTATTTTCAAAGTTGTGTTGGCATAAGGTGTCATTGATGATGGTGTAACAGGTGGCTTTGTGGATAAAGGATTTACGTTGGTTGTTGGAAAGGTTTGGGGGGAGGGTCTGGGATTGGAGGTAATAATATATGTCTTGATACCAAGGTGAATTTGGACCAACAAGCTCACAAACCATTTCTGACTCAAGAATATGATACATGGGAACCAACAACTATTCCACTAAGAATTCAAATTGTGGCACATTGCTAGGAATGTCTAACAGAGATCTAATATTCTTTCATTGCGTATACGACCTTGTTTTGTGCCCTAGGAATTTTCTCAAAAGCAAGCATGTGGAAATATGACTGAAAGCTATCAACCATGCATTTGAAGGGCATTAAATTTACATTCTCGATGTCATATTCATCATTGACCTAGTTGATGACCAATTAAGAATCTCCAAAGACTAGGAGTGTCTTGATTTTCCATTTTATGGCCATTTAGAGTCTTGTGAAAAGTGCCTCATATTCTACAAAGTTGTTAATACATGAGAAGGAAATTTAGAATGACTTAGGAATGGAGTGTCCTTGCAGTGTGATGCACAATATACAAGCTCTTGAGCCATGACCTATATGAGACTCGTCAAAATAGAGTTTCCAAGGTGATTTAGGGTCCAAATGAAAGATAGATTCATTGAGGAAGTCAACTACCAAAGGGCGATCACCTTGTAAGGGGGCATCTGTGAGTTGATTGGCTATTACCTATCCTTTTGTTGCCTTGAGGTCTAAATATTGCATGTCATACTTAGTATCATAACCCATTTTCCTAATTGAACTGTTAATGCTGCCCAACTAAGGAGATACTTCAAGGGATCAATCTTTGCTACTAGTTGTGTCTTGTGGTTTAGCATGCAATGTCTTAACTTCTAGGCGGTGAAGACAATTATGAGATAGAAATGTTCGATGGGTGTGTAGTTGAGTTCATATCTGACCAATGTGTGACTGATGTAGTATATAGCTCTTTGTTTCTCATGATGGCCATTTTGTGCTAATAATGATCGTAGTGTTGAATTGGTTGTAGAAATATATAGAATCAAAGGTTTTCCCTCAATGGGTGGCATTAGGATAGGTGGTATTAGTAGGTAGTCTTTGATTTTTTGGAAGGTTGCTTGAAATTTGTTTGTCCACACAAAGGGGATGCCTTTGCACAAGAGATATTGGAACGATTGGCATTTTTCTGCTAGCTATGCGATTAAGCATTAGATGGATTGTAATATTCCTTTCAATGTCCTTAGCTCATTGATTCCTTTCAGCGAAGGCATGTCCAATATTGCTTTAACTTTAGTGAGATCAACTTCAATTCCCTAGTGAGAAACTATATACCCCAAAATTTTTCCTAAAGTCACAACAAAGACACACTTCTTAGGGTTCAAATGGACCTTGTACTCTTCTATCCTTTTAAAGATCTTATCCAACACTTTTAGATGATCATTATGTCAAAGAATTTTCCAAGAGGTCATCCACATAGTCTTCCATTAGAATGTGCATGAGATCATGAAATATCATTGTCATGGCTTGTTGATATGTAGCACTTGTGTTCTTTAGGCCAAAAGGCATGAAATTCCAACATTAGGTACCCCAGGGACATGTGAATGTCATTTTGTGTTGATCTTCTGGGGTGAGAAAAATCTGGTTATATCCCGAGAAACCATCCATGAGGGACATTTCATACCCTACTATAAGATCCACAATGATGTCTATGTTTGGAAGTAGAAAATCATCTTTCGGGCATGCCTTGTTTAGATCACATAAGTCTGTATAGATGCATATTTGATCATTCGGCTTAGTGACAAGTAGGAGGTTTGAAATCCAATCAGCATAGTCTATTGACCTTATGAACCACGCGTCTAGTAACTTTTTGAGCTCAATTTTAACTAACAAGGCAATCTGTGGGTGCATCATTCGTAACTTTTTCTTAACTGGATTAGCATCTAGAAGTAAGAGCAGATGGTGCAAAACTATTGTTGGATCCAATCCTGTCATATTGGCATAGGACCATGTGAAGTTAGTATTTCATTCTGAGAAGAAATTTTGAAACTTGGGCTTTTCTTGTTTTGTCAAAGAGGTTGCAAAGAGAACCATTTTGGGATCCTCTGGTGTGTCTATATTAAATTCTATGGTGTCCTCAAAGAGCATTGCCAATTTTTCCTATGTAACAGGAAGAAAATCCAATCCTCCATCCTGGGGAACCTCAGAGAGGTTTTCACCCTTGGATACATCCTTTATTTTTACTTTTGTATTATCAGAAGGTGCCTTACAGTTTTCACCTAAAGACATTTTATTTATTTATTATTTTTGCAACTAGAGGATTTCACAGTCTCCTTGAAATATGCTATACAATATAGATCTATAGTGAAACTAGCTTTATGGTCCCCAATTGGTATGCCTTCATGGAGTCCCATGAATTTTGCAATAGCTTTGTCATTCTGAAAAATGTCCATAGTTGGCGGGTCTTGTTGATCCCAATCGATGAGCTGAGGGTACATAAGGGTGATACCATATTCAGTATTAGTGAAGGGTGGGGAGGATGCAGAAAGCATGCAGACTGATGTGAAAAGGGTAAATATGGAATGGTCCTCAAAGTACTAGTTGGATTCCATCCAATCACCATCTTTATTAGATTCAAGAAAATTAGACTCATCGGCAAAATAGGGGACAAATGGTTTGGAATCATGGTCAATACTGTCAGGTGGCTGGTCAAAGGAGTTAGAATGATGGTCAATAGGGTCAGATGGTTGGACATAGGAGTTAGAATGATGGTCAATGGGGTTAGATGATGGTTTATATTTTTCATCATCATGAGGCCAAAAGACTTTGACCCATTATTCTCTTTTCTTTGGTATTTTAGGATTGTCATTAGAAAGATTTTGTGGTGGACCAATCTTAAACATTTGTTTGAATCTTTTGTTAAAGGAAGGCTCACTCAGTTCTAAATTTTTTTCATCAAGGGCATAATCACTCAGGGATATTTGAGAACCAGATTCCCACTCCTGTGAGTCAGTCTCAGTAAGGGAGTCTTTGATTATCTTGACACATTCAGAAACATTCGTGATCTCACTTGAAAGTACATGGGTACTTGGATCATCAGTTTTGATTATCTCAAACCCTAAACCCAAATACTTTGGTCTTCCAAAAGGAATTAGAGGTTCTCATATTCCAGTTTTTTTTTTACCAAGGCCACTAGTTCCATCATAGCCTTGTGCCCTCATCATTTCATAGAATTTTCTGTATTGTTGTACTGGTAACAAGGATGGATCTTCTAGGTCTTTATAAATCTAGGTTGATATATCTTCAATATCCTCTTTGTTTAGTTCTCCCCATTTAGTGAAGGTCATTGTCAGAGGAGCTTTAAAAATCTCTTTGGGCTCTATTTTGAAATAAGGCCTACCATAAGCTTTTGGAGACTTGGGTATTTTAGTGATACAATAGGTCATGTTCAACTTGTACTCTCTGCACCCTTTGTCCTAGATCTTGACATTAGGATCGACATTTGAGATGGTGGTAGGAGATGGTGTGGTGGAGGTCAAAGATGTGGATGTGGAGGGCTTGGTGAGTGTGGATGAATCAATGAATTTAGAAGAAGTGGATGTTGAAGCTTCATGGTTAATTGGCACTTGGTGTTCCAAAATACCTCACAAATTGGTGCAATACTAGAAGGGATCAGGATCTCCAAGTATGGTAATTTTGGTGCCATCAAAAGGAAACTTCAAACATTGGTGGTAAGTGGATGGTATAGCCTTTAAGGAATGAATCTATGGTTGACCAAGCAAGATGATGTAAGGTAGTTCAAGATCCAGGACTTGACATGTTGTATCCACAATGACTAGCCCCACATGGTTAGGAAGTGTGATAATGCCCCTAGAAGAGCATTCCATGTCATCATATGCCTTTATAACAATGCTTTTGGTATTATCCACACATGCATCAAAAAATCCTAGTGCTTTGACCAATTTTAGAGAGCATATATTCAATCCTACTTTTCCATCTACAAAGACTCGTCTAACCTTGTGTTTATGGACAAAGACTTCAATATGCAATGCGTCATTGTGAGATGGTTTAGGTGAGGAATAGTCTTGGTCAGAAAAGCTGATGTGATGGGGAGTAGTTAAGTATCTGACCATGGCTTCAAATTGGTTGAAATCAATGTCTTTAGGGATAGAAGACTCTTGTAAGGATTTATCAAGTATGGATTTGTGTGCAAGCGAGATGCATAGCAGCTCAAGCATGGAGATTTGAGTGGGAATTTTTCCCAACTGGTTAATAAGATTAAATTGTCCCTTGGGTTTTGACTGTTTGGTAGAGGGACCAGGTATTGTGATCTTTGGCTGTCTAACAAGAGGACTAGATATTGTGACCTTGCCTCTATGGGTGGTGACATTACACTTTGAATTCTTCTTAATGGTGATAGTATTGACATGTTCGTCAACAACTCAAAGGTGGTTAATGATGGGTCCACTCAAATAGTCAAAGAAGGTGCGAGTGTAATTGGCTCGATTGCTATTCTTTGGACTTCATGTAGAAGGGTTACTAGAACCATGACCCTACAGTAGGTTTTTTACAAATTGTATGGTTCGAGTTTGAAGCAAATTATTGGCCGTCTAGTTCAATGGTATGATTTTCAATAACATCTTGTATGAGATTCCTCAATTTTCTACAAGAAGAAGTTTTATGCCCTTTTACCCGATGATAATCATAGAATGCATTATCATCCCACCATGATGGCTTGAACTGCCCAGGGTCATAGTGTTTAGGGTCCTACAATGTGATGATGTTGTTTTGGAGGAGCTTCTTGGGGACCACTTCAATTAGTTCACCCAAGGGGGTATATGTGTGTCTTTTTGGAAATTTTCTTGTTTGATGTGGTTTCCCTTGGTCTTTCTTATTCTGGATGGAATTTGTAGTAGGTGTGGGTGTGGGAAATGATGCATTTTGTGGTTGAGTTCCTCTTAGGGTGATTGCAGGACTTGTTGTGTTTACTTCTTTTGCATCAACACCATCATTGGTGATATGTTTTTTTTTGACCCAATATTTGTTTTTGTCATTAGGTGGGTTTGGTCTTGTGTTCTTGTTGCCATATTTGAGCTCTCCTTTAGAAATAAGGGCCTTTTCTAGTTGGATTCCTTTTTCAACAAGATCTATGAAAGTTGCACAACAATGGACCTATAAATTGTATCTCAATGGGCCAACAAGGTTTTGGACAAACATGTTTACCTTCTCCTTTTCTAGTATCTCCACTAGACATCGACAGGATAAACCTCGCCATCTTTGGAAGAATGGAATGAAATTATCGCTAGTGTCTTCTTGGGTCATCTTGCATAAAGCGAAAATGGTAATGTCTGTGTTGATGTTATTGGCATAATTTTCTACAAATTTATCAGCAAGTTCGTCCCATGACTTTATATCTTTGGGAAAGGTAGCAAACCATTCAAGTGTAGGACCCACAAGACTTCTAGGGAAGAGTCTCATCAGATAGGTATGTTCATATGCAATGTCCAAGCAATTCGTTGTAAATTCTCTTGTTTGCTTAAGGAGATTAGTCTTGCCTTTGTATTTGGAGAAGTTGGGTACCACATATCTTGGAGGGAACGATTACATGTGTAAACTCATGTCAAATGGGTATGGACATAAGTCATATGATGTGTGGGTCTTTTTGTTGGACAATTACATGTTCTCCACCTATTTTTGCAAGGCTGCAAGTTGAGTTGTGAGTGCATCCATGATAGGGTTGTTTGTGGTGTCACACATGCTGGTAATGGGTATCTCATGAGTTCCCATTTGTTGTGAGGGTATGTTATGATTTTGGTTGTATTATTGTGGAATGTATGCCACATTTTGGGTTGGAATTTTTTGGTATTGAGTGTTTTGAATGGGAATGTGTTGTTGGGTATGAATATGTGACACGTATGTTGGAATGTGTGTTCCAACAATGTTAGTTTGTATTTGTGGAATTTTCTATCCTTGCATGTTTTGATGTCCAAATGGAGTCATGTGCTGTGTCACTTGGTTACCTTGTCTAAATTGGTAAAATTGGTCATGTGGGCTGTTTGTGTTTTGTATTTGGGTAATATTAATGTTGGTATTGATTTGTGACAAAGTATTAACATTTGGTTGAGGTCCTAGAATAGTAATTCATCTTTTATTTCTCCCAAAGGGGTTCGATGAGTTTGTTCCGATGCCATTGGTTGAGGACCCAAGTATAAGGCTTGATGATGCCATTCCCAAAGCACTAGATGAAGATCCGAATAAAAGGTTTGATGAGTTTTTCCCCATTGTATTGGTTGAATACCCAAATGTAGCTCCAATATTTTGTGGCAAAATTGTTGATATTTGCGGGACTGATTGTGATATGGTGTGTGCTATGGTTGAGGTTCCCATAATAGATGTTGTGTTGAATGTGTTAGAGGTGTTTTGAGTGATATTTCCAATGGAAGTAGTGTTAATGGTGTCTGTGGTATTTTGTGTTGTGGCACTAATGGAGACATTGTGTAGTATGATCAAGAGAAGCTACTCTTAAGGTGTTAATATTGAACCCTCATAGCAATTTATCCCCTTGGTTTAGAAGCAAGGATAAGTATCTTTCAAAATATTGTAAAAGTAATTCCTCTACAAAGGAATCCACATCAAGATTTTGGGTGACAACTTCTAAGTATTCCATGAACACTTATTTATTTTCATCTCTATGTATAAATTGTTCAAAGGGGTTGCGTGAGGAAGATGCAATGTTCATGTCACTAAAGGGATTGATGAAAGGTGCCCCCATGTCTGTATTTAAGTTCATGTCATTAGAAAAGTTGTAGGGGTTGTTTCCTTGTCTGAAGGAGTCCATTTGTCTTCTCTTTCTCTGGAGTCTGGTTTCAACTATATAAGATTTGCTCAAATGGGGATGGATAATGACAACTAATTCTATCAATGGGAATGATATGACACTATGTTTTTTGGATTTTTAGAATAAGGAGTGGGCTAATTACAACATTGTCTAAAGGGGATGACAAATTCAAAGTGATAATGAGGACTAAAATGAGTGGTGGAAGCCTAAAGTTCTTTAAGGTATGTTATGCAAAATGCAAGGTATGAGGAAACTCTAAGGTGCAATCAATTTTGGTAGAATTTTAGGAAAGGTTTACTAACCATTCAAAGTTTGGTCAATGTCTCAATTTGGATTGTAAAAGGACTTGTTTATAAGAATAAGTGACAAGGTGACAAAGTGACAAGGTAAGGTTTCCAAACTAGACTTATGAGTTGGAAATATCTCACAAAAGGATACAAACTAAAGGGGTGATTTTAACTAAGTCCAATGACAATTTACTTTTGAGGGAAAAGGTTTCACAAAGTATGGAAAGTTTTCCTATTCTAAAGTCTGCAAAAAAATGAGAACCTAAGAGATTTTTTATGCTGAAAATGGATGGTGGATCCTAAGATGCAACTAAAGATTGCAATGGTAGACCTATGGTGAAACTAAATGCAAACTAAAAGTGCAAGGATGGATGATTTGATCAAATGTTTTTTTGGTTTTGAATAGAGGCCATTGGAAAAAAGATGTTTAGAAATAGATTGAAAGTGTTTTGTCTTGGTTTTGGACAGTGACAACTTATTTTCTAAATGATAGGAAAATGCATTGTTTCAAGTAGCAAATGTGTTGCAAAGTCTCAAATGTGCCTTAGTTTTAGCAGATGTGTGGTTTTAGATCTTAGATGCAGATCAAAATGTTGAATGCATTGTCTAGGTTAGAAAATTCACTACAACATAGGTAGATGCATTTTTCTATTTATCAAATGTGGTTTAGCAAGTCGAATACATTGCATAGAGTCTCAGATGCATTGCAATTTAGAGAAAAGTCGGGTTTCCTTGCAATTTTGGTAGATTTTTGAAATTGTTTCAGTTTGAATATGTTTTCCCAAATCTATAAAGGATATTTATGTATTATTTGATTTAGAAAACACTTGGAAAACACACATTTTTGTCCTTGAATGTTGAAAACAAGAAAAATTAAGACAAGCACAAAACCTAGGGTTGGCAAGGACTATATTCACTAGATCCCACTTAAATTTCTCCAGCCACACTTATTCTTAGTGGGTGACTTAGAAGATTGGCCACACTGGCTCCCCCTTACACGACACTCACTTCTCAGGTCAATGAAGCTTCAAGCCCTCATGAATCTCCCCTGAAAAACTCTTCACCTCTACTAAGAACAATGAGAATTTGGGATGGCTTGGCAACAACCATTGTTGCACTGCCAAATAGAAAGAGATTTTGGAAAATACACAAGAGGTTCTTAGTAAGGGAACCCGTTCACGTGGCTACACGTGAGGCAAGATTAGCTCTAATAAGGAGGACTCCTAGTCTTGCAGAGGTTATGCTCTATAGGGTTTCATGCACCATGTGGGTACTGAGGGAATCACTTGTCTATGTGATGCATCCACACATGTAATGTTGAGACTTTCCCACATCATTCAAATTTGTATACTGGTCAGTAGTAGCTCAGCTTTAGCTCATCACCAATTTGGTCATTCCCTTATGGTGAGTAGTGTTTCCCACTAAGGTAGGCCCTCTAAAAGGTAAACAAAAGCAATGAAAACATTGTTTTTGATCATCCAAGATCGCAATAAGGCATGAGGAGAGTGCATACACAAAGTTTTCATTCCACACAAGGTTTTTCATTTTTAAAGCCCAAATCAAAATATGTGGGTGGTCAAGTAATAACCCTAAGTGTTTTTGTTTCTCAGGATCACAACAAGGTGCAAGATAACTGCATACACACCAAAGGGCTATCACTAAACCACAAGACACTTCAAACACACATTCATTTTAACCCAAGCTTATTATGAGATAAACAAAATTTCATTTTAAGCCAATGCTGTGAGAATGCATGTAAATTTTAGCCTTGATGAGTTTTAATGCAATTTGTGTTCATTTTAAACCCATGAGTGAATGCATGTTAATTTTAAGCCATGAAATGTGAATGAAAGTTGTAGTTTTTTTATTTGTTTGCTTTAGGATTGAAAAAAGGAATTATAAAATCATCAACAAACAAAAGTCAGCATCTCCTTCCAGCTTGTTAGATGCTGCAAACAACAGATTAGTAACCCAAAAAGCAATAACCTACTAAATTGAAAAGAGAAATATGGAAAATACTGTCAAAAACCAAAATAAAATTTTTATCAGGCAAATGAATCATTCTATCTATTAGATGTGTTACAACAACAAATGCATTGCAACAAGTCAAATGCATTGTTCTATCTGTTAGATGTGGCTCAAGACTGTGGATGTGTCATTTACCAAAGCAAATGCATCATGACGCATCAAATGCAACTCAAAAAGTTGTGTTTCCGATTTTCTATACCTGTACCTACAAAAATGATGAAAATTCATTTGAAAATCTATAAAAATAGATGTTTTTGGCATTGGGTTCACCAATGTAACTAAGACAAAAATTTAGGTTAGCATGAAAAAAAATGCATAAATAAAACCCTAGCTAAACAATGAAGTACAATGGAGTAAAAATGCATAAGAAAAAGAACAATCTCACCAAAATTCTTCATGTCCTCCTTGATTGACCTTCATTTCCCTTCTCCATTTGCTACAAAATGGTGTTTGCCCTGAGATTTTGATGAGCAACTATGACCTATGACTATGCCCTAAGCAAATATTGAAGGATTGTATTCAAAAGCTACAATGTACTCAACAAATGCAGGCAAGCCTAAAGTTTGAAGCATAAAGTATGGAAGGATGAAGTGACAAAATGAGGTTGAAATTACCTTTTTATAGAAAAGTCAATTTTGGATGAATGGCCAGGATTGTTAGTTGAGAGATGCCCTAAGATCAAAGGTTGAAATTAAATGTGACAACTAGCAATTAGGGTAAAATTTGAAATGAAGGTTTGAGATTTGATTTTAGAAAAATAAAATCAATGGACAAGAATGCATGTGACAAGGAAATATTGGGCACGACAAAAGAGACTGCTAGAAAATTAAATAATAATTTAAAATTATTTGATTTTAAAGGTTGATTTGACCTTTTGAATTAAAAATTAATTTAATTGAAAAGTGGTGGGACCATGTGACAGTAAATAATGATTTTAAATTATTTACTTGGTGGGAAAATAGAAAGTGAACAATTTTAAATAAATGAATTTACTTAAAATCAAAAAAAGACAAGGTGGATAATAATTAAATAAATGATAGGAATTCATTTAATTATAAGAAGAGATAAGAAATTAATGATGTATTTAAATAAATAAATAAATTTTATTTATTTAAATAATCATGAAGAAATAGTGGAAAAAATAATAATTAAATAAATTTAAGAACTTATTTAATTATGGAGGGACATAGGAAATTAGCGATGTATTTAAATAAAATAAATATAATTTATTTATTTAAATAGTAAAGAAGAATAAAAGATATGAATTAATTAAATAATTGAAAATTATTTAATTAATAGTTGAATTTGGACTATAGGACATAATTAAATATTTTAATTATGTTGAGAAGAAATATGGAGAAAATAAAGTTCGTAGGCCTAGATCAATTTTATGTGTCTACATGAAAAATCTACTATCAAACTACTAGATTTGATTCACATAGATATTTGTGGTCCTACAAGGGTGGAAGTCTACAAGGTGATAGGTATTTTATTCTTTTGATTGATGATTACTCTAGATTTACATGGGTTACTTTTCTTAGAGAGAAATATGATGCATTAGAAAAATTCAAAGCATTCAAATCTATGATTGACAATGAAATGGACATGAGAATAAAATGTTTGAGGTCTGAAAAAGGTGGTGAATTCACCTCCAATGAGTTTAACATGTTTTGTGAAGTGCATGGAATTAGAAGGAAATTATTTGCTTCTAGAACTCCTCAGTAGAATGGAGTTGTTGAAAGAAAGAACAAGATGGTTCAAGAAGCTACTCGATCAATGATAACAAAGGTAGGTCTACTAGAAGTCTACTAGAGAGAAGCAATTCACACTACTATTTATGTGTTCAATCAAATTTAGGAAAAAGCTAACATCACTAAGACTCCCTATGAGTTGTGGTATGGAAAGATTGCTACTATAAAGTACTTCAAAATATTTGGAAGCAAATGTTATATCAGAAGAGATGAAGAAAATTTAGGAAATTTTGATGCAAGGTGTGATGAGGGTATCTTCCTTGGATACTACCTTAGAAGAAAAGCTTACATATGCTGCAATAAAAGGCCGAGAAAGATTGTAGAAAGTAAAAATGTCAAGGTTGATGAACCATTGAAGAATTCAATTGAAGTTGATGGATATGTATTAGATGAACTGAAATGTAGAAAAGAGATAGAAGTAGTTGAAGAATAAGAAAAGAAAATTGAAGAAGAAGAAGTTTCAGTGGTGTCCCCAAAGACACCTAAATATGTGCAAAAGAATCATTTTGAAGAAAAAATCATTGGAGACAAAAGAAAATGAGTATTGGAAAGAAGCAAAGTTGTTGCAAAAATAAATCTATGTTTGCTTTCTATAATTGAACCTAAGATAGTAAGTGAAGCATGTAAAGATGAAAATTGGATGAGAGCTATGGAAGAACTTATGCAGATTGAAAAGAATCAAACCTATGAATTGGTCCCTAGACTACCAGATAAAAACATAACTAGATCAAAATGGGTATTCATAAACAAGTTGAATGAGAATGAAGAAGTGGTTAGAAATAAAGCAAGGCTTGTGTGTAAGGGTTACTCACAAGTAGAAGGTATGGCCAATCTACATTTCTAAATGGCGAGTTAGAAGAAGTGTACATGGAAAAAATAGAAGGATTTCAGTTGTCAGAACAACCAAACATGGTCTGTATATTGAAAAAGGCTTTATATGGAATAGAGAAAGCTCCTAGAGCTTGGTATGGAAGATTGGATAGATATTTGATTCAACAAGGTTTTAGTAAAGGTATGATATATAGAAATCTTTATTTCAAAATTGAAAATGAAAAAATCTTGATATTAGTTGTATATGTTGATATTATCTTTGGAGGAAATGAGACAATGTGAAAAATATTTACTGAAGAAATGCAAAAAGATTTTGAAATGTCTATGTTTGGTGAGATTAATTTCTTTCTTGGGCTATAAATTGATCAAACAAAAAAAGGATTTTTTATTTCATAGTCAAAGTATGTAAAAGAAATGTTTAAGAAGTTTGGGATGGATGGTTCCAAAATAGTATGCACTCCTATGGTGATTGGCTGCAAATTGAGTAAATATGGTGATTCACCTAAGGCTAATTAGAGTAAATACAAATCTATGTTTGGAGGACTATTGTATTTAACTACTACCCAACTGGATATCATGCATGAAGTTTGTCTTGCACCTATATTTCAAGATCCTAAAGAAACACATGTTGCTACTATTAAGAGGATATTCAAATATTTGAATGACACTTTTGATTATAGCCTATGGTATCCAAGAGATACTAATTTTACACCATGTGCTTACATAGATGTAGATTGGGCAGGTTGTGTTGATGAAAAAAAAAGTACAAGTGGTGGTGCATTCTTTCTTGGTTACAGATTGGTGTCATGTTTAAGTAAAAAGCAAGATTCAGATTCCTTATCCACTGCAAAGGCTAAGTATATTGCTATGACATCTTGCTACACACAAGTTTTGTGGATGAGATAGACATTGAAGGATTACAGGGTAATGCATGATGATATCATCTCTATTTTCTATGATAATACAAGTGAAATTAACATTTCAAAGAATCTAGTGATGTTCTCAAGAACAAAGCATATATCAATAAGGTATCACTTTTTGAGAGAAAAGGCCATAGAGAATGAAGTAAATATTGATTATGTACCTACAAATGATCAAATTACTAACATATTTACTAATTATATTCCTAAAGATACTTTTGATTATTTTTGGGGTAAGTTAGGGGTTGTTTCCACTCCTTTCTTGAACTAGATACATATGGAGATGCATCAGTCTAGTGGTTCTATAGATCTATCTTCTTTCTAGAATGATGTTTGGTGGCTACTTCTTAGGGGGAGTAGGTAGTGTCTTGTGTTGTCATTGTGGATTTGATTGGGTGTACTCCTAAGAGGGAGTATTTAGTACTAGTAAAGTTCTTAATGTCAAAGGGGAAACAATGTAAAATACCTTTTTACCTTTTCCATTGATGTCAAAGGGGGAGAAAGTATCATGGGAAAAGGAAAGGGGGAGAAAGATTTTGGAGATTGATAGTTTAAGTTGTTATGTTGTCTTTGATGGTTTTTCACTTCATGTGTTGCCATTGATGATAAAGGGGGATATTTTTTCAAGTTTGAAGGTGTTGTCATTGATGTCAACTGGTTAAATAGTTATCAATTGGTTGTTGTTGTCATTGATTTCATGGAAATAGGTTATTGATTGTCTATGTCAAGGATATTGAGAAAATTGTAATAAAGAAGGTTTGTTGGTTTTCTTTGAGTTGTGATCTGGGATGTGCTCATATGCTCATGTGGTTCAGACATGTTCATGGCTGATTATGGTTGCTATATCTAGAATTTGGGCTTCTAGATCATCATATAGTGTGAGATATTTTCACTGGTATGTGTGTTATAAGCTGATATAATCATGTTCAAGTTAAGTTTGTTAGCTAGAGAGATTAGATTGTGTTAAGGTTGTGTGTGCTTTATTCTTTTATGTGTTATGGGTTTTGGCTAAGCTTGTGTTAAACACTACTTGTGGAATTTATGGAAGTGTGGCGAAGCATGTTTGGACTTATTTTAAGTCCTCATTAAGTATTTTTTTGGGTCCCCCTCATTCTAATTCTACCCTATAATTTTTTGGCATTGACCTAATTTAAATTTGTAAATACTGTTGATGGGTGTTTTTCACTTCTCAACACAGACAACACATAAGTGTGATGTCTCTCTTGAAAGGTGAAAATATGTAACTAAGTTTTAGAAAATCACCCCAAGGTCTCTTAGGTGTCAGGTCATGACTTTGCAAAAAAAAACTCAATTGTTTGATGTGATTTGTTGGTAATCACAAGGGCCATTTATGGTTCACGAAGCATGGAGTTTCATGGGTTTGTAACAAAGTTTCAAAATTTTAGAAATTGGTGAACAATGACAACAATTTTATGACAATAGTATGATACTCTTCTTGTTCATCAGATATGGTGTTGTTATGATGTTGGAGACTTATGTTTGGTTCATATCTGAAAGAAAATTTAAAAGGATGAAGAGTTTAGAAGTTTCTCTAGATCTAAAACTATGATCAACAGTAACAATGGCTGATATTGTAGTAGATAGACTTCCCAAACTAAGTTATGCTTAACCAAGGATAGCCTACAGTGTCACAAAACTAGTGCAATCTTCTAATGTTCTTTGCATATTTTTAGATTGCAACATCCACCTATTTAGCATGAACATACAATTGAACTTAAGTACATGTGAGATAGCTCAGACTAACTTTACACAACAATTTGTCATCAAAAAATTAGAAAAAGTATGAGTTGGAAGTGGATCAAATACTACAACATACATCCACCATTAAAGATGAACAAGAACTACAAGTAGAAAATAAACTTAAACAGAAATAAAAAATTTGCTGAAATAAACATTTGGAGATTGAATCATGCACACATAATGAACAATACACAAGAAACCATGATCTTTAATGCTTTTCTCATATATTGTAGTAGAATGCCTTTACACAATAACTCATCTCTCCCTTTGAAACTGAGAGGGTGCCCCTATTTATAGTTTTCAAAAAGTAGAATGAATGGTCAAGATCACTTTACAATGAGTGGCTCAAATTCATTCTAGTTTAGGGTTTTCACATCACCCAATAGAAGTACAAAATTTACAATATAAAAATAGGCCATTTTGTCTTTTCTATATTTTGTCTTGTAGTCTATTTTGTACTCTAGCTAATTTTGGCTTTTAGCTACTTTAACAAATGTGTGTCTTCTATAATAGGGTTTACAACTTCTATTTGCAATGTGGCATATTCAACAAATTTTCCAATGGTAGCCAAAAGCTTCTTTTCCTCAAAAAGGTCAAATTTAGAGATCTAGAAGGTGACTCTCTTGAATCCTTCCACAATTTTATCTCGATGCTTTATGCACATTTCTCCTGCTCTAATCATTTGCTCAGACTCTAAGAAGGCTCGCACAACAAAATCCATGAAGTTTATGGATAGTGTTTCACCGGTTGCTTGCTCCATCCTCTTGTGGAATTCACACTTGATAGCCTCTCGATCTAACTCTAGCATTGACATCTCATATCTTGTCATCAATTTTAAGAAATCATCACATTTAGCCTAGTGATCCACAATTCACTCATGATTGGTCTCTAATTAAATTAAGGACTTCTCTAGAACCCCCTTTCTATATTCAAAATTAAGCAACCATCCTCAAGTAGCTAGTGGTCCTCCTTCAACAAGGCCAACTCCTTTTGCTAGATCTCCTGAGAGAGCTTGGGAATGCTCTCCAAATTGGGGTATGTAATTCTATAAAGTTCAAGGAACTCTTTTCAGGTATTGATCACCTACTCAACCTACTTTTGCAAGACCTGATATTAGTTATGCATTTTGGCTGCATAATCAATTCCTTTGTTACCCATGTCAATAACTCTCTTGAACCAGTCAGAAGTAGACTTGGTCCAATTATTTATCTTCTCCATTTTATTGACTTCTTCCTTTGAGAGAAAGGAGGGTGTAGGCAATTCCATTGGAGCTTCTTCTCCAAATGTTGTCCATTGTTGTATATAAGCAATTAATTCTGCCACCTATTCTTTCAACTCCTCCTTTGTTGATTGATCTTTATTCATTTGTTGGAGGATGGTTGAAATGGAACCTTGGAATTCATCAATATTTTGATCTCTAGATGTTGGGCCCAAGTTGATGGTTGTTATTTGATAGTCCTCACCCTCACTAGTAGAATTTGGAAAATAAATGACTATGTGACTAAAACTTTTAGTCACAACAACTAAAAATGACTATATTCTACTATTTTTTTGTAACTCAACTATAAATGAGTAAATAAATGACTAATTTGGTCATTGACTAAAAAATTATTTAGTCACATAAATAAAAATGACTAAATAGTTAGTCATTTATTTAACAAATCATTTAAGGACTAAAAAATCAATAGCCCACCAAAATACTCTAATAAACATACTCTAGAACTTTCGTCAAAATCTTATTTTTAGGTGTATCTTTCCAAAATGGAGTTTTCATTTTAATCAACATACTCTAAAACCTTTGTCAAAACCTTATTTTTAGGCATAGCCCACCAAAATGGAGAAGTGTGAGTAAAGAATGATAGAGAATGGTAATGAGGTGTTGATGATAGGAGGCATAGGATTCATTGCTTCTATCTTATTCCTACTCTACTCAACAAGAGTTACATTGTTGATGCTACTATTTGTAATCTAGGTATATAATTCACATATATTTGTATAATCTCAAATTCCTTTAGATACTTTTGAAGTATCAATGTATCTTATATAGGGTTTATAATGTATCCTATAGAGGGTTTAGAATGATTTTTTTTAATTTTAAAAAATAAATAAATGATGTATTTTCCTATGATTAGATAATGTGGAGATCTCCTAAATGTATCCCAACTCACTGTCCTCTTTGTCACTATAGTCATTACTCTAGTTGCGAGGGATTTGCATGTGACATCTTTAATATCTTCATGATAGTGGATTTTAAATATATCTCAGTCTTTGCTTTAATTAATAACATTTTGTTTCCACAGTCCATGATAGATGTGAACACGATTTTTGGATTAACTATGTGCAATTTTTTACATCAACGTTTTGGATCAAACTCCATGATCCATCATTAGGATGATAAGCAGAACGTTGTCTTAAGCTAGACTACATAGTATGTGTATTCAAGGAAAATAAATAGGAAACAAAGAAAGCATAATCAATAGCAACAATCATAAATTTCCTAATTATGTTAAGATCCCCAAATCAATAATGAAATGCAATGCAAACAAAGAATTCATAAACAAGAACTATATCACCCAAATTTCGTGCTTGCTTGACTCCTCTCCATTATTCTTCTCCACTTTGTTTGAAAAGCTCAAATTCCCTCAGAGTATGAGTGTGCAATAATAGCCTATAAGTATTTTTACAATAAAACTTTGAAGATCGTGATTACCCGTGAATGGAATTCAAAAGCTTATTTTATATAAGCTTCACATATTCGACAATCGAGATTGATTTGTGTTTGAATGCTCCAGATCAAATGTGAGGATCTGATTGAATAGTTAACTAATTTGATTGATTGGCTTGATTAGACAGTTAGCTAATTTGATTGTTTAGATTGATTCGATTGATTGGATAGTTAGTTGAAAGAGTGTGTGAGTCAGAAGGAGATGACAAATTAGTTAGGTGAGTGAACTGAGAGAGAGTGTTAGTCAAGAATGGAGAAAATTATGCATAAGATATTAGAATAATTAATTATTAAATTAATCCCTTTCTTTAGTGGAGAAAGTGTGTGCATGTGATTATATAGTTTGAGTAAACTATTTGATTTATGAAAAGAACTTTAGATGAGAGGATAAAGTTATTTAATTACACAAATAATGATTTATTTAATTAAATGTGAGAGAATATGATTTAATTTGAATGACTTAATTAAATAAATTTATGAAAATTATTTAATTAATAAGAAGAATAGATTTGAATAAAATGACTTAATTAAATAAATTTAAGAAACTTATTTAATTGAATATGAGAGAAGGGATTAGAATTAAATGATGTGTGTAATTAAATAAATTTAATAAAATTATTTAATTAATCAAGGAACAAGATTAGAATTAATTAGTGACGTAATTAAGATAAATTTAGGTAATTTACTTAATTAATCAATTTTTGGAAGAATAATGAAATGAATTAATTCAATGGTTAAGACTATTTAATTAATTAGAGGAATTTCAATGTTAAGTTATAATTAAATGAATAAATTCATTTACTCATCTTGCTGATATCTTGAATTGATGATGAGAAATGTACAGGTAGACCTAAGCCATTTTTGAGTGTTTACAATATGCATATAAAGCAAGTCGTTCATACCTACCATTGTTCCAAACCACCACTCACTGCCTTTCTTAAAATGTTGCCTCCATAAGCATAATAGCATGTTTTAAAATCATGCTTGCTAGTGATTGACCATTAAGGTCACTACTTTCATCAAGATACAATGAGATTTTTGTCTTCAAACTCAAGGAATTATGCAATCTATAACATTGTGAATTGTTTGTTGTGTAGGGTTTGATTTTCTTGCACATTTACTACTTTGCTAACTGCCTTAAAAGACTGGATATTGCGCCCTCACCTACAATCTCAAATAGCTCACTCACTGTCACTTGAAGATTCCTTCCATGAGCATTCTTTTATAAAATTAAACTATTCTCTATAGACTACCTACTTACTTACTATAGGGGGCTCATTTTTTCATGGTATTGCGGGTCTTAAGATCCTTCAACCTTATTGTCACTACTTCACAGTCCACGGTATTATTCACTATTCTCCCATCTTTGATGAGTCTCAAAACACTGCTAAAACATGCAATCCACTACCTCCATTATACAATGGCTAAGAAGAAACATTGAACTTGTGATTACCACTGTTACTTCATTTGGACAGTCATTCCCTAATTGCATTTGAATTTTCTAACACTATCAATAGCATTTGAAAAACCCTTAAGGTCGACAAGGGGGTAAGGAAACTCACTATTAAAATCTCCACTTTACTATGCAAGGTTTGAGCTTCATTATCTCGTCACTGTTCAACATCTTTTTTACTGCCACACCTCAAGTGACTGTCATTCTTCTTATCATAGATTATATTTACAAATGTCATTGAGCCACATAGTGTGCTTATTATTGGCTACAATCTTTAAATTGCAAGATTTTGTTATTGGCTACAATGTCTCAATCTTTTCTGGTATTGCAACCTCACTAATCCACTAGAGTTATGTTTTATGTTTCTACAGATGCCTAGGGTTTGTACCCTAGTCATGCTCTTACCAATGCTTTTGTTGGTATTAAAAAATAACCTTAAATCTTGGGTAAGAAAATTAGTTGTCTTGATAGGGTGTGGTATGATCTTGGATTGTATGCTAGAGTGTGTGGGAAGCTTATGTTTGATCATTAAGTATGTAGACTTGATCAGGGAAATGTATCCTATATAGGACGGGTCTTGCTTTAATACTTCCCATAATGTTTATTAGCAAATCACATTATTATAGTTTGTGGTAACCCAAGATTGCATTCAAGTATGTAACAAACTTGGTTCGTAGTTTAAGCTATACACTTTTAAGTAACATTCATAAGGTTTAGCAAATCTTGATCACTCTCTAGAATAGCCCATTAAACATGGTTTGTGCTTGAATGCACTACATAATTGATATAACATAACCACTCTACATATCAACCAGAGTTATAGGTTCTTTATTGCAGTAGGAGGTAATCACTCTTGGATCATGCTATCATTACATTGTAATCTATTAAACTTGAGTCAACCAAAATGCACACAATGATGATTGACACCTAATTGTGATGATAGTGATTAATTTGTACATGAATTGTGCTCATATGAGTGCCTCCATTTCTATCACAACATAGCCATATTAAACTTGGGTCACACATGAATGCAACCTATATTTATTATAGCACAATTGTGCCACATGAACAATAGAGTTATGGATCACATAATTACAGTCACAAGAATTTGTTCCTCAGTTGTGCTCTTATGGTGATTCCATTACCATTACAGCATAACCCTTTGGAATTATATTTCTCAAATCCTTACATTGCTTATTTTCTCTTTGGATGGATGGCAATTCAATTGTAGGGATTTGTATGTATGTCATGCTCATATAAGTGCCTTCTTCACCATTACACAATAGTACATTGGAATTTCCTTTCTTGAACCTTTACTTCATTTTTTATTGTTAGGATTTGTTAGTGATTATTTCATTTCCACGTGGCATATTGATAAAAGAAACTAGGAAAAAAATCATTCTATTTTTAGTTAACTCTTGCTAACATAATTTTGGAATAAATGTTTGACTATATTTCTTTGAGTGTGAAGAATTTTTTTTTTTGCTTATAATACATTCATTGAGAGTTGTAGTAGAAAGCTTCTTATGCTGAAATCCTTCCTATATTTACTTGCTTTAAGCTACATTTAGGAGGCTTCATGGAGTTTTTGTGATTTCTACAACTTTTGTTTCAATAGTAAATAGCATTAGATTCTTTTTGAAACTGAAATGATTTATTAATTATGGTTTTATGATGATTAAATGTTTTATTTAGAAGGGGTTAATATGTGGCATTCTTATGTGCATGAAGAATAGATTGTGATACAACATTTGGGTATGGACGGTTCAAGAAAACTTAGATTGCTATCAGTGACATAACTAGGTTGGAGAGTACTTTCAACTGGCCTCAAACACTTCCGGGTGTTTTTACTTGGAAGTAAAACCTAAGTATAGGAATACAAACACCAGTGGACTGAGAAAATCATAAATATGCTTATCTAGTTTCTAATCCAATTTGAGGTCATGAATATTGAATAGAGAAAGTTCCTACATTCTAAAGATAAAAATATAAATTTGCTGGTCCAATTGGAGATCCAATTTGAGGTCGTGAAGCTTTGACAGAGAAAGTTCCTACATTCTAAAGATAAAATCATAAATCTGCTTGGTCCTATTGTAAGGATTTGTCTTTTTAATTATAATTTTTGAAATTTGGCTTGATACAAATTATCTATGCTTCCACATTTTCATGTATATCTAGTAGGGCACTTGTAACTACAATATATGAAAAAATACCTACTTTTATGATTTGATGGATGTCCCATGATCAAGATCCATATAAAAAGGTTGCTTTGTGTATTGGGTGGTTAGGTGTTCCAAAATGTTATACAAGTTTAAGCTTTTCCTTTTGTTGATTTTAAAATAACAGCCTTATCTTTTGACCAGGATTTCTGCTACAATCTCTCTTTTTTTTGTCTTTTAAGTAGTGCTTGATTTATAAATTACAATTGTTGGAAGCTACGCCACATCTTGCTTATATATTTGCGATTTACACCTTAATTTTAGAGCTAAAAGAGCCATATATTTACACCTTATTAATTTTGAATTGGTTTAGTGGGAAGTCTCACATGCCCTATTTACCTGAGTGACTTGAGTATGATACATTTTTATTTGTTTTAGACAATTTATGTCATTTACTTGTTGGAATTATGTGCCTAAAATTTTTTGATGGACCCCCAACTTGGTTGTCATCAAGTCAAATTACACCAAGTGAGAGTTTAGGCCTTTACCACCATCCTATGGCATCTCATGGAGTGACTGGCAGTTGAGCGATACTTACTGCTACCCCACAACGGTTCTAGATTAAGCTTGTGGTAGTGTGGTGTTACCGCCACCCCATGACGCTTTCTGTTGACTAGTGCAATATAGTGGTCATTACCTCTACCCCTCGGTGATGGTTGAAGGTATCCTACGGTGGTGTGGTATAGTCACCACCACACCACGATGGTGTACGAGGATTGGTGTGGTAGAGTGGGAGAAACCACCATACCACGATGGGATAGTTTGTGTATAGTGGTGTAGTAGTGGACGGTGGATGACTGGATGTCTTTAGCAAGATAGTGAGTTATTGACAGTTAAATGGTTAATGCTATAATGAAATCTATAGAGATGTTGTTGAGCAATAAGATTTTACTTATTGATTTTAGTATTTTGATTGTATTCTTTTGTTTTAATCATTTATATATTGGTCTCCTTTTTGTTGGCTTTGATGACTTGTAATGATTATTCTATTGGCTTTGAAAGAACTTCCTCATCCAAAGCTCTAATTCGCACACAGGCAGGAAGGATGCTTTCAAAGGTTGAGGAGTTGGGCTTTACACCCATTGGTTGCATTTTTTTACATATTTGATTTCTAGTTTCATATGCCTCCAAATAGGTGCACAAGATCCTTGAATGGGATTAACACAGATTTATTCAGTAGGAAAAAGAGACTAATTCTATACCTTATGATTAAAGATCTTGTATCAACAGGGAGATATGCATCATGTTTCCACTAATCTTCCCAAAGAAAGCCATATGCTAATATTTGAATTTTGAAATATACTTAGATATTTGATTTCTTGTTTCATGTGCCTCCAAATAGGTGCACGAGATCCTTGAATGGGATTAACATAGATTTATTCAGTAGGAAAAAGAGACTAATTCTATACGATTTTGCTTTATAATTCATCCCAATGCTGATAACGATCAAAGTTGAGATTGATCATTATTAGCATTGGAATGAATTATAAAGCAAAATTGTATAGAATTAGTATCTTTTTCCTACTGAATAAATCTATGTTAATCCCATTCAAGGATCTCGTGCACCTATTTGGAGGCACATGAAACAAGAAATCAAATATCTAAGTATATTTCAAAAGTCAAATATTAGCATATGGCTTTCTTTGGGAAGATTAGTGGAAACATGATGCATATCTCCCTGTTGATACAAGATCTTCAATCATAAGGTATCAGATAGTCCATTCCACGATTCAATATCAATAACATACTAATAACATCCAAAGCATTATAGCTAATTGCAGCTCTTGGACCTTTTGTCTTGCATACATAAATGGATAGGGAGATATGAAGCGCATTTGTGGGACAACAACTTCATCAGAGGAGGTCACAAATGAAAGGGAGGACAAGGTATGTTAAAATAATTTAGATTACCACAAGAAAGATTATCCATGTATCACTATTCTAAGTTTAACTTGAAGTGTTGATCATAAAAATTATGTAGTTTTATGAAAAATTTATAAATATAATTATAATACACTGTAGAACCCTAATTATAATAGACTATGAAACTTGAACCCTAATTACAATTATAATAGACTATGGAACCCTAATGTTTGTATTTGGAGTATTTTTTAGCATTTTTCATTAGCTTTTTTCTAGAGCAATTCATTTTCTTTGCTGTTTATAGATCTAAGATGTATTTATCTGGATACTAATGCTAAAAAATTTGTGTGTGACCTTGTCCTCCTTCAAACTTGGACATCCATTCAAATCTTCAACAATATGTTTGGGTGAGCATTATTATTTTGTAGATATATTGAAGTTGTTAAGAATTTCATTTAAATAATGATTTGATACTCTAGTCTCTGGGATTTTATATTTAGTTGTCAGTTGAACTAGATTGGATTGAAGTTTTGACTTAGGGTTGATGTACTTGTAGGTGGATATGGCATTGAATTGAAAGTAGCAAGAGCTTATGTTAAGACTGCTCTCAAGTATTGGGGTGACAAAAGCACAAAAAAAATTCCTATAAGAATTTTACATTGGGTATTGTATATAGCACTATTTATTATTCTATATTACACACACATCTACCTTTGCATAATACTGTTAAAATGACATGTTTTATGTAGATAAATGAATAAAAAGAAGAGAATGAATTCATGAAATAGATGTCCACCATAGACTATATTAATCATCTATAAAGGTATCAAAATTATTTCCATTGAAGTCTTTTAGATTAAAATTATGGCAGTGGAGCTTATGTTTCTAGAACCAACAGTACATATATGCATTTCTATTAGAATAAGAAAGGGTACACTAGTATAGAAAGCTTAAAATTTAAAATACATGAAGAGTTGCCCTAGCTTGAATTTATTCATATTCAAATGAACCATCAAAAAATTCATACACAACAGGGTTAGCATAAGGTCTATGACAATGTTTTAGATTTAGTTTGAGTAAGATATTGTATTGGATTACTTTCATGTATGGTGCTAACATAATATCTTCTATTGATATAGGAGTAGTGGCTTTACTAGAGGTGCATCAATGTACCATGGGGTAACAAGGTCTGTATTTAAATTGATAGCTTTAATTAGAATTTTGAGATCTTGATCTGACTATAGAAAAGGCTATTCAATAAAAATTTGTAGGAAAAGTTGTACTCTAATGGTAAAATCTATAACATATTGTAGAAACCATCAAAAATGAAAATGGTAGGCAAGAATTGGAAGAATTAATGGAAACAAAGATGTATATCTGGGAACATACAGTGAGTACACCAATCATGAACAAATCTACTATCTATTTCACTTATAAAAGAGATTTATCCATTAAGAAAACCACCTAATAGTTGTGGTGAACTCATTGGATCTTTCAATTTGGTAGCAACTGAGGAAGAAGAAACTTTGACATATGACATTGGTACAATAAAATTTAGAGGAATTGAGTCAATTACAAATTTTGACAAGAGATTATATAATGTTTCAAGAATTAGAAACAACTCACTACCTATTGGAGAACTTATATTTACATCAAGGAGATAGGATTAAGTCATGTTGATGTCAATGTGAATGCACCCAAAATTGAGGAGGACAAAAGAATGGATTCACTATGGTGGTAGATAAATTATTCTTTTTTCTTCTATTCCACAACATTAAAGGGATCCAAGCATATGTTTTCATCAAATTGCAAAAGTTTTTTGGAGAAGTTTCTTTCTTGTAGTCATTTCTGTGCAATATTGTAACTTAGATTTTCAGTCTTGTGACTGGAAATAAAAATTGTAATACTCTATTTGTAAGTTATAACTAGAACAACTTTCTTTTATTAATAAATTTCACCAATTTTTCCTTCTCAATAGCTATCTTATTGTGTGCAATTGATGATTCATGATGTGTATTTCTATGTTTTATGTTTAAATCCTCAAATATGACTGAAAATATATGACTAAATATACTAATAGTTGACATAAATGAATGAATAAATATTGTAGATGGAGGAAAAATGATTATGAAATCTTATGAGGTTAAGATTTAGATTTCCAACATCCTCAATAGAGTTACCTATAAGAAACACACATGAAAAAAAAATCTTTAATCCAAACATGTATGCATAATAACAGGAATCTACTCCATTTGTTTCCTACAATCATACTTGTGTTGATAAATTGATGCTCTCATAAGCACACACACAAGATGTTATGATTGATTGGATATGAGAGAAATATTCTAATGATATTAAAATGATGAGAAATGAAAAATACTAGTAGTAGATACAAAGATTAAAGAGAATGCAAGAAAAAGAGTGTTCAAAGTGAATGGAAGAGTAACTAAAGTGCAATGAACGTGGATGTCAAATGATGAGAGGGGGCTATTTTTAAATAGGAATCCTTGGGGTGAATCTGATTTGCATAATGAATGTGTGATAAAAGATTGGCTTGGAGAAGTATATCCCACATGCATGAGATGGGTTGAATAGAAGAAGTGAAATAGGATAAATAGGTGATAAAGTGGGTGTGGAAGAGGTTAGAAGAAGGATATAATTTAATGAATATAAAAATGGTCATGATATTATTAAATGGATTAAATATTTGAAAATGATAGTAAAAAGGAGGAAATTGATATTATGATATAATGAAGAATAATAATATAATACTATTTGGATCCACTTAATGATTGGAAAAATTTGAATAAGAGGATGCTTTTAATGAAATTTTTTATGTTTCTACATTTTTCCCCTCTTTGAGACAATTTAGCCTGTTGCATTATTTCAAAGGAAAACAATTGATCAATTGATACATGCCCTGGAGATATCCTAGTAAGGATGATGAACATGATATTCCCCCTCGAGAGATTAATCAAATGGATTGTAAGAAGATTTATCTCTTGATACATTATAGGAAAATTATTAGATGGTTGACATTGCACAAGTGATTAAGCGATGATGTACGTTTGATGGAAATGCATAGTTGATGGGTGTAACTAAACAATTGATGGAAATGATCAATATAGTCAGATTGATGAGTTGATTAAGCTAATTGAGATTGATGTTTGCATAAGATAAGCTGATACAATGATTGATTGATTGATTAGGGGGTTATGAGATCCTGAGAAGCAAGTTTAGTGATTTGAGATTTGATTCAAGAGACATACATGAGTTGGATACAAAAAATGATTGAATTTTTTCTATGACAAGGAAGATGAACAAAATGATGAAGAGAAAATGAAAGGGAAAGATAATGAAAGAAGTGATTGATGAAAGGGAGAAAATATGGTGATGAGAATTCTTATGCAGTTTAAGTGCTTATATCATCACAGAGCTTATTATGTTGCAAATTAGTATAAGCATCTAGATAACATGAATGTCTAGATGACCTGAATACTATTTTCATTTCTATTTAGCAGTAAAGTATAAACATCTAGGTATAAAGACTGTAGATGACTTGAATACTTATTGCATTGGAGACACTATCAGACAAAGAATTTTGTCATCCATAGTAGACTCGTAGGTCCTTGATGATTTTAGATAACCATGTCTTAAGATGAGTCATCTTGTGAATAAGAAATAATCCATAAAAAACATGCAAGTGAACATGCCCCATCCTTGCCTCTCTAGTCCTAGACATCTTGGAGAAGCTAAAAGACTTGTCACCAAAGATAAAAATCATAAAACAATCAAAAGAACAACAAACAGACAAACATCATATTTCAATGTAGAACCAATTCTTGTTATAGTTTATGTGTTTGGTTGGATTTGAAAGATGGATTGATAGGTATGTTGCAATGTCCATTTGATTTTCAATCGTGGCATGTTTTGATTTTGTTGAAGTTCAAACTTGTATGGTGATATGAAAGTGTCACTATTTTGGATTTTTTTTTTGGTTTTCAAAATATTTGATTTTTGGATTTTAGGAATATTTGATTTTTTTTGGATTTTTTAAAGAAATTTTATGATTTTTATAGCTTTTTTCAGGACATTTTATGATTTTAATGGCTTTTTTTAGGACATTTTATGATTTTATGGCTTTTTTAAGGACATTTTATGAATTTTATGGCTTTTTTCAAGACATTTTATGATTTTTTATGGGTTTTTTAGGACATTTTATGATTTTTATGGGTTTTTTTAGGACATTATATGATTTTTTATGAATTTTTCAGGACATTTTATTATTTTTATGGGTTTTTTCAAGACATTTTATGATTCTTATGAATTTTATGATGAAAAGAGATGATTCGCAAGCAAGCAAACAAACAAAGAGGGTAGTTTCTTTGATTGTGATATGCTCAATATCCTAACCCACAACTAAGGTTGAGGAAATGCCCCAGTGAGGGATAGGATCAACCTAGTGCACATGGCCAAGTGAGCAAGTGAGGGAAATGTCAAACAATTGACAAGCCATGGTGAGTGTGAAAAGGCCATTATGAAGTGGAGGGTGAATGAAAATAGGTTGAAAAGATCAAAGAGAGCTCCAAAGGAAAGAGGAGCAAATCCTTTACACATGGAATCGATTTCTCGGTTTTCACCATGGTACTTGCTCAAGGAACCATCGAAGTGGTTTTCACCATTGAATGAATTGATTTCTGTTTATTTTTTTCATTTTTTCCTCTTTTTTTTTGTATTTTTTAAGGACTTTTTCCATTTTAAATTTTTTTTAGGACTTTTTTCCCTTTTTTAAAATTTTTTCAAGACTTTTTACCATTTTTTGTATATTTTTTAATTTTTTTTATAACATTTTCCTAGCTCTTTGAAGCTAGATATAGAATTGATAAATTCTAGATCCATAGACTGCCTTGATGATGTCTCGATCCTGTATGGATGACCATGCTGGATGAAAGGACCTGATAGGGATGAGGAGTATGAGTGGAAAATATGAAGGCCGATAGATGTGGAGGATGAAAGAGGCTATGGTATGATCCCTAATGTGCATATTATGTGGGCCATCAAGCTTCAGATGAAAAGGAGCTTGGGCGACCAATGAGTTGTCGTCAAAGGCACATTGAAAGAAATCACTAATGGTGTGATATAACATATATGTGAACATGGAGGGGTGGAATGGAATATATGGTATGAGTGAAAGTAACATGGATGGAGACCTTGGATCAACAAACTCTTTTCTTGACTTTTTTCCTTGATAGATGCCCCCATTGATTTTTGATGGAGAGGCATACTTGGAGATTGACATTTTCTTGCATTCACTTTTGAATTTTATTTTTAATTTGTCTGATAAATTTTTATTTTGGCTAGGGGATTTGTCTTGATCTTCTTTCATTTTTTATTTTTCCAATTTTTTATTTTGGCTAAGGGACTTGTCTTGATCTTCTTTTATTTTCATTTTGTCTCTCGATTCTTGATCTCCCTTTAAAGATAGCTCATTCATTGGATCTTTGTATTTATTATTTTCTAAGTTATAACTTTTTGATCCATGTCTACAATGAAACCAAATGTGAGTGAGATGGATGAAATAGACAAAGTGATAGTAATGTTTAGTGGATGAATGGAAGTGGTGATGCCATCAATGGAGTCTTTTGGACTATCCTTTTCGGTATTGCTAATGTCAAAGGAGGCTTGCACATCCTTAATGGCTTGGCAAGATGGCTTAGTAGAGGTGACAGTAGGAAATACAAATCCTAGCCTAGGGTAGGTAGGATGGAAGGATGATGATTGGATATCTTTAGCGGGGTCATGATCAAAGAGTGGGTTACCATAGATGTCCTGGTCAAATAGGGGGTTATCATAGATATGAAAAGCTTGAGTGGAAGTAGATATGGAAAAGGTAGGTGTATCATCAGGATCCCAAAAGGTTTCAATCCAAGCACAACCATCTTTTTGGATTCCTTCTATAGCTGTCTGAGCATCCTTATTAGAAGTTTAACCCTTCTTGATGGCAATAGCATTGTCTTTTGCTGGTAAATTATCCATATGATATTTTTCCCATCCCATATCATGGATTTGGACCTTGGGGTTTGATAGTGTGGTAAATGAAGTGGATGATTTTAAGGATTCAGGATCAACATATGCTTGGGAAGGGAATGCCTCATGGTTACTTGAGATTGTGATTTCAGTTTTAGGACTTAGTTTATGGCAATACATGAAAGGGTTTAGATCTCCTTGTATTGTGATTTCAACTCCATTATCTAGGAACTTAATGCACTAGTGGTATGTAGAAGGTACTACTTGCATTTCTTGAATCCAAGGAGGATATTGTAGGTCAAAGGGAGATCAAGGACTTGGAAAACCACATCTTTTACCACAGGGCCAACTCTGATTAGGAGAGTAACTGACCCTTTAGATGACCATTCCTTTTCATCATATGCCTTTATGGTAATCTTTTTCCTTGGATCTACATTTTTAGAGAACCCTAATTTTGTGATCAATTCTTGAGTACAAATATTAAGACCTGCTCCTCTGTCTATTAGAACTCACTTGATCTTGACATTATAGACAAGGAAATCAATATGTAAGGGTGCATTATGTGGTTGTCGGATGGATGAATCATCATTCTTAGTAAAAGTGAGAGTGTGAGGAGAGGTGATGTGTCCCACCATAGCTTGGAATTGATCCACATGTAGGTCTGTAGGTAGTATAGTAGTAGCAAGCACTTTATCTAGAATAGCTTTATGTTCAAGGGATAGGCGTAGTAGCTCAAGTATAGAAATTTGCACCAATTTTTTTCAAAAATGCTCTATGAGGTTATATTGCAAAGCTGGTGCATCGGGTTTTAAATTAGGACCTCTGAGGGTAACTGTGCCTTTGTAGGTAGTAACATTGCAATCAAATTCTTTTCCTTTTATAATGAAAGTGTTTACATGATTATCAACCTCACTAATTTTATTTATGGTATAATCATACTTAGCAGTAGTATAGTTTACACCACCACTAGGTTCAAGGGCCTTTCCTCTATCCTTGTTTGCTTAGGGAAATGGTTTTTAAACACCCGTGATTAGAGTTACTAGAGGGAGTGTGTCCATCAACTGCTATCTTACTGTCATCAATAAGGTCTTGTATTAGATGTTGAAGCTTATTGAAACTATTATTCTTATGTCCTTTTTGTCTATGATAGTCACAAAAGTGACCTCATTCCACCATGGGGGTTTGACTAGTGGGTTATATTCTTTCATTTTGGGTAGCATTATAATATTGTTTTGAAGTTCTTTTAATGCAGATTCAAGCGATTGTCCCAATGGTGTAAAATTTCATTTAGGGAAGTTTCTTTATTTTTCTTTTCCTTTATCTAAAGATGGAACTTTAAGGTTGTTTATAGGGTATGATGTTTTAGTTTTTTTTGCATCAACAACTCCATCATTGAATACATTCTTGTTCTTTACCCAAAAAGGTGTCTTTTTGTTTGAGCCTGACTTTTTTTTATCTTTATCATTATTAAGTTTAGTAGTCCCATTGTCAATGAGAGTTCATTGAATTCAAAATCCCATTTCTATGGCTTCATCAAAGGAATCCAAGCATTTGAGGTGAAGTTCCCTTCCAATTTCTTAGGTCAAATTTTGAAAAAAGAGGTCAACCAATTCTTTGTCTAGAATGGTATAAGGTGATCATTTTGTTAAATGTGTCCATCTTTGTAAAAATCACAAAATATTATCCTTGTTTTTGTTTGGTGTTAAAAAGGTTTTTCATGGTCACTTTAAGGTCATAGTTGAAACTATAATTGGAGATAAATTTATCAGCCAATTCTTGAAAATATTTTGTCGAGAGTAATCATGAAAACCATTCCATAGCTTCTCCTCCTAGACTATGAGGGAGTAATCTCATAAGGTATGTTTTATCAACTAAAAATTCCATGGTGGTAGTACAAAATTCTCTTAAGTGATCTTTAGGATCTCCTTTTCCCTTATAATTATCAAGTTTTGGTATGCCATAGTGACTAGGAAAAGGTGGCATTGGTATGCTCGGATCGAAAGGATAAGGACATACATCTTTAATGGAGAACTTGTGAGATGATGTTTTACTATTCTTGATAGTATCCCATTCTTGTCTCAATGTTCTAAGTTCATCCAAAATAGGATCATTTGTAGGTGTTGGTTTTGATTTCTTTGAAAATCTCTTGTAACCAGGTTGTAGGTAAAAGGGTCTATGATATTTGATTCCATAATCATTGTTTGTATTGGGATGCTTAGATTCACTAGTCTTAGGTTCATCATGAGTAATGATATGTCAAAATCATGAGGCATTTTGATTCTTTCATCAATAGGGGCCTTGACGTATTATTTTGGGTTATGTTTGACTACCTCTATAAGCAGTTTAGTGAATATATGATCCTTAAGTGCTTCCTCTATATTGGATTGGGTTATTTCTTTGTCATCAGTTTCACTTGTTTCACTAGTTGGAACACTAATGGTCTTTCCCATCAAAGTCTTTTCCCTAAGGGTTCCCTTCTTCTTGAAACATTTTTGCTCTTATTCTAGGGGTCATAAGTGATTTGTTTTGATCTTCAATCCAAGACAAGATAATGTATGAGACCTAAGACTAGGATGTAATGAAAAGGATATAAATCTAATATGAGATATGAAAATGGTATGGTATGGCAAGATAAGAATGAAAGGGTTCAAAGGAAACTCTAGGTCTGAAGTTGGTTATGATGCAAGGCCAAATGATCAAGAGAGGGTATATAGGAGATGATGAACTCCAAAATGATTTCCCTAATCAAGGATAATGGTATGTTCCCTAACTCAAGGATGATGAACCTTAAGTGATGTGGGTGATAGATAGCTAATGGTTTAATTTCAAGACCTAGGAAGAGTAGCCTAAGTGCAAGCTAAAAGTTTGTTTGAGTAATGCAAGAGTGGAGGTTATGCAAGGACTAGGTGGAATGCAAGGATTGAAAAATCATAACTGAAGGATGATGGCCCCAAGGGATTTAAGTAATAGGTTCATTTTGGATGATTTTGTTGTTTGACTTTTTGGGTTTGAAAGGTTGAGATGTTGCAAATTACTAGGTGTGATGTTTGTTTGAGGTTTTTTTTTAAACACACACGCAAGACACAACATAAATAATATTTTTTAGTTTGGATTTCAAGATAGAAACAATCATGCACAATCCTAGGGTTGGCAAAGGACAATATTTGTTGGGTTCCCACTTGGATTTCTCTAGCCATGCTTATTTAGAGTGGATAGCCTACAAATTTGGTAGCATAGGCTCCCCCTTACAGTACACTCACTTCTCAGACATACCAAGTCCTGAATTCTAGGTAGTCACTTCCTGGTAATTTTCTATTTCTATTAAGAACCGCAAAAATGTCAGATGACTTCAGAGGTTTGACCTTGAGCACCAACAAATCGAAGGATTTTGGATTCTAAAACAAGAGGTTTCTAGTGAATACTTAGGGACACGGCTCCCCGCAAGTATCCAACAAGCCACTTAAGGATTTAAGCACTCTACTAAGGGATCTTATACATTTTACGGTAGGTACCTTGTTTCAAGTGACATTGTATGACAAGGAAAATGACCGTCATGAGGACTTGACAATTTAGTCTTATCCTTTTACATACCAACCTAAGCAAAAAGCTAGTTAGAGTCATTTACTCTTTTGAGGGAGGCCCCTCTAACAAATTAATGCAAAAAAAGATGGGTCTGGCTTTTTGATCACTGAGTTTGCACAAGGTGAGAGTATAATAAGTACCATCTTACAAGAATGAAAAATAGAAATTTGTTAACCCCTAGTTAGATCTATGTGAGGAAGACAATTGTTCTTTTTAAGAACCAAACAAAATGTGATCTAAGCTATACAGACAATCAGTTTCAAAATCAAGTCTTCTATGAACATCCTGCATCAAGTGTCATTAGTAGTTTCAAATTTATGTCTTCATAAAATGTGTGTTTATGTTTTCAACTTTCAAGTCTCTGATATGTGAACCTGCAAAGAGAAAAGCAACGACTACCCAAGAAACAAGAATTAAGCTATGAAAGAGAAATGCATTAATCTAAATTAAAAATTAAAAACTAATCTAAAATTAGAAATTAATCTAAAATTAACTAAAATTTAATCTAAATTAAAACTTAATTAAAAATTAATCTAAATTAGAAGTTAATTTAAGCTTTAATCTATATTAAAACTAATCTAAAATATAAAATTAAAAACCAATTTAAACTAAAAGCTAATTTAAATTAAAAATTAATCTAAATTTAAAAGTTAATTAATCTAAAATTAAATATTAATTAGAATTAATCTAAACTTTAAACTACAACATTAAATAAAATTAAATCTAAATTAAAAATAAAACTAAATCTAAGATTAAAATTAAAACTAAATCTAAGATTAAATTAAACTAAATCTAAGATTACATTAAAAATAAAACTAAGTTAAAATTAAAATAAATCTAAGATTATGTTAAAACTAAAACTAAGTTAAAATTAAACTAGATTAAAATCAAATCTAAATTAAAATAAAATTTAAAGCAAATGGAAAGCACTCCCTGCATAAGCCAACTGTCAGCTGTGGCAAGAATATTGAGTTGCAAGTTGACTAACGTAAACCTTTGTTTGATGCTGTCAAAAAAATTTCACAGAGAAGCAACATAGCAGGTTATGAAGAGCAGCAAAGCCATGGGGAATGACAAGCAACATCTATAGGGTGTTGGCGATGATGTTGTTAACAGTGGCTATTACAAATGTTAAAATAGATGGAAAATAATAATGTGGATACATTTTTGCAATGCGTCGAACCTCAGTGCTTGTTAAAATAGATGGAACATAATGCCAAACAAGATCATGCATGCAAATTATTGATAATAAAATGAAATACATTTCCTCTAAAAAGCACGATACGAAACATGCAAGATTAAAACGTGGGCGACACAGTTGGTAAATCCAGATTAAATTGTTGATGATAAGGTCATCAAGGTCTAGATTTGAGACACGACTGGTCAAGAGAGGTACCGAGCTATAACAAGTGCTTATTACCAAGGAGTTATTGGTGCATTATTAGTGTATGATGTAACTAGATACGTAGCCTTTGAGAATGTTGAGAAATGGCTTAAAGAACTCAGGGACCACAATGATGCCAATATTGTGATAATGCTTGTTGGTAACAAGGCAGATCTACATCATATGAGGGCTGCCTCTCACTTTAGCCTTGGACTCAACAAATGTTGAGAATACTTTCACCGAAGTTCTTAGTCAAATCTATCAGATTGTGAGGAAGAAAGCTCTTGACAAAATTGACTGCAGATTTCTAAGAGTTGAGGCAAATTATTGATGATAATCTATAGTAGCATATAATTTTGAATTTTTTTTAGTTGCTACAAAATTTAATTCTCATTCCATACACATTCAAAAATGAAAATTTGCATGCAGAAATAGAAATGAAACTTTCTCATTGATTCTGGTTTCACAATAGTGACTACCCCTCCATTTGCATGCTGAAATAAAACCTTGAGATTAAAGAGATAAACACAATTTCTATTAACAACAATTTGGCCAATGAGCACTATATATATATATATATATATATATATATATATATGCTGACTAGAAGATTACAAAAAATCTGCTTAAATGAAACTATCAAATCTATGCATTAAAGTCAACATATATTCATGTCGAATTCACCATTTGTAGATGCAGGAAAAATGGTTCTAAAATCTTATGAGGTTAAGATTTAGATTTCCAACATCCTCAATAGAGTTACCTATAAGAAACACAAATGAAAAAACAAATATCTAATCTAAACATGCATGCACAATAACAAGAATCTACTCCATTGTTTTCCTACAATCACAATCTTGTGTTGATAAATTGATGCTCTTAGAAGCACACACACAAGAGGTTATGATTGATTGGATATGAGAGAAAGACTCTAATGATATTAAAATGATGAGAAATGCAAAATACTAATAGTAGATGCAAAGATCAAAGAGAATGCAAGAAAAAGAGTGTTCAAAGTGAATGCAATAGTAACTAAAATGCAATGAAAATGGATGTTGAATGATGAGAGGGGGCTATGCTTAAATAGGCATCTTTGAGGTGAATCTGGATTGCATAATGAATGTGGGATAAAAGATTGGCTTGGAGAAGTATATCCCACATGCATGAGATTTTGTGGAATAGAAGAAGTGAAATAAGATAAATAGGTGATAAAGCGGGTGTGGAAGAGGTTACAAGAAGGATATAATTTAATGAATATAAAAATGGTCATAATATTATTGAATGGATTAAATATTTGAAAATGATAGTAAAAAGGAGGAAATTGATATTATGAAATAGTAAAGAATAATAATATAATGCTATTTGGATCCACTTAATGATTGGAAAAATTTGAATAAGAGGACGCTTTTAATGAAATTTTTTGTGTCTACAAATATGACTAAATATACTACCAGTTGACAGATATCATTAGTCAATAAATATGACTAAATATATGACCAAATTGATCAAATGACTAAATATACTATCAGCTAATAGAAAAATATATATATAGAAATCAGTGAATAAATATGACTAAATATATGACCAAATTGATCAAATGACTGACAATAAACTACTAATGGTCACGTGACCAAGATTAGTGAATAATATTACTAAATATATGACTAAATTAACAACTAAATATACTACCAAATTGGTCAATCAAAACAACCAATAAATGACTAAAATTGGTTTAGTCATAAATTTGGTGATGTTATAAATGACTGGCAATAGACTACTAATGGTCACATAACCAAGTTTAGTCATTTATAAGTAGTTTTTAGTAGCTTTTTCAGTCATATATTGTGTTTTTTGTATTAGTTCCTGTAGAGTGTTTGCATCTTTGTCAGTAGTCAGAGTTGCCACTTGCAATATTCTGTAGCTGGAAGCATTAGTTGCAATGTGCGATATGACCTTTGGCTTCTTTTCTTTCTTTATTTTCACTTGTATTATAGCTAGTGTTGCTTCCAAATTAGCTTTGGGATATGCAAGAAAAGGATCCTTTCTTTTCAGTTGCTTCTCTAACCATGAGGGCACTTCTATTTGATGGTCTAGGGATGTAGTGGCGAGTTCATTATTTTTCCCTTCACCTTTATCTTTTGAAGGTTCCTCCTCGTCATGTCTAGGAGTGTTCTAAATGTTTTCCTCTTCTTCATTTTTCTCTTCTTGCAGTATGGCTTTCCCCTTGTCTAGCTCAACAGATTCTATATTTTCTCCATCAATATTTTCTTCTTGTTATACCCCTTTGATTACTTCATGCTTACTCTCAATATATTTTTCGGGCTCAACATATCTTTCATTTTTGTATTCTCTTCTTCCTCTTTATTTTGATATCCTTCTGGGAGGCACTTCTTTATGCTACAAGCCCTCATCTTGGCTAGTTCCTAATAGTTCATCAATTTTCTCCTCATCAATTTCAATGTCAACTTTCCCTTCCTTAGAGTGGCACTACTTTGGGCTTGCTTCTTCGTCCTTATGTTCTTCGAGCTACTCTCCCTCAAGTTCCTGATCAGAAGATTCAACATCATAGTAAGTATCAAACTTACCTACATTTTCATCCTCAGGCATTTTTTGCCCTTCTTCGTCAGAGGCTACTTCATCCAAATCAATTCTTATTCCTCCCTCACCATTCTTGAAGTAATTCTCACAATCTAAGTCCTTAGGTTCTTTAGTGATATCCACTACTACTTCTTTGGTCTGCTCTCCACTTAGCCTCTCCATTTATTTGGAGACTTTCATAGTAGCCTCCATTTTAGGTGGCTCAGTAGGAGGTGGAGTGAGAGGCAAGGTGGCAATAAGTTGGGCCATAAGAATTTTAACTTGATTTAAAATAACCTCAAAGAGCTAAGGTGGCACATTTTGCAAATATGAAGTGAAGGTGTTCTGGAAGGTGAGGGGTGCCATAGAGGTTGTGGGAAAAGAAGGTGGTAGGGTGGAAATAGTTGGTAGTGGAGGTGGGAGCGAGGAAGGCACTAGTGGGGAAGTAGTGGAAGAAGAGGAATCGAGTACAACCATAGGAGTAGTGAGAGAAGTGGAAGTGAGGTGGACAGAGATGTCCATAGTGGGCAGAGATGAGACAGGTAGTGATTGAGGAGTAGACGGAGATGGAGCAATAGTATCGAATGATGGGAGTGCAGTGGTGGTAGGTGGTGGCAATCATTGTTGCTCAATTTCTCCTTCTTCTTCAGGCAGAGACCCTTCTTCTTGGATAGCAAGCATGTCAGGAAAAAAGACTCACATTCTCTTTGGTTTCCTTGGCGGCCTCTACCCCTCAACTGACTTCTGAGTGTTTACCTTCTGTTTGGGATGTCATTCAAATGTTTCCTTCCTCTTCCTTGATCTTGTGACCGGTAGAGACTTAGGAGCCTCACCCAAAGATCCTACAGTGGCACCACTATCTTTTTCATTTTCTAATTCATCTTCAAGTTCCCCATAGGTTAGTTTTGTGCCTTGTTTGTGTAGTTGAGCTACTTGATCATCCAACCACTTCTTTGTCCTTTGCTCCACTAGGCGAGTTAAAATATTTAAATCTGTGGCCTTTAGCTCAGACCAATCAAACACTAGTAATGGGACATTAATCAAAGCATTGTACCTCTCATTGAGGGCATTGTCATCTTCAAAAATTTGATCAATTACCTGGTATAGATTAATGTATTTTATGAATTTGGTAGTCACTCTCATGTAATGTTTTCTCCGAACCTCACGATCATCATCATAGTTGGCCCATAAATCTTTGATGTGTGGCCAATGGGCATACTGCCTTCCAATCTACTTCTTCAATTTTCCAAGAGGATCCAAGCCTCCTCTCTTGGTATGCAGCTCAAGGCCGTACTCCGCAAGGTCCTCCTTAGAGTACTCTACACAAGGCATAATGAGGAAGGAATACATTCCTTGCCAAAATGTAATGGGGTATGCAACCCTAGCATGATGCTTGTTGTGTAATAGAGTGTGGGTGGTTTGCAATTGTCATGTGAGCTCCAACAATATGATTATTTCATTGGGCTAGCAAGGCAGCCTATATGGGAATCCTGAGAATCCCTCACTCCTTATTTATGTAAGCTTGGGGAACTAGATGAACCAGTACCTAAAACCTTTTACCACCACTTTGGTGTAATGGGACATTCTTATGTGATAATCTCCTGCCAAGGTCCAAATGATGTACGTAATGAAGGCATTGTTGACCCTCCTGTAATCCTTCTTAAAAATTTTGTATTGGAGTTGTGGGTAGAATCATACATTGGATTGTTGCCCTTCCTATTTCCTAGGGTACCAACACAGTCCAATCCTTTGTAGGGTAACTTCACAAGATAGGAGGTCATATAGAACTCCTGATTTTTCTTCACTATCATAAATTGGTTGTGCAGATTCTCACTAATAATCTTGGCCCAGTGAAACTTTTCCTCTCCTCTCAAGATCTCTTTAACAAAATAGAACATCCACTCCTTGAAGAGTGAGGAACTAGGGAGGCCCATTACTCTGCTCAGAAGCATTACCAAGTCATTGGCCTCTTCTACAAAATCACTTCTATATAATATCTAGGGAACCTTGTTTGCACTACCCATCTCTTGAAGTAGCCATGTCTAGTTGATAGTTTTTTTACTACCCATGGGGTCTACCTTCCAGACATTCAAAGCATACTCTTTCTTTTTTTCCTCCATTTTATCAAACAAGGGGATGCCAATTGTCTTACTGATAGACATGGGAGTAAGATAAGCTAGTACCCTCCCATCTATGGTGATTATCCTTCTGGTATGAGCATGATAGCATTCCCAAAATGTAAAAAATAACTTTTGAGCAATTAGGGCAGGAGGGAAGCTTTCTCCCTTTGTAATTCCACTCTGCTTTATCCTCAAGGCTTCCTTGGATTTAGGTTTGACCATGATCCTCTGCCTAAATTCATCAATACTGACATGGCCGAGGTCTATGTTGGTTACTTTAGCCCAATTATAAGTGAGTTTTGAAGTGCACTCTACACCATGGAATTTGTACTTCATCTTAGCTTTCTCTTCCTTCCCTCTTGGAATTCTCACGATTTTCTTGCTTTTGTCCATTTTCTCTACTGGTTTCTCTACTGGTTCCATAAATATTGCACACAAAATGTGTCTAAGCAAGTGTTGTGATAGATTAAGAGGGAAAATGTTGGTTAAACCTTGTAAACTTATCGTTAAGTGCATCCACATGCCTTTAAATGTTATGGAGTCCCTCAAAATTTTTGACTTTTAGGTCCTTTTGAGCTTGGTAATATCATCTCACTAGTTGCCTACAGGTAGGGTTTAGGGTTTTACTTGTGTAACATTGCTTTTGCATGCTTCATATTCAAACCTTGGGCATTTTAATTTTGCATTGACTTGCTCTAGCTGGTTTCCTATAGTCTAAGTTGGCTTTTGAGCCATCATTATGCATTCCTTAATGGCCCCTTTGTTTAGGTTTCCTGGTCACCTTCAGCCACGAAGTGCTTTAATTTTCCCAAAGTTAGGCTTTAATGTTTCGCTTGTAAATGACTTAAGTTTAAGTCATTTGTCTTCGAGGGTAAAATGTCGCCAGCCTAGTTATGACCCTCTTTTACAACTTACTTTGTCGCATGTGCAGGATTGATGATCATCATATTGTAGTGTACAATCTGGGTCGTTCCCTATAGGCTCATAGGTCCCAAGTGACAGTACTTTAATTGTTGTATGGTTTGTGAAATGATGACATGTGTTCAATCATGAATTTTGACCTTGCCATCACTTTTCATTCTGACGATCAAGCTTTAGGATCAATTATGATTATTAAGAGGAAATAATTGATTCTTGCAATACCTCACCATCTTGCAGATATAAAATGCCCACCGGTTATGTAGTGTGAGGATAGGGAGATAAGGACACATGTCCATATATGGACTTGGGGCTTGGTCTTCACTATCTAGCTCACCACCCATGGTTCTAAATTAACGACTAGTATTAAATGTTGGGGAACAATCTATACCATTCCCTGCTATCTTGTAGGGTGAAGATGCAGGCTCGTTAAAAGTTGCAAGGCCCGTGAGAAGCCGCCACGTATGTCCTATGGCTACTAGTGTGTGGAGCCCACAAGTACAAGAAGGAGGATCTAGTCAGCATATTTCTATGTTCTAAGTTGTTTGAGCTAGAACAATGATGAAATTCAAAAGTAATTGACTTGATCTAAGTCATTCAATGGGTCCATCTCAACTGATGATCAATGGTGTACATTCAAAGTTGCTAGTACACCTGTTGTAATTGTTTTGCTTTGAGCGAGCAAGTAGTAATGGAAAAAATGATGCATAAACCTACTCAATTGCCCTCAAAATATGTGTATTTGGTCAGCTCTTGCACAATTGAAATGTGAAGAAGTGTCTGGAGCGATATGAGAAATCAAAGGAAGTGACTTGTAGAATTCACCCAACTGGCATTAGGGTTTTTATGATTGAAAGCCGTAAGTATGATAAACATAGTTTTATGTTTTTTTTAGCTTTCTAAATTAGGGTCGGCTTTCAATTTGCTTTATGTGAATGTGTTTTAGTGTTCTGCTTTAATTGATCTGAATTAGGGTTGGCTTTCAATTTTCTTTCTGTGAATGTGTTTTAGTGTTCTTCTTTAATTGATGTAAATTAGAGTTAATTCTATATTTAAAATTTATAGCCCTGTAAAATCTTTTAGAATTAACATTCGTGTCAAGCAGAGGGTTTGAATTAGGAAGTTGGTAGTTGGAGTATGTCTTGTTAAAACCTTGGTCTACATAAAATTCATGGCCCCCAAAGTACAAACTGCCACCCCTTCGACCCAGTCCAAAACACTCTCCCATGATGTGATTGACTTGTTCCCCTCCTCGACAAGTAAGAAGCTCAAAGGAAAGAATTTGTTTTTGGCCCTACTATTAGAGAGGGAGTGATGGATAAAAAGTGTTGCATTAAGGATGTTAAGGTGCCTTATACTGGATGGCACCTTTTTTAGCATTGGTTCAGGAACATGAACCTCAACTCTTCTCTTTGTAATCCTTGGAGGTTAGATATTGGAAAAGTAGTTGTTCCCAATGTGTCTATGGATGTTGATCTTCTGAAGGATATAGCCTCAAGGTATGATCCAATTTCTAGGGTTGTTAGGACATTTGATAGGAGGGATATGGTGAAGATAACCAAGAAATAAATTGAATATTTTTTTGACCTGCATGAGTGGAGTGAGGATTTGGTTCCCCTAGATATGGGTGAAATCAGAAAGGAATATAATAATACCAAGGTAGTCATCAGGAAAAAACTGTTTCCCTTGCATACTACTATAATTGGTACTATAAAGCATAAAAATCATATCAAAATTGGTGAAGGGGAGGTCGAGCCCTTCCCAATGAGTTAATTTGTGAGCTATTTCAGGAAGGCTTTCTATTCCTTGTGCCAAATCATTGGCTTTTCTCCACCTAATACATTGCAGAGAGAATATAGTTATCTGGCCACACATCTGGAACTCCTAGCTTATAACATAGTTTATGATTATGGTAATTATTTGGTAGCTCACATATTCATAAGGGTTTGGTCAAGCTAAAGGAAGGGAAACAGTGGGAAAAGTTTTGTGGTATTCACTATTGATGCATAGGTTCCCGCATATAGGGCAAAAGGTCTTTGAGAAAGATATAACTTTGAAAAGGAAGGCAGAGGGTATTGACCTGCATGTCCAATGTTGGACCCAAGTCTTGGACAAGGATGATTTGAAATATAATTATATGATGTTTTAAAATTATTTTGGATCTAGAATAAGGAGATCCTTTATCCATAAACCACCAAGAATTCCCAAGGAAATACATGAATTTTTGAGGCCTACGGAGATGAGGCCAAATTTAAATTTGAGTCACAATTGGGGAGACTTGATTTTATACCTTGATAGAATAATTTTTAGAGTATATGGCAATGGTATGGATCCATATGTCTTGCCAAGGGATGTGCTACTAAGGATAGGATGCCTTGAAATCATGATATAATTGGGAGCCTCATAGGCAACACACTTACCTGATACAACAAGGAAGGGCTCATTCTTTCTAGAGTGGACAACATTTTTTGATTATGTTCTAGTGAAAGGAGCATGGAAGAAATTATTACATCTACTAGCACCTTATAAGTTGGAAACTATGTGCCCAAGGAATCATGATCCTGAGGGCTTTATTGCTAGATTAAAAATAGAGAAGAAGTTGGGCACTTTTGTGCATATTTTTTATTACCTTGAAGATGTCATTAGAAATAATTTTAGCTTTCCAAATCAAGATGAAAGGAAAGATAAATACCTTGCTTATAGGAAGATGTTAGAGGAAAAGTTGAAGAACCCCAATTTTAACCCTTTGCCAAATATACCTGATGAATTTAGCTAGGCTATGTATGTTATGGATAATTTTGAGAACATAGTTGGTATATTGAGGGAGAAGTAGGAGGCTATAGATAAAGGAAAAGAAAAAGTGATTGAAGCAGAGACTACCATGACATTAGAAGAAAGACCCGCTTACCAACCACTGAAGCAACTAAGAAACTACTCTAGGAGAAAGAAAGCAATGGATGAAGAGAAAACCTTGCTGATCCCTATCACTTTTGAGGGACGAAAGGCAGATTCTCCTAAGTGTGCAGTTCCATTGCTTCCAAAGTAGGGTCCTCTACCTATAATTGATCTTGATTCACCCCTAGAAAGCCCTACTCCATTGGATCAGCCACCTCTTAAGAAACAAAGGACCAAGGCAATAGTAGTGGTTGAATATTTTTATATGGATGAAGATGATATCTTTATCACTCTTGAGGATATGCAACAAGGAATGCCTCCTCCTATAGGAGAAATTGCATCGAGTTCAAGAAAATGAATTCTTTTTTTGGGAAAGCTCGATATCAGTGGTCTAAATAGTGTAGATGATCTAAGGATTGAAGCTTGCAAGAAGTTTATGAAAGGTGACTCCTTTATTGAAACATATGCGTTTAGGTATTTCTGGTGGAGATCCAAAGCTACAAAATATGTAGAGAAAGTGGCCATTGAAAGGAGTCTACATCTAAAATTTCCTAAAAGTGTCATCTAGGCCAATGTGAGGAGTATTATAAAGAATGAATTTCATAATATTACTCCCTAGGATGGCAGAGAGCTTGTAAAGAAGTGTGGCATGTTATTGCTACCAGAATGGGATATTGCTGATGCCATTGTCCTAGATGTTATAAGAAGGGCTACAAGACCTCTAGTACAAATGAAAGAAGAATTGGATATGGCCCTTCAGGGTTCTGCATTTAGTTAAGATTAGGATGCACTAGAAATTTTTTCATTGTGTCCAGGATCTAGGAAACTAGTGCTTACTGAGTCATCAGATATTAGTGGGAAATTACTTGTGAAGAGAGTTGTTGATACCGCAGCCTTAGAGGCAGCTGACATGGCTGTCAATGTGGGTAGATTCATAAAATAAACTATGGAAAACCTTACCCTAGAAAGGGATAATTTCAAGAATGAGTACCATAATCTACTCAATGAAAATGATAATCGTCAGTAGACGGTAGCTGTATTAGAAATTGAGTTGGCGTTTTACAAGTAGAGGTAGGAAATGGAGAGAGATTAGGGCCAGGCTAGTTCAAGTCTCCTACCTCCATCCTCTCCAATTGCATCTTCCCAATCTCCTCCTCAATTTTAGGCCTTAGCAATGGTGCCATACAATTTGGGAAAAGAGCCACTTCCAACAGAAGAACCAAGCAAATCGGGTCCCAGCTCATCTAATGAACCTACAAGAGAGAAAATTCTTTTGCAGATTTAAACATATAAGAAGTTGTTGGGACAAACACAAGATATGATGTATGAAAACATCTCAAGGATTGTCCATAATATCTTGAAGCATTTGAATATGAAGATTAATGATAAATTGAATAGTGGTCATGCCAACTACTCCTTGATGTTGTGAGTAATAGGGTTGTCTCAAAGAGATAAGATGTTGGACATGCCAATCTTAAACAAGTGGATCCCAAGAGCTAAGACATTGAAATTTATAGCAGTTGGAGCTAGCCAACATGAGGGAAGATACCCTAGGGTACTTCCAACATATACATTTGTTTTTGAACTCAATGAGTAGAATTTTCAAGGATATATTGCCCCACTTGAGCAGAAAATAATAGAACTGAAGGCTCATTATGATCTGACGGACTTGTCACTGTTGCCAAATATTTTGCTCACTAATAGTGAAGTCAAGCCAATGCAAATGTGGAAAAGGGAGATGGATGAGGTTATTGCTTCCAAGGTGGATGGAATTTTTAAAGAGATCAACATCAATACCTTTAATGATATGTTGGAAAGGTTGACATTTATTATAATATTTTTGGAAGATTTTGACAAAGAGTCCAATTCTGTCATGACAAAGTATTCCCCATATAGGAAGAAGTTGGATGAAATCATCGATTTCGACTAGCCATCTAATGAAGAATATGAAGAATGGGGAAGGGTATTGGTTGGTCATATAGGTCTATAAATGTGAGTGTGAAACATATAATTGGTCAAGTATTGTATAGGTCTGGCCTCATAAATTGCAATGTACAAAATGTATGTTTCATAGGTAGGTATAAGTTGTTGATGATGTGGAATGCTGACCGAGATGCTGATTCACCTTTTGCTTTGCATCATTTTTTCATCTTGCTCAATGGAATGGACATGCTACAACATTGAATATTATTCTTTCTGACATGTTCCTTTTGGAAGGCGGGTCTATTTCTGATTGCAAATGTGAATGATTTTTGTCTCATTTGTATTATCTCTAATTTGAAGAATGAAAATATAATTGAATTAGGGAATATGTCTTGTAGTAGTCCAATTAGAATGTGACATGTGTACATCTAGCCTAAGGCTTGTTTTTGCTCCCTTGTTCTATAAAAGGGAATTCATAGCCATTTGTGCGGGTATTTTGTTGAATTCTAGAATTAGAAGGTGAAAATTGAGAACACAAAGTGAATATGTTAAGTCCTTATCAAATGCTTTGAGTCTAGATAGAAAATTTTGTCAAATGTATGGTTCTTGAACATATCTAAATGATAATGGAAGTTTTCCAAGTCTCTAGTCTCTCCATTTAGTTTTGTATTCAAATTATTAATGAAAATATTGATCAAAGATTATTTCATTAATTGTCATCATTTTCATACTTTGATATGTGCTTTGGTTTTAGCTCTGATTCATGGAATGGGTTAAATGCTTGAATCAAACTACAAATTCATATGCAAAATGGGTGGATCTGATAAGTAGTCTTTAGAATTTGGTTATAGATTGGTGAATTGTAAAGCAATATCACTTAGACCATGGGTGTTCAGAAATAAATATACATTATATTTCAATTTGTTCAGACTCCTAGCTCGTAGATAATGACACTGATTTTAATATCCTTAAGTCTTTCTCATGGTTCCAGTTGCCTGACTTAAGAACAATATTTTAAATAATCATTGATCTATCTTTACTTTGTTGTATTTTGTATTTTCTTGTATTCTCGACTTAAGATACATAATTCATTCAAGGAAATACCAATTTCTTGGATAGTTTTATCTTATTAGTCATTGACGAGAATATATCTACTTAAATATGCAATGTATATGCAAATTGTTTGAAAGAGTTGTGTAATACATATTGTGGGACCACCCTCCTGGGTTTTACAAATCCCAAAGTGTAGGAGATAAAGAAATTGGTGCTATATCTCATTCATTGGCCAATTATCTTGCAGGTATTTAAGAATTGAGTCTAGAAAAATCATAGGTATCTATTGGAAAACCAAGGATAGACAACTGAGAGAGGGGGGTGAATCAGTCGTCACAAAAAATTAAACTTTTCAAACTTTACTTAACTTAATCTTAGATTTTATGAATGAACAGTAAACCATAAACAATCAACAAATCAGAAACATAGAGAACACCAAGATTTTCTTACGTGGAAACCCTATTAGGGGAAAAACCACGGTGGATGTTAGTCCACAATATTATACCCTGTTAAAAGTATAATGAAAATAATAATGGGAATGCACATGCATTCAGGAACACTTCCTAGAGCTCACTACTTAAATACAAGAGGGATCATTTCCCAACAATACACATCAAATCAGATTAAATCCAGAGGGTATGAACTGAGAAAATAGCTTCTGCACAAGCTTGATTACAGTTCTAGCTAAGCACATAAAAACTCCTTCACTCTTCACTCTCACTCTACTCTACAATCAAATGAATAGATCAATGTCCACACACGTCCTCTTCTATAGCTTTTCTCACTTGACACACACACACTAACACACACTAACTTTGCTCAAACAATCACTCATATACATCCGCAATATGGATTTACATCAACAACTTAGTCAGCTAGAATTATAAGGCATATTTACAATGTTAGCCCAAATATACAAATAAATTTTCAATGAGAATCAAATACCATTGGCCAATAATATGATGCAACCCAAAACAATATCCTCAAGCACACCAAAAATTCAAAAAAATTTCTTCAAGGATCCGCACACATTACAACCATAATGTTAGCCAAGAACATGAAAAACCCAAACATACACGAGAAAAATATTGGACCATGAGCATATGGATCCATGCGAACATACAATAAGGATAGAGAATGATCTGGAAGCATCCAAAAACAACCAGAACTAATAGAGAGGCATCCACAACAACTGAGATTATCAAAATTACACAAAATTCAATTAGGAACACTGACATAGACCACAAATATACTGTTAGAACACAACTATAAGAGCACTATCAAATCTTCATTTGAACCTTTGAAACTTCTGGTAGATGAACTAGATACTCTCAACAATAAACCCTTTAGTCAAAAATAGTTGATCTTCAACGTACAAAACAAAACAACTTCAAGACCTTTACTATTCCACTGGGAACCAACAACTTTGTAACTCTTCAACAATTTTCTCAATATCCTCGACATATACAACCTTCAATACAATAATGCTAATAGTTTTGACATCAATGACAACCATATATCAACAACATAACCACAACATACAACAATCTCCCAACAATATCTGGTAGGATTCTATTGGTTCATTGAAAAAAACCAACAAAAGGATCATTACATTCATCAACTTTTATGTTTTTCAGTTCATTGGTGAAGTTTCTAGACTTGTGGGTCTGGAGATGCGAGATCCACATAGTAAAAGCTACCAGGGAAAATTTCATAAGAAATGGTGCTAGGAGGAAAGAATTCTGTAGGAAATTTTTTGATGTGGAATTCCCTCAAGATTCAAACATTAGGTTAGTTTAGTTTAAAATCATTAAGTACATGAGGAAATTCATGGTGGAAGCACCTAGAGTTATTTCCCTTGGTTAGATAGACCTTTTAGGCTCATGCAGAGAATTAGGGTTTGGAAGCCATTAATGGGTTTACCATTGGAGTTCCTCTATTAGGAAATAGCCTTAGGAAGGCAACATTCCATAAGCAGAAACTTGCAAGGGTGTGTTGAAAGGTGCAAGACAATTGAGAGGGGGGTGAATCAGTTTTAAACAAACTCAATCACAAAACTTCAAACACTTATCAGTTTTACATTCACTATATTATGTTATTAAGTATGAATATGAAATCCAAATAATAGAAAGCAATATCAACACAAGAGACACCAAATTTATATGGAAAAAATAATGAGGGAAAAACCATAGTGAGGATTAACTCACAATATAATCTAATTGAAAAACCAGATACAAAGTGGCTCACTACCCAATAAGGACTCACTGTCTAGATATAAAGGCTCATTGCCTATAGATAGGACTCACTATCCAAAAGGGAGGCTCACTGCCTATAGATATAGAAAGACAATAAAAAAAACACCACTGTAACTTGCACACTTTTGCAGCCTAGATTAGAAGATTGCATACACCATTAGCTCACTACTTTCAGGAGTCAAACGCATTAAAGTATTACTGCCACACTTCACTTTCACACAATTCCTACTTCTCATGATTGTGGAATTCTTCTCATCATTTGTATCACCAATCCTCAACAGATTTACTTGTATTTATATCATTTTCAATCTTAGAAACTTTCTCCAAGGTCAACTACACATGCTTCATTTTACAAATTCAAATTAGGTCAGAAACTCAACATTTCCACGGTGGATAAGAATGAGAGTGCACCAAAAAAATACTTAAACTAGACCCAAGACAACATCAAACATATGCTTCCTTAATTCATACTTATTCTTCAAATGATGTGTAGACACTAGGTTGGCCAAACCTAATGAAACCACACATGAGCTTTGAAGTACACATTTCCCCATCAAGAAGATAACATGCAGACCACACAATATATTTCACCAAACACTAGGACAAATCTCAGGTACCATCAAACTCATCTACATCAGCTACAACAAACTTCATACACAAAACATTCTCCATTAGTCTAATGAGATAGCAAAGACACACCGAAGCTCTAGAACACATCTTCCAGAGCACCAAACCTAAAACACCATTGCCAAAACATAAAAATATCAACGTCAACCTTCTACTAGATTTGCACAAGCATAGGATCAACACAGAAGAAATGCAGAGCACATCCTGAACATATGCACAACTATGACTTCACTTGTTTATTAATTTTCTCAAAATCACTTGGAAACTCATTATATCAGCATACTTGCAACACCATAAAATAGCTACATTGTACTCACAACATCTCAACTATACATGCACAACGTACAATTACTTGATTCCTTTCTCTATAACAACCTACACTGTGTTGACATCAATGACAACACCAACAACTTATTCATACTTGCAACAATCTCCCCCTTTGTCATTGATGGAAACACACGACACTCTCTCTCCCTTTGTCATCAATGGAAAAGAATACAAGACCATATGTAGCTCTAACTACTTCCCCTTATGATTACACCCTTTCATACTACAAAAATGATACTCTCTAATCATCTTGTGGAGTAGACACAATCATCAATCTAGACAAATGAAGAATCTATAGATCCATTGGACTAATGCACCTCCATGTGCACCTAATTTGAAGGAGGGCCAATGACCTCCAACTTCTCCCTGAGATACTCAAAAGTATCATTTGGAAGGGCCTTAGTAAATATATTTTCAATTTGATCCTTTGTAGAAACATACTCCAATTTAACTTCATTCTCCAACACTTTCTATCTCAAGAAATGATATCTGATAGATATATGATTTGTTCTTGAATGAATTGATGAGCCTAGTTTTTGGTCTAGTTTGGGTAGAATCTATAGTCCATTTTCTCATTGATGTCATGGATTTTAATGCTTAAGTGTTGGTATTGGCATAATGTTTCCCACAAATGATTGAAATTTGACATTACCCTATCTTTGCAAGCTTTAATGATGTTTGGCATAATATGTGGGTCATCTATGTTGATTTTTCATGTGCTTAATGAGTGTTTCTTAGAGTGGTTATTGATGTGCAACTATTATACATACTAACCTTGGACTGTAGACTTAATATGTCAAGTTATGGAAGACATCGTTAGCTGGGCATGCACCATAACGTCCAACTAAGAAGCCACTCGAGGTCAAAGGCAGCTAGCAACAAAGATTCTTCATGCAACTAAATGTAACCGCCTTGCAGTGGACCTTAATGATCAAGCATGCATGGGTGTTACTACTGTGCTGGTTCTGTGCTTGACTTGCATGTTTGACTAGATCCCATGCATACATAACTGTCACCATTCCACTTTCCTCTATTTTCCCTAAATGGAATCCTCCCAGTCGTGGAGTTGATTGCCTTGTTAGCTATAGTATAAATAATACTTTGATGCTCCTTCTTTGGGGGATGCATGATCTTACATTGTACTCTAATTTTCACTAATACAAATACATTACTCTTTGTATGCACAATTTACAGTGAATGAAAATAACGTTCTGAGATCGAACATTTGAGTTTTTAGTTTAGAGGATACTTATCCAAGGGGGCCCACTTGGTGAGTAATCTATTCTCTTAGTTTAGCATTGGCTTAGTACTACTTGCCATTGGATACTTAGCTTGAAATCTAGCATTCATTGTTCCTAAAACCACTAGAAGTCCATTCTGTGTATATTCCTACAGCCAAAGTAGACAGAGTAGTCCCTGTTTTCTGCATAGATTTTCATTCTTGCTTTGCATTTTAGTTTAAGCATAGTTGTTGGTTGATGTTCAACATTTGTTCCATTTCCTTTCAGCTATTTACTTTCAGCATTGTGTTTCTTAGCTATAGAATGCAGTGACTACTTGAGCCTCTAGTGCACATACAATGCTGACCCATTTCAAGCTCACATCCTTGGGTTGACAAGTTAAATGCACCTTCATAGTGGTTGAATGACTATTCAAGTTAGATGCCCAATCTTTGAATTATGGCCATAGAATCCTACTTATGAAATCATTGTAGGAGGCAGACATTTTTGGTGCTGTTACTAGAGATGGTGTCAAGCTAGGAAGTTTTTGGAGTCATTGGTAGTTTTTCTATAGTATATTTGGAAGTTGTTCCTAGCATAATCTCATATAGAAAATAATGACCCCCTAATTCTTTACCAATTTTTTGTGTGAGCGGACTGATAGTGAGTGATACCCCATGTATAGAGGAAGGAAAATGGATGCTTATGAGAGATTTCTTCCTAACAATCCTCATCCATTTTAGTTAGTCGAGTACCATAAATTATTGGAAGAACAAGAAGATCCACACCCCTTTGAAAATGCGTACCCTAAATTGATGACTAGTTTTGAAGTCTCCTCGGAAGATCAAAATCAGCTTGAGAACCCCTTTGTCCTTGAGCCACATCAAGCAGGAATGGATGATGCAAATGGGAATAGACAAAACCAACCAGCTTTTCCTTTCCCTATTTCCCATCAGAATGAAGTTGACAATATCAAGAATATCCCTACTTCAGCACTCCCTAAGTTTTCTGGACTTGTGACAGAAGATCTTGATGCCTTCTAATTTGAATTTGACATACTCTACAGGAGTTATGAGTATATGACTGATGCCCATAAGCTTAAGTTATTTCCCACCACTGTGAAAGAGGTTGCATTAAGATGTTTCATGAGCCTAGGAAGAGATACTATCCAAACTTGGGAAGATATGAAGACAAAATTCCTTGAGAAGTACAAGGAATAATGCAGGGGTAGTGACATGAGAGGAGGAGACATTTTTAGGATGCAACAGAAGGAAGATGAGAGTCTGGAAGACTACATTGCAAGATTTTTGTTTTTCCTACAAAAATATCCACACCATGCACTTAATGAGGATTCACAAAAGTTTCTTTTCCTAAGAGGAATCAACGAAGGTTGTATTGATGCTTTGGATCTCATGGTAGGAGGAGATATCTCCCAAGTTCCTTGGGAAGATATCAAGAAGATATGCCAGAATCACTCTAGGGCAGCTTCAAAGAAAGGTAGAGCTTATCAATCATCCATGGGTAAGTCAACTACCAGTGGAGTTTCAAGAATGGAGATCACTCATTTTCTTGCAAACTTCAATCAAGATATTATCAACAATCTAGCTACTCAGCTAGATACACTTCAGGCCAAAAAGAAGCAAGAGGAGGCAGAAATGATGTTGATAGAGTATTGTCCTCATTGCAGACAAAAGAAGAGGGACTGCAAATGTAAGATGGTTGCTAATCTGGAAAGTAAGCAGATTCCACCTGAGTTCAAGCCAATTCAGATGGAAGAAGACCAAGTCCACTATGTTGCACAAAGGAAGCCCTGGGCTCCGAGACAAGGTATGCCACCAGATCCACTATCCTATGCTGGACCATATTTTAACTCTTATTCATCTGAAAACTGATGAAAGCTGCCATATCCACCTAGTTATGGAGGATATCCACCATAGCCTTGGAGTAACCATCCAAATGCTTAGCCTAGCCATCAAAGTCCTCCACCTCATTGGAAGCAACCTCAGGGGAATTTGCAGCAATTTCAAGGGCACTGGAAACCACCTCTAGGAAATTGGCAACAAACAAATCAATGGAGAGGAGAGCAGCAATGGCCTACCCATAATACCACCTACATGCAACCACCTTCTCATCACTGACAACCTATTATAATGCCTCCACCTGCTAATCCATGTCTTAATGCACCTAAACCAACTCAGCTACTAACTTAGCCCACACCCAATCCTAATAATAAGCCACAACAACAACCTATATATTATGTTGATTCAAACCAATTTCTTGAATATGTTGTGAGAGTAAGTGATATCCATCTGCATTCAGGAACCAAACTACCAACCACTTTCAAGCTAATCATTATTGAGCTCCCTGTGAGAGAGGAGGAGGAGCCTTTGAATGATCCTATTTAGCCAAATGCACCTAAAATTCCTGAACAAATCCAAGCCAAGCAGAATGAGTAAGAACCACCATTTCCTCAGAGACTGGAAGTTACCAAGAAGGAAGAAAAGGAGGAAACTACTTTTGACATCCTGGATCAGCTGAAGCATATATGCATTCAAATACCTCTATTTCAGGCCATGGGGCAACAATCAATGTAATGACCAAATACATCCTACAACAACTAAATATTGCAAGCATGAGATCTACTCCTACTGTCCTGTAGCTTGTAGATAACTCTACTATTAAGCATGATGGTGTAGTGGAGGATCTTGTGGTAGTGCTAGACTCCTGGGAATATCCAACATATTTTATGATTCTTTCTCCTAAGGCCACACTAGGTGGGTATCCCATTATCCTTGGAAGACCTTGGTTGGAAACTACAGATGCTTACATTGGATGTCAATCAGGTGACATGAGCATTTTGGATGGATCACTAAAATGTTTGTTCTTTATCCACCTACTTAGCCATCTCATGATGAAGAAGATTTTGTATGGCCACAAGTTGGTGAAGAGGCCGAGAAAGTTAATTTTGTGTCATAGCTTATGATGCTAGGCAGAAGATCTTTCATGCAGCTCCAAGATGAGGATGAGGTGGTGATTAACATCATTTAGAACCATTATGGAGTGGAGACACATCATCTTCTACTTCAGTCAACACACTTCTGCCTATTCTTCCTATAGCCACTGTTCCTCCAGACGTTTTTCCTAGAGACATTCTTCGTGCAACCATTGTTCCTATAGATGGACTTCCTACAACAATAGGTATGTTCCATACATTGTTGCTATGTGAACTAAAGGTACCATGTGTTAATAAAGAAACCATGGTAGAACCAACAACATAAGTATAGGTGTCAGAAGGAAAATATTTGAATGTTAATAATAAATTGAGTGAAACACAACAACTATTGTTGGAAAATCTATTAAGAGCCCATCAACATGAATTTGCATGGGATTATCATGACATGAAGGGACTGGATCCTAAACTTTGTACCCATAGAATTTATATAAGAAATGATTGCACTCCAGTAAGACAGCCACAAAGGAGGATTAACCCTACACTAAGAGAAATTGTGAAGGGAGAATTGCAAAAATTGCTAGATGCAAGATTTATCTATCCCATTTTAGACATTTAGTGGGTGTCTCCATTGGTGATTATGCCCAAGAAAGGAGGGAAGTGGTGAGTTGTGTTGATTATAGAGTGGTGCAGGAGCACCTAAAACACATGATTGCAAAAATATTTTAAGTGTGGGTTGGTCTAGAAATTGGGGGGCTGAATTGTTAATAAAAGGTCTAGTAAGACCACTTTCAATGTATTTTGGGGTGAAAGTATTAGTTGATTCAAAAAAAAGTTACTTAATTATCAAAATAAAGTGCAAAATATGGAATTTGAGGGGGTTAAGGCAGTTTTTTGGTCAGTTTTAGGTGTTCCATAGGTAGTTTGGTTTGAAAAATGTTTAAATTGCCTCTTGAAGGCTCGAGAAGGGTTGGTTGAAGCAATTTGAAAAGAGAAAATTAATAAAAAGTTATGTTTTCCAGTTATTTTCTAGTTTTCTCTCATTTTCTAGGCTGTGTACGGGTCTGTACAGCAGGTACTGGTCATGAAAGATTGGATTTTGATATAGGATTGTGTTTCCTTTGTTTTGAATTGGTTCTTGAAGGATAAACTTGTATTTCAAGCAATTTATTGATTGAAATTGAAAGACTGGTCAGGAAATAGGGTTGAGGGTTTTGAGTCTCAAAATGAGTTGAAAAGGCCATTCCACCTTTCTGTAGTTACTATTTCTTGGTGGAATGGTCCTGATAAATCTAAGAATAGGTATAGGAATGTATTCTTGCATTGATAAAGAGATTTGAGGATCCTAAGAACGCTACCCTAGTGCAAAAGATAGATTTTATGCCCTTTAAGCATGGTTAGGGTAGGGTTTTTTGAGTTGTGTAAAGAGAATAGGATGGAAGTTGGTGGTTTTGGTGTTTTTGGGTATGCTTAGATGTGTTTTGATGATTTGAGAGGTTGGGGAAGACCTGGAGTGAATAGAAGTTAGAAACCCTATGTTGAAGGGGTGAAAAGAGGGGAAAATTAGGTGGTTTACAAAGGAAGTACATAAAAATTGTGAGAGCAGTCAAATGTTAAGGTGTGTTGAGCATGTGCAGGTTTAAATTAGAAGGATTCAAGTGGTTTTGGGTTTGCAAGTGATCTGGGTATAGGATTTACAATAAGCCCTAGGTTTTAGGAACGAAAAGGAGGGTTTGATGGAACAACACTATAGAAGGGCAGTATGGAGGTTTTGACAAGAGATTCTTTTGATTTGTACCACAATTTGTGACTATCCAAGAGTTGGTAAGGTGAAGAACTATTTAAGAGACACTTTGTTTGTAAAAGTGGGCTAATTCTACTAGCCCTTGGTCACGGTGACTTAATGATTTTCTATGTTTTGAAAAATGAATCTAACTTGTAAGATTGGAAATGTCTTTTTGATGGAATATGGATGCTATATGGATGATCAGTGGGTGTTCTTACAGTTATCTTTGAAGAATTGGTCTCTCAGTTGCTCAGTTGGGAATTGGAAAGCCATAGAGCTGACCTTATGGAAGTTGTGCTAGTTATCTAATTTTTGTGTTGGTGTTTGGTTTCAAGCATAAGCTTGATTGTTCCTCCATCTTGCTCTACATCATAGAGAAATTAATGTTGCCACCAAGAAAGATCACTTTCCTTTACCATTCATTGATCAAGTTTTAGACACACTTGTAGGAAAACAATACTTCTTTTTTCTAGATGGATTCAATGGTTATAACCAGATCCAAATTGCACCAGAAGACTAGGAGAAGACCACATTTACATGTCCATGGGGGACCTATGCCTATTCGATGCTCCCATTTGGCTTGTGCAATGCACTTGTAACCTTCCAGAGGGAAGTCATTAGTATATTTTCAGATATCTCTCATGATTGCATGGAGATTTATATGGATGACTTTACTACTTATGGTGTTGATTTTGATCAAGCATTGGAGAATCTCAATAGGGTCCTACAAAGATGTGAGGATCAAAAATTATCCTTAAATAGTGAAAAATGCTTTATGATGATTCAAGAGGGTGTAGTTCTTGGCCACTACATCTCCCACAAGGGAATTCAAGTAGATTGTACAAAAATAGAGGTGATCACAAATCTTCCTACGCCTACAAAATAGAATGATGTTAGGAGTTCTTGGGTCATGTAGGATATTATAGGTGATTTATCAAATACTTCAGTAAGGTAGCAACACCATTGTATACCCTTCTCACTAAGAATTCTGAATTTCAGTGAACTGAAGCTTGTGACAAGGAATTTTCTACTTTAAAGATAGCTTTGACAAATGCTCCTATACTTAAGGCACCCAATTAGGATCTTCCTTTGCACATACACAATGATGCATCAGACTACGCCATAGGAGCAGTCTTAGGAAAAAAAGAGGGAACTATTGAAAATGCTATCTACTTTGTCAGTAAAAATTTGCAAGGAGTTGGATGCAATTATAATGTGATAGAGAAAGAAATGCTGGTAGTAGTTTATGCATTGAACAAATTCAGACATTACATAATAGGCTACCAAATCTTCATGCACACTGATCATGCAGCCATTAGATATCTCATGAATAAACCTTTGATCATAGGGAGATTGACAAGATGGTTATTATTGACGTAGGAGTTTGATATAACCATTATAGATAAGCTAGGAAGAGCTAATGTTGTTGCAAATTTTCTTTCAAGGTTGACTACATCAAATGACAACCAGCCCATAGATGACTCCTTTCCTGATGAGCATCTATTCTCTCTCAATGTACAAATACCCTGGTATGTTGACATAGCTAATTACTTGGTCACAGGCAGAGTTCCTTCTCATTTCTCCCCAAAAGAGAAAAGGGCACTCATTAAAAGATCTTTTCCTTTCTCTTGGATTTTTGGATGTTTGTTTTATACTGGACCTAATCATGTCATGAGAAGATATGCAAGAGAAGACAAGACTTATGAAATTTTGCATGCATGTCATAATGAACCATGTGGATGACATTTTGCAGCCAAAAGGACAAAAATGAAGATCTTGAACAAAGGGTACTACTGGCCAACACTCCATAGAGATGTAGGAAGATATACCAGAAAATGTGATAGATGTCAAAGAATGGGAAAACCAACCAGATCTGATGAGATGTCATTGTGCTCGTAGATAGTGATCACTCCTTTTGACAAGTGGGGATCAGATTTTGTGGGACCAATTGACCCTCTATAAAATGGTAAGTCTTATATATTGGTATGCACTAATTATGTAACAAAATGGGTAGAAGTTAAATCCATGAAGCATGCAAAGGATAGCAAAGTTGCAGAGTTTCTTTACGAGGAGATTTTCACAAGATATGGAGTTCCAAGAGAAATAGTGACTGATCAAGGGCCACAATTCACATCAACTCTTGTTGTAGCACTAGTAAATTTGTATAATATCAGGCACATAAAATCTACTCCTTATCACCTCGAGGCTAATGACCAAGTTGAGGTGAAAAATCAAGAAATTGAATCCATTTTGACCAAAACATTAGCTATTCATAGGAAAGATTGGGTAAATAGATTACCCAAAGCTATTTTGGCTTATAGGACAACATGGAAAACAACTATAGGCTTCACCCCATTTGAGTTGTTGTATGGAAAGACAACTAATATGCCAATTGAATTTGAACACAAAACTCTGCGAACTGTAGTGGATTTAGGGATGGACATTTCTAAAGCACGGAGAGAAAGAATCATGCAGCTAAATACTTTGGATGAAATAAGGAGAGCAACCCTCCAACATACTGAAGTAGTGCAAAATCAGAGAATTAAGTGTCATGATAGATTTATCAAAGACAAGAAGTTCAAACCAGGAGATTAGGCCTTGCTCTACAATTCAAGATACCAGGATAATGCAAGAAAATTGCAGACAAGGTGGCTAGGGCCCTACAAAATTGCTGAGATCTTTCCCAAAGGAGCCATCTAGCTAACCACTATTGATCCTGTGAAGTTAAAACTACTTCTCAACAACCATCGCTTTAGATTATATCATAATCCAACTTCTAAAGAAGAATTCTTGCAGTAGTTCACCTAACACTCAAAGCTTCCTATAGCCGAAGGTGACGGACCTAGTGTCCCTCCTTCAGCCTAATTGAGGTATGCACTTTTCATAATAAAGACTTTCACTTATGTGGAAGTCCATTTTTTTTCATCCACCCATCCACCCATTCGTACCACCTTTCTCTCTCTTCCATCACTTCATTCCACCTCATTCCATTACACCCCATCTTCATTCATTGCTCAATCCATTTTCCAACAAGGAAAACATTACTTTATCCATGATATTTGTAGTAAATCTTCCACACATTCAAGTATGTACACATTAATTGCTATCTTTAATCATCTTTTAAGTACATTCATTTAATTGTTGTATGCTAGCATAGGTATTCACATAAATGCCATCATTTCTTGTCAATCACCACTCTCATCTCACATGTGTGGACACATGTCTAAATTTAGGTTGGGGGAGGGAAATGAGAAAGATACAAAAAATTTATTGTCCATGTGTCAAACCATATTAGGATGGTCAAAATTTTAAAATGAGCTGATTGCATGAGTGAAATGATAGTAACTATAGCCGCCAATTCTTCCTATCATAATTTCCCTTTATCACCCCTTTTCTTGCTATTATTACCCTGTCGTAATCTTGAGTTGTAAGCAAGAAGGCAAAAAAAAGAAATGAAATTCAGTCGACGCTAGTTCTAGAAATTAGCATATATTGTAGGGAAGCATGTTTGATTCTCAGAAGGGGAATTACATAAAAAGTTGAAAGAAGTTGCAGAGCATTTGTTCAATTGTAGACAATGGGAGGTGGGTTAGTTCGAAATGAACCCACGGTGCATGATATTTTACTGTAGGATGCACAATGCCTAGCTGAATTTCAAAATTGTGGATGGATAGATTACATTTTGAAGCTAGATGGTTTTGATGAAGGCATTGCCCTTGAATTTTTTGAGACATTTTTAGAAGGAAAAGCCATAGTAAAAAGTTTAGAAGTCGTAGCAATAGAGGAAATAATTGTAGAAGTTACAGGGTTACCTATCGATGGTGAAAATTACCCTATTTCCAGAGATGCCAGGTCATCCAGGGCTAAATTCGCAGAGCCAAATGACCCCCCATTGACCATAGACAAGTAGGGCGCAAAAAGAATGTCTCTACTAGAGCCATGGAAGTAGATAACTATGTATTCCATCAAATACATTACTTGTGAGGGTCGCTAGTCAAAATTTCATTCTCTCCACTTCAAGCTTTTGAACCACATGAGGCACGAGAGGAGGATGAATGTACCCAATGTGTTGTACAATCTTCTCTCAATCATGGGGGCTAAGACCCAGAAAGGTAGGGATAATTCTATTTCCCACCATTGCCTGATTAAATTGCTAGTTGAAAAATCTTTGTGTGATGTTTCTAGAATGAATTGGGAAGAGTTTATTAAGGTTGATTAAGATTATCACTAGGAGGAGTTTGTCAATGTTGATCATTTTCCACCTAGGGATATACCTTGGTCTCATAGGTCTAGCAAGAGGGAAAGCATGGTAGAATGCATTCCTAGTGCTTCAACCTATGGTGTTGGCCCTGGAATGAATCTTCCTGTGGTGGAGGAAACCATTGAAATTAATTCTTCTGGAACAAAGCACTCAAAAAAAGAATGCTCTTCCTCATATTTTGATGATGATGAAGTATCGCTTGAAACCCTCATGAAAACTAGGGGACAATAGAGGGAGGTAGAAATAAGGAAAGGAAAGGATAAAACACAACCTGTAGAAATAAACGTACCAAGTCCAAAAAAAGGAAAGTTGATACTATTCCTCCTGTAGCCAAAGGAAGATGTGAAGGACCTCTGAGAAAATCAAGACTAGTTGGCCCTATCCAGGAAAGCCCTAAACTTGATGAGACCCCACATGAGGACTCTAAAGCTCTGAAAGAGCAAGAGCATGTTGAAAAAGAAAAAGAAGAAGAAGAAGGAATATTTAAGGGAGCAACAAACATAACACTGGCTGATCTTTCTAGCATTGCAGAGGAATTGGAGAAAAATTAGAACTTCCTGCAGCATGAGCAAAAGGTCCTGCAACATGAAGGCCTGCAACAACAACCAGAACCAAAGCAGGAGTTCATGCAGTCACAACAAGAACAAAAGTCTCTACAGTAAAAGGAAGGAGAAACAACACCCTTACAAATAGAGATAACTAGAAATCATGAGTCTATGCAAATAATGCCTTATGAGGAGTCATCATCAACAAAAAGACTAGTAGGCATCCATAATCCTCTTGATTTTTCAATAGATGTAGCAATTTTGAATCCATGTATAAAGATACAAAGAAGGGAGGAAGAATGGAAAAAGGAAAAATGGAAGTTAAAGGAAGATATTCAAAAGAAGGATGAAGAAATTAAGGAGAAAAATATAGAAATTGCTACCTTGAAGCAGAGGGTAGATGATATGGTAGCTTTGGCACCAAAGATTCTGGAATGTAGAGAACCCTCGAGGGTCTATGCTCTACTCCTAAAAGATAAGTATCTCTCTTATAATATGTCAAAAGTCACCTCATGTTTGAATCCTTCTATTGATACCCCTATGGAAAAATTTCAATGCGTATAGGATTGCCTCACCTGAAATGAAGAATTTGTTATGTGAATTTTATTTACATAATTATGCTTTCACAAAAGACCATGAATGGAACCCATTGTTGTATGTTGGATATGTTCAATTCAGAGCATTCATGTCTTGGGTACAAAATGAAATTAGTTGGAGACAACAACATGGTGCTTATAAACAATTGGAGTCTGATATACCTCTGCACGTTAGAGTTGAATCAAGTAACCCAAGGGATATTTATAGAGAATGGCATAGAATACTACTCAAACCGAGTTATGGCAACAAGATTATGATTCAAGTGGATTGAAGCAGTTTACACTGAGTATGAAGTAAAAACAACAACAAAAGAGGAAACCATGAGGAGATGTTTATCCTAGAGATGGAATAGTTTGACCTATGAGATGAAACAGGATGAGCCTCATTCCATCCACAATTATGTTGCAACATTAAAAAGGATTGAGAGGTATATTTAGATTGGTAGAACTTAGGGATGCCATTGGCTTCCCCTAAATTTTTAGCCACCCATGCTCATGTGGCCCATTCCAAATTTCAAATTCTACAAGAGTGATATTTCCACAAAAAGGAAAAGATGGGATAGATTTGATAGATTGGGAGGATTCTATTGAGATATTTACTCACACATTATAGCCACCGATGCTAGATAGCTCTCAGTTGTGAATTTCGGAGCTTTGACCAAGCAAAAGAACAACCCTTCCCCTATTGGAGGACCAACAAAGTGTTAGGTTGGGGGGAGTGATGAGCCTAGTTTTGGGTCTAGTTTGGGTAGAATCTATAGTCTATTTCCTCATTGATGTCATGGATTTTAATGCTTAAGTGTTGGTATTGGCATAATGTTTCCCTCAAACTATTGACATTTGAAATTACCCTATCTCTACAAGCTTTAATGATATTTGGCCTAATATGTGGGTCATCTATGTCGATTTTAAACCTGATTAATGAGTGTTTCTTAGATTGGTTATTGATGTGAAATTATTATGCATACTAACCTTAGACTTCAAACTTAATATTTCAAGTTATGGAAGACACTGTTAGCTAGGCATGCACCATAACGTCCAACTGAGAAGCCACTCTAGGTCAAAGGCAGCTGGTAGCAGAGATTCTTCATGCAACTGAATGTAACTGCCTTGTAGTGGACCTTAATGATTGAGCATGCATGAGTGTTACTGTTGTGTTGGATTTGCACTTGACTTGCATGTCTGATTGGATTCCATGCACGTGTAACTGCCACCGCCCCACTTTCCCTTGTTTTCCCTAAATGGCATCCTCCTAGTTGTGGAGTTGACTTCCTTGTTAGTTGTAGTATAAATAATACTTTGATTCTCCTTCTTTGGGGGATGGATGATCTTACATTGTACTCCCATTTTCAATAATATAGATACATTACTCTTTGTATGCACAATTTACAGTGAATGAAAATAAAGTTATGAATTTGAACATCTAAGTTTTTAGTTTAGAGGATACTTATCCAAGGGGCCCCACTTGGTGAGTAATCCATTCTCTTAGTTTAGCATTAGATTAGTACTACTTGTCATTTGATACTTAGCTTGAAATATGGCATTGACTATTCCTGTAGCCACTATAAGTCCATTTTGTGTCTATTCCTACAACCAAAGCAGACAGTGTAGTCCCTATTTGTTGCACAAATTTTCATTCTTGCTTTTCATTTTAGTTTAAGAATAGTTGTTGGTTAATGTTCAACATTTGTTCCATTTCCTTTTAGCTATTTACTTTCAACATTGCTTTTCTTAGCTATAGAATGTAGTGACTACTTGAGCCCCTAGTGCACATACAGTGCTGAACCATTTCAAGTTCACATCCTTGGGTTGACAAGTTAAATGCACCTTCATAGTGGTTGAATAAATATTCAGGTTAGATGTCCAATCTCTGAATTATGGTCGTAGAAGCCTAGTTATGAAATCATTGTAGGAGGTAGACATGCATTACTGGATTCTTTGAAATATTTATAGCACTTATATTATCATAGAAGATAGGAATAGGCTCATCACATATCACTCCAATATCCTTCAATGTTTACTTCATTCATAAAACCTATGTTTTGCAAGATGCTTCTACAATGTATTCAACTTCAGTAGTGGATAATGAAACTAAATCCTATTTCTTTCTTAGCCATGAAACTAATCTTCCTATAAGAAAGAATGCACCACCACTTGTACTCTTTCAGTCATCTACACAACTAGCTGAATCTACATCAGTGTAAGCAATTAAGGTGAAATCAATATCCTTAGGATACCATAGGCCATAATCTAGAGTGCCCTTTAGATATCTTAATATCCTTTTCACAGCTATAACATGTATTTCTTTAGGTTCTTCTTGAAATCTAGCAAGTAGACATATTAGATGCATGATATCCAGTCTAGTAGTAGTAAGATATAATAGTCCACCATCCATAGATCTATATAAGCTTTGATCAACTTTAGGAGATTCATCATTCTTGCTTAGTTTTCATCTGGTCACTATAGGAGTACATAATGGTTTGGAGTCATCCATTCCAAACTTCTTCAACAATTCTTTGACATATTTCGATTGTGAAATGAATATCCCCTTATTAGTTTGATTTACTTGAAGTCCAAGGAAGAAATTCATCTCACCAATCATAGACATTTCAAAATTTTTTTGCATCTCCTCTGCAAACCTTTTGCACATTCCTTCATTTCCTCCAAAAATGATATCATGAATATATACAACTACTATCAACATTTTGTTTCCTTAAATCCTAAAATAGAGATTATTGTCTATGGAGCCTTTGGTGAATTTTTTCTGTGTCAGATACCTGTCTAACCTTGCATACCATGCTCTAGGAGCTTGTTTGAGTCCATACAATGCCTTTTTCAACTTGCAGACCATGTCTAGTTGGTCTTATAATTGAAATCCCTCTAGTTGTTCCATATAAACTTCCTCTTCCAATTCTCCATTTAGGAACAAAAGCTTTGTTGGAAAAAAAAGGACAGACAACTAAGAGTGAGGCAGGGTGAATTAGTTGTCTCAGAATATTAAACTTTTCAAACTTAACTTAATCTCAAATTTGATGAAAGAAAAATAAACCATAAACAATCAACACATGAGAATCACAAAGAAAACCAAGATTTCTTAAGTGGAAACCTTGTTAGGGGAAAAACCAAGCACACTTCCTAGAGCTCATTGCTCGAATACAATAGGGCTCACTACCCAACAATACAAGGAAAATCAGATTAAATACGAAGGGTATGAACTAAGAAAATAGATTCTACACAAGCTTGATTATAGTTCCAGTTAAGCATAGAAAAAATCCTTCACTCTTCACTCTCACTCTGCACAACAATCAAATGAATAGATTAATGTTCACACACTTGCACTATCTCTAGTTTTTCTCACTTCACACACGAACCAATTTTGCAGAAACAACTTCTCTTATATATCCGCATCATGGAATTACATCAACAAATTAGTCGGCTAGAAAATATAAAACATATTTACAATGTCGGCCCAAATTAACAATTAAATTTTCAATGTGAATCAAACACTATCGGCCAATACTATGATGTGACCCAAAACAATATCCTTGAGTGTGCCAAACATTCAAATTTTAATCTCCAAGGATCTGCAACACATTACCACCATCATGTCAACTGGGGACATGAAAACCCAAACATGCACAAGAAAAATCTTTGACCACGAGCACATCAATCAACACAGACATACAACAATGATGGAGAATGATCTAGAAATGTCCAAAAACACCAATAACTAATAGAGGGGCATCCACAACAACTGAGATTACCAGAATTACACAAAATTCAATCAGGAACACTAACAAAGACCACAAAAATAGTATTAGAACACAACACAATCAAAACTCCATGCGGACCTCTAAAACTTTTGGTAGATGAACTAGATACTCTCAATAATAAACCCTTTAGTCCACAACAACTGATCTTCAACGTACATAACAAAATACCTTCATGAACTTCACAGTTCCACTAAAAACCTACAACTCTTTCTTTCACAATTTTCTCAATATCCTCGACATATACAACATTCTATAAAATAATGCTAATAATGTTGACATCAATGAAAACCACATATCAACAACTCAACCACAACATTTGATAATTTCCTGACAATCCCCCCTTTGGAATTGATGGCAACACATGATGTGAAAAATAACATCAACCAAACAAACTTACTCCCCCTTAGATTCTGAATCTTCTTCTCAATTTATCTTCTACCTAAAAATGGATTTTTCACATTGCTCCTCTCCCCCTTTGAAATCAATGGAAATGGTAAGCATTACCTTTCAACATAGAAGCTTTGAACCACATATCTACACATCTGACTACTCCCCCTGAGTAGTAGCCACAAAAACATCAATCCGGATTAGGGAATATCTATGAAACACACAAATTAATGCAAGTAAATGCATCTTTAGTTCTTATCAAGAGGGGTAATCACCCTTAGCATACCTTTGAGATACTCAAAAGTATCCTTTGACAGTGGCTTGGTGAAAATGTCTGCAACCTATTCTTTGGTAGGCACATACTCCAATCTGACTTCTTTATCATTCACTTTCTCCCTCAAGAAGTGAAACATGATTGATATATGCTTAGTCTTAGAGTGTAGCACCAAATTCTTTAAAATTTTCATTGCACTTTAATCGTCATAGTATATGGCAGTAGGTTTTTTATATACTACTCTAATATCTTTCAACATCTATTTCATCCACAATACCTGAGTATAGTTTCTTGCAGCAACAATATACTCTGCTTTAGTAGTAGATAGAGAAATGAAATTCTTCTTTTGCTCAACCAAGACACTAGTTTCTTCCCTAGGAAGAGGGAACCACCACTAGTACTCTTCTTGTCATCTACATCTCCTACCCAATCCCCATCAGTATATGCAATCAAAGTAAGATCATCATCCTTTGGATACCATAGCCCAAAATCAATTGTTCCTTTTAGATATCTAAAGATTCTCTTAATAGTAGTCACATGTGATTCTTTTGGATCAGCCTAAAATCTAGCAACCATTCATACAACATTCATAATGTTTGGTCTAGTCTTAGTTAAATAGAGCAATTTTCCAATCATTGACCTATATCTTTTTTGATTTACTTTAGGATAATCATCATTCTATGTTAACTTGCATCTGGTTACCATGGGAGTACCAACTAGCTTTGAGTCTTCCATGCCAAACTTCTTCAACAACTCTCTCACATATTTGGACTAAGATATGAAAATTTAATTGTCTAATTGAGTAACTTGCAATCCCATAAAGAACTTCATTTCTCCAATCATACTCATCTCAAATTCACTCTTCATTTCATCAAGAAACTTCATACATAGATTATCATCTCCTCCAAAAATAATGTCATCAACAAAGACCTCAATAATCAAATCTTTATCATGATCCAACTTGAAATATAAGTTGTTATCAACAGTACCTTTATTGAATCCAAGCTTCAGTAAGTATTTGTCTAGTCTAGCATACCAGGCTATGGGGGCTTTCTTGAGTCCATATAGAGCTTTCTTCAATCGAAAAACCATGTCTTCCTTATAAGGCAGTTGAAATCCATCTGACTGTTCAATATATACTTCTTCTAGTTCTCTATTCAGAAAGGCTGACTTCACATCCATTTGATAGACTTTATAGTTCGTATATGCAATATAAGCAAGAAATAACCTTACCGCTTCAATTCTAGCAACAAGGGAAAAGGTTTCTTCAAAATTAATACCTTCTATTTGTGAATACCCTTTACATACCAGTCTTTCTTTATTTCAGACCAATTCACCTTGTTCATCTAGCTTATTTTGAAAGACCCACGTAGTACCAATGACATTTTCATGTTTAGGTCTGGGAACAAGTGTCCATGTATCATGCTTTTCAATCTACATCAATTCTTCCTTCATAGATTCCATCCAGTGTTCATCTTTATAGGCTTCATTGACATCTTTAGGTTCAATCTTGGAAATCAGACAATACTCTTCTATAATATTCCTTCTAGTTTGCACACCTTTACTCTTATCTCCTATATTTTTATTTTTAGAATGATTTAGCTTTACATACCTTGGAACCTTGGGACTCTCTCAAACTTCTGGTTCTTTTGTTCTTTCATCTGCACTTGTACTTGTTTCTGCTTCTTGACTTACTTGATTTACTAGAAAAAATTGAGGTTGTTTTATCAGAACATATGGCACAATATGAAGTTAATTCTGTGTCTGAGCATTCTTCCCTTGGTTTGTACTATCTTCATCTAAATCATATACTTATTATCTAGATGATCGAGTAGAGTTCTCATCAAATTTGACATTTGCACTTGCAACCATTTTTCTCAGTCTTCTGTTATAGCATCGGTAGGCCTTGCTTTTAGTAGAGTAACCTCGAAAGATTCCTTCATCACTTCTTGCCTCAAATTTTTCCTATATCCTCATCTCTTTTGATATAACATTTGCTTCCAAAGATCTTGAAATACTTAACGGTAGGCTTATAATGAAACCATAGTTCAAAAGGAGTCTTACCAGAATTACCATTAACATTTACCCAGTTAAAAGTGTATACACCAGTGCTTACAACTTCACTCCAATAGATGTGAGGAACATTTCCTTCTATCATCATTGTTCTAGAAGCATCCAAAATTATTTTGTTCTTTCTCTCTGTAACTCCATTATGTTGAGGGGTTCAGGGAGTAGATAACTATCTTTTGATTCCATACTCTTCACAAAAGGAATTGAACTCCTTGGAGGTGAACTCCCCACCTCTTTTTGACCTTAAGCATTTGATTTTTAGACCTTTCTCATTCTCTACCATAGCTTTGAAATTTTTTAACTTTTCTAATGCTTCAAAAAAAATTTCTTAAGAAAGCTACACATATCATCCTAGAGTAACCATCAATAAGCAACATAAAGTACCTTTCACCATGAAGACTTCTGACTCTAGAGGGATCACATAGATTAGTATGTACCAGCTCGAGAAAACCATTAGTATGATGTTGTTTGCTCTAAAAATAAAATCTAGTCTCTTTTCCCATCTGACATTCCTTGCAAATTGTGTTAGCAGGCTTCACTAGCTTAGGTAGATCTCTTATTGCTTGAGTAGAACCTACTTTGACAATGTTATCAAAATTCACATGACACAACCTCCTATTCCATAGCCAGCTTTCATCTACTTGAGCTATTAAACAACTTTCACTAGTAGTATTTAGGTGAAAAATATTACCTTCTGGCTTTTTACCTGAAGCAATTACTTTTCTAGAGCTTCCAAGTATTTTGCATCTTCCATCTTTGAACTGAAGATCATAACCCTTGTCCACCATCTTTCCAACACTCAATAAGTTTTGCTTCAATCCTTAAACATAAAGGACATCATCAGTGTTGTGCTTACCACCAAGACAAATAGATCCTTTTCCAAGAGTCACACTAGCATTGTTTTCTTTGAATCTTACAACCCCACCATCATACTTTTCTAGACTTACAAATTTTCTTTTTTCACTAGTCATATGATGTGAGCATCTGCTATCAATAACCCACTCATCCTTTTCTTCAACTCAGGCTGCAAGAGATTTCTCAACTTTAGTAGATTCAGTATCAACTAGACCATTTTCTTTGATAGCAAGGAACACCCACTCATCCTAATTTCAATTATCTTTATCAAACTCATCATCAGTCACTCATTCTCTAGCATAGTAAAATTTCTTTTGGAATCTAGATTTGTTAGGCTTAGACCTAGGAACTCTTTTATGACACCTTGATGCAAAATGACCTATTTTATTGGAAGAAAAACATTTAATAGGAAACACTCCTTGATACTTACCTTTTCCTCTACCTTCTTTCTTCACAATTAGTGCTTCCAATTCTTCTACTTCTCTTTCATCATCTTCAAGCTGTCTCAATTCTTCATCATATTTGGATGACTTTCTGGAACACTCTCCTGGATCATATATTTGCTTATTTCTTCTAGATATAGTGGCCTTAAATGCAAATTTAGTCTTTGGAATAGATTCACCAAATTCACTCAACTCAAAGGCAACAAGTTTACCAATCAATGTATCTCTTGTCACATTTGTCAATGATTTGGTTTCTTCAATAGCATGAGCGTTCACCTTTTAAGATGGATGCAATGATCTGAGCACTTTAGTTATAATCTCTTCCTCATCTAGGGTACCACCGAAACATCTAATACCCATCACTAATTCATTTACTCTTTGCATAAAAGAGGAAATATTTTCATCTTCACCCATCTTCAAGTTTTCATACTTACCTTTGAAGCTCTATAGCTTAGCCATCTTCACATGTGTATCTCCTTCATACAAAGTTTTGAGCTTCATCCAAATCTCATGAGTTGTCTTCAAATGTAACACATTTGTCATTTCCGAATCTGTCAAATCACTTACAAAAGCTTCCATAGCCTTGATGTTATTCTCATCTTTCCATAGTGAGTAGTTTATTCCATTGAATCTAGGACTGTCCTTCTTGTATGATGCCATCTCGGATCACCTCAACCTTTTAAACTTATTCAGAGGAACTTGATTTGATACCAATTGTTGGAAAAACAAGGACAGGTAACTAAGAGGGGGGTGGTGAATTAGTTGTCTCAGAATATTAAAGAAAGAAAAATAAACCATAAACAATCAACACATTAGAATCACAAAGAAAACCAATATTTTTTACATGGAAATACTATTAGGGGAAAAACCATGGTGGATGTTAGTTCACAATATTATGCCTTGTTAAAAGTATAATGAAAATAATAATGGGAATGCACATGCATTTAGAAACACTGCCTAGAGCTCACTACTCAAATACAATAGGGATCACTACCCAACAATACATGATAAATCAGATTAAATATAAAGGGTGTGAATTGAGAAAATAGCTTCTACACAAACCTGATTACAGTTCCATTTAAGCACAAAAAGAATCCTTCACACTTCACTCTCACTTTGCACAATAATCAAATGAATAAATCAATGTTCGCACACTTGCATTATCTCTTGCTTTTCTCACATCACACATGCACCAATTTATCACAAGCAACTTTTCTTATATATCCACATCATGGAATTACATCAACCACTTAGTCAGCCAGAAAATATAAAACATAATTACAATGTTGGCCCAAATTAACAATTAAATTTTCAATTTGAATCAAACACCGTCGGCCAATACTATGATGCAACCCAAAACAATATATTCTAGTCCGCCAAACATTCAAATTTCAATCTCCAAGGATCCGCAACACGTTACCACCATCATGTCGGCCAGGAACATGAAAACCCGAACATGCACAAGAAAAATGTTTGACCACGAGCACATTGATCAATGTGGATATACAACAATGATGGAGAATGATCTAGAAACACCCACAAACACTAGGAACTAATAGAGGGGCATCCACAACAACTGAGATTACCAGAATTACATTGTATAAGAGTGAATTTACACCCCATGTGAAAATTCCCTTTTTTCCTTTATCCAACTTAGAAAACCAAGCTCAGAGGCTTAATTCACCTAATCCCACTGCTTGCACCCCACTTGGCAACTATTTTGAGCATCAGTGGAGGAATTTTTGTTGGGGATGTTTGCGTGTTGCGTAGACATCCACGTGGCACGCTTGTGTGCTTGACAGATTCCTGCATTTGGATCCTATAGAGGAGTTACACTTCCCATTGGGGGTCAATTTGTAACACCCTCCTCGGCTGACTAACCTAAATAGGGTTGTTTTCTTCATCTCCCCATCAAATTTATTCCTTCCATATGCATTTCAGCTTCTACCATCTTCTACACATCCCTTCACATCTTCTAAGAGCTTCTTCACTTCACTTACAAGCTTCACAAGCTCTAAGCAGCTTCTTCACCATCCATTTAATCTCAAAACACTTTACACTTCACAACAACAACATCAACACTCCACCACTTCAGTAGAGCAAGTGTGGAACAAAAAAACATTGCAACAGAGGCTTGAGTTCTTCTCATTTTCTCCCCCATTAGCCTTGAGTGCTCTTATTGGAGGTGGTAAGCTTTTACTCTGCTCCTCTATTACCTGGTTGTGTAGAAAAACACTATTTTGTAGTGCTTTAGTGCTCTTTATTTCATTTCTACTTTTCTCTCTATCTATCTAGTTGTCCGTGGAGGTGGGAACACCAAAACTGGGTCTAACTAAGGTAGGCCCCTATACAACCACCCAACAATTTCTCTTCCTCCTGTGTGTAGGTATTGAAGACACTCATGAGATGGAAGCTTCATCATTTGCACGGTTGTCAGTATTTCCTTCCTTTCTTCTCCTTATTCTTATCATTTATTCTTTACTTCATTTCTACCACTTTATTGCATTTTGTTAGTTCTTAGTAATCTATTTGCTAGCAATCATTTAGGAATTTTTTGTGATAAACTTAGTCTCTAGCCCATACAAGACGCCATTGCACCTCCAAGATGTTAGGGTGCCTCGCTGTTGTTTGCATCCTGCACTGTAGTCCTTTGGCCGAGAGTTCGTCAATTTATCTAGAGAATCTTTGTGACCTGCTCTTTCAGATTCTGAAACTCTCACTACTGTTCCATTGAGGTAGAATAGGGTAGTTTTCCCCGTGAGGCTCTTTGAATGAAGAGAACTCATGAGTAGCAAATCCCCCTATATTACATTTTGGTGAACCCGACATGAAGAACAATGTTCTTTGAAAAAATAGGAATTTATTTACCCCTACTTTGTGGGGTCATAACTTTTGACTTGGTCCTCATAATTCAGAATTGTTTGCACCATTTGAACCATTTGCAATTGAATTTTAGGGACTGACGCAAGTTTTGACATCAAATTTCACTCCGGAGACCTCCGAAAACTCGATTTACTAAAACATAGAAAAAATCATAATGGATTTAATATCTTCTTTTATTAGTTGAATATCTAATTTTATTCCAAATTTTAATGATATTCCATTTCACGCATGTGATGGTGAGTTCATTTTACCCATGCCACTTGGTGTCTTTGATCCTTCTCATGAAATTCCTCTTGCTTTAGAGGATATTTTGTTGCAAGAAGATGAATCATTGATACTTTTCTTAACAATTCTCTTCATTCCAATGCACCCTCTTCTAGAGATGATGCATTTGTGAATGATGAACCTCCTTCCACATCTGATTCTCCATGGATCAATGTTGAGAATATTTCTTCAAATGATTATTCCACATTTGATCATGTTTGGATTGATGTTGAGAATATGTATTCCAATAATTGTTCTACTAGCTATGATGATTATGTAAATGTAGCTTGTGTCTCTATTGCCCCTCAAAGGCCTAAGAGACCTATCATTTATGTGACTCCAACTAGTCCTTATAAAAAGGTTTTTTCTATTGATGGTGTTCCATTTGATAGTAACTCTCTTGACCTTTCTACGACTCCCTCTTACAAAGCAGTATCCCATGCTTATGAAAAAAGTATGAATAAACAACCAAGCCTTCTTCAAGCACCTAAACCTATGACTAAAGCAACTAGTGATTACGATCTTGTCAAGCAACCTCGAGTTCCTCTAGATTAGATCTCACTGTGGGACTTGCTTCAGTCTGCTCCAGATTATCAAGGTATGCTTTAGGGAAGCCTTGCAAAAGATCCTATTTCCTTCTTCCACTAGGCCGATGGATGATAATTTGTTGATGGTGTATATTTGTGTAGATTCACCGAATATTGCATTCTATCTATAGGAGCTCCTGCCTCTGGAAGTACAGAAGCAAGTAGATCCTCTGATGATTATAGTTAATGTTAATAAGATTGGCATTAGATGTACTATCATTGATGTTGGTTCAACAATCAATGTATGTAACATTGATCTATTGCCTAATATTAATATTGACTCATCTTCTATAAATGATTCTTCTATTGTTATTTGTGGGTTTGATAATTTTGTACGACAAGCTCTAGGTACGATAGTATTACCTTTGTAGCTTGGACCCACTACCGTACCTACCCTTGTATATGTCATGGAAAAAAAAATATTGTATACCCCGCTTCTTGGTAGACTATGGATTCATGCTATGGGTGTAGTCCTATCTACCTTGCATAAATCTATTAAGTTCATTTGTAATAATAAAGTAGTCATAGTTAAGGCTAACCCTAATGCTATGTGCTTATGTGAGATGCCAGCTGCTGGTAGAGCATCGGTTGTACCTACTCTTATTCCTTTAGTGTCGTACACTATTTTTATGTTTACTCCTGCAATACCTACTACAAAGGGTACTCTCAAGATAAATTTCCTTGAAGAAGATCCTTTTGAAGCAAGGATCCCTAAGTGTGCTCCTTCTACCTCTTCTCAAAATAATGCATGTCTTGGTGATGATTGGGGTTCCTTAGATTTTACAGACTCCTTTAGTGGAGAGTATAAAGTCGACTCCATCCACTTAGACCTTCCAATAAGATCATCTAAACCCGCTATCAAATATGGTCATTCTTCTACATCACAGGATAAGGTGAATGCAAATTGTAATTTTCTTAGTGTTGATCCTCCTTCTGAGGAAGATGATCACACTTCCATTAAAAATGTTAATTTTGGTAGTCCTGTCAAGAAGGATGATGGCAATCTCATAGAGAAGTATGATCCTCATTGTCAAAATAATTCTCTGAATGGGGATCCTCCTCCTGTTTCTTCTATCTCCATGCCTTCTTCTTGTAGGAAGTCAAGCCTTTCTTCACAAGAGAAAGGGTTGCTTCCTGCCCCTCATTCTCTATCTAAGCAAGATCATATTTTGTTGTGACTTCTCAAAGCCTGCTTAATCACTCTTCCTTATCCTACACATAACAAAATTCATAGAATGATAAAGAAAGACATTCTTTCTATGCATACCATCGAGTGCCCCACCATTTCACTAGTGAATGTAAGGCCTTGAAGGATAAAATAAAACTTCTTGATTTAGGTGTCATCAAACTCTCATTTGATTGACACACCTACCTTTTCTTTGCAAGACAAGTGATATTGAGGTCTACCTCTATCCTGTATGCTCCAAGTACCTTTCAAGGTTCTCCTCCCCTATATGCTGGGGGCAGTGATAACTTGTTTTGGGGATGTGCATCCTTCTTAAGGACCCCCTCTCTTCTCCCTATCTTTCAAATGTCACATCCCTTGAGTGGACCCCCTTTCTTTTGGAGGGTTCCTAAGGGATTCCCTTTAAAAGATTCTATCTTGAATGAATTCTTCACATCTAGCTTGGGCGCAGCTTGACTAGACCTCGCTTTTCAAACAGTGCGTCACTTGAGTGGACCCCTCTATTTTCACACCAGGTTCCAGAGGGACCCCTTTGAAATTTTTCCAACTTATAGATGGTCTGTGTGACTATCCGATTACTTGCCTACATGACCACTTTGTGACATGTTCTATCTACAGGTAGACGTGTCACCGCTTTTTGACTCTGCAAAGTCTGCTTTCTTTTGTTTCCTCCATGTGGGAGATCTTGGGGGATACCTCCCTACAGGTCTGAGAGCCTATAGGGAACTTCCTTTGAGCTTCCTCCATGTGAGAGATCTTGGAAGTGGCTCCCCTATAGGTCTACAAGTCTATAGGGTGCTTTCTTGGGGTTTCCTTCATGTGAGAGCTCTTGAAGGATACCTTCCTTGTAGGTCTGCGGATCTGTAAGGCGCTTTCTTGGCTTCTTCCATGTGAGAGATTTTGGGGGATGCCTCCTTGTAGGTTTGTGAGCCTATGAGGAACTTAAACTTTTAATCAGTGATACAGGTTCTCCTCCTCAAGCGGGGTTTGATTTTATCACCTCTTTTTTGATATGGTTTTCCTCCTCGAGTGGGAATTTCTTTTATCACTTTTTCTTTGTGGTGCGTGTTCTACTCCTAAGTGGGTTTTTCTTTCACCACATGAGTTTTTAATTTCTATCTCTCTCTTCTCTCTTGTATATACTAGATGGAAGATCTACATCTTCTTCATCCTGTGTATATACCTTTCCTCTCTTTGCTTTAGAATTTTTCTACGTAATTTGGGGATGACGCATAGTACTGAGAAAACCTTCTACATTGTCTCTTTACTTTGCTGAATTGAATCCTTTAGCTTTTTATGTTCTAACATTGCTATCTAGTGTAGGTTCTTCTTGTCTAATGTATTGGTTTTTGCAGGTCTTCAGCCTTGGGGCATGCTTCCATGGGTTGAAGAGTCATCTGCTTCATCTATAGTATACTTTTGGCATATGATGTTATTTATGTTTAGTAGATTTCCTTTAGCATGCATATTAATGTAGATTCATATGCTCGCTAAAGTGGGGGAAAATGTATAAGAGTGAATTTGTGCCCCATGTGCAAATCCCCTTTTTCCCTTTATCCACCTTAGAAAACCAAAGTTAGAGGATTAATTCCACCTAAGCCCACTGCTTGCATCCCACATGGTGCCTATTTTGAGAGTTGGTGGAGGCATTTCTATCAAGGATGCCTGTGCGGTGCAGATGTCCATGTGACGCGCTTACATCCCTAATAGATTCCCATGTCTGGAGCCTACAGAGGAGTTACAGTTCCCATTAAGGGTTGATTTGTAATGCCCTCCTTGGCTAACCAACCTGAATATGGCCATTTTCTTCATCTCCCCTTAAAATTTATTCCTTCCATATGCATTTCAGCTTCTACCATCTTCTACACATCCCTTCACATCTTCTGAGAGCTTCTTCACTTCACTCACAAGCTTCACAAGCTCTAAGTAGCTTCTTCACAATCCTTTTAATCTCCAAACACTTTACACTTCACAACAACATAAAAAATCCACCACTTCAATAGAGAAAGTGTGGAACAAAACACCATTGTAGCAGAGGCTTGAGTTCCTCTCATTTTCTCCCCTATTAGCCTTGAGTTCTCTTGGTGGAGGTGGGAAGATTTCACTCCTCTCCTCTATTACTTGGTTGAGTAGCATAAAACTCTTTTGTAGTGATTTAGTGCTCTTTATTTCATTTCTACTTTTTTCTCTATCTATCTAGTTGTCCATGGAGGTGGGAACACCAAAACGGGGTTTGACTAAGGCAGGCCCCTATACAGCCACCCAGCAATTTCTCTCTTCCTCTTGTGTGTAAGTATTGAAGAAACTCATGAGCTGGAAGCTTCATCATTCGCATGGTTGTGAGTATTTTCTCCCTTTCTTCTTCTTATTCTTATCATTTATTCTTTACTTTACTTAAGTTCTACTACTTTATTGCATTTTTTCAGTTCTTAGTAATCTATTTGCTAGCAGTCATTTAGGAATTTTATGTGATAAACTTGATCTGTAGCATGTACGAGACACCAACATACCTCTGAGACATCAGCACGCCACACTATCATCTGCATCATGTGTTTTCATCTGCATCTTGCACTGTCATCCACATCCTTCACTATTGTCCATTGGCTGAGAGCTCATTAGTTTATCCAAAGAATGTTTGTGACCTGCTCGTTCAGATTTTGAAACTCTCGCTACTATTCCATTGAGGTAGTATAGGGAAGTTCACCACATGAGGCTCTCTGAATGAAGAGAACTCATGAGTAGCCAATCCCTCTATATTACATACACAAATTTCAATTAGGAACACTGACAAAAACCAAAAAAATACTATCAAAACACAACATGATCAAAACTCCATGTGGACCTCTAAAAATTTCGGTAGATGAACTAGATAATCTCAACAATAAACCCTTTGTAGACACTTAAAAATGACCTAGGCCTGCAAGCTCTATTTTTACCACTTTCGTCCTAGCGTAATTATGACATTTAGTTATGTCCTTGGTCCACATTCGACTATTAATTAAATAATTCATAATGTAACGCTGAAAATGAAACGCTTTGCACAATAGACAACAAGAATTAAGATTAGAAGCACACATGCATGCAATACTAAAATAGAAAATGCAAATTCATTCATTAAGCAACAAAGAACATGGGAAATGTAAAAACGTAATTAAAACTAGAACAATCTCACCAATTCCAAACGTATTTCCATGATTCATCTCAATTGCCCTTCTCCATTTTGCTTGTGTAGTATAACTGCCCTCAGATTTTCAAGTTCGTGCAAGTATAGCCTAAGATAATGATTAGCAAAATATCGAAGATTCCAAAATATGTGCTCTCCAAAAGTTATAAAATTCGCGAGAGAGATTGGAATGAAGAATGACAAATCAATTTATAGAAAATTGATTATTCGAACGATAGGCCAAGATTGAAAGAGTAACGAACGGTTGGGATTGAGAGATTGGACATGCATTATGTTAACTGACAGTGATGACATGAGTGATTCGAATTAGAAAATAGAATTAAAGATTAAATGAATGATTTAATCTTCAATTCGGCATTTGAAAACATTAGAAATATCTTTGCATGACAAAGATAAAGATTGATCATAACGACTCTCTGTTCGAATACACGCACAACATTTAATTAATTAAATAAGAATATTTAATTAATATGTATGTACACGCAAATGAGTTAGAACTGGAGGATTGCGTGATTAGACGAAGAGATTACTCGAAGACGCCACTCAGACATCGAATCAATAGTTAACTGAACGATTAAAATAGATGTCGAGTTGAGTAAAAGTGAATACTTAGATAACTCACATAATTATCTAAAATATAGAGGAATATGTTAAAATAGAATTAATGAATTAAATAATTCATTTAATTCAAGAGACAATATTTGAGGAATAATTAAATAAATAATATTTATTTAATTAAATGATGAAGGGATTTAAATGAATAATTAAATAAAGAATTTATTTAATTATAGTTGAAGCATGATAAAGAATAAATTAAATAATGATTTATTTAATTTAACCGGAAGAATATGGTTAATTAGTAAGATAATTAAATAACAAGCGTTTATTTAATTAATTAGAAGAAATAAAGACAATGTTATTTAATTAAATAATTAAGATTATTTAATTAATAGAAGAAATAGAAGAAGATGAATTAATTAAATAATTAAAATTATTTAATCAATAGAAGAATTAATGTTAAGGTGAATATGGAAGTCGCAGGCTTAAACCAGATTTCGGTGTCTACATTTGCCCCTCTTTGATACGATGTCATTTAGGCATTGTGTCAAAGAAAGTCGATGAAAATATGCCCTAGTCATGCTCCAGATTAGAATAGGTGAAGGTATGCCCCCTCGGGGAAAATGAAAAATTTCTGAAATGTTCAGAAAAATTTGGAAATGCGCCCGATTAGTCCAGTAGATAGGCAAAAATGTAATATATTGGAAGTTTACACGGCCAGTAGGAAGAAAATGCCACCTAAGCCCTAGGTATATATTGGAATTGGGGTGAAAAACTATTCATTTGCACCCACCTAGCTTAGAGATTTGAAAAGTTTGCTCTGACTTTCAGCGAGGATGTCTCCAATTCCAGCCACCCATCATCGTGCATACAGGATCCGAACGTTCCAGAGACCAGCCGGCGCAGACCCCCCGGTATGGACCTAAAACTTGCCTTTTGAAAATTTTTAATTTGCACGTATTTTAAGATATTTATTGCATTTTTAGTTATGCGTCGCTTTTCATTTTGCACCGCATGTGTATGCGCGAACGATGCATGTGTTTGCGAAAAGCCACATTTGCATTTTAACGCCGGTTGATTAGATTAGGTTTAGAAAATAGCTGCATGTGTTTATTTTGTTACACATTTGATAATTGTGATACGCATTTGAAATTTAGCAACGCATGTGAATTTTAATATACGCATTTGTTTATTTTGATACGCATGTGATTTTCTGAAACGCATGTGCATATTTATAGCTGCATTTGCTTATTTAGAAACGCATTTGAGATTATGCAACCCAAATGATAATTTTAGCACGCATTTGATAATTATTAACCGCATTTGATTAATAATGACGCACCTGTAATTTGTGAACCGCATTTATGGAAAAGCGACGCATGTGTAAAAAGAATGACGCATTTTCAAAATAGCGACGCATCTGCATTTTATGTTAAAACAATCATTATTTACTAGAATAGATGATTCAGGCTAACATGAGGCATGTTGTTGCAGGTTGTACTTGACCCTATCTACACACGTGAGTCGAGACCCACGACGTTTCGATTCAAAGACAGCTTACGGCCGGCCGAGCGACGGACTCTATGGCATTTGGGTTTGTTGCACGTGACCGATATGCCCCAGATTAGAGCCAATCAGGGTTTGCTGACAGCACTATGTGAGCGGTGGCACTCGGAGACATCGTCGTTCCATCTTCCGACTGGAGAGGCTACAGTGACTTTAGAGGATGTTTATAGGATACTGAGACTGCCGATTAGAGGCACACGAGTAGTCTATGATACCCAGAGGGGTATAGCTGAGATGTGCAGATACTACCCCCATGCTGACATTAGACAGCTAGGGGTGGACGACTATGAGATCAGATGGCAGGTGTTGGCCCAGAGGTATAGACAGTTAGACTGTCTAGTGGCGACCTTGATAGGCGGTATAGTACTAGCGGACCGCCGAGGACATGGATTCCCTGTGGGATGGGGTGAGATGCTAGTGGGCATGCTGGAGCGCCGAGTTGTATATGCTTGGGGTTCATGTGTGCTGGGGATGTTATACTTCAACCTGCATGACATTGCCTATAGAGAGGCACGGTCGATGAGCTGCAGCACCACGCTCCTGATGGTATGGGCGTAGGAGCATATTGCTATTTTTAGACCACCTGTGACAGTAGATCTAGCTCGTGGAGTGCCATACGCCTTTCGGTATGCGGGAGCCACCACACAGCACCATATTGGAGACACGGGCTATTTCAGACACGCTATAGACCTGATGCAGGAGTTTACATGGAGGCCGTACCTAGGCTGCAAGGTGTGGTCAGATGAGGGCGAGCATTTTCCATTTTGTCGACAGACACAGTATTCAGTGGGACGGACAGTGTCCCATATGCACATCATAGAGCGATAGTTGCCGGACCGGGTACTGAGACAGTATGGTGAGGTACAGGATGTGCCTCGAGGGAGAGCAGAGTTTGCGCGGTCATCACAAGAGGTCCTGCTGTGGGGGCCAAAGATTCCAGTTGCCACTGCAGAGGCATATATTGATGGATTACAGGAACAACCATGGGGATGGAGGGGTGGACCCGCAGATCCAAGGATGACCCCAGCATATGATAAGTGGTGGGCATTACATAGGCTGAATCCCTTGACAGATCCAGGGCAGCCAGCACCAGTAGAGCGGCGGGTTAGAGGTCCCAGAGGCAGACGAGGCAGACGAGGTGGTCGAGGAGGCAGAAGAGGCCGAGGTGATGGTGGGGATGATGGCAGAGGTGGCTGACGTGGAGGCAGGAGAGGGAGGCGTGGTCGACGGGGATGAGGACCAGCCTTGTCACCGATCCAAGAGGAGAGAGGAGGAGAGGAGGATGTGGCCATGCTAGATGTGGCCAGAGGTGGCAAGGAGGAGCAGCCAGCTGAGGCAGTTATCCCAGACATCCCTGACATCCCAGCAGAGGCAGAGGTAGGTGCCGAGGAGGTAGTTGCAGAGGAGGCCATTAGAGAGGAGGCAGTTGGAGAGGAGGCAGAGATCGATGCCCTTAGATTGCTAGGTGCCTACTAGGAGGATGATGAGGAGGAGGATGATCACGAGAGAGAGATCAGGGATCAGATCCTGGAGGAGATGGATGAGGAGGAGCATGGGTGAGATAGGGTCCACCAGGATGGGACAGAGGCAGAGGTGCCCGACACTGATATATTACGAGCCCAGGTTGCCTCCTTGGAGGAGCAGATGAGGGTGTTGATGGCTGAGAGAGATGCCTACAGGGTGGAGAGAGATAGAGCCTTGATGGAGAGAGATCAGGCTGTAGCCCGGCGGTAGGAGACTGAGCAGAGATTCACAGAGCTCAGGTCATTATGTACAGGACCGTCAGCAACATTTGCCAGAGAGTTGGTCAGAGCCGGTGAGAGGGAGAGATACTACTGAGATCTGTATGAGGTAGAAGTTCCCCTAGAGAGACGTGCTCCTAGTTTTTCAGCAACACAGAGTAGTAGGTCCCAGACCAGGACCCACACATGGACAGTGAGCACAGAGGGAGTGGATCAGCCACGCAGAGTAGGGCCCTACGATAGACCTCCCACAGCTCTGAGATCATCCGGTTCTCAGCATCAGTCTCCCACACACTCCCGACATGATGGCAGTGGCAGTTCAGGATAGAGATACAGTTTTGAGATCCACTTGAGATAGTGTCTTTTGATCCGATAGCCTGCGGGCTTCCATGTATTTATGATACATTATGACATTGTGATGTGACACATATGAGCGATATATATATATGATTTTGGTGGTGATTCTTATGATATGCATTGTCTATTTATGGATTATGCAGTTATTTATTGATACATGTGATGTTTATATGATATGCCTATGTGATGGATGGTTGTATGTACTTTATGTTGTTTATGCAACTAATGCGATAATGTTGATTCTATGTAACATATGATTCTATATGATTATGAGATGCAATGCGATGTTATATGTATGATGACATGTGATGCTATACAAGTGTAATGTGATGCATGTATTTACAGTTTATTGCTTATGATATGCAGTGTTAAATGATGATTATTGTCTATTATGCCATGATGATCTAAATGTGAAATATGCCTATATATATGTATGTTTCTAACATGTATGTTAATGCAGGATGATGTATACCATTTTTTGTCACAGGACTCCATCATAATGCAAGAAAGAAGAATTGTTAGTGTGGAATGGAAGATCGACAAAGAATGAAAAGACAGAAGATAAATGTTAGTGTTAGGAATCTTTGATATTTTTACCATATCACAAAAGGTATTGCACTTTATCATCATTGGGCAGGACTAATACAAATGGAGACAAACACCAGGATATGACATAAATCAAGGTGTGCAAGGTCATCCACTTGCTAAATAACAGACAGTCGCAGACAAGGATTGTCACTAACTCATACTAAGGACACAAGTTGCCCCAATCTTTTTGTCAGGACAAACCATAGACAGTAAACAAAAGAAAAGACGGGTCATGAAATGTCATCGCTCCTCTAAATCCTTCATGGGACATCCTTGAGAAAACTAGTAACATGACTCAAAAAACAAAGTTAAAAGACAATCGACAAACAACAGTCAAAGAAAATAGAATTCTAATACGTCGTTGCTTCTCTAAATCCTTCATGGGACATCATTGAGAAAGCTAGTAACATGAATCCTAGTCATCAATTCAAGATAAATGATAAAATAAATAAGCCATAATGTCAAAAATCAAGTAAAAATATTTGCCAAAAACATGATTTGTTTGTTTGATTTGTTGATTGGTAGAGCCTGATTTCAGGAGATACACATACCGGATAAGACTGTGAGTCTGGTTTCGATGTTATGACTATCTGTATAAGGCATGACAAATCCTGGTTTCAGAAAGACATGTATCGTATAAGACATTGAGTCAGATGTCGTTGATGTGATAACTTGTGTAAGGCTACGTTTGATTGTTTTGACCTTTAGATTACGCAGGAAGGACGCATCCTGAATAAGACATAGGTTGATTGTTTTGATAACGTCTGTTTCCAAGAAGGACACATCCTGTAGCAGACGGTTGGTTGATCTGTTTGAATTGTTTTGTTTGGCAAGTTGTTTGATATGACTCAGAGACATAGCTGACTTGTTCACCAGAGTAATGCATGACTTGATATGACGTGTTGACAATTGACTGTGTGTGATGACAAACCCTAAAGGACCAACCTAGTGCGGCCTCGGGGGCTCATCGTGTGATGGCCTTGCCTATGTTGTACATGCAGAGACCTCGTAGTTTGACTTGACTGCGACCAACAAGACTAACTACAAAAAAAAGATGTGTGTGAAAATGACAGCGATGAACCCTAATGGACTGACCTAATGCGGCCTCGTGGGCTCATCGATTGATGGCCTTTCCTACGTTGTACACGCAGAGACCTCATAGTTCGACACGACCAATGACCTTGTCATATAGACATATGGATTGACGCATGACTTTATACAGACAAACCTAAACCGACTGACCTAATGCCTCAACATCGGCAGATGGCCTTGCCTACGTCCAGTCACAGAGGCAACGTAGTTCGACAAATGACAAAGACTGATAAGCGTGACTGACTCTGACTCTGTTTTTGGATTTTTGAAATGTTCTGATTTCTTTGTCTTTTTGAAGTTTTCTGATGTTTTTGTGTTTCTCAGGTCATTTTGTGATGTCCGTGGATTTTCCATGGTTTGACATCTTCAACTCAACCAATGTAAGAACCAATATGACACATGTCAAGTGTTTTCCCCCAGCCGAGTATAAGACCAACTGACTATGAATAGGGTAAAATGAGGGATATGAAATGCTCTCGATGTCAATCGTTCCAAGTTATGGGAAGGACTACCATTTATTATGAATGATATATACAAGCGATGGATATGAAAGATACATGATATGTACAGGGATATGAACTATGTACACGGGTGGATACTATATACAGTAATGTGATGGATGTACAAGATAGATTAGACTAATAGTAGACAAAGGAGCAGAGTTGAGTACACATGGCGCTTGTTTGCCAGGTTTTCACCAAGGTACCTATCCAAAGCTCCACCGAAGTGGTTTTCACCATTAGATGATTGATTTGTCTTTACTATTTTCCATATTAACTAATTTTTTTGGTGTTACCAAGATGCCTGTTTGCGAGGTTTTCACCTTCATAACTATTTTTTTGATTTTTTGATTTTTTTGTATTTTTACTAAATAAGACAAAGGCTCCCAGAAGCTATGCATAGAACTTCTTCAGATGCATACTATTGATTGGTGAGGAAAATGGTTCACCTTCAGGAGTAGAGAGTTGGTACGCTCCTGATCCAAAAGCTTCTATAACAACATAAGGTCCCAACCAATTAGGTTCAAACTTTCCTGGTTTGTCTCTTTCCGCTTGATTCTTTGGGTTCTCCATTAAAACCAGGTCACCAATGTCAAAATTTTTGTTTAAGACCCTCCTATTATAGCTACGATGAAGGCGATTCTGATATGCTTGGAGATGGTCCAGTGCCTTCTGTCTTCGCTCATCCAGGAATTCTAGTTCATGGAGTCTCGACACTCGATACTCTTCATCATCAATGTGGCCTTTCAGGGATACCCTTAGGGAAGGAATCTCGACCTCAATAGGAAAAATGGCTTCAGAACCAAAGACAAGTGAATATGGAGTAGCACCAGTAGGAGTACGGATACTTGTGCGATAGGCCCATAAGGCAAGGTTAAGCTGTAAATGCCAATCATGACTAGCATCATTGACAGTCTTCTTGAGGATTCTAATGATGGTCTTGTTAGACGCCTCCGCTTGGCCGTTACCTTGTGGGTAGTATGGAGTGGAGAAGTGATGTTGAATATGAAATTGATCACACAAGTGACGGACTTCTTGGTTCTTAAATGGACGGCCATTATCAGTGATTATGGACTGAGGGACACCATACCGACAAATGATATAGTTCAAGATAAATCTAGAAATCTGTGTGCTAGTAATGTATGTCATAGGAATGGCTTCAATCCACTTCGTAAAGTACTCAGTGGCAGTGATAATGAACTTGTGTCCATTTGATGATGTAGGATGGATCTTACCTATGAGGTTGAGTCCCTATTGGGAAAAGGGCCATGGTGACGTGAGAGGACAAAGCTCCTGTGCTGGGGCATGTATCAAATCTCCATGAACTTGGCATTGGTGACATTTCATTACAAAGACATATGAGTCTTTTTCCATAGTAGGCCAATAATAACCCAGTCTCATAATCTTTTTGGCTAAGGTAGGACCGCTAGAATGGGAACCACATATACCCTCATGCACCCCACACAAGGTTGCTTGTACTTCAGTAGAATCAAGACATCTCAACAGGGTATTATCTAAGGCACATCTATATAAGGTGTCTCCGACGATGGTGTATTTGGCTAACTTGCGAAGGAATGTCCTACGTTGGTTATTGGATAGGCCAATGGGGATGACTTCGGCATGAAGGTAATCATAGATTTCTTTGTACCATGGGGAATCAGGACCAACAATGTCACACACCATTTCAGAATCTAGGATATCGTAGGCGGGGACCAAAAGTTGTTCGACCAAGAACTCAAACTTAGGCACGTTGTTAGGAATGTCAAGGAGTGAGGCAATTGTAGCCATAGCGTCTGCTGCTTTGTTTAAAACATGAGGTATCTAATGAAACTTGACTTTGTCAAAGTACTCTTTAAAACTATCAGCCATGCACTTGTACGGAGCCAACTTCTCATCCTTAGTCTCATAATCATCATTTACCTGTCTTATTACTAGTTGAGAATCACCATATACCTGTAGGTTCTTGATTTTCCACTTGACTGCCATGCATAAACCTGTCACTAAAGCTTCATATTCCGCCATGTTGTTAGTGCATGGAAATGCAATCTTGAATGACTTAGGGATGGAATCACCCTGTGGTGTGATAAACAATATCCCAGCCCTTGAACCATGATTTGTATGCAAGCCATCAAAGTACAATTTCCATGTTATGTTTGTGTCAAAAGTGAATATGAACTCATCAGGAAAGTTTGCCACTAATGGGTGATCTTCCTGTACGGGTGCATCAGCTAACTGATCAGCAATGACCTATCCTTTAATAGCCTTTCTTTCTACATACCGGATATCATACTCACTAAGTATCATAACCCACTTAGCCAGGCATCCTATTAATGCTACCTTGCTGAGTAGATATTTCAAAGGATCTATTTTAGCAATCAACATTGTTTGATGGTTTAGCATGTAGTGCCTCAGTTTTTGGGTAGCAAATACTACTGCAAGACAAGCACGTTCAATATTACTATAGTTGAGTTCATAACCAACCAAAGTCTGACTGATATAATAGACTGCCCGTTCATGACCTTCATCGTCATTCTGTGCAAGCAATGCTCCAAGTGATGAATGGGTTGCTATGATATAAAGAATCAATGGTCTTCCTTCAATAGGTGGCATTAAGATAGGTGGTGTAAGTAAATATTCTTTAATCAGTTGAAAAGCCTCTTCACACTTAGGCGTCCATGCAAAGGGTACTCCTTTCTTAAGTAGATGTTGAAAAGGATGTGTCTTATTGGCTAGTTGTACTATAAATCTTCTGATAGATTGCAACCTTCCCTGTAATGTCCTGAGTTGATTGATATTGTTGGGGGGTGGCATGTCCATGATTGCTTTTACCTTAGCAGGATCTACTTCAATGCCTTGTCTAGAAATGATATAACCTAACAGCTTTCCTGACTTGACTCCAAACACACATTTCTTTGGGTTGAGTCTCACATTATACTTCTCCAGCCTCTGAAATACCTTGTCTAAAACCTGTAAATGTTCTGCCCTTGTCTTGGATTTTACAATAAGGTCATCGACATAATCCTCCATACAAGTGTGTAATAGATCATGAAAGATAGTAGTCATGGCACGTTGATAGGTTGCTCCTACATTCTTAAGTACGAAGGGCATAACATTCCAACAATACGTTCCCTAAGGACAAGTGAAGGTTGTCTTAGGTTGATCTTCAGTGGCAATTCTGATCTAGTTATATCCTGAGAATCCATCCATAAGGGACAACATCTCATATCCTGCTGTCATGTCAACTATCATGTCTATGTTAGGCAAAGGGAAGTCATCCTTAGGAAAAGCATTGTTGATATCTCTAAAATCAGTGTAGATGTGAATGCCCCCAACTGGTTTGGTAACTGGTACAAGATTGGAAATCCAGTCTACATAGTCAATAGACCTGATGAAACCAACGTCTAACAATTTCTTGAGTTCTGCCTTAACTAATAAAGCAATTTGTGGATGCATTTTTCTCAACTTCTATTTCACTGGTTTGGCACCTGGTTGTAAAGGAAAATGGTGTAGAACAAGTTTAGGATCCAACCCTAGCATGTCCGCATATGACCAAGCAAAATTTATTTGTCTTTGTGCAAAGAAGTCGTGGAACTCAGGCTTCTCTTCTGTTGTCAATGACGCTGCAAAATAAACCAGTCGTGGATTCTCTTTTGTGCCTATGTTGACCTCTACAGTTTCTTCCACGAGAATAGGTGACTTTTCCTATGTAATGGGAAGAATGTTCAAGTCTCCATCCTTAGGTGCCTCAGAAAGGTTTTCGCCTTCGGATGCATCCTTTCTTTTTACTTTTTCATTGTCTAAAGGTGCCTTTCGGTTTTCACCTAGAGACTCATCTTTTTGATTTTGTTTATTCTTTTTCTCATTTTTGTGACTGGAGGGTTGAACAGATTCCCCAAAATACGCTTTGTTATCCAAGTCAATGGTAAAACCAGCTTTATGATCCCCATTAGGTATGCCTTCATGTAATCCCAGGAACTCAGCAATTGCTTCGTCATTCTCAAAAGTATCTAAAACGGGTGTATCTTGTTGATCCCAATCAATGAGTTGGGGATAAACCAAGGGCATGTCATCGTCAGAGTTATCAAAGTCTAATGGGGTCAAGGTAAGGATTGAATTATTCATGTGATCACAAAAGTCTTGTACCAAGTCCTTTTTTCTCTTGGGTTTGGGTCTAGGTGGATGAATAGGTGGGCCTAATGCCAAGGTTTGACAATCAGAAAGAGGTGGCTCAGGTTGCCAAGAGGTAGGATCAAGTGATTCCCAATAGTAGTGTTTAAACCACTCCTCTTTTGTCATTTTCTTTGGTGGATAGGAATTTAAGGGGTTTGGTGAGGAACTTAACAACAAGTCAAGTTCTCCAAATAATTTGTCAAGGTCCATGGAAGAAGTAGAGGATAAGGAATCCCACTCATAATCATTAGAGTCAGGAGAGTTACAATGATTTTGGTCTATTGGTTCGTGAGATGTCTTAATGTCTTTTGAAGCACGTACTTCCTCAAGTAAGGGTAATGGAGTACTAGGAACGCCAATCTGAATCGGTTGAAACCCTAGCCCTACTCCTTTTGGCCACTGAGAAACAAATATTGGTTCAATTCTGCCATCTTGGTTTAAGCCTAAACCACTTTGTCCATCATATCCTTTGCTTTGCATGATGTTGAAACCTTTTCCATATATTCTTGTAGGAATATGAGCAAGTAAAAGGGGTTCTTGATTATCTTCCTTATATAGCCAGGAAGTAACATCTTTTGTATCTACAGCCTCTTTGCTTAATTCACCCCATTTAGTGAAAGTTGTTGTGGGGGGAACATGTATAGTGATTATAGACTGTCCCCTACCTGTTGTAGGCAAACCATATGACTTAGGAGGAACTAAGTGGCTAACACAATAAGAAGTCTTCATATAATACTCTCCACAACCTTGGTCTTGGATCTCAACCCTAGGAGTAGTGGGAAGTGAAGGTGCCACAGATTTTTGAGTGAGTGTGGATGGGTCAACATAAGAAGATGGATTAGACGATGAGGCCTCTTGGTTGACTGGCACTTGGCATTGAGGGATCTCCTTTAGGTTGGTGCAATACTGGAAAGGATCGGGATCACCATCAATAGTTATTTTGGTGCCATTATAAGGGAATTTAAGACACTGATGATACGTGGAAGGGACTGCCTTCATGGCATGAATCCATGGTCTACCTAGCAAAAGGTTATATGGGAGGGTGAGATCCAAGACCTGGAACTTTGTCTTCATTACCGCAGGACCAATTCTGATAGGAAGTGTTACCACCCCCTTTGATTTTCTTTCTTCATCATCATAAGCCTTAATGACAATACTCTTGGTGGTGTCTACGCATGCTTCTGAAATACCTAATGCCTTAATTAGTTTTAAAGTGCATAGATTCAACCCTGCTCCTCCATCTACCAAAACTCGTCTAACTTTGGTGTCATCAACAAGGACTTCTAGATGTAAAGGGTCATTGTGGTTTGTCTTTTCGGTGGCATAGTCTTGTTCAGAAAATGTGGCATGATGATTATTGGTCAAGTAGCCCACCATTCCCTGGAAACGATTGACATCAAGGTTAGTAGGGACTGTGGTATTTTGTAAAGCCTTATCGAGGATGGATCAGTGTGCAGGTGAAATATGCAACAATTCCAAGATTGAAATTTGGGCTGGGGTCTTCCCCAACTGGTCAAGTAGGTTATATTGTAACTTGGAAGGTTGTGATGTTTGCTGCGATGGAGGGCCTTGGATAACAAACTTAGTATGACGAGTATTGACCGCACATTCAGGATTAGCATTGATAGTAATGGTACTGATGTTGTCATCGGCGGCGCGAAGGCAATGAATGATTTTGCTATTATCATAGTCATGTTTGATATTCGCATAATTGGCTGACATATTGGTCTTAGTACTCGAACTGGGGACAGTTCCTTTCCCATGGTCATGTAGTGGGTCTGAAAAGACTTGATGATCAGTGTTGGATGTCTTTTGTTTTTGTCCACTAACCTCAATAATTCTCTTGTCAACAAGATCATGTATGATATTTTTTAGTTGTCTACAGTTTTGTAGGTTGTGTCCCTTAGTCCTGTGATAATCACAAAAGGTGTTGTCATCCCACCAAGCTGGTTTAAACTATCCTGGATCATATTGTCTTGGTTCCTGTAGCTGTATGAGGTTGTGTTGTAACAGTTGTTTGAACACCGACTCAATGGGTTCCCCTAAGGCAGTGAACTCACGTTTTTGGAATCTCCTTGGTGGTGGACGTTGAGTATTTTGGACCGCGTTGGGAGGTTGATTGACAACATTAAGCGTGTTGGCAAAGTTATGAGGCCCTTTTAATGTGAGGAGGGGTCCTGCTTGTAATGTTTTAGCATCAACCACCCCATCATTTGTGACATTTTTATTGCGAGACCAAAATCTGTTTCTATCCGTGGGGGTGTTTTGTACGACCGTGTTTCGATTGGGTGTTGTCATCTTGAGTTCACCCTTTTCAATGAGATCCTTCTCTATTATCACTCCTTTTTCCACTAGTTTTGAAAAAGATATGCAGCAATGTACCCTTAAGTTACTCCTAAGTTTTGGATGAAGGTTTTCTTGAAACATTGTAACCTTTTGTTTTTCAGGTATCTCGACAGGACATCTACTAGCAATAGTTCTCCATCTCTGGAAGAAAGCAATGAATGTTTCACCTTCATCTTGTGTTGTGTGGCACAAGGTTGCTATATTTATCTCATGGTCAATGTGGAAGGAGAATTGCTCCACAAATTTCTCAACTAGCTCCCCCCAAGATCTAATGCCCGAATCTAGACCTGAAAACCATTCTAGTAAAACTCCTACAAGACTCCGCGGAAATAGCCTCATAAGATATGTGGGGTCGTAAGCAACATCTATGCATATGGTAGAAAATTCCCTGATATGTTCTACTGGATTGTGTTTGCCATTGTACTTAAGAAGATTCGGTATGACATATCCATGAGGGAAAGGTGTCATGTACAATGATATATCAAAAGGGAATGGGCATATGTCCTTTGGTGAAAATGATTTCTTAGTTGACACCGACATGTTATCCATTTGCATTTGTAATGCGTGCAGTTGTGTTTGTAGGATGTCAACTTGGGTCAAGGATGTGCTAGGAGGATTATGCTGATCCATGTATGCGTTCTGAAATCCAAAGTCTCATGATGGGTTTTGATTGAACGTTGGCATCTGAGGTGGATTCGGATTCGGAATGTTGGTAAATGTATTCTGGTCTGGAATCGGCATAAATTGATGTTGTCCTGGATTCTGTGTAAATTGATTCCAAGTACTACTCTGTGAAAAGGGATTCTGATTCAGAATCGGTGTGAAGTAGTTTTGACCTGGAATCTGTGTAGATAGATTCTGACTACCAATCTGTGAAAAAGGATTCTGATTCAGAATCGATGTAAATTGGTTTTGATGGGGAATCTGCGTGGACAGATTCTGACTACCAATCTGTGAAAAAGGGTTCTGATTTGGAATCGATGTAAATTGGTTTTGACTGCTAGTCTGGAAGAGTGGGTTTTGATTGCCATATTGGAAGGAGGGAATGCCCCCTGTCTGTGTATTCCTTGGTATAGTACTAGTGATCTGAGCACTAGGTATGGCCATTGACTGTGGTAAAGTACCCATAATGCTAGCAGTAGGTGTTGTTGTTGATTGTGCACTTGTGACAATGACATAAGGTGTGGAGGCTAAAGTTTTAGATCTTTTATTCCCAACAAGAGGACCGAAGGGAGTAGATGATGAAGCCCCTGTAGTGAAATTAAATCCCAATGTCATGCTAGATGTACCAAACGGGGACGTTTGGACTGTCGTACTCTGTGTAGATGTGCTAAATGGCATAGTCGTACTGACTTGAGGTATAGTAGTACTAGCAGTTGTAGTATTTGTCCCTTGTGTAGGTTGAGTTTGTAAGGTACTGATATCAAATCCTGGAAGTAAAGTAGCACCTTCAGTTAGCAATTTGCCTAAAAATTGTTGATGATCATTTTCTAGGTACTCATCTACAAAAGAGGAAAACTCAGGGTCCTGTGTGGTAGCCTCTATGTCCTCTACTGCAATATGTCCTTGAGTGTTTCTAGTGGTGAATTTGTCTAATAGAGTCTTATGAGGTCTTGAAGAAAATGGATTGATGAACTCGCTTGGGTTCGACATGTTTTCTCTCTCTCTCTCTCTTCTCTTAGACCTAGTTTCAACCATGTAAGACAAGCTCAATATGCGGGAAATGCAAGACTATATCTAGAAACTGTATGACTCTATTCTATGTTTTTGGGGTTTTCTTATGCAAAATAAGAGATGTCCTATGATGATACTAGTCTAGACTCTAAAGGTACAAGAAGTCTAAGTGAGACCCTAAAATGATCAATTCTATAAACCCAAGGTGAAGGGACCAACTACCTAAAGTCAAACCAAGGTGCCAATTTAGATAAGTCAAGGAACCAATGTAGGACAAAGATCAATGACAAGTTGAGTTTCCTAACTAGACTGATGAGCTAGGATGACTCTTTGTACGACAAAGTTTATGATGATAAGACTAGGTTCAATGACATATTTCGTTGACACTATGACCTTTCTAGAGTATAGATGGTGGACTACTCCTAAAGTTTGTAAAAGTAACCTCTCTAAAAGTCTAATGCAAAGTAATATGAACCCTAAGATGAAGAAAAACTCTAACTAAAGACAACTATGGTAATGACTAAATGAACCTAAAGGATGCAAAATTGAGCAAATCGTTTCAGGTTTCTGTTTCAAAGACTGTTTGTATGAAGACCACTGAAACTAGTATAACCCTGCTAACTGGACAGTGACAGTGAATTTTGGTTATTCTGGTAATCAGACAAATACGTTTCAAATTTAACAGTTGCGGTCCAAACTGACAGATGCGACTCAAAATTACCAGATGTGACTCAAACTGATAGATGCGACTCAGAATATAACGCATGTGATGTTTCTAGAACAGATGCGAGTCATAAAAATAGATGCGACTCAAAAATTATAGATGCGGCTCAAAACAACCAGATGCAACTTATATAAATCAGATGCGAGCCAAACTGATAGATGTGACTCAGAAAGTACAGATGCGACTCAAAACCTAACATATGCGACTCTAAAAATCAGATGCGTGTTTCTGGTGAACAATTGCAACTCTCTGTGCATTTTCAGTGACATGAAATTTAAACTGACTCTGTTTTTCGTGATCAAATTCTAACAATCAAAGAGAATTGTAAGAAAAAGTGTTTTTAGTTTCAATTTTGGACTCAAAGAACATTTAAAGTGATAACAGACAAGCACATCCTAATAGGCCAAAGGCCTAGGGTTTGTATACTTGGTATAGCTCACCGAAATACCCCGGATTGGTGATGAACACCTTTCCTTCTCGAGAGCGGATAGCTTAGGAATTTGGTGGCATTGGCTCCCCTCCATGGCTCATTAATGTCTTTCGAGCACACCAATTCCGAATTCTTTGGGAAGTGACTTCCCAAGAACCGCTATCTCTACTCAAGGGGATCAATGGTGAGTATCTTCGGGCATGATACTGTACCCTGCACTAATACCAAGCAACGACCACAAATAGGCTGGTCTCTACAACAAAGGGTATTTAATTTGGGCATTCCGTTTGTGGGGTGTGATCCATACGGCGCGAGTCCCCTTTCGGATCCATCTCGTCAGAACCACACTCGTGATTCTTGGGGTTTCCCTAAGAACCCACTTTTATATACCGGCTGCAAGTCCCTTGGGTTCAGGGTGCTATCGGTCTGAGTCGTCCTAGGGTGAGTACTTTTTCCCACCAGAACAGGCCCAAGTTCTAGAGTTGGTAACTATTTCTCCTACACCCAGGATCGCACGGATGCGCAAGGGGAGACGATACTTCAGTGTACCAAATCGTAAGGGTGACCAAACTTGTGCTTTCGCACCAAACACAGTAGACACTTGTTAATTTTAATCCAAATGAAAGATTTGCTACACTACCAAACAATCTATTTTAAATTTAACTAGGGTCTTCAACAAACGTCCTACAGAAAGACTAATTAGTAATTTTCAATATTGTCTTCGTCAATCGTCCTGCAAAAAGCTTGTCAACTCCGAAAAGGCCACACGCTGAAAATAATATATCAGTAACACGAAAATCAATTGAAAATTTTAGATTGCGAGAAACGAAAATAAAATTTTACCAGTCAGTTGCGTCGTTTTGTTACCAGCCATATGCGTCTTTTCTTTTTTAGTTGCGGCTCGGGATATCAGTTGTGGTGTATGATTTGTCAGATGCGATTCGTAAATCCAATTGTGGTCCAGAAACTTCACATGCAGTTCTGGAAAGTCAATTGCGGTGTAGAAACTTTACATGCATCGTTCCGTACGAAAAATCTGCAAAAACAAAAATTAAAAGATCTACGGATTCGTGAAGATGGTGTCTTCACGTCAGGTTCACCATAATGTAACGCTGAAAATGAAATGCTTTGCACAATAGACAACAAGAATTAAGATTAGAAGCACACATGTACGCAATACTAAAATCTAAAATGAAAATTCATTCGTTAAGCAACAAAGAACATGGGAAATGTAAAAACATAATTAAAACTAGAACAATCTCACCAATTCCAAACGTATTTCCATGATTCATCTCGATTGCCCTTCTCCATTTTGCTTGTGTAGTATAATTGCCCTCAGATTTTCAAGTTCGTGCAAGTATAGCCTAAGATAATGATTAGCAAAATATCAAAGATTCCAAAATATGTGCTCTCCAAAAGTTATAAAATTCGCGAGAGAGATTGGAATGAAGAATGACAAATCAATTTATAGAAAATTGATTATTCAAACGATAGGCCAAGATTGAAAGATTAACGGACGGTTGAGATTGAGAGATTGGACATGCATTATGTTAACTGACAGTGATGACATGAGTGATTCGAATTAGAAAATAGAACTAAAGATTAAATGAATGATTTAATCTTTAGTTCGGCATTCGAAAACATTAGAAATATCTTTGCATGACAAAGATAAAGATTGATCATAACGACTCTCTGTTCGAATACACGCACAACATTTAATTAATATGCATGTACACGCAAAAGATTTAGAACTAGAGGATTGCATGATTAAACGAAGAGATTACTCGAAGACGCCACTCAGACATCGAATCAATAGTTAACTGAACGATTAAAATAGATGTTGAGTTGAGTAAAAGTGAATACTTAGATAACTCACGTAATTATCTAAAATATAGAGGAATGTGTTAAAATAGAATTAATGAATTAAATAATTCATTTAATTCAAGAGACAATATTTGAGGAATAATTAAATAAATAATATTTATTTAATTAAATGATGAAGGGATTTAAATGAATAATTAAATAAAGAATTTATTTAATTGTAGTTGAAGCATGATAAAGAATAAATTAAATAATGATTTATTTAATTTAACCGGAAGAATATGGTTAATTAGTAAGATAATTAAATAACAAGCGTTTATTTAATTAATTAGAAGAAATAAAGACAATGTTATTTAATTAAATAATTAAGATTATTTAATTAATAGAAGAAATAAAAGAAGATGAATTAATTAAATAATTAAAATTATTTAATCAATAGAAGAATTAATGTTAAGGTGAATATGGAAGTCGCAAGCTTAAACCAGATTTCGGTGTCTACACATAATTGTTTAATTAATTCACATCTCTTTTATTCTTCATGATTATTAAATAAATAAATTTTATTTATTTATTCAATACGTCTTTAATTGTCTAAAGTCTTCCTTTAATTAAATAAATTTGTTAATTTGTTTAATTACCTTTATCCATTTAATTTTTCCTGATTATTAAATAAATAAGTTTTATTTATTTATTGAATATGTCACTAATTTCCATAATTAAATGAATTTATGAATTTATTTAATTATCAGTCATAATCCTCCAAAACTAAATAATTATATTTAATTATTTAATTACTCAATTTAGCATTTCTATCATTTTAAATCAATTTATTAATTAAAATGATTTCGTTTTATTAACTGTCACTTCATTTTGGTAAATAATCTAAAAAATATTATTTATTGTCTCACAAAATCCATATTTTGAGTTGATTTAATTTAAATTGGCAGCTTTCTTCCAAAAATCAAATAAAGTAAGTAGATTCTTGATTTTTCAAATGTGTTTTTCAGTCCACCTCTTATGTTCTTGATTTTTCAAATCTCATAAATCAGGGAGTCTTCTTGATTTTTGAAAATCTTTATTTTTCTAATTAATTATCTCATCTTTTCTCCACCGCTGATTCGATTTTCTCATATGACATCTTGACCACTCACTTAAGAATTTTGTGCTAACACTAATTAGGGATTATTAGGTTAAATCTTGTCCTCTAATTTTAGGTTTCTGTCAAAGGTTGATCTCGTCCGTCCAATCAAAATTTTGTTGTCTATAATCTGTCAACTTTGTTCAGAATTTAGGGGCCACTTCATTATTATAGGCATTATAGTCATTTATCATTCATCATAGTTATTTATCATTGGCATAGGCATAGGCATAATTTTATTTAAATCTTTCAAAACTTGCATAGGACAATGTCATAATCGTAATGCTCACACATTCAATCTGAGGGTGTCAATTATACGCTGCAAGCTAGGAGGTGTTATGGAGGTGATTCATGGAATCTTCATGAATATCTGGTATAATCATTTCATTATTATTTTCTTTCTTTGTGCTTCATAACTTCTTTGGGTTTATATTATTGTACTCTAATCATTGAACCTACCTGAAATTAACCCATTGATACATTGGTGAACCCAGCGTGTTTATTTTTTATGTAGTTTCCATATGGTTTTGGTTTTTTGTGTTTTTTTTGTAGGTACAAGTACAGTGTGATGCATTCATCATTTATCGTGACGCATCTGCTCCATCGCGACACATTCACAAGCCAAAAAGCTGCAACCAATCTGATGCACCGCACTCACAGTCAAAAACACTACATTTACATGATCGAGTCACATATGCTTCTTCAAACAATGCATCTGAATTCCTCAACCGCATCTTCCTGTCAGACCAGAATGCAGGACCAAGCCCCATTTGACTCATAAAGCAACGCATTCACTTTGTTGTGATGCATTCGCTCTGTTGTGACGCATTCGCTTGGTAATTTTTTTGCTTGTTTGCATTCGGGTTTTTGATGTTTTTCTGTTATTTTTGTTTCCTTTAGCATTCTATTTTATTTTTTGCATTCTACCTAGTATAGGTTTTCGTGTTACTAATCAGGGTTTGTAGCGTGTGGCAGTTATGTTTCGTGGGTCCAAGACTGGTGGATGAAACTACTAACTTATGGTTTTGTAGCTCCGTTAGTCGAAGACTCATTTCTCAAACAACGTGTTTGCAATTTCTAGTGTAGAAAACACTTGCTTTGGTGCATTAAAATGAATGTGTGCTTGTAGGTGGTAGGTGATTTTTCTCTCACATTGTGAAAACTAGGTGATCAGGAAACCAAACCCACCTTATTTATTTTTTATGTCACCCTCACAATTTAGTAGTCGAAGTATCCTCTCCCCTTGCACTTTCAGGTGATCCTGGGTGTAAGAGAAATGGTTACTAACTCTAGAACTTGGACCTATTCTAGTGGGAAAAAGTACCAACCCCAAGAAAACTCAAACCGGTAACACCTTGAACCCAAGGGACTTCCAGCCGATATACAAAAGTGGATTCTTGGGGAAAGCACAAGAATCACGTGTATGGTTCTGATGAGATGGATCTGAAAGGGAACTCTCACCACATGGATCATCCCTTATGAATGGAATGCCCTTATTAAACACCTTTTTTTTAGAGTCCAACCTTTTTGGCCATTGCTTGATATAGTGCAGGGTACAATATCATGCCCGAAGACACTCACTATTGATCCCCTTGAGTAGAGATAGAAATTCTTGGGAAGTCATTACCCAAAGAATCTAAATTTGGTGTCCTCAAATGACGTTAATGAGTTGTGGAGGGGAGCCAATGCCACCAAAATTCTAAGCTATCCACTCTTGAGAAGGAAAGGTGTTTATCACCAATTCGGGGTATATCGATGGGCTATATGAAGTATACAAACCCTTGGCCTGTTGGCCTTTTAGGACTATATTTTTCTTATGTGTGCTTTCTTACTTCTCAAAACATTATGTTTGTCAAGTGTTTGCTAGATTTCTCAAACATTATTCACCACATTTACATTTCTAGACAAAACATTCAACATTAGATAGATCAAATTTGCCTTCAAAATGTCAAGAAACTCAATTTTAACAAATTGTGTCACATCTATTGAACCACATTCAAGTTTATGAGATGCAATCACTCTGTTAAACCACATTTGACCTTTCAAACACTGCATCTATATGCATTGTGACACATCTAAACTTCACAGAGCCGCATATGCAAAACTGAGTCACATTTGTTAGTCCAAAAGCCGCATTCGCTAAAACCAAACTGCATTTGCAACGTTCTGATGCATTCGAAGCTTAAAATGACATATTTTCCTGTCAGAACTAAAACCCCAATACAAAGTCAAATCTAAGTCTAAACTCTTTCAATCTTTTGTCAAACACTATTTCCAAGGGGATTCTATCATAAACCAACTTTGAAATTGCTCAAATTTTTCAATCATTAGTATTGACCATAGGCTTCATCTTTAAAATTTTAGTTGCATACATTAGGCATTAGCTTGACCCTAGGTTTTCATCCTTGCATAGTTTGGATTAGGTTAATATCAACATGATTTGCAACATCATTGCTTTTGAAACTAGGTTATCTTGGACTTTATCATCATTCCCCTTTTCGATCATTATCACTTTGGTGAAATTTTCCAACTCAACAATCTAGTTAGGAAAACTCGCTCGTCATCTAAAACTTGTCATCTTGTCATTATCAACAAGTCCTTTAGTAACCAAAATCAAAAACAAAGATTGAGCTTAGAAGTGTTTAGGTATTTTTTTTTTTACAAATAGCATTCTAGGTTATACCTTGCATAATTTATTCCAAAAAATCCAAAAATATTATTTATCCTAGTCGACATTTTGAACTTGGACCTTGCATTTATCATATTAAGTCCTTAGTCAAAATTCTTATTTTAGTCATCATCACCTAGTCATCCTAGATCGCATTTTCTTTAGAAAACATAGTCTTGCATTGACGTTCTTTATCGAAAATCCAAAAAAAAAAACATAGGCTAGCATCATCCTCATATTTAGTTGTCATTCTCATCATTTTTCGTTTGAGCAATCTCATTTTATGGTGGAAACTAGACTCCAAAATAGAAATGACAAATGGAAAATTTTGGACAAGACTCCACTTCCAATGTTAACAATCCCACGTATGACCCAAATTGGACATTTGACGATCCATTTTCCAATACAAATAATCAACCTCCCACGACCATACCATCCTCATCAAATAGTCCTTTGAACCATTCTTACGTAAGGATGAATACAAACAAATACTTGGGGAAAACCTAGAGGTGGCAACACAAGATCCATAGGCCTCTCAATTTGTGGAACAAATGGTCCTATATGATAGAGACAGATATTTGGCAGTACTCTTAAGTCAAGGAGCAAAATTACCTCAAGGTTTCGACATTGATACCTTGACATCAAAATCTCCTGCCAATAATGCCAATAGTGGTCAACCTCCAAACACCACAAGCAATACCTTTTTTGATGCTACACCGACCGTGACTACTACCTCCAACATTCCTAATAACTCCAATTCAATAAACACTACATCCATTGGAGGATCACAATCTATCACATCGCCCATAATATCTACAACACTGTCACAATCGGCTAGAACCACTTTTGGCTCCTCAACAATGTGGAAAAGTTACTCCAATCCTCTCTTTACCACTAGGGTAAATGTCATGAGGGCTTCATCAAGTCACACTAATCCCCCCTTGACAACTATATCTAGTACCATGAATACACCTTCATTATGTCCTCTCATTGGTATCTCACAAAATCTGATAGGTGGAGGAAAATGACGTATCTTTATTCAAGGAAAACAACAAAATGTTAACATGTCAACACAGTCAAATGTCATCGCCTCCCAAGGACAAAATATAAACATTCCCCTTGTACCAACCCAACAATTGGGACAAGGTAGTCAAAACACACAGCCCATGGCATCATTCATGCATCAAAATATTCATGGTCACCATATTCCCCAAATATCAAACCAAATGGTTGGGGGACACATCCCAACATACTCATCTCATATTCATACTCACCAATGTAGCCCCAATCCAAAATTTCAATACCAACAACACACAAATCCGAACACATCATACATACCACAACAACCCATCCCTCAACAACATGCCAACATTCACTCACAACAAATGGGGACTTATGGTGTACCAATCAATCCTATGTATGGGACCACCAATGACCCTATAATGGATTCCTTACAAGCAAGAATAATGGGTCTAGAGAGGAGCATAGAAAACATACATATATTCGGAAAAAAAATAGAAGTGTCATATGATCTAAACATATATCCTTTTGACATGAACTTATACATGCCACCATTTCCTCTAGGATATGTGTCACCCAATTTTACAAAATATAGAGGAAAGACAAACCCCATCAAACATGTACGCTAGTTTTCAACCAATTGTATGGATGTCAGCTATGAACAAATGTACTTGATGAGACTCTTTTCTAAAAGTCTCGCAGGCCTAACCCTTGACTAGTTCTCTACTCAAAAGGATATCCAAACATGGGATGAGCTTAAACAAAAATTCATAAAAAATTACGCATACAACATTGACATGGACACCTCTATTACTAGCTTGTGCAATCTCACACAAGAGGATGTCGATGAGACATTCATCCCATTCTTTCAAAAATGGAGGAGTCTAGCTAGTCAGTGTCACATTAACATCCCGAAAGGAAAAAGGTGGACATGTTTTTTAAAACACTTCTAGGCCCCCTAAAATATGCATTACAAGTGCATTGTTGCACAACCTTCACGAACCTAGTCAAAAAAGGTGTCCAGATTGAGAAAGCCCTTATCAGAAAGGGAGAGCTAAGATACGGTCCCAAAAACACAAATGCAAATCCCTTCGTTGACCAAAATAAATACTGGGTCAAAAATAAACATGTTACAAATGATGGTGTTGTCGACGCCAAGGCTGGAAACACTATGGGTCCTATACTAGCCCTAAAAGGGGTTCAACTGCAAAACAAACCAATAATGATATTGACACCCCCTACCAATGTCCCTTCAAATGACCAAAGTGGCCAAAATAATCAGGGACAATATCGCCAAATGAGACAATTCCCTAGGGGTCACACATACACTCCCTTTGGTGAGCCCATTGAAGAAGTCCTCAAGAAATGCCTTTAGAATGGTGTCATCACACTTCAAGAACCAAAACCTTATGACCCAGGACAATTCAAACTAGCATGGTGGGATGATAATGCATTCTACGATTATCATCATGCAAAAGGACATAAAACTTTTACCTATTGACAATTGAAAAATATAGTACAAGACCTTATCGAGAGCTGCATCATTGAGGTAGGTGGATCACAATTTTCCTCCAATTCAGATCATATTATTAATAAGAACCCACTACAAGACCATGGTTCTAATAAGGCTTCCACGTCAGGTCCACAGATAAACAATAATCAAGCTAACTTTGCCCATGCCAAGTACGAATATTCTGGTGGACCTACTATAAATATTGTCCAAACAAACAACAAATACATCAATACCATTACAATCAAGAGAGCACCCCAATGCAATGCTACCACTCGAAGTGGCAAGGTCACCATAGCTGGTCCACCTCTCGCTAGGCAACCCAAAATCACCATAGCTAGCCCATCTCCTAAACAGTCACAACCCACCTCGACCACAAAGCAAGGGAAACCTAAGAGTCAATTTAACCTTATTGACCAGCTTGGAAAAACTCCTACACAAATTTCTATACTCGAGTTGCTTCGCATATCTCCCACGCATAAGGCTATACTAGATAAAACCTTGCAAGATTCGTTAGTCCCTAAGGATATTGATATCAACCAATTTGAGACCATGGTGGGATATCTCACTACCCCTCACCATGTCACCTTCTCTGATAAAGACTACTCGTCACCTAAGACTAACCACAATGATGCATTACACATTGAAACTTTCATCTGTAAGCACAAGGTTAGAAGAGTTTTAGTAGATGGCAGAGTAGGATTGAACATATGCTCCTTAAAACTGGTTAAGGCTCTAGGATTTTATGATGCATGCATAGACTCTACAAAGAGTATAGTGATCAAAGCATATGATGATGAAGAATTCTCTTCATGAACCGTTATTTCTCTTCCTATAAGAGTGGGACTGGCCATTGTGGATACAACTTGCTAGTTCTAGATCTGGAATTACCCTACAACATCTTGCTCGGCCGTCCATGGATTCATGCCTTAAAAGTTGTGCCCTCCATGTATCACCAATGCTTAAAGTTCCCTTTTGATGGCACAAAAATCACTATATATGGAGACCCTGACCCTTTCCAATATTGCACCAACCTAAGGGGTATTTCAGAAAATTGAGATCCCATCAACCGAGAAGCTCTTGACCCCTCTTCTTCTAAGTACATTTACCCATCCACACTCGCACCATCTTCCACGTCCACTCTATCCACGTCCTCCACCACCCCACCATCTTCCAAACTTCCTAAGGATGAATCCAATGTCATGATCCAGGACCTAAGATATGGAGAATTTAAACTACATACAACATATAGCATTACAAAAATACCGAAGTCTCTAAAAGGTTATGAACGACCATGTTTCAAAATGGAACCCAAGGAAATTTTCAAAGTTCTACCTAAAACATTTTTCATAAAATGGGGTGACATGAGTAATGAAGAACTTGCTAATATTACAGGATGGCTCTATAAGGAAATGGCAAACCTACCGCCATTACTAGTCAAGAAATATGGCAAGGGATATGACATAATGAAGGCTAAGGGCTACAATGGCACTAGTGGCCTAGGCTGAAATAAAACTAGATGAAGAGAGCCCATAGAACCTTTCCAAACACCAAAGTATCTTGGACTAGGGTACAAATTTCCCGACAATGATGACTGACATACCAGTGGACTTTCAAGTGAGTGATTGCATGCTTCGGAAAGTGTCGAGATCGCTAAGGAAACCTTCACCGAAACTAACTCCCAAGAGTAGGAATTTGGCTCCAAAATATCCTTAAGTGACTGTTGCCTCGATGATTTGTTTGTTGAAACAAGGGAACTCACCTCTGAACAAAATTTTTGGAAAACATTTAAAATTGATCAGGCACCCAATAGTCGAAGTCCCATTACCATTCCCCATGACATACAGGACCCACCATCTGAATCCCATCATTCCAATGCATCTGAACTACCAAATGACACTAACAATCACAACATTGAGTCCTTCACCTCTTATTTTGACAATCAATATGAGACTAGTGAAGGGGAATATTGGATAGAGTCAGATGTAGAATTGGATGATGATAATTTCATCTACAACATCTCTAAATCCATTTTCATGCTTTCTGCATCCTCCCCTCAATTCACCAACATTGACGATGGTATTTCCCTAGTTTACCCTCAACCAATTGATTGGGACCAACAAGGCCCACCAGTCCTGGACACCTTTCAAAATGATGAGGCTATTACAGAATTTATGGGATTATGTGAAGGCATACCCAGTGGTGATCACAAGGCAGTATTCTCTATTGACCTAGATTGTGCAACCTACTTTGGCGAGATTGCTCCATCCTTCATTCGCAAAAGTAAAAATAAAAATAAAACAAAATATGAAATGTCTTTAGGTGAAAACCGAAAGGCACCTTCTGATGACAAAAAAGTAAAAATAAAGGACGTATTTGTAGGTGAAAACCTCTCTAAGGCGCCCAAAGATGGAGGACTGGACTTTCTTCCTGTAACACGAGAAATCGGCTATGATTATAGAGGAAACCATTGAAGACAACATATCAATAGTAGAGGATCCAAAAATGGTCCTCTTCGCTACATCACTAACTGAAGAAGAGAAACCGAAATTTCATAAGTTCTTTGGAGAACATAAAATCAACTTCACATGGTCCTATGCTGACATGCCAGGATTAGATCTAGAACTGGTTCTGCACCATTTACCACTATTGCCCAATGCCAAACTAGTAAAGAAGAAGTTACACAAAATGCATCCTCAAGTCGCTCTATTGGTCAAGGCCCAATTGAAGAAACTTCTAGACACTGGATTCATAAGGTCTATTGATTATTCTGAATGGATATCTAACCTTGTGCCAGTAACGAAGCCAAATGGAATGATCAAAGTCTGTACAGATTTCAGAGACCTCAATAAAGCATGCCCAAAAGATGACTTTCCTCTGCCAAATATTGATATCATATTAAGCCTCATAGCAGGATATGAGATACTATCCCTTATGGATGGTTTCTCTGGCTACAATCAGATTCATATTGCCCTTGAAGACCAGCATAAAACAACATTCACTTTCCCTTGGGGTACAGACTATTGGAATGTCATGCCATTTGATCTTAAAAATTTAGGCGCCACATATCAGAGGGCTATGACCACAATATTCCATGACATGATGCATAAAATCATGGAAGATTACATAGATGACCTTTTGGCTAAATTCGTTACAAGAAAGGATCATCTAAAAGTACTAGACACAATTTTCAAGACACGAGAAGAATATAAAGTTTGAATGAATCCTAAGAAATGCGTCTTTGGTGTAACATGGAGTAAACTCTTGGGATACATAGTTTCTCAAAGAGGCATTGAAGTTTATCTAATGAAATTCAAAGCCATCATGGACATGCCTCCTCCTAGAGGAATAAGTGAACTCAAAACATTATAGGGCAGGGTACAATCTATTCGGTGCTTCATACCCAATAGGCCGATAAATGTCATCCATTCCAATATCTTCTATGCAAAGGTATCCCCTTTGTGTGGATAGATAAATGCCAAGAATCCTTTCAGCACATAAAAGACTACCTATTGTCACCACTAGTCCTCATGCCGCCCATTCATGGAAAAAAATCGATCCTATACATGTCAGCCACTAATTCAACAATGGGGGCATTGTTAGCACAAAATGACCATGAAGAAAAAGAAAGAGCCATATATTACATTAGTCGGAAACTGGTTAGGTATGAACTGAACTACACATCAATTGAACGGGCTTGTCTAGCAGTTGTCTTTGCAGCATAGAAACTAAGACATTATATGTTAAGTCATCAGACACAGCTAGTAGCAAAGATCGACCCCCTCAAATATTTTTTAGTCAGGCAACATTAACAAGATGTCTGGAAAAATGGGTCATGATTATGAGTGAATATGATATTTAGTATGTAGAAAGAAAGGCAATAAAAGGACAAGTCATTGCAGACCAGTTGGTGGACGCACCTTTACAAAGTGATCATCCATTAGTGGCAGATTTTCTAGATGAGTCGATATTCCATACAGAACCTAAGTTACCTTGGCGACTCTACTTTGATGAATCACACAAAAATCATGGCTCAGAGGCAGGAATCTTGTTCATCACACCTCAAGGAGACTCCATTCCTAAGTCTTTCTGCATAGCTTTTCCATGCACAAACAATGTTGCAAAATATGAGGCACTAGTTATAGGACTTAGAATGGCAATAAAATGGAAAATCAGAGCATTACATGTCTATGGGGATTCTCAGTTAGTCATCAACCAAGTTAATGATGACTATGACACAAAAGATGAGAAGTTGATGCCCTACAAATGAATGGTTGACAGTTTCCAAATGTACTTCCACATGGTAACTTTTGAACAAGTTTTGAGAGCACAAAACAAAGCGGCAGATGCAATGGCTACAATAGGCTCTCTCCTCAATATCCCAAGTAATATGCCTCAGTTGGAATTCCTAATAGAAAAATTGTTGGTCCCTGCCTATGACATTCCAGAGTTAGAAATGATCAATGAACTTGTTAGTCCTGACTCTCCCTAGTACCAAGATATTTATGACTACCTTAAGTCTCAAACCCTTCCACCTAATCTATCTAATAACTAGAGGAAGTCCTTTATCCGAAAAGCCGCAAGGTATGCCATCGTCAGTGACACCCTTTACTGTCATAGCTTTGAAAACACCCTCCTTAGATATCTTGGCACCAACAAAGCAAGTACAACCTTATGCAAAGTACATGAAGGTATATGCAGGTCTCATTCAAGTGGTCCTACTCTAGCCAAGAAGATAATGAAACTTGGGTATTACTAGCCAACCATTGAACAAGATGCACTAGAATATGTCAGGACTTGTCGCCAATACCAGATTCAAAGTGATTTTTTCCATGCTCCAACATAGGAACATCGACCGATCACTTCTCCTTGGCCCTTCAAAAAATAGGGGCTCGACCTCGTGGGTAAGATCCATCCTACCTCGTCCAATGGCCACAAATTCATCATCATCGCCACTGAGTATTTTATGAAGTGGATCGAAGCCACCCCACTGACATACATAATCAAGAAACAAATATCCAAATTCATTCTTAATTACATCATTTTCCGGTATGGCCTTCTATAATCCATCATCACTAATAACAGACGTCCATTTAAAAACCAAGACGTTCATGAGTTATGTGAGCGATTCCATATCCAACATCATTTGTCATCTCCATATTACCCACAAGGAAACAGTCAAGTTGAGGCATCAAATAAAACTATTGTTAAAATCCTCAACAAGACTGTCAATGATGCTGGCTGTGACTGGCATATGCAACTCAAATTTGCTTTGTGGGCTTACCTTACTAGCATTCGTACACCTACAGGAACCACTCCATTTACCTTGGTATTTGGAGTTGAGGCCATCTTTCCCATTGAGGTTGAAATTCCTTCTTTACAAGTCTCCCTAAAGGGTCTAACTGATGATGAGGAGTATAGGCAGTCACGTCTGCACGAGCTGAAAATGTTAGAGGAAAGAAGGAAAAACTCCCTAAATCATCTTCAAGCATATCAGAACCATCTTTGTCACAGTTACAATAAGAAATTCATGGTCAGGAAGTTTGACATTGGCAACTTAGTCCTCATGTAGAACCCTGAGAACCAGGTTGATAAAGAAAAGCCAGGCAAGTTTGAACCAAATTGGTTGGGTCCTTACATCATTGTATCTTCTTTTGGTTCTAGAGTGTATCAATTAGCTACTCCAGATGGTGAACAAATAACATAGCCTATCAATAGTTTACATCTCTGAAAGTTCTACACATAGCATTAGAAGATCGAGCTGAAAACTTTAAAAATACAAAAAAAAATAAAAAAATTGAAAAATGGTAAAAAAAATTGTTGCCTTGATGAAAACCTAGCAAATAGACATCTTGGTAGCACCAAAAAAAAGAAAAAGAAAGAAAAATGAAAAAAGTAGTAAAGAAAAATGATTTTTCCAATAGTGAAAACCTAGCAAATAGGCACTTTGGATAAGTACCATGGTGAAAACCTGGCAAACAGGCACCATGCGTAGTCAATCGTTGCTCGACCATCTACTATTATGTCATCTACCAAGCCTTAGGATGAAATACATTTTCCGTCACCCCCACGACATCTGCCATGACACCATACCTTTCCTCTCATGGTTGATAAATGGTTGACATCAAGTCCTCTATACTCTCCATTTGGTACCACATGCATATCTCTTCTTAGCGCCCTTTAAAATTGGCTAAGTCTTGGACTTGACTGGGGGAAGAGTTTTATCATATGACTATAATGGGTATCATGCACGGTCCAGGAAATCCCAAAAAGTCCTGAAAAAGATAAAAAAATTGTAAAATATCTTGAAAAAAGAAAAAAACAATCCCAAAAAGTCCTGAAAAAAGACAAAAACACTCCAAAAAGTCTTGAAAAAAGAAAAAAACATTATAAAATATCTTGAGGAAAGGCCAAAACATTGAAAAAATTCCTGAAAAAAGGTAAAAACACTCCAAGAAGTCTTGAAAAAAGACAAAAACATTATAAAGAAAGACCAAAACATTGCAAAAAGTCCTGAAGAAAGACCTAAAAGAAAGTGAAAAAAGTCCTAAAAAAACCACAACAAAACGTCAAAATGCTCGAAGAGCACGAACACAATGTCATCTCTTGTCAAGTCTGTCATGTCAATCAATTAGTCTTTGTCATTCATCTGAACTACGTTGTCTCTGCGCATTAGCTACATAGGCAAGACTCATATTTGAGTCCTCGAGACATTAGGTCAATCCTTTTAGGTTTTTCAAAATTAAATCATGACGCAATCTTTGGTCGTCAACACAAAGTCATTGGTCGTGTCAAACTACGAGGTCTTTGAGTGCATGACATAGGCAAGGCCATCTGTCGATGAGCCCCCAAGGCCACACTAGGTCAGTCCATTAGGGTTCATGGCACTACACTAGCACACATGTCAAAAATATTCAAGTCCAGACAAATCATTTTCCAAATGGGAAAACTCCTAAAACAAGGTGTAAAAATCATTTATTCAGCATGACAATCTCATCAACACATCAATCATATCATCATGACAAAATTGACATATAGTCAACACAAGTCAAACTCAGCCAAACTTTGGTCAAACTTGGTCAAAGCAAGTCACATTATCATAACCAATCAAATTGTCAACTCTTGGTTTGCTTTCAGATGTGTACTTCTAAAAGATAACCCTTGTCATTTATGCCTTAGGATGTGTCCTTCCTAGGCATCGTCACTATCATTCAACATTTTGAGCGATCCTCTTGACATATAAGGATCACTCTTCTCGACATCGGTATTCTTCAGATGTGTCCTTTTGAAGAACAAACTCTGTCATTTATGCTTTAGGATGTGTCCTTCCTAGACATCGTCATCGTCATTCGACATTTTGAGAATTCCTTTCGACATTTAAAAGGATAAAAATCCTCTTGACATCAACACTATTCAAGATGTGTCCTTCCTAAATTTGGAAAACTTTGACATTTCGTCATCTTGACATCGTCAAAACTTTGGCACCCTGGCATCTCATCATCATCGAAGCTGACATCTTGACATTAAAACAATGGGTATCCAGACGCACTTGGCAAATACTTGGCACTTTTCTTTTGGCATTTTATCATGTTACTAGTTTTTCAGCAAGATCTCAAAAACAAGATTTAGAGAAACATTGATGTATCATGACATTTGTCTTGAATTTTGACACACATGATTACTAGTTTCTCTGCGAGGTTCTGATTTTGAGATTTAGAAAAATAGCAACGTATCATGATAAGAGCTCTATTTTGTATTTTGGCAATCATACTACTAGTTTCTCAAGGATGTCATGGAAACAAGATTTAGAGAAGCAATGACGTTTCATGAATTGTACTTCTTGTCTTTTTTTTCTGCTTGTGGTTGGTTATAACAAAAAGAATGGGGCAATTGTGCTCTTAGTATGAGTCATGATCATCCTTGTATGTTGCTGCTTGTCTTATGTGATGGTTCAACCTTGCACACCTTGATCTATGTCATATCATGGTGTTTGTGGTCCATTACAACAGTCTGTCCAATGATGATTAAGAGCAATAAATATTAAAAGTTCTATGGTAAAGTTTTGAAGAATTTGGTCTAGGAACTAACATGCATCTCCTTCATTTTGGTCATCTTCTCTCGTTCATCTCACCATGATATTTTTTAACATACAAAAACATAAGTGCATACATGATCATATAAAGCATTGCATTAGGTCCATACATACAACATCCCTAACATTAAATCATATAACATTTCATTGCATATTACATTCACATTTGCATTATCATAAACATGACATCCATTTAAATAAATACATTATGCATATCATTATCGCCATCATCACAAAATTAACATAACATATAATTAAGCATTGGCATCATCTCATAAGTAAGCATCATAGGATATACATGACAAGACATATAAATGGTACCATCATCCATCATAAGTCAACATCATACATAAGGCATCACACCACATATATCATTATTCATAAATCAAACAACATCGCATAACACACATGTAGGCCACATCAAAACTGCATCATCATATTATATCATCTCAAAAATATACAATGTCACAGGATAGAGTCAACAAATATCCCAAAAATGGAGCTCGCAGGCTCAATCATCTATACATAATGTGTCATAGTAACAAGCATGCCCCTAGAGGAGGCTCTCATCATCCCCTCATGGTGAAGAGTGTGGTGGTTGAGGATTTGTGGCTGACACTGAGATAATAGGTAGACCTATAGCAGTCTCTATCTATGCAACCACTGACTAAATCATCTCCACAGTAATAGACACCTGTGATGTGACTGCAGCCTAACTTTGAGAGACTGAAGGATCTGCCACTGGTGGCTGCCTTTGTACTGACCTCTGCACTAAACCAGTAGACCCATGACTGTGGCTCAAATGATGACTCAAGGCATGCCTGTGAGAGTGGTGGGACTTGTGCCCTGATGTGTGCCTTGATGAGGTGAACCCTCCTACACTCATATGACTCCTGTTGTTGTTCCCACTCCCTGATCGGTGACCACTGCCTGTCCTCATCTGTGACCATGACAATGTAGGATCTCGTCGTTTAGGGGGCACTGCCTGCTCATAAAGTGTCATGTATTATCCCAATCTTGTGCTCACCCTAGCCAGATTGTGAGCAATATCTCTAGAAGGCCTTGTACATAATGTTGCATACTGTATACACCACTGAGCTGAGTCCTACTGACAGATCACTGCTTGATCTCGCTCTACCCAAGCTACCTCTAGCTCTGCCTACACTGCCCTGACCTCTGCCACACTCTCATCTAGCATCCTCTGCAGATCCACCACCCTTTGGTCTTTCATTGTATCATGGGGCAGTGTCGAGCTAGAGGGTATCTCCTCATCTCCCTCTGCCATCCTCCATCTAAGAAGTCTCTCAGCCTCATCCATGGCATCATCATCATCATCATCCTCCTCAGCGGCATCCTCCTCCTGTCTAACCTCTACCACATCCACATCCCCCTCATGTCTCTCCTCCTGCTTGGGTTCCTCCTCTTCTCTCTCCCCTTCCTCGGCCACCTCTGGGATAGCATCTAGTGCTACTCTCACCACACGTGGGTGCACCCTCTTGCCCTGTCTCTGACCATCCCTCCTCTATCTCTAGCCATCTCCTCCATCATCCCCATCATCTTTGTCATCTCCACCTTGGCCTCCATCTCTGCCCCCATCCCTTCCCCCATCCCAATCTCCATCTCTCCCCCTACCTCCATCCTTACCCCCATTCCTCCCTCATCCTCTGCCTCTATCACCGCCCCTACCTCCTTGCTTGGCTCTCGGCACACAAGGTATAACTGAACGTCTATCTACAGGTGCTGGCCCATCGGGATCTGTCAATGGTACTGGTCTATGTGCCTTGCACCATAGGTCATAATTTGCTGTGGTCCCAGGATCTGCAATCCCACCTCTCCATCCCCATGGCTGGGCTCCTAGCCCATCAATCTATTGCTCTACAAACGCTACAGGAATTCCTGGCCCCCAAGCATACTCTTTGGAGGACCAAGCATACTCGGCGGTGCCTACAGGAACACCCTACTACTCTCCAAATTGACAAGGACATTTGTGATAGATGCATCTTGATAATCAGATGGCTTTGCACGGTCCTGCTAATCAAGTACCGATATTGTTTGCACAGGCTAAGATGGTCCACCTCATTATCCCACTGCTGGTAGTCTTTATATGGTCTCTAGATGAATGACACCATCCTATCAATCTGATGCCGCACTAACTTGTCTCACCCATCCATGTCTGTTGTAAGGCACCGGCATAGTAATAGGCAAAGGGAATCCCCTTGGCCAACTGTGGTCTTTGAATCGGTGGATGAAATATAGCTATGTGCTCCCAGGCCCAAATCATCATTAGCGTGGTACCACAGGAGATAATCTCTGCCCTCCAGTAAACAACCTCGTGTAGCTGGTGGTAGAGTGTGCCCAATAAACAAGGGCCCCAGGTCTACACTGTCCTATCTCGCCTCATCCCAACCAAGACGTCTCCCCAGCCAATACGGAAACCATGACCATGATGATTGGGAATCAATATCTTGCAAATAAGGGTCGCCAGGAATGCATCAAAATGAGCATAGTGCTCTGCCATGAACTCCCAATGGATCTCGTACCCCTGGATGCCAAGTCCTGTGCCCTCATCTCAATAGTACACTCTGAAGGTCTGCTCACCATGACGAGGGTCATAGATGATCCGCTCTCCTTGGATCGACACATGTAGGATGCAGTAAACATCCTCCAGTTTGATGGTCACCTCTCCCGTTGGTAGGTGGAAAGAACATGTCTTCAATTTCCAACACTCACATAGTGCAGTCAGTAGTCCCCAAATTGTGGGCATATAAGAAACATAGAACAAACCCAGTGACATCAGTCATCATTGCTCCCACAGAGTCAGCTAGTCAGCAAACCAAGATTTCGTCGGTTTGCTCTCTTGCATGTAAATAGGGGCAAGCTATCTCTACATAATGCCAAACAACACGTCAGTCCCTTCTAGACAACTTTTAGTATAATCAGGAGCATTTCAAATTGGAAAAGTATCAAAATCAGCCCTAGTCAAAACTAAAGTCAAATGTGTCGTGTTGACTGCAATTGCATCAAAAAACAACATTCATGTCATTTCGCACATCAAATGTATCTTGACATGTCAATTGCATCATTCTAACAATCAAATGTGTCACATCAGGTCACTTGCAACACGATATCTGACACATGCGGTAGTGCATTCAAATGCGTTGCCCAAACATGCAATTGTGTCGCAGAACAACAAATACAGCCTTCTAACTGTCAAATGCGACTCAAAAAGGAAAATGCATCATAGTTTTGGAAAATGCATTGCAAACCGTCATCCTACCTTAAAAATCTATTGCCCTTGCATCGAACGCGAAGTCAAATGCATCCTACGCGCACGCATATGCGTCGCGACGCATTCGTTGTTTGCCCTAGAAACCTAATTAAAGGAGGTTTGGGGTACATACCACTAGTTCTGAGCCCTTTGGCCACCGTAGGTCCGTACGATCTCATTGCAGTGCTTTGTCACTGGAATCACCATCCTCGCTGCAATCCTTTTCGCTCTGAGCTCTCAAAATTTACAAAGTGAATAGTGAAAATGAATTGACTTTTACCCCTTTTTTCAACCTATTTATAAAGTCAAAATTGCATTTTTTAACTAGGTTATTACTAAAGGCTCATTTGACCAACTTTGACCACCCCGTTGGCTGCCTTAAACATGTCAGAATCCAAAACCAGCTGCGCCATTGTTTTTCTAGTCATCAAATTGACTTATCGGGACCCTTTCCAAATTTTTCTACCGCCAACCCAAAATTTGTAAATTTTCCTCAGGGGACATTGATACTCTACACCTGTACTGGGGAATGGATTTGACTTATTTTCTTTGTCACAATGCGACATGGTACATTATGACAAAGGGGCAAAATGTAGACGCTTAAAAATGACCTAGGCCTGCAAGCTCTATTTTTACCACTTTCATCCTAGCGTAATTATGATATTTAATTATGTCATTGGTCCACATTCGACTATTAATTAAATAATTCATAATTGTTTAATTAATTCACATCTCTTTTATTCTTCATGATTATTAAATAAATAAATTTTATTTATTTATTCAATACATCTTTAATGGTCTAAATTCTTCCTTTAATTAAATAAATTTGTTAATTTGATTAATTACCTTTATCCATTTATTCTTCTTGATTATTAAATAAATAAGTTTTATTTATTTATTGAATATGTCACTAATTTCCATAATTAAATGAATTTATGAATTTATTTAATTATCTGTCATAATCCTCTAAAATTAAATAATTATCTTTAATTATTTAGTTACTCAATTTAACATTTCCATCATTTTAAATCAATTTATTATTTAAAATGATTTTGTTTTATTAACTGTCACTTCATTTTGGTAAATAATCTGAAAAAGATTATTTATTGTCTCACAAAATCCGTATTTTGAGTTGATTTAATTCAAATTGACAGCTTTCTTCCAAAAACCAAATAAATTAAGTAGATTCTTGATTTTTCAATTTTTTTTTTCAGTCCACCTCTTATCTTCTTGATTTTTCAAATCTCATAAATCAGGCAGTCTTTATCTTCTTGATTTTTGAAAATCTTTATTTTTCTAATTAATTATCTCATCTTTTCTCCACTGCTGATTCGATTATCTCATATGACATCTTGACCACTCACTTAAGGATTTTGAGCTAACCCTGATTAGGGATTATTAGGTTAAATTTTGTCCTCTAATTTTAGGTTTCTGTCAAAGGTTGATCTTGTCCGTCTAATCAAAATTGTATTTTCTATAAAATTTCAATTTTGTTCATAATTTAGGGACCACTTCATTATTATAGGCATTATAGTCATTTATCATTCATCATAGTCATTTATCATTGGTATAGGCATAGAAATAATTTTATTTAAATCCTTCAAAACTTGCATAGGACAATGTCATAATTGTAATGCTCACACACTCAATCTGAGGGCATCAATTATACGCTGCAAGGTAGGAGGTGTTATGGAGGTGATTCATGGAAGGTTTGTGAATATCTGATATAATCATTTCATTATTATTTGCTTGCTTTGTGCTTCATAACTTCTTTTTTTTTTATATTATTGTACTCTAATCATTGAACCTACCTAAAATTAACCCATTGATACACCCTTTAGTCCACAACAACTGATCTTCAACATATAGAACAAAATACCTTGATGACCTTCACAGTTCCACTGGCAACCTCCAACTCTTTCTGTCACAATTTTCTCAATATCCTCGACATATACATCATTCCATACAATAATGCTAATAGTGTTGACATCAATGACAACCACATATTAGCAACACAACCACAACATCTGACAATTTCCCAACAAACTTGACATCCATCTGATATACTTTGAAGTCTTTGTAGGCTGAAAAATGCCAAGAATTTTCAAATAGCCTCCATTCTTGCTACTAGGGAAAATGTCTCGTCGAAGTCTATTCCTTCAACTTGTGAATAATCTTTGCAAAAAATCCTTGCTTTGTTTCTCACTACATCTCCATTCTCATTCAACTTATTGCTAAACACCCATTTAGTACCAATTACATTCTTGTTTATTGGTGTAGGAACCAATTCCCATGTTTGATTCTTTTCTATCTACCACAATTCCTCTTTCATCACTCTCACCCAATTCTCATCTTTGCATGCTTTATTCATAGACTTAGGTTCTATTTTTGAAAGTAAACACAAATTTAACTCAACTGCTACAACTTTGCTTCTTGTTTTTACACCTTCACCCTTATCTCCAATTATTTGTTCTTCAGGATTATTCTTCTTTACATAATTAGAAGTCTTAGGAGTAGGTTCTAGAGCTTCCTCTTCTTCTTCTTCTTCAATTTTTTCTTCTTCTTCTTCTTCCTTATCCTCTTCCAGAATTTTTCTGCAGCTAGGCTCATCCAATTCAACTTGACTTATCTCAACTGGTATCTGCACAACTTTATCAACCTTCACATTTGTACTCTCAACAATCTCTCTCAATCTTTTTATTGAAGCATCTATTTGATTTGATAGTAGTAGAGTATCCAAGGAAAATTTTCTCATCACATCTTGCATCAAACTTTCCAAGATTCTCATCATCTCTTTTAGTGTAACACTTGCTTCTAAACACCTTAAAGTATTTCATTATAGAAATCTTTCTAGTCCACAACTCATAAGGATTCTTTGTGTTGCTACCTCTAATCTGAACTCTGTTAAGAATGTAAATAGTAGTATGTATTGCCTCTCTCTAGTATACATTAGGTACATTTTTTTCTTTCATCATTTTCCTTACAGTCTTTTGTACAATCTGGTTTTTCCTTTCAACAACTCCATTTTGTTAAGGAGTTCTAGGAGCAAAAAAATGTCTCTTTATGCCATGCTCTTCACAAAATGTATTAAAATCACTGGAAATAAATTCTCCACCTTTGTCAGACCTTAATCATTTGATTCTTAGGTTCAATTCATTCTCTACCCTTTCCTGGAATACTTTGAATCTATCTAGAGCTTGAGCTTTCTCCCTAAGAAAAGTAACCATGTCATTCTAGAATAATCATCAATCAAGAGAATAAAATACCTGTCACCATTAAGGCTTTTTGTTCTTGTAGGACCACAAAGGTCAATGTGAACCAAGTCCAGTATTCTAGTGGATGATAGCTCCTTTCCTTTAAAAATTCTTCTTGTTTTTTTTTCCAACTGACAACTTCTACAAATATAATTAGTCTTTGTGATTCTAGGCAGATCTCAGATAACATATTTTGAATTGATTCTGATCATATTATCAAATTTTACATGTCCCATACTTTGGTGCCATAGCCAACTTTCATTAACTTGAGATACAAGGCATTGACCATCAACACCCTTAAGTTGATAGATGTTTCCATATGTTCTCCTTCCTTTCAAGTTTAGTGAACTTACTTTTATCTCCAATCATGTGATTATAGCAGCCATTGTCAATCACCCAATATTCTTCATCCTATCCAGCATGAAAGGTAGTAATTAGAATACCTTCCATCTCTTCCTTCTTATTCTCTTGACCAATTTCCCTTGTACATCTTCTAGATTTAGTATACACATTTATTTTCTAGAGCTAGAAACAAGCATTCATCATTATCTCCCTTAAAATCAGTTTCCTCATTAGAGATTCTAGCATCTTCTCTGACATAATACAACTTCTTGAACTTCTTATCCTTTTTGTCTTTGTTATCTCTTTTCTTATTTCTATTTGGACATGTTGAAGCATAGTGACCAATATTTTCCACAACTAAAACATTTAAAAGGTAACATACCTTTGTACTTACCAGTACCTTTCATCAATCTCCTAGTAAAGTTTGCTTCCAACTCATTAAAATCATCACTATCTGGATCATCTTCTATCTTCATTTCTTTAAAGGATAACTCTGTCTTCTCCTTTTCTTTTCCAAACTTCCTCATCTCAAATACAATCAAGTTGCCAAATAGTTCTTCTTTAGTCAACTTTTTAGGATCATGCACTTCTTCAATGAATGAGACCTTATCACTATAACTCTCTAGTAATTTCATTAAAATATTCTCTATTATGTCTTCATTTTTCAAGGTACCCCCTTGATTTCTAACCTCATTAGCTGTAAGATCAACCCTCTAAAAATAGCTAGCAATATCTTCACTTTCATCCATTTTCAAGTTCTTAAATTTGTGCTTAGTTGTTAGCTTTCTTGACAATTTCACTCTATCATTTCCTTCATAGAGATCTTCCAACATTTTCGAAACTTTATAATTAGTGCCCAAGGAAGCAACTTTTGTTCACTTAGTTTTTGATAAAGCACTATAGATCGCATACCTCACCTTTTCATTTTCCTCATAAGAAGCAATCTCATCAATAGAAGAAGGACCACTAGTTGGAGCAACATACTTTGTTTCAATAGCCTTCCAAGTCTTATAACCAAGAGAGATAATGTAACCTCTCATCAACCCTTTCTAGTCACTATAGTCAGATCCATCAAAGATAGGGATTTCCAATTTGTGCACCATAGGATCTCCCACAAGTGGTTAAGCTCTTCTCCTAGGAACCAAATCTCTAATACAAATTGTTGAAATGAGAAAGGAAACTGAGAGGGGGTTCAATTAGTTGTCACCAAACTCAATCACAAAGCTTCAAGCACTTATCAACTTTACATTCACTATATTTTGTTATTAAGTATGAATATGAAATGAAAATAATAGAAAGAAATATCAACACAAGAGACATGAGATTTATGTGGAAAACCAAATGAGGGAAAAATCATGGTGAGGATTAACTCAAAACATAATGTAATTGCAAAATCAAATACAAAGAGGCTCACCGCTAGAAGGCTTATTGCCTAAGAAGGACTCATTGTCTAGATACAAAGGCTCACTGCCTACAGATACAAAAAGACAATAAGAAAACCACTATTTTAACTTGCACACTTCTGCAACTTGGATTAGAAGATTGCAAACATCATCAACTCACTACTTTCAAGAGTCAAACACATTAATTTACTATTGCCACACTTCACTTTCACACAATTCTTGCTTCTCATGATTGTGGAATTATTCTCATCATTCACATCACCAATGCTCAACATCTTGACTTATATTTATATCATTTTCAATCTTAGAAACTTTCTCCAAGGTCGGATACACACGCTTCATTTTAAAAATTCAAATTAGGTCAAAAATTCAACATTCTCGGGGTGGATAAGAATGAGAGTGAACCAAAAAAATACTTAAACTAGACCCAAGACAACATCAAACACACGCTTCCTTAATTCATACTTATTCTTTGAATGATGTGTAGACACCAGATCGACCAAACCTAATGAAACCACAAATGAGCTTTGAAGTACACATTTCCCCATCAAGAAGATAACATGCAGACCACACAACACATTTCACCAAACATGGGGACACATCTTAGGTACCATCAGACTCATTCGCATCAGCTACAACAGAATTCATACAAAGAACATTCTTCAGTAGTCTAACCAGATTGCATAGGTACACATCGAAGCTCTAAAACACATCTTTCGAAGCACCAAACTTGAAACACCATTTCTAGAACATAGAAAATATCAATATCATCCTTCTACCAGATCTGCACAAGCATACAATCAAAACAGAAGAAATGCAAAGTACAAAATGGAGCACATCATGAACACATGCACAACTCTAACTTCACTTATTTATTAATTTTCTGAAAAGAACTTGGAAACTAATTATATCAACAATCCTGGAACACCATAAAATAGCTTCATTATACTCACAACATCTCAAAAACATCTCAACTATACATGCACAACCTACAATCACTTGATTCCTTTCTCTGTAACAACTTGCATTGTGTTGAAATCAATGACAACATTAATGAAAACACCACCAACTTATAAATAATTGCAATAGGGTGGACCCACAAGGGAATTTAAACTTCAAGTTTGTTTAGTTTTTGGTCAAGTGGGTAGGAGTGTGATTGCTGAATTCATGCTGATGTCACTAGGAGCTTGTAGAAATTTTGGGGCAAATGCCACAAGGAGGGGTGTCACATATGATTCATCATCAAACAACGGCTAGGGCGAGGTAGACTTCCATCGATGGTGGCCCACAAGGAGCTATAACTTGGAACTTTCGAGACTTTAATTTCACTTGATAGTCACAAAGGAAGATAGTGTGGGAGCCGCATGGTGGGAGGCCATTATGACTTTGCCATTAGGAATGGCGGTGAAGGAGCGGCGACCCACATAGAGAGACCCACAAGGGTAGACCCACAATGGGCCTTGCCTCAAAGATTTTGAAAGTTCAACATTGGTGAAGGCTAACGACACAAGAAACTAAATGTGGGGGGTTGTGTTGGGTTGGCTATTAGGAACGACTTAAGGGAGATGGAGTTTCAAGGATGGATCTCCACATAGGGTAACCTACAACAATACTTAGATTGAAGGTTTTCATTTTTTTCATTTTATTTAGAAGGGCATCGAGGGAAGGATGGGAAGAATCTTGAGGGTAGGAAGCTGATGAGGAGTGACCGTTAAGACACACCAAAAGGGTGACGAACCTCTACATGCAGGTTTTCACAAACACTCAAATGCACATTAGTTATTTTCATATGTTTAGGACTTAATGGTCTAGATGCGTGGAATGGGTGAAACAGGGGAGGTCACTGTTGTTTTTTTGCCCTAAACCACATTTCAGGGATGGGCTTCCCAATCAAAAAACTCATGGAAGGAATCTTAAGGGTTTTAAAATGAATCCCTAGGTTTTGAGTTTAAATCCATGAACTTTAAAGAGTTTTCCTACCGAAACCCTTTTCACATATTACCCCCTTACGAATTTGATAGTACAAAATCCAAATGTGAGGTCAAACTCATACCTGTATCGCATGTATAGAGAAGGTGAAAGATGCTCGGGTCTTTAAGTTCTTCTGTGCACATAGCCACTTCTCCTACTCATCAGATTTGAAATTTTTGAGTGAAAATGATAAGTACGTTGGGGGCTATATATAGGAAAACTGACATTAATGGTCACATTTAATTGCAATTATAGAATGAGTTAGGTTGGTGAAAATGCAAAAATGTGACCTACGAAGGACCTTAGGCTAAAGTATGTGTGGAGACCATGAATGCGAAAGCTGCATGCAGAAATTCCATTGTGGAACATGTAGGGAGAATGCTGCTAGTAACGGTAGAGCATGCACAAAATTCCACAAGGAGAAACCCATAGAGAGGGACCTATAGACAACTTAGGATGGCATAGATTTTGAATGATGGAAACCTACAAGATAATTTTTACAAAAGCTTGAAACTTCATGAAACTTGGGTGGGTGACCCGGTCAAGATGGGTTTGACAATTTTAAGGCATATGACCATCTTAAGCCCAAAAGTAGGGGCACAAAAATAAGGAAAATGCAAAGTGACCCAATGGAGGAAAAGCAAAAAGAGGGGGTCTTCGTTCTGAGTGGGGTGTGTGTGTGTAGAAGGCACAAAAAATGATGACTCTAATGGGGAACATTCCTGAGCATTCCAAGGATAAGGATTCATCTGACACCCAGAATCTTAGGTTTTGTAGACCAGAAGCAGGCATCATGAAATGAACTCAAATTTCAAAGGAGAACACAATCCTTAGTTGAATCGGGTCACAATACCTTATAAGTGTATGCACGGTGAATTCATTCCCCTCCCTCAAAAACTATAGGGACTAGTGACCAATAAACCAAGACAAGCTACGTAAGTAATCTAACTCCAAAAGTAATTTTGGACATTGCTCCTCTACTAGTCAGGCATCCATAGCCCTGAAAAAGTTATTGCTACAATCCCCATGAACATTGCTCTATTTCTAGTCAAGCATTTGTAGCCCTGATAGAGTTACTCACACACCCACATAGTTGCTTTTCTTTCAATGTTTTATTTTTTTTCTTTTCTCTTTACTTTCTTTTATAGTTTTATTTATACCTTTTTTCTCAACTGAATAAGAAATGAAGCTTACAATGGATTTTGGAGATCACAGTGATCACTAGAGAAAATTTAATATTTTTCACTTGTTGAGGCTTCATGATAACTTTCATATAGTTCATCAAGAGTATTAAAATGCGTGTTGTGTGAATTATGGGATAAGTGTGAAAGGATTCAAACAAGGGTTCCATTTTAGGTCAAGCCATAGCTCAAGTGAAGAGACCTAATTCATAGAGGCATGAAAAAATCCTTGGTAACTCATGAATAATTATCCATGGAATAAAAGGGAATGTGCAACAAAGTAGGCCCTTTGAGAAGGTGAAGCATAGTCACTACATCAAGACCAAATGAAATCCTCAGCAAAAACAAGGGCCAAAAAAACAAGAAAAGAAAAGTGGAGCAAAACAAAAGACAAAAGACCTACTCTAATTATGTACAGGGGTGAGCTAGAACAACTAAGTTGAAGAACTAATGCTTCAAGTATTTCCCATTGACTAGTAGTGGCACATCTTGTCTAGTGAGCATCTTTAGGTAGAAGGCATTATCCCCTAGGATTTTAGAAATTTGAAAGGGGCCAAGCCAGAGCTTGTCGAATTTGTCATGTCCCCCTTTCTTCTCATGGGCCTTATCCAAATAAAATACTAAGTCACCAATTCTAAAAGGCCTTGACTTTGTCTCTATGATCAAACCATCTTCTTACTACACCCTGATGTTTGGAAAATTTTTCTATGGCTTCATCACATTTCTCTTCCAAATGGAGGAATTCAGCTAGACAGGCTTCAAGACGCTCTCCCTCCTCATGATAACTATTTATGAATAGTAGCATGGGAATATTTAGGTGGATTGGGAAAACAAGTTTTAGACCATAGACAAGGTGGTATGGGGAAGTTCCTAGGGTTTCCTTGTGTCGGGTAGGATATGCTCATAAAGAAAACCACAACTAGGTATGCCAGTCTTTTTGGGTAATTATTGTGCAACTTGTGTATGACAGTCAACAAGTTTTTGTTTGTGGATTTAGCTAACCTATTACCTTGGGGATAGTAATTTGAATAAAACTTGAGCACAATCCCATAATCAAAAGCCCATCCCACAAAGAAGCAAAAATAGGACCATTATCACATACCAATGCAAATGAGTATCTAAAATGATTGATAATGAAGCTTTCCAAAAAAATAATAACTACCTTAATGGTGCATTGTATACAAGAAATTTCCTTTGACCATCTAGTGCAGTAATCAGATGCAGTTAGAATGTACTTGTCACCTGCAAAAGATGGTGGGTTTACTAGACCAATGAAGTTGAGTCCCCACTGAGCAAATGGTCTTACCTTAGCAACCAGTTGTAGTGGAATAACAACATACCTCTCTTTGGTCATGGTAGTATGGAAAATGTGACATGATCGGGCGTGGTTGTGTGAGTCTTTAAATAATGTCGGCTGGTAGTACCCAACTCAAAAAATCTAGTGGGTAGTTGAAGGTCTCGATCCATGTCTTTTTTCGAATTTGTCATGGAATTCCTTTAGCACTTTGACTACTTCTATTCTCCTTAGGGATTTGAGGAAAATCCCTTCATGATTCTTCTTGTACAACATGGATCCTTTTAGCATATAATTATTTCTTTTCAACCTCAAAGCTCTTTTTTGGACTCCTTGCAAATATGGCAGACATTTGTTGTTCAATAGATAATATAGGATATCATCATAACACTCATCCGGAGAAACATCCTCTAGGTGGTATTGTTGAATGACGAGTTCTAGTTTTGTTTCTACCATTGTATGTGTGAGAGCCTATCCTCGAACCAGCTTCATTGGTTGAATCTCCATATCATATTCCTATAGTAGCACAACCCATTTGGCTTATCTTTCCACTGGTTCATTTTGCATCAGCAATATCTTGATAGTTGGATCTGGGACAATGGAAAAGACTTTATTTCTCAGAATGTAATGCCTAAACTTCTTGACTCCATGGACAAGGGCATATGCCTACTTCTCAATATTATGGTAGTGTAGTTTAGCATCCTTTAGTGGGGCACTCATAAATTTGATAGGATGCTCACTTCCTTTGTAATCCTTCTGTGTTAGTATGTTGGCAAATGAGTGGTATGAAGCAAAAAAATACATATAAAAGGGCTTGGAGTAATCAGGGATGACTAGCACTAGAGCATCTACAATGGCCCTCTTGATTTCTACAAAATCCTACTTAGCTTATGTTGTCCACTCTACTTTGGTGTCTTGCTTGATCATTGCATTGAGGGGTTTTACAGTTTTTGTAAACCCTGTGATAAACTTCTTGAAAAAGTTGATTTTCCCAAAAAAGGATTTTATTTATTTCTTACTTCCAGGAGGCTGAATCTTCAAAATGGCCTGAATATGCTTCAGATCAATTGATATTACCCTTTTTTGAAACTACATGTCCTAATAATTTTCCCTCAATTACCCCAAAGATATACTTCTTTGAGTTCAACGAAATGCCAAACTCTCTACATTTTTGGAATGCTTTGCATAATTTAGATCCATGATCTCCTCTCTTATTCGAGAACATTGTGAGGTCATCCATGTAAATGATAATGCATTTACCAATGAGGTATTTGAAAGCTATATCCATGGAATGTTGAAATGTTTCACTTGCATTAATCAAACCAAATGACATCCTTTTGTACATGAATGTAACCCACTTGGTGGTGAAAGTAATCTTGTGCCTATCTTTGTATTGTACCATTACTTGATTGTATCCTAGGTAACCTTCAAGAAACGAAATCATTTATGAACCATTGAAAATTTGCAACACTTCATCCAGTGAAGGCACTAGATAATTATCCTTCTTGAAAGCTCTTTTCAAGTTTCTAAAATCCACACATAACCTGATTCCTCCATTTTTCTTTGTGATAGGGACTAGATTAGCCACCCATGTGGAATTTCAAACAGGGAAGATGATTCTTGATAAAAGTATCTTCTACACTTCCTTGAAGATAATGGGTTCTAGCAATGCATTGATTGGTCGTCGTCACTACCTAAATGACCTCACATCTGGTTTGAGGGTAATGGTGTGAGTGATGATCAAAGTGACATAAATTTTGAGGTCCTCATATCCCCAAGCTATCACATCATGATATGTATGTAGGGATTCAATAATTCCTTTCTTTTCTTATGGGGTGCAGACTTTTCCAATAAACACATTCTTAACATATTATGTTGTAGCCAGATTGTGAGAATTGCACTAATTATATCCGGAGTCCTTAGTTTTTTTATCCTAATCTCTTATGTGGTCAAGGTCAAATATTATCTCTAACTGGACCATACCAAATTGGGTATTGTGTTTGTTTTCAAGTTGATAACCCCTTCTATGTCAATTTTTGCTTCTTCGGGTTCCACTTCATATATGATCTGGGAGGAAAATACATTTGAATTGGTGATGAAATCAAGGATATGCTTGTCATACTCAAACACTTGGAAGTTTCTTACATTTTCAAGCACCGATGAGGTGGGAGTAAATTCCAAAATGAATTTATTTGGGCCATTTAGTGATCAAGGTTGTAGGGTACTGGCTGCTTGTGTCAATGCATCAGTAGTTTGGTTTTTGTCATGGGGAATGAGATGTATATTAAATGCATCAAACCCTTCTACAAGGTCCTATACTCTATGCCTATAGTTGTCTAACCTATGATTTGAGCATGAGTACAATTTTATAACTCTCTTGAAAACTAACTCAAAATCCCCAAATGATTGCAAAATTTTAACCCTTTTCCTCATGGCCATAAGCAACCCATGAAATAATGCCTCAACTCCACTACATTATTAGCGCAATAAAATTGTAATCTATGTGCATAAAATTAAGTCTTACCTAATGGGTTGATTAGCTCGAATCCTACTCCCACCCCTTGCTTAGATTTAGATCCATCAAAGTGCAATGTCTAGAACTTGGAAAGGCACTTTCCTCTGGAGCTGATAGAGCATGGTTCTTGCATGGGCAACATGCCCTGCTCTTCTCTTTCAGGTTGTTTGCATTCAAACTTGTTTTTATCTTGTTGTTCCTCCAGAAACTCTTTTGGAGTAGTCTTCCTTTTAATGTGATCCACAGTTGTTTGACATAAGCAGCACTCAAATTCAGAATGTGAAGCATCATGTATTCTACACCAGCTTGGTAGCAAAAGTTCCTTGAAATAGATTATGGCTCCTAAAATGAGATGATCTTGTACAAATTTTTTGCATGAACTCTTGGAAACCATCGAGCAAGCCAAGGTTACCATCCTCCTAGAATTCTTCATTATCATACTCAAGCAATACCTCTATACTATTAGGAAGGGTAACCAAGTTGGGAGAGGTATGACACAACATAAGGACCTCTTCTTTTTCCTCTTCTTCCAGAACTTCATATGCTACTGGGAGGTAATTTCCCAACTTTGTTTCAGCAAATAGTACTTCATTTGTATTGTTGTACTTTGTTATCATGAACCTCATTCTGGGCTCACATTCAATCCAAATCTAGTTGTTCATCCCCTTCCATAGCAGCCACATATGTGAATAATCAGTTGATGTATATCGATTGAGTGCTTGATTGAAATATCTTGCCAATATAATACCATAGGTGTCAGGGATACCATCAACCTGGATATGAATAACTTGTTGTACCCTTGGGTCTACTACAATTTGCATAGGGATTTTGTTTAGCTCTCCCACCACATTTAATTTAGTCTTGTCTAGTTGAGTCACTTTCCTTTTAGATGGGGTTGGTGTTATGCCTGATGTAAAGGGTATGGGACTTTGAAGAAAACATAATGATTCTCAAGAATTTCAAAGATGCACTCTTATCCCCCTGTTCTAGGCACCTAGATGGAGAAAAGGCTTCAATAGTGTACTTATAACTTATATGCTTTCCTTATGGACCCAAACCCTTGGAGTGACCTCAAGGAACCCAACCAAACTTTTCTTGAATGGTTTCAAAGCCCCAACCCTCTGTCTTAAACAAAACTCACTTTTTGCACCTTGACTAGGCTTCTGCCCCAACTAGGCCTCTAGCGATGGATTTTTGAACTTTCACTCAACTTCCCCAAATGAATCCTCAATATAATGATTGTTTTAGATGTATTTTTTGATGCTATACAACATACCAAAATCTTGTTGGCACTTGTTTTGGATTAGACTCCCCAAAACCTGTTGTTTCCTCAAATTTAAAGCCCAATTAGCCCACTTTTTCAAAGCAACCCTATTCCAATCTCAACTCTAGATCATGAGACTTTCAAAAGTGTCTTAAAATGTTCCCAAACCAAACATTTTCAAGGTCTTAGTCTTCTTTGACACCCTCAATAAAGTGCTCCAAAACTAGGGCTTCTTGAAAACTAGCATTCTAGACACTTCCAGAACCTGCTTCTTGACTTTACACCATTAGATCAACATACTCAATCAATCCAAACTCAAAAATATGCCCCTTATTTCGGCAAATCTTCTACTGCTATACTTTAGCCTCCATTTTCATGCACTTTGCATTGTCAAAACCTGGTGTACACCCTAGGATCTTCCCTTTCTACATATTTACCTATTATTCATATATTATATAAGTTAGATATGATTCATTCCATAGAATACAATCAAAAATTCCCATGAAATGGATCATTTACCCATGAAAACTCTCAAAATCAGTGCAAAATCTAAACTTTCCTAAGGACAGTCAGAAGTTTTGTATAGAAAAACTATTTGTTATTGATTTCAAGACCTATAGGGTTTAAAAATATGTAAATTCAAGTTCATAATCAATCCAATTGATCATATCTTTAATAGAAATCAATAGTTCATCAAAAAGACACAAGGAAATGCAAGAAATTGATGTTTTTACTCTTTCCCCTGTAGCAGTCCATACAAAAATTGTACCAGCAACCCAACCTTCATACAAATGAATTCTCCAATCTTCAAAACCCTTTCCCCAACTGTCCCAATTGATTGGGATTAATTTTATTACATTATTATTGCTTAAACCCCTAAAACTCACTTTCTTGCCCAAAGTTGGATTTCAAAAATTTGAATTTCCAACATTACAATTTATTAGCTCCTATTAACTAAAGCCTCCTAAATTTGATTGCATTTCATTATTCAACCTTATTTAACCTAATTAAAAAATTATATACCTATTTTAAACTCCTAGAACATTATTGTTCCATTTTCAATGCATTTTGGTCCTAAGGTCCTTATCAGGACCCTCAGGACTTTTGACTCTTTTAATGTTTTTATCCATTTCAAAAGCCATTATAGGCTTCAAGATGTTATAGTTGATGCTCTAAGATGCTTGATAGGTCTTCCTGACCCCTACAACCTCCTAGCCCTTGAAGTGTTCCTTGAAGTGCTTGGGTGCCCCTGCACTAATGCCTAATGCTTGGCATACTACAAAGGGCATGGCATTCATATATGCTCTTGAATCTAGCAAGCAGTTATGAATTTTTTTTCCAAACATTCAAATAGTCAACATGAAAGGAGGGGTCTCCAATCTTCCTTGAAACAATCCTACAGAAGCATCCGCTTGGGCCACTTGAGCCTTGTCCTTCTCATTGCTTTTATCTTTTGTTTGCACCTAATTTTGTTGCTTAGTTGGTTGTTTTTCCAATTGTTGATTTTTGTTGGGTGGTTGATTAGGTTTCTTTCCCACAATTTTCCTAACCACTAGCTCACTACTAGAGGTTTCAAATGAGACTCTCTTTGCAACCACTTCTTGAGTAGATTTTGATGGGGCAGTCCCATTCAATGATCTAAAGAAGACATTCCTAATGGTGAGTACTCATAGCAGCTCAAAGGTTGACAGGCTCACTTTTACTTTCTTTAATTCTTCTACCACATATTCTCCCATTTGTTCAAAATATGCTTAAGAGGAACTACTTTGAGTAGGATTAGTAGGTTTCTCTTTAGTTGGATTAGACTTCCTATTCCTATTGAAATACTAAGTTGGGACTCTAGGGTAAGGCAGGTTATTACTAGCATTTGGATCAGGGGGCGTATTGAAGTTATTGGGAGGTATGGAGGTCATAAAGGGACCACAAAATTTTATGTTTCTCAAGTTGTACGGGGTTGTGCATTAGTAGAACATATAAACCTCTTTCTCATGTGATTGTTACTCATCTTTAGGTCCATTATCTTCTGAATCAAACATTTGAGATAGGGATCCTTCATTACTTACCTTTTTTGTTTCGCCCCCCTTTTAAGCAGCCTCCTTCTTGGGCTTGTTCTTATCACTTTTAGGGAAGGGAGCCTGATTGATGACCAAGACTGAGTCATAAGGCTCCAAGGGTACTATTTATCAACAACTTAATCTATCAACAACATTCCACACCTCCACTTGAAAGATTGGAGTAGCAGTTTGAAACTTCTGACTCAAGCTTAGAATGCCTGTTGTTTTGATGGATTCTACACCATCTGAATAGGGCTGCCTCAGCCAAGTAGACTCCTCTTGTCTATTTTTCTATACCTCCAGGTGGATCAACAGATGTTGGCACCCCACCATTGTTTGGATGGGTATTCCATGTTCTATTTTTCCTTTGGGGTTGTCTTCTTTTGAAGTTTTTCCTAGAGTTTTGACCTCGTTCATAATTCTACCCTGAAGATGGGCCTAAATCACAGTTATCTTTGTGGAAATTGGCCTGGATTCTTTTTTGAGATGCCTACAGTTGATTTTTTTGGTTCCTCAATTGAGTTACTTTAGTGTACAACTTCTTTACTAACTTATCCAATTCATTAATTCGCTCCTTGTCTGCATTGATATTAAATTTTGGAGGAAGACCGGATGTGATGCAAATGGATTTTTTGGACAACTGATGATTCAAAGTTGTGTAGGTATGAAGGTACTTAGGGCTATTGTGAATAAGTCTACTAATTTGAAGTTTGCAGATAATTGGGTACCGATGGAGCTTGGTTTAGTGGAGGCCCTGGGTGTGGCAGTATGGGTAGCTATGAGATCAAATTCATCAATGGAGTTTGATGAGCCAAGGCATGAGTGAGTATGAATTTATCCAGGGTTGGTGGTATGTCCTAATGAAAGCAACATACCTACTCCATGTTTCCCCAAATCAGTGCTCACTTTTACTACTTCTGCGTAAGCTTCAACCAAACTTGTTGGTGGTTGATGCATGCATCTGACCAAGGTGGATGTAAGATTGTCCAAAGAAAAATAATATACTGCTCTACCTGAGGTGTCATCAACTACATAAGTTGGTTGCAACTTCATGAATTCTTGATGGAACCTATTACTAAATGAGTCAATTGGCTCATTAGCTTCCCTTCTTAATGATATGAACTATTGATAGAGATCTGTGGGGCTAACTAGGACTTTAAATTTCTATAAGAATGTGCTCCCCATGAGATCCGAAGAGGTGATGGAGCCTGTAGGTAAATGTATGTACCAATAAGATGCTTCATCTCCCAATGAGTAGGGAAAAATCCTAAATGCGACATCTTCATGATTGATCTACATGTCCTTGAGCGTTGTTTGGAAAATCTTGATATGTTCTTATACTTTCCTTTGAGGATCATTTGGATGGAACTTAGAGAAGAAGCCTTCTAGATTCTTGGGAATGTCATGATAATCATTGAAGGATAATGGTGATGGATTATTACCCAACCAATCCATTGGTGGAGGTGAGGGTGGAAATGGCTAAGTTGCAACAACTTGTAACTGAGGTATAGCAGCTGCTACAGTATTTACAATGTGACTAGAAAATAAAGAAAAGGTTGGTTGGAGTAAAGGAGAAGATGGAGATGGACGAGAAGAAGGTCAATTGGGTGGTGCTAATGTTGAAGCTTCCCCTTTCTTGGCTCTCTTGGCTCTGGTAGGGGTTTGTAACTCTTGAAATTCTCCCTTATCTGGTGTGGATCTAGTTACTCTATGAAATATTTGGGGAGAGAATGACCCAATTCGACAAAGCTTTGTCCAAAGACCCTCATTCTAGCACCAATTTTGTTGATGGGTGTTTTTGTACTTCTCAACACAAATAACACACAAGTGTGATGTCTCTCTTAAAAGGTGAAAATCTGCAACTAAGTTTCAGAAAATCACCCCAAGGTCTCTTAGGTGTCACATCATAACTTTGCAAAAACAACTTAGTTGTTTGATGTGTTTTGTTGGTAATCACAAGGGGCCTTTATGGTTTACAGAGCATGGATCTATAAAAATTCATAATTTTGAAAATTGGTGAACAATGATAGCAATTTTATGAGAGTAGTCTGAAACTCTACTTGTTCATCAGATATGGTTTTGTTATGATGCTAGAGACTTATGATTGGTTCATATCTAAAAGAAAATTAAAAAGGATGAAGGGCTTAGAAGTTTTCCTTGATCTAAAAATATGATCAACACTAGCAATGGTTGATATTGCAGTAGATAGACTTCCCAAACTGAGTTTTTCTGAACCAAGGACAACTTAGAGTGTCACAAAACTAGTACAATCTTCTAAGTCTCTTTGTATATTTTCATATTGTAACATCCACCTATTTAGCATGAACATACAATTGAACTTAAGTACAACACGTGAGATAGCTCAGACTAACTTTACATAGTAATTTTTCATCAAAAAATTATAAAAAGTATGAGCTAGAAGTGCATCAAATACTACAACATACATCCTCCATTAAAGTTGAACAAGAACTATGAGCAAAAAATAAACTTAAACATAAATAAACAATGCTGAAATAAACATTTGGAGATTGAATCATGCACACATAATGAACAATGCACAAGAAACCATCAACTTCAATTCTTTTCTCATATATTGCAGTAGAATACCTTTACACAACAACTCATCTCTCCCTTTGAAAATGAGAGGATTCCCCTATTTATATTTCTCAAAACGTAGAATGAATGGTCAAGATCACTTTACAATGAAAGGCTCAAATTTATTCTAGTTTAGGGTTTTCACATCACCCAATAGAAGTACAAAATTTACAATATAAAAATAGGCTATTTTTTTCGTTTCTCTATTTTTTCTTGTAACCTATTTTGTTGATTGATCTGTATTCATTTGTTGGAGGATGGTCAAAAAAGACCCCTGGAATTAATTGATCTTTTGAGCTCTAGATGTTGGGCCCAAGTTGATGGTTTTTATTTGATAGTCTTGACCCTTTAGGGTGTCTGCATCTTTTTTAGCTATTGGAGTTGCCTCTTGTAATATTCTAGAGCTGGAAGCATTAGTTGCGATATGTGATCTAACCTTTGGCTTCTTTTATTTCCTATTTTTCACTTGTGTTCTAGCTAGTATTGCTTCTAGATGAGCCTTGGGATCTACGAGCATAGGAGCCTTTCTTTTCAATTGTTGCTCTAACCATGAGGGCACTTTTGTTTGATGGTCTAGGGATGTAGTGGAAAATTCATTATTTTCCCCTTCCCCTTTATATTTTGAAGGTTTGTCCTCTTCATGTCGAGGAGCATTCTCAATGTTTTCCTCTTCTTCATTTTGCTCCTCTTCTTGCAGTATGGTTTTCCCCTTCTTTGGCTCAATAGATTCTACATTTTCTCCATCAATATTTTCTTCTTGTGCTACCCCTTTGATTTCTTCATGCTTACTTTCAATATCTTTGTTAGGCTCAATATCTCTTTCTTATGTATTATCTTCTTCCTCTTTATTTTTCTCTCCTTCTAAAGGAACTTATTTATGCTATAGGCCCTTGTCTTGGACATTTCTCGGGAGTTCATCAATTTTCTCCTCATCAATTTTTGTGTCAACTTTACCTTCCTCAGAGTGACGCTCCTCTAAGATTGCTTCTTCATCCTTATGTTCTTCGATCTACTCTCCCTCAGGTTCTTGATCAAAAGTTTCATCATCATAGTAAGTATCAAGATTACCCGCATTTTCATCCTCAGGTGTTTTTTTCCCTTCTTTGTCAGAGGCTACTTCATCCAAATCAATTATTATTCCTCTATCAACATGCTCAAATTAGTCCTTATGATTAGATTCCTTAGGTTCTTAGTGATATCCACTCTTTCTTTTTGCGCTACTCTTCGCTTAGCCTCTCCATTTCTTCATAAATTTTCAACGTAGCCTCCATTTTAGCTGGCTTAGTAGGAGGTGGACAAAGAAGCAAGGAGGTAGCAAGTTGGGCCATAAAGCATTTTATTTTGAGGATTTAAAATAACATTAGAGAGCTAAGGTGGCACATTTTTCAAATATGAAGTGAAGGCGTCTGGCAAGGTAAGGGGTGTTGTAGAGGTTATGGGAAAGGAAGGTGGTAGGGTGGAAATAGTTGGTAGTGGAGGAAGGAGCGAGGAAGATGATAGTGGGGAAGTAGTGGAAGAAAAGGAATTGATTACAACCACAAGAGTAGTCAGAGAAATAGAGGTGAGGTGGAAAGAGATGTCCACAATGGGCGGAGATGAGATGGGAAGTGATTGATGAGTAGAGGTAGATGGAGTAGTAGTAGTGGTTGATGGGTGTGTAGTGGTGGTAGGTAGTGGCGATCATGGTTTCTCAACTTTTCTTTCTTCTTCTTAGGGAAAAGACCCTTCTTCTTGGATATCAGGCATGTCAGGAACAAAGACTCTCATTCTCTTTGGTTTCTTTGGTGGCCTCTACACCTCAACTAACTTTTGAGTGTATACCTTCTATTTGGGCTATTGTTTGGATGTGTCCTTCCTCTTCCTTGATCTTGTGACTAGTGGAGACTTAGGAGCCTCACCCAAAGATCCTGTAGTGGTGACATTGTCTATTTCACTTTCTATTTCATCTTCAAGTTCCCCACACGTTAGTTTTGTTCCTTTTTCATGTAGTTGGGCTACTTGATCATCCAGCCACTTCTTTGTCCTTTGCTCCATTGAGAAATTGACAATATTTAAATCCATGATCTCCAGCTCAGCTTAATCAATCACTATTAATGGTACATTAATCATAGCATTGTACCTCTCATCGAGGACATTGTCATCTTCAACAATTTAATCAAGAATCAAGTATAGATTAATGGATTTCATGAATTTGGAAGTCATTCTCATGTAATGTTGTCTCTGAACCTCATGGTCATCATCGTAGTTAGCCCAAAAATCTTTGATGTGTGGATGATGGGAATATTTCCTTCTAACCTACTTCAATTTTCCAAGAGGATCCAAACCTCCCCTCTCAGTATGTAGATCATTGTTGTACCCTGCAAGCTCCTTCTCTAAGTACTCTACATAAGGGGCAGTGAGGAAGGAATACATCTCTTGTCCAAATGTAATGGGGTATGGTACCCCAACATGATGCTTATTGTGTAATAGAATGTGGGTAGTTTGTAACTGTCAAGTGAGCTCCAACAATATGATTGTCATTGGGGTAGCGAGGCAGTCGGTATGGGAATCCTAAGAATCCCTCAGCTCTTATGTACATAAACTTGGTGAATTGGATGAACCAGTACCCAAAACCTTTTACCACCACTTTGGCCCTATGGGATATTCTTCTATGATAATCTCTTGCCAAGGTCTAAATGATGTGTGTGATGAAGGCATCATGGACCCTCCTATAATCCTTCTTAAAAATTTTGTATTGGAGTTGTGGGTAGCAATTATACACTCAATTTTGTCCCTTCCTAGTTCCCAAGGTGTCAACATAGTCCAATCCATTGTAGGGGAACTTCACTGCTAGCAGATACACAAGATAGGAGGTCATATAGAACTCTTGAGTTTTCTTTGCTGTCATAAATCGGCTATGCAGATTCTCACTAATAATCCTCGCCCAGTGAAACTTTGCCTCTCCTCTCAAGATCTCTTCAATGAAATAGAGCATCCACTCCTCACAGAATGAGGAAGTTGGGAGGCCCATTACTCTGCTTAGAAGCATACCAGGTCATTGACCTCTTCTATGAAATCACTTCTATATAATGTCTGGGGTACCTTGGTAGCACTACCCCTCTTTTCAAGTAGCCAATTTGGTTGATAATTTTTTCACAGCCCATGGGGTCTGCCTTCTAGACATTCAAAGCATATTCTTTCTATATTTCCTCCATTTTTTCAAATAGGGGGATGCCAAATGTCTTTCCAATAGACATGGGAGTAAGATTAGCAAGTACCCTCCCATCTATGGTGATTATCCTTAAGTTCTAAGCATGATAACATTCCCAACATGCAAAAACTAACTCTAGAGCAATTAAGGTAGGAGGGAAGCCTACCTTTGCAATTCCACTCTACTTTATCCTCAAGGCTTCCTCGTTTTTAGGTTTGACCATATGACTCTCTACCTCAATTCATCAATACTGACATGGCTTAGGTCTGTGTCAATTGCTTTACCCCAATTGGAAGTGATTTTAGAAGTGCACTCTACACCATGGAACTCATACTTCATCTTAGCTTTCTCCTCCTTCCCTCTTCGAGTTCTCTCAATTTTCTTTCCTTTGTATGTTTTCTCTACTGGTTGCTCTGATGGTTCCATAAATACTACGCACAAAGCATGTAGTGAGTTCTTTAACATATTAAGAGGGAAAAAATTGGTTAAACCATGCAAGCATATTGTTAATTGAGTCTACATACCTTTAAAGGATCATTACATTCATGAAATTTTATCATTTTGAGTTCATTGGTGAAGTTTCCAGACTTGTAGATTTGGAGGTGTGGGTTTCTACCTAGTAAAATCCGCTAAGGAAAATGTTGTAGGAAACAGCCCTAGGAGGATGGAATTTTGCAAGCAGAGTTTCAAAGTGGAATTCCCACAAGGTTCAAATTTCAAGTTAATATAGTGTAAAATCATTAAGTACATGAGGAAATTCATGGTGGAAGTAGTTGGAGTTATTTCCCTTGGTTAGATCGGCCTTTTCGACTCATTTGGAGAATCAGGGTGCAAAAGCCATTAATGGGATTACCATTGGAGTTTCGCTATTACGAAACAGCCTAAGGAAGGTGGCGTTTCGTAAGTGGCAGCCCACAAGTGCATTTTACATTCAAGTTTCTTTAGTTTTCATTGAAGTGGGTAAGAGTGTGATTGTTGACTTCATGTTGATGTCACTGGGAGCTTGCAAAAAACTAGGGGCACAAGCTGCAAAGCAAGGCACCATATATGATTTTTTGTCAACAATGGCTAGGGTGAGGCATACTTTCACCAACAGTGGCCCACAAGGGAAGACCCACAAAGAGCTATGACTTGGAACTTTCAAGACTTTGATTTCAATTGATAGTCGCAAAGGAAGATAGTGCAAGAGCCACATGGCAAGACGTCGTGATGAATTTTCTGTTGGGAACAACGGTGAAGAAACAACGACGCACATAAAGAGACCTGCAAGGGTGGACCCACAATGTGACTTGCCTCAAATAATTTCAAAGTTCAACATCAGTGAAGGCTAACGACATAGGAAACTCAAGGTGGGGAGTTGTGTTGGGTTGGCCATTAGGAACAACTTAAGGGAAACAAAGTGCCAATGATGGATCTCTGCACTGGGTAACCTGAAATGATACTTAGACTGAAGGTTTTCATTTTGGTCATTTTGTTTGGAAGGGAATCAAGGGAAGGATAGGTATAATTTGGAGGGTGAGAAGCTGATGGGGCTTGGCCGTTAAGACATGACTGAAGGGGGAAGAAAGTTTGCACGTAGGGTTTGACAAACCCTCAAATTCATATTAGGTATTTTCATCTATTTAGGACTTAATGATCTAGATGCATGGAATGGGTGGAACGAGGGAGGTCATTGTTTTTTTTCCACCCTAAACGGTATTTCATGGACGAGCTTCCTGATCGAAAAACCTGTGAAAGGAATCTTAAGGGTTTTAAAACCTAGCCCTAGGGTTTGAGTTTAAATCCATGAAATTTAAATAGTTTTCCCCTTGAAATCCTTTTCACATATTACCCCCTTAATAATTTTACAATACATGAGTTGAATGTGGGGTCAAAATCATACCTATATCGCACGTGTAGAGAAGGTGGAAGATGCTCATGTCTTCAAGTTCTTCCACACGTGCAACCACTTCTGCTACTCTTCAAATTTGGAATTTTCAAGTGAAAATAATAGGTAGGCTAGGAGGTATATATAGGAAAACTAGCATTAATGGCCGCATTTAATTGTAGGTACAAAATGAGTGAGATTGGTGACAATGCAGAAATATGACCCATGGAGGACGTCAGGCTAAAGTATTTGTGGAGAATGTGAATCAAAAGCCGCGTATGAAAAGTTCATTGTAGGATGATGTGAGGAGAACACTGGTAGAAATAGTAGAGCATGTACAAAATTCCACAAGAAGAAACAAACAGAAAGGGACCCGCAGGTAGCTTAGGATGGCACAAATTCCAAGCTATGAAAACCTGCAAGATAATTTCAACAAAAGCTTGAAACTTCCTGAAACTTAGGTGGGCGACCTGGTAAAGATGAGTTTGGAAATTTTAAGGAAAATGACCATTCTAAGCCCAAAAATAGGGGCACAAAAACTAAGGAAAACATAAAGTGACCCAGTGGAGGCAAAGCGAAAAGAGGGGGTTCGTGGTCTGAGTGGGGTGTGTGTGGAGAAGGAACAATAAATACAAATGGTGTGTGGCCGAATTTGGATGAGTTTTAAAGTTGAAGATGGTATAAATATAATTTGAGATGTCTGTAGAAGAAGAAAGATAGATGAATTATGTGAGATAGATGCAAGATAGTATGCATGATGTAAGTTTGAGAAAATTAATAAGAAATTCAAGTGGTGAGTTTTTGGAGGTAGTGAGTTAAAGGTGTACTCTATCATTCAAGCATGTTTGCAAGTGTGTGAGAAAATTGTGGTGAAAATATTTGCTGCATTGAGTTAGTTTTCACTTTGCAACAAATCTCTTCTATCTTCTTTGTAATTCTATGGTAGTGAGCCCTCCAGGTAGTGAGCCCTCATTGGATAGTGGGTCATGTTTTGGACAAGTAAGTCCTATCTTGGCAGTGAGCCTTTGTATTCAGTTTTGGAATTCTTTATATTATGAGCTAATCCTAACCATGGTTTTTCCTTCATTGAGTTTTCCACATAAATCTATTGTTATTGTGTGTATGGTTTTGCTTCTTTTAGTTTTTTCTTTAACACTTAATGATTTATCACATTAGTAGAGTAAAGGATTTGTGAATGCTACAATTGATTCACCCCCCTCTTAGTTTTCTTGTTCAACACAACATTCAACTCACTCTCAAGCTTGTGGGTTAAATCCAAGAATTCTAAGGGAAGATTGAACCATTGGAGGCTAAGATTAGAAGGTTGGTAAAGAAGTATGATGAGTGGGATATTGGCCTACTCCCATACATTTTAAGTGTAGATAGTGAGATAAAATCCATATAGGAATGGAAAGAATAGAAACTCAAGGTGATTGCAACTCAAGCAACCTTAATTTGCGATGGAGCTTGTTGATGCAATGTTTGGCACACTTTCTCAACATAGGTAGTACATGGATGCACTACCTCTCTTGAAAGGGTATTTCCAACAGCAAGTTGCTGAAAATCTCCCCAAGGTCTCTTGGGTGTCAGGTCATGACTTGCATGGAATTCCTTAGTTGATGTTTGATGTGATGACTTACAAAGGTAGATAGAATGAAGTGGATCTTGAAAATTGAAGTTTCTAAGATAGAAGTTGATGTGCACTTTTCTATAGGTTCAAACAATAGTCTGAAACTCTGACATTTCATTAAGGTTTGACTTTACAATTTGCAATGAACCTTAGCATAGGCTACTTCTTAAAAAAAAGGAAAAGAGTGGGGAAGAGAAGATGTTCTTGGATTCATGAGGGCACAACCCGAGACACAAAAAATAACCCACAAAAATGAGAATAATTTCATTATTTAGAAAATGGAGCTTCTTACATGTAGAGGATCTCAAATCCCCAAGTTCTATAACACATGCAAGTTACAGACAGCTACAGAATAACCCTTTCGCAATATGCGAGCTTGTCCCCCAAAAAGTTACCCAAAAATTAGAAACCCGCCCATAAATAGAGCTCCTCTTTAGTTTGGAGCCAAAACAACATTCAATTTTTGAGTTTAGGTGGTTTGGCACCGAAAATTACAACTTGAAGTTCAAATTTCAAAAGAACATTTGCAATTGTATCTTCTAGAAAGTGAGCCAACTTCCTAGGGCCATAAATTTTGATCTGGGGCTTTGATTTGCTAACCGTTTGAACCATTGGAAAGGTCTCGAAGTCAAGAACGTGCTTGAAATTTTCTATGCCAATTTTAGAAAGTTTCAATGCCATTTCGGAAGCTCTAAGTGCCTCAAATCCAACTCAAAATATTTTCAGGTGCAAGTCTGGGAAACTAAAACTACAATATCTTTCAACCCAAGAATGGAAAATAAAAACCGTAAATTGGGAATTTCATTATGACAAAAAGGGTATCCAAAAATGTAAAAAAATCTAAAAAATGATAAACTTGGAATTTAACTATTTTTTTGGATGATGCAAGATTGCCCTTACACCACTGGATGCTCCTACATCAGACACCCAGGGTAATTTGAGAAGTGACCCTTTCACGTCTCAGATGGTTGAGGAAAACCCAACCGGTCAACCACTACCTTAGATAGCTAGGATGAATCTTCCACAGGCCTTCCTCTCCATTTCACCAGATATTCTTCATACTGCCTGTTTCTGGTACTCCTTCCCACACTACTATCCAAGATTTCCTCAATCTCATCCTTTTCTAAAGTAGATGCTGGAATCCCACACTATTCCATCGTTGGTACTTACTCTGCGCCACCTTCATGATACTTTGTCAAATTAGAAATGTTGAACACAGGGGAAATGTTGAATCCATCTGGCAACTCCACCTCATATGCATTCCCTGAATCATGCTTCTTTAAAATTTTATAGGGACCGAACTTCTTCATCTTCAATTTGTTATATGTTCCCACTGGAAACCTTTCTTTCCTCAAGTGGACCATCACTTCATCACCAATCTGAAACTCCTTATACCTCCACTTCTGATCTGCCTTAGCCTTATACTGCATATTCATCTTGTTAATATGTTCTCTTACCTTTTCATGTATATCCTTGATGTCTTCTGCAAAATCTTCAGCTTCAGCACTTATTTTTTTCTCTTGGTCCATCTTCCTCAATTTTGGAGCTATTCTAGGGCTACCTCCATACACAATCTAGAATGGTAATTTACCAGTGCTTCTGTTGACAAAATTGTTGTAAGAGAATTCTACCTGGGGTAAGATCAAGTCCCATCCCTTGGGTTTATCTCCTACCAAACATCTCAGTAGGTTACCTAGACTCCTGTTAACAACCTCTGTCTGCCCATCTGTTTGTGGATGGTGTGCGAATTGAACTAACTCTTCTTCTGCACAAGGTCCTCCAAAAGTACCCCACAAATTTGGTTGTCACAATCTGAAACAATACTCTTTGGTACCATGTACCTCACCACCTCTTTGAAGAACAAGTCAGCAATGTGGACTGCATCATGGGTCTTGACATGGAATGAAATGTGCCATCTTTGAAAACCTATCAACCACCACAAAGACTGAATCATTCCCTCATTGTGTCATTGGCAAACCAAGAGCAAAGTCCATACTTATATCCTCCCATGGCCTCTCTGGTATAGGTAAGGGCTGATATAAGCCTGTATTCTGGCTCACTCCTTTAGCCATCTGACATACCCTATAGCTTTGTACAAACTTCTTCACATCTTGTGACAACTGAGGCCAATAATAATGCTCACTGATAATGGCAATGGTCTTATCCCGACCAAAATGTCTTGCCATTCCTCCACTATGCTTCTCCTTTATCAGGTTCTCTCTCATGGAACTCCTTAGGATACACAATTGACTTCCCTTAAATAACATGCCATCCTGGATTATGAAATCCAACCACCTTGTCTGTCCACTGTAACAGGTTCCTTGCAAGCTTTCCAAGCCTCTACAAAATCAGATCTTCTGCATACAAGTGTCTTAAGTTCATTGAACCCAACCACTTCAATCTGTATCTTTGTCATCAATGTATGCCTCCTACTTAAGGCATCTGCAACCCTATTTGACTTCCCACTCCTATGTTTAAAACAAAGGTATAACTCTGCAAAAACTCTACCCATTTCATATGCCCTCGATTTAATTTACGACTATTTAGGTATTACAAGGCACGATGATCGGTATATAGAACAAATTCCTTCAGCAACAAATAATGTCTCCATTTCTTTAATGCTTGAACTATTGCATAAAATTCTTGATCATATATAGAATACTTTCTCTTGGCATCATTTAAATTTTCACTGAAAATAGGCAATGGGCTTACCTTCTTGGCTCAAACTGCTCCAATGGCACACCACTAGCATCACAATCCACTGAAACACCTTGTTGAAATCTAGAGCTAGAATAGGTTTGCTCTGTCACCTTCTGCTTCAACAGTTCAAAATTTTTTGCTGCTCTAGTGCTCCACTTGAATTCTTTTCTATCCCCTCTTATTGTTTCAGTTAGGGGTCCACAAATACTACTAAAGTTTCTAATGAACTTTCTATAAAACTAGCCAAACCATGGAAATATCTCACCTCGGTAGCAGTTCTTGGGGTAGGCCATTCCAGAATAGCCTTCACCTTCTCTGGGTCCATCTTGAGACCTTCTGTTGAGACAACAAACCCCAAGTACACTAACTCCCTCTTCACAAAACTGCACTTCTTCAGATTAATCAACAGTTTCTCTTCTCTTAACTTCTCAAAGGCTCTCCAATATGCATCAAATGCTCATCCAACGTCTTACTAAAATCAAAATATCATCTAAATACACAATAACAAAACTTCCCAGAAATTCTTTTAGTACCTCATTCATGAGTACATGAATGTGCTTCGTGCATTGGTTAGCCCAAAAGGCATGACTAACCACTCGTACATGCCCTCTTTGGTCTTGAGGTAGTCTTCCATTCATCTCCCTCGAATGGGATAAGGTATCCGCTAACGAATAAATGGCTGCTGATGGGCTCACTCCGAGCAGATTCATCAATTAATCAAATGGCGATATGGCGGTTGTTGTCGCGTTTCATGAAACAGAGTCTGCATCCCTCCATCGTCACGTTGAGTTTGGGATGGCGGATATCTTCAATTAGTAAATTTAAATAAAATAAACAGAGAAACTTAAACATACACAGAATAAATCATAACACAGAGAATTTAACGTGGTTCACCCAATCTAGGCTACATCCACCAAACCGCAGCCATCCAATACTTTTATTATCCAGTACAAAACCTATTACAATCTCGTGAATAATCGCATTTTTCCTCATACTATAACCCCCATCCCAACCCCTTTTAACAAGCTTTTAGAAGCTTCCAGAATTAGGGTTTTACAATGTCGGTTTTCTTTCTTTTTCAGAGATTTTTCCTTTTTCGCTGACGACGTGAAAAAAATGGCAAAAAAAAAATTCTCGAAGGCTGCTGCCCCTGAACCCCCACTTTTCGGGGGCTGCCGCCCCCGAACCCTAGCCCGGGGCCCGGCCCGGCCCTGGACCCCGGCGAGGACGGGGGGCCAGGGTGTACAGTATACCATGGGCTATACAGTATAGCATGATCAGTCGCCACATACCAACACTTCTTTGGTGCTAGTACTGCAGGTACCGCACATGGACTCAAACTCTCCCGTATCAAACCCTTTCTCAACAACTTTTGAACTTGTTTTTTCAACTCCTCATTTTCTACTGGATTCATTCTATGAGCTTCCTTATTTGACAAACTGGCTCCAGGAATCAAGTCAATCTGATGACTGATCTTCCTTATTAGTGGTAAACCCTTAGGTACATTATCAGAAACAATATCTTGAAACTCATCTAACATCCCAGAAACTTCTTCTGGAACCTTCTCACTATCCTCCTTACTCACTCTAGGAATCAATGCATAACACACACACTCATGCTTCATACCTTCTAAAAACTTTCTTCCATCTACATAAAAAATTCTAGCACTCTGCATACCTTTTCCTCAGTCTCCTTCAAGGGTTTCAACTTGTGACAAATCCCATCCTTTGTCAAGGAATAAGTGTTTGCATGGCCATCATGTATAGCTCACCTATCGAACTGCCACGGCCTCCCCAACAACATGTGATATGCATCCATGGGGATGATATCACAGAGTACCTCATCATGGTAGCTCCCGATCTTGAACTTTACTAGGCACTGCTCATTGACCAAAAATTTGTGGTCTTTCTACAACCAGGCAATCCGATATGGATGTGGGTGCCTTTCCCTCTTTAGCTTCAACTTTGTGACCATCTCCTCTGACACCAGATTATTAGTGCTCCCACTGTCAATAATGACATCACAACATTTTCCTTCACACTTGCACCTTGTGCGAAACAGATTCTTCCTCTGTTCTGGTTCCTTTTCCTCAATCACCAGGGCTCTCCTAATCACTAGGGCTTCTCCCCTTTTAGCATCATCTAAATGTTTATATTGGGCCTCCTCATCTGCATGTGCAACCCTTCCACAACCTTCTGGCCTTTTGTCTGCCCTTCCTTGGTGTTGTGGACATTCATAGGCTCGATGCCCTTCTTCACCAAACTGAAAACATGTTCCCCTGAAACCACCTCTTCTAGATCCTTTTCCATATCTCCCTCATCCTCTATCTCTTTGATCACCACTATTTTGATCATGAGGTCGATAGAAGTTGTCATTTCTTTGGCTTCGACTGGTACCCACATCTTCAATTTTCTTTTCATCATCATTTCGGCTTCCTGAAGGTCTTCCATTGCCCCTTCCACTTTGACCTCCTCGTCCTTTTTGCTTGCCATCAAATCTTTTGTTCAGCTTCTCTTCCACTTTCAGAGCAAACTGATATGCATCCTCAATGGTGGTCATTCTGACTAGGCTTAGCTCCTCCTGAATGCTCAGTCGTAACCCATTAAGATATCAAGCTACCTTCTCCTTATTGGTTTCTGTGTGACCCGTTTTGATGATTATCTTGTGAAAATATTTAGTATATTCTTTCATAGATTTGCTTCCTTGCTTCAACCCTTGCAATTTCTTCAACAAATCTAACTCGTAGTCCACTGGTATGAATTGCTTCTTTAGTTTCTCTACCATGCGATCCCATCTGGTGATCTTGACTTTTCCTCTTCGATTTCTTTCCAACTGGACCTCTTTCCACCAAATACTGGCATGGCCCTTCAGCTTCATTTTTGCAAACTTAACCCGATCCGGGTCCTCTATTTCCTCATACTCAAAATATTCTTCTAGCTCGTTGATCCAATCGATCAACTCTTCCAGGTTCAGACTTCTCGAATACCTGGGGACTTCTGCTCTAGGTCTTTTCCCAATCTTTAAAATGGCCCTTATTAGCCACATTTGGTCTTGATCAATTGCTTCTTCTTCCTCTTCTACATCTGAACCTTCTTCCTCTCTTTCATCCTCACTTTCCTCCCTCAGGTTTAACCCTCTTCTCAACTGCTCTTGTAATGCATCAACCTGTCTCTGGAGGGCTGCCAGTGCATCTCTTCCACCAGCATCTTTGCTGCCTTAACCATCTCTGGCACAACCATGCCTACCAGGCATCACTCTTGGAGGCATCTTTCTTGACCTCGACCCACAACCATGGTCCTGGTGTGAACTGCCTCATGATTGGCAATCTATCCACACGCTCAAGAAAAACTGGCTCTGATACCACTTGATGAGGGCACAACCTGAGACATAGAAAATAACCCACAAAATAGAGAATAATTTTATTATTCAGAAAATGAAGCTTCTTACATACAGAGGATCTCAAATCCCCAAGTTCTACAACACATGCAAGTTACAAACAGCTACAAAATAACCCTTTCACAATATGTGAGCTTGTCCCCAAAAAAGTTACCCAAAAATTCGAAACCCACCCATAAATAGAGCTTCTCTTTAGTTTGGAGCCAAAACAACATTCAAATTTTGAGTTTAGGCAGTTTGGCACCAAAAATTACAACTTGAAGTTCAAATTTTAAAAGAACATTTGCAATTGTATTTTCTAGAAAGTGCGCCAACTTCCCGGGGCCATAACTTTTGATCCGGGGCTCCGATTTGCGAACCGTTGGAAAGGTCTTGAAGTCAAGAACGTGCTTGAAATTAGCTATGCCAATTTTCACAAGTTTCAAGGCCATTACGAAAGCTCTAAGTGCCTCAAATCCAACTCAGAAGATTTTCAAGTGCAAGTCTGGGAAACTAAAACTGCAATATCTTTCAACTCAGGAATAGAAAATAAAAACCATAAATTGGGAATTTCATTATGATGAAAAGGGTATCCAAAAATGTAAAAACATCTGAAAAATGATAAAATTGGAATTTAACTATTTTTTGAGGTGATGCAAGATTGCCCTTACACCACTGGATGCTCCTGCATCAAGGATCTGCAACTAACCATGAAGAGTGATAATGGAGGTTTCCACTGTGGACAGCTTCCTTCAAACAAAATTTCACTTAACCAGAAAAGTCACAGTATATGAAATTTGTGCTATCTTCTAAGGTCTACAAATTTTTTACCATTCATCCATCATATACATGCATGAACAAAGATAAAAGTTTAAGGAAACTTTAAACTTAAGTCCAAACTAACTTTACGCAGTCATCTACCAGCAGCAAACAACAAAAAGTATGGACTAGGAAGGCATCTACACAACATAAATCTTCACAACCACATAACAACATTACAAAATCTATGAAAGCAAGCTATAACTAACTAAATAGTAATGTAAATCTAACTAGATCAGTTAACTATGGGAGATGAATCATGAAACATGTAGAGAAACTCAAAAATGCACCAAAGTCAAAGTATTTCTATTAAAATTTCTGTAGCAAGTCATTACAACAACTCAACTCTCCCTTGAAAATGAGAGGAGACCCCCTATTTATAGTGTCCAAAAAGTAGAATGAATGGCCAAGATTAATTTGCATTGTGTGGCCAAGATTCATTAAAAATTAGGATTCTACCTACCCCCCCAATATATTACATTTTAAAATACAACTTTATACTTATCCCTATTTTTGTTGGAAATTGTGCCTCAACTTGTTGGCTTGTATCTCTGTTCAAGTCTTCATTGTCGGAAGATCGCTAGAGTTCCTAAGTTTGTAGCCTTATCACGAAGTTCAGAAGTTTCATGATTTCTTGACTGACCGACTTCCTTTGTTGTCGTAGCATTTGAGAACTTTCTAACCAACTGTGGAAGTTGTAATTTTGTGTTTCCTATGATTGAGCGACAAGCCAACAAATGTGGGGACCACTTGGAATTCTAGGAGACTTGTTGAGAATATTTTAGATTCTCAACTTGATTCTCTAGAAATGCACAAGCAGTGAATGCGTGTCATGGTGGAGACCACAAGGAATGATCAACAGTTTGGTGTGATGGTCAAATGTGATGTACGAGTAAGTTGGTAATAAAAGGACTAACTCTTGGATACCTAAAGTCTTTGGGATTTTATTTAGAAACTAATGAGTACTAATATTACTCGTCAATGTGGGATATTGCCAATGTATGTTTCTCTCACTGACAGGCTGGTTCATTCGGTATGACTCTTGCTAATGGTGGTGACTCTTGTCAATGGACAGTTGGTTTTCTTGTGATATCAGGGAGACTTGATATATTATCGGTCTAACTTCTCAGAGTGTTGTCAATACCTTTGGTCTTGTCAATAGCTATGTGATCAGATATTTTGGCATTGGGGAGACACGATCTAGTGTCTCACCGACATGCAATATAGTTGAACACTTTGACTGAACGTCTATCCTACGTGGTGCATTCTGAGCCAATGAGATAAGAAAAAGGAGAACCATTGGTAGTTGAATAGTTGCGACTATTCCTATGTAGAAGATCAACAGACCATGAAAAAAATGAGATATACTCTATAATGGAAGAGAATGAATGGTTCAGATAATGGAGATTTCTATTCAATACTGAACATGGATTGATCTGAGTGGATTCATAGGATGCATCTGAGAGCATTGTGAGATTAATGTTTTGTACAAGATTGTTCAATGAATGTTGCTGATGTAAAATTTACATCACAAAGTGAAGTATGTACTCTCTATCTAATTTTGTTTACTATAATACAAAAAGGCTTTCCTTGGTGTGGTGGATTTTTCTCAGGTAAGGGTTTTCCCACGTAAATCTAGTGTCCACTTGTGTATGTGCTCAGTTTTTTTCTATTATTCTTTTCAAGTGTATCTTATTGAACTGTAATTGCTAAATTTAAAGTCATATCTACATTATTCCTTGAGGTTTTGGCATTAGGAGAGTTTTTTCTACACCTAAGCTTTCCTTACAAGTGGTATCAGAGCCTGGCCAGTTGTGTTATCCTTGTGGGTACATTGGGTTTTTTGTGTCAATTCTGTTCAGTGGGAGTCTTGTAGAAGTTTAGTAATTTGAATTACAGATTAAGATGGCAAGCACATCAGGAATGATTGAAATTGAGAAATTCCATGGAAACAATTTTGAGTTGTGGAAACTTAAAATGGAAGATCTATTAGTTGACCATGATCTTTGGCTTGTTGTGTCTGGAACAAAACCTACATGAATGAAGTAAGAGGATTGGGACCTCATAGATCGAAAATCAAAGGGGCTGATAAGGCTCTATTTAGCAGACTCTATTCTTCTAAATGTTCATGAAGAAAAAGCTACATCTTCTTTGTGGAAAATATTGGGAGCTATTTATCAGGGCAAGTCCTTGGTGAATAAGTTGTTCTTGAGAAAGAAGTTGTACTCTTTGAAAATTTAGGAAGGAGCATCTGTTGCTAATCATTTGAATTCTTTCAACATGTTGATTGCTCAGTTAGCATCTATGGGTGTGAATATTTATGAAGAAGATCATTGTATGCTATTGCTATGTTCTCTTCCAGATTCTTGGGATCACTTGGTGATGGCCATTAGGAGTATGAAATCCACTTTTAAGATGGAAGATGTTGTTGCTTCTTTGTTATCATAAGAGATGAGAAGAAAATCTTCTAACATGGTGAAGGAGGCTCTTGCTATCAGAGGCAGATTGAAAGAAAAAGGAAAGAAGAAGGACAAGAAGTCCAAATCCAAATCAGAGGGGAGATCAAAGTCTCCTGGCAAGAAGTCCAAAGTAAAGTACTGGAATTGGGGGCAACCTAGTCATGTCCGAAAGGATTGCAAAGAGGAGAAAAAGAAGAAGTATTATTCTGATAATTATTCTTCTCATAGTGATGTAGATGCTTTCAATGCAGCCTTGGCTACTCAGGCATCAGATGATGTCTGGGTCATTGATTCTGGAGCATCCTTCCACATAACATCTCATAGAGACTGGTTCACTAAGTAAAAAAAATACGATGGTGGAAGGGTGTATTTGGAAAGCAATTCATCTCTAGAAATAGTTGGTTGTGGAAGAGTTAGAATTCAGTTCCCTGATGGAAGAGTGAAGGGAATCAATGATGTAATGCATATACCAAGTCTGGCTCAAAATTTACTTTCTATTAGTAAGCTGAATGATATTGGAGTGCAAATCAAATTCTCTAGAAATGGTTGCAAAATGATTAGAGGCTCAATGGTGCTAGCTAGGGGTGCTCATATTGGTACCTTTTATAAGTTGGATGCATTTGTTGTGAAATGCGATAGTGTCTCTACAAAGTCACAAAAAGCTACTCATGGAGGAAAGGAGGAAAAATGTCTTAATAGTGTAAACTCTATGGAAGTTAAACTTCTAGCAGAAAAGACTATGCTCTGGCATCATAGGTTAGACCACATTGGAGAAAAAGGTTTAAAAACCTTGAAAAATAAAAACCTGGTTGAAGGGCTTTATGATTGCAAGCTCGAATCAAGTTTTGTGAAAATTGTATGTATGGTAAACAACATCGTGTTTCATTCTACTCCAGTCCTCAAAAATCTTCTGGTTTACTTGATTATATACATTCTGATGTTTTTGGTCCAGTAAATGTTCTTTATTTGTCTAAATCAAGATATTATGTATCATTCATTGATGATTATTCAAGAAGAGCATTTGTTTATTTTTTGAAAAGTAAATCAGAAGTATTTAGTCATTTTAAGGAATTCAAAAACCTTGTGGAAAATTAGATTGGATGAAAAATAAAATGTTTAAGGACTGACAATGGAAGTGAGTTTTGTTTTGATGAGTTCGAAAGGTACTATAAAGATCATGGTATTAAAAGAAATAAAACTATGCCCTACACTCCGCAACAAAATGGAGTTGCTGAAAGGTTCAAAAGGATAGTGATGAAAAGACCACGAAGTATGCTAAGCAGTGCTAGCTTGGAGGAGAGGTTTTGGGCTGAGGCAGTTGCAACATGTTATTTAATAAACTGTTCTCCTAATTCCGCTCTTGTTGAGAAAACACCTTTGGAAGCATGGTCTAGAAAGAAGCCCTCTCTAAGACACATTTGTGTCTTTGGATATGAGGCATATGCATATGTGCTAAATGAAAAAAGGTCTAAATTGGAAAAAAAGGTTGTTAAATGTATCTTTATTAGTTATAGTCCTGACATAAAAGGATACAAGCTTTAGAATCCTACTACGAAGAAGGTTTTGTACAACAAAATTTTTCATGAGTTGAAGCCTTCTACTTTGGATCTGTAGTTAGAGACAAAATCAAAAAATAAAAAGGATGTAGTTGAAATTCCTCTGACACCAGATAAAGAGGAATTGAAAATTGAAAATATACCTAAAACTAAGGAGAGATCAAGTAGTTCTGAGAGTTCTGAAGAAGAAGAACAACCTCAGCCTCAGCCTATGAGGAGGTCAACACATGAAAGAAAGCAACCTAATAGGTATGGGTTTTCTATGTTAGATTCTACTTGTGCCTATCCTTTAATTTCTAGCATTGATGAGCCTAGGACTATGAAAGAGGCATTTAGAATGTCTGATTCAAACTCTTGGTTGGAAGCCATGAATGAAGAAATGACATCATTAGAAAATAATGATACTTGGAGTTTGGTTCCCTTGCCTGAAAGTAGAAAAGTTGTTGGCTACAAATGGGTATTTAAAAAGAAAATAGGTCTAGATGGCAGTGTGGAAAATTATAAGGTGAGGTTGGTTGCGAAGGAATATTCCAAGGTAGAGGGAATTGATTATAGAGAAATTTTTTCTCATGTAGCTAAGCTGATGTCTATTAGATTTATTTTGTCACTTGCAGCAGTGTATGACTTAGAGGTTGAACAGATGGATGTGAAGAAAACATTTCTTCATGGTGACCTTGAATAAGAAATTTATATGTCTCATCCCGAGCACTTTGTGGAGAAAGGTAAAGAAAATCTGGTTTCCAAGTTGAAAAATCTCTATGTGGATTAAAACAATCTCCTAGAATGTGGTACTAGAATTTTGACACATTTGTTTTTTCATTGGGATTTGTAAGATCAAAATATGATCATTGTGTTTACTACAAAGCTGAAAATGATTGTGTTCTTATTATTGCTCTCTATGTTGATGATATGCTATTAATAGGCAATAGTAAGTTAATGATTTTTGATCTAAAATGTTAGTTGTCTGTGAAGTTCGAAATGAAAGATCTTGGTGTAGCCAGGTATATTCTGGGAATGGAAACAACTAGGGATAGGAAGAGTAGAAAACTTTATCTTAGTCAAAGTAATTATATTAATACTATTCTAGAGAGATTTTGTATGGTTGAGTGCAAGCAACTAGTTGTTCTAGTTTTGTAGGGAACAAAGCTATCTATTGAAGACTATTCAAAATATCCTACTGAGATGGAGGACATGACTAGAGTGCCTTATGCTAGTGTAGTTGGCAATTTAATGTATGAAATGGTCTATACAAGGCCAGACATTGCCCAAGTAGTGGGAGTACTTAGTCATTTTATGGCGAATCCTGGAAGGACACATTGGGATGCTGTTAAAATAGTGTTTAGATATCTGAAGGGCACTTCAGATTATGCTTTGTGTTACCATGACAATTTGGTTGAATCACAGAGGACTTCAACATTCGAGGCTATGTGGATTCTAATTGGGCAGGGGACATTGACAACAGAAGATCCACTAGTGGATATATTTTCATGATGAATGGTGGTACAGTTAGTTGGATGAGTAAGCAATAGGTTGTAGTCACTTTGTCCACTACAAAGGCAGAATACATGGCAATGACACATGCCTGTAAAGAATCAATCTAGTTAAAATGTTTGTGTTCTAACATTTGGTTTGATGCAGGGAAGATTACAATTTATTATGATAGTCAGAGTGCTATTTCTTTGGCGAAAAGTCCTACTTTCCATGCCAAGATGAAATATACTGATGTGCAGTATCATTTTGTACAAGATATGGTGGAGGATGGAAAGGTCTCTTTAGAAAAAGTGGATACTTTGGAAAATGTTGTAGATGCATTGATGAAACTAGTGAGCACAGACAAGTATAGGTGGTGTGCCAGTTTGATGGGCCTTGGAGCCCATGACCTTCATTAACTTTGAGTTTGAAGGAAGCCAGTAAGTCTTCATCAAGTGGGAGATTGTTGGAAATTGTGCCTCAACTTGCTAGCTTGTATCTCAGTTCAAGTCTTATTTGTCATATGATCGCTAGATTTCCTAAGTTTGTAACCTTGTCATGGAGTTTGGAAGTTTCGTGATTTCCTAACTAACTGATTTCCTTTGTTGTTGCGACATTTGGTAACTTTCTAACTAGATGTGGAAGTTGTAAGTTTGTGTTTCCTCTGATTGAGTGACAAGCTGACCGATGTGGGGAACACTTGGAATTCTGGGAGACTTGTTGAGAATATTGTAGATTCCCAACTTGATTCTCTAGGAATGCACAAGCAGTGAACATGTGTCATGGTGGAAACCACAAGGAATGATCAATAGTTTAGTGCGATTGTCCAATGCAATGTACGAGTAAGTTGGTAATAAAAGGCCTAACTCGTAGATACCTAAAGTCTTCGAGTTTTTATTTATAAACTAATGACTACTAATATTTCATTTAAATGTGGGATATTTCCAATGGATTTTCTCTCGCTAATAGGTTGGTTCATTCGGTATGACTCTTGATGATGGTGGTGACTCTTGCCGATGAATAGTTGGTTTTCCTGTGATATCAGGGAGACTTGATATGTTATCAGTTTGACTTCTCAGAGTGTTACCGATACCTTTGGTCTTGCCGATAGCGATGTGATCAGGTATTTTGGCATTGAGGAGACATGGTCTAGTGTCTCACTAACATGCGATATAGTTGAACACTTTGATCGAATGTCTATCCTATGTGGCATGTTCTAAGCCAATGAGAGAAGTAGAAGAACTATTGGTAGTTGAACAGTTGCGACCGTTCTTATGTGGAAGATCAATAGAACATGAACAGAATGAGATATACTCTATAATGGAAGACAATGAATGGTTCAGGTAATGGAGATTTCAATTCGATACTAAACACGGATTGATTTGAGTGGATTCATAGGATGCGTCTAAGAGCATTGTGAGATTAATGTTTTGTACAAGATTGGTCAGTGAATGTTGCTTCTAGAAAATTAACATCAGAAAGTGAAGTATGTACTCTATTTGTAATTTTGTTTACTATAATAAAAAGAGGCTTTTCTTAGTGTGGTGAGTTTTTCCCCCGTAAGGGTTTTCCCACGTAAATTTGGTGTCCAATTGTGTATGTGTTCTTTCCTTTTTTTGTTATTCTTTTCAAGTGTATCTTATCGAACTGTAATTGCAAAATTTAAAGTCATATCTGCATTCTTCCTTAAGGTTTTGGCATTAGGAGAGTTTGTTCCACACCTAAGCTTTCCTTACAATTTTGTCTTTTGTGACAACACTGTAGCATTTTGTCTTTTTTTTATTTCCCTTTGTTGTAGCTACTCTATCAGGAATTCTTCACCAATAATAGGGTTGCCCTCTTGCTTCTTCAAAGTAGCATACTCCATGAACTTCAGAATTAGCGGCTAGAACTTATCAATGTCAATGATTTTGGATCATAGCACTTGATAACTCCATTCTTTGGATTGTTCATCAAGCTTTTCCCAATCTTCATCATACTTAGCAGTGTGGTCTTGGAAAAGCTCTGACTGGATGAAGGCTCAAGAAGTAAAGCTCATGAAATCAGTGGTAATCTCATTTGACATCCCATCATCAATATTCTTCTGGAAGCGGCGCTTTATCTTCTCCAGGTCCACCTATACAACAGGAATATCACATCCTATCATTAGTTTCAAGTACCAGAGGTAATTAAATCTGATTTCCTTAGCCAACTCAATGTCTAGATCCACTTTATTGAGCACTTGCTCCAACCTTTCCTTTCAGTTCATGAAGTCATGCTTCCATACATTGACCAGCCAGTGGTCATCCTTCTTAAATGCAAGCTTTTTCTCCCAAGTCATGCTTGGTAGTTTGAGAATAGCCTAAATCTTTAGGTAAGTGGAGTTGTATCTCCTCGGGAAGTTAGTGCAAAGTTTCCTCGTACCCTCAAGAGACTGTTGTAGATCCAAGAACTTGTTTGTTGTCCTAATAGCATGACTAATGCCCATGTTTCCTATGTACAAGACCTACCAGAACCAACTCCCTGTGGTCTTATCCAATTTCTTCCTCTTTTTGAGCTTGTCTATTTGTTCTTTTGACAACTATAGTGAGTTCAAAGATGTGGTACGAATTTCCTCTATTGAAGACCATTGTTGGATGTAAGCTGTCAGATCAGCTACCTATGCCTTAAGCTCTTCTTTTGAAATCTTTTCTTTTGTATCAAATGCACTACTATGGCAACAGACTCCTAGAGGTGCTCCACTTTTTGCTCTCTAGTAGTTGTCCCTAAATTAATAGTGGAAACATTATAGCTTACCCCCTCATTTCCCACCACTGACGTTGCTACTTGTATAGTTCAGGATCTAGAAGCATCCATCGTCACCTTGGATCTAACTTTGGGCTTCTTCTCTTTCTTGGTAGTGATTTCTGCTCAGGCTAGGATAGCCTCTAGTCTTGCTCTTAGATCACTCAAGGTAGGAGCCTTCTTCTCAAGCTGCTTTTCTAGCCATTCGGGCATCTGAGCCTTTCCTTTGGGTGACTCATGTCCACCCTCTTCTTCATCAGAGTCTTAGAGGAATACCAGACGCTTAATTGGGGACTTAGTCAGAAGGTGTTCTTTGGGACTTTCTTCCTTCTTAGGCTCTTCTTCTTTCTCATCTTCATTTTCTTCATCACGTTCATATTCATGCTTGCATTCCTCATGCTACAAATTCCCATAGGTTTTAGCCTCTTCCTCGAGCTTATCTTCCTCTTTATCTTCATGTTCTTTTCTCTCATGTTCTTCTTCCCCTTCAGAGAGAAGCATCACCTCATCATGTTTGTGGTCTTCTTCTTGTTGTTCACCCATTAGATCTGTTCCATGCTTTCTTTTGTCTTATCATCTTCTTGTCTTCTTTCTCCAAAAGGTGGTCTTTCTATTTCTTCTCCTACATCCTTTAGTTTTCAAGCCAGCTCTTCCTCAAAGTTAGTATCAAATTCTTGTATAATTTTAGTACCGATGTGCCTTTCTTCACTGCTCTTAGAAGACCCTGTCTCCTCTCCTTCATGAACTACCTTATCATTTTGTAGATGTTGATGTTATGGATGTTCATGGTATTCATCTGCTTCCTCCTCCAATGCTTTTTTTCTTCCATCTCTAGCATTTCCCATTCTGTTGATATTTCCATTGTGGCCTTCATCTTTGGGGGCTTAGTTGGAGGCTTTGAAATTGGAACACTGGTGAGGACTTGCGCTAGGGAAGCTTAGATGGTTGGATTCAGTAATACTTCAGAAACTTCTAAAGGAGCAGTTTGCATGTGTTGGGAAAAATCCTCTGAAAGCGAGAGTGTTGGTTTTGGAATTGTTGCTGCTACCAGTAGAAGTGATGTGGTAGGAGACATGGAGGTGGAGGAAAGTGGAGGAGTTGTGGCAGAGGAGGAATTAACTACTACTACTGGCCCAGTTGATGAAGAAGAAGCAAGGTGGACAGAGATGTCCACTAGAGGCGGGGAGGTAGCCACCATATCTTGAGACAACAACGGAAGAGCAGCAATGACAGAGGCAGCTGGTGGAGACTTGGGCTAATTTTCTTCCATTTCTTCTCCTTTGTGGAGCGGGTCCTCTTGACTAACATGCACTATAGTAGTACTTCCTGACCTTTTATGTTTCTTTGAGGACTCACCCTCTAAAGCTTTCCTTGCGTATACTTTTGGATTTGGCTGCTACTCCTCAGTCTCCTTACTTTTTCTAGAGTGAGTGGAGGGTATTTGGATGTTTCTCCTATCAAGGCTATAGCAAATCCATCATTTGTTGCACTAGGCTCACTTTCGAGCCCTTGATAGGTTAGGACGACCTCTTGTTGCTTCAATCAGGAAACCTTCCCATTGGCCCATTCTCTTGTACGAGCTTTGATCGGTTTGGTTATTATATTGAGTTCATCAACCTCTTGCTTATCCCAATATATTGAAGGTAGTGACAAGTTAGTGACTGTATTGTACCTAGGATCCATAATTGTGCTTTCATCTTTATCAACTTGATCAGGTATAGGGAACAAGTTTACCCTTTTTATAAAGTAGGCAGTCATTTGCATGTAATGTCTCATGTGCACCTCCTTATCATCTTGGAAATTTTCCTAGAAATCTTCAACATGATGTAGATGGGCATAGTTGGGCCCAAGTGATTTCCTTATATGCCTGTAAGGGTCCATTCACGGATGGGCAATATGAAGCTGGAAATGATACTCAGCCAACTCCTCTAAATTCCCAGCACATTGAGAGGTTTGCAGCTTATACATCCCTTGGACAAAAGAAAGGGGATAAGGGATCCCTTCCAAATGCTTGTTGCTAAGAAGGGTGTGTACATGTCGTAGTTGCCGAGAGAGCTCTACCAATATAATCCAGTCATTAGGGTACTAGGGCATCTTATTTGGCCTTTTTGTGTAGCCTTGGGCACAAATGTATGTGAATTTGGGGTACTGAATGAACATAAAGGTGTACTATCTAAGGAAAGTATGAGCACTGTGGGAGACATGCCTTTTGAAATCACCTCCTAGCAACCTAATAATGTGACCTATGAAAGCGTCATTCACCATGCAATAGTCCCTCTTGAAATTTCTAAACTACAACTGAGGGTATCTATCATAAACCTTCAATTGCCAACTAGATTCTTCATCTAAAGCCCTGAACAATCCACTATACTGCCTCCATTCATCCAATGAGTAAACAAGGTAAGATGTCATATAAAACTTGGAGGTTTTCTTAACATTTATGAACTGCTCATGGAAGTAGCCACTTATTATCTCTCCCTAGTAGAATGTAGTTTGCATGGTATCATTCTCCTTTCCATGAAGAATTTTCTCAATAAAGTAGACCATCCATTCTTGAAAGTATGCATTAGTGGGGAGGCCCATTACTCTGCTTAGTAGGGTCAACAGGTTGTGATAATCTTCATAGAAATAGCCATGGAAAATCTCCTGGGTAACCTTAGCAACACTGCCCCGCTTCTCTTTGAGCCAATACTGATTTATAAGTTTCTTACATCCAGTTGGGTCCTGATCCCACATTTCATTTCATTCCTCTATGGTTTGTAGTTCCATCTCTCCAAAGGTAGGGATGTGAAAGGTCTTCATTATTGCTTTGCTTGACATGTCAGCTAGAATGCTCCCAACTCTGTCTACAATAGTTCTGGTTTCCGGTTGGTATGCTGCCCTGCAAGCCATTACTAGCTTAGAGGTGACAAGAGATTGAGGAAAGCCTGCAACCTTAGCAATTCTGCTACCTCTGTTCAATCTGGCATTTTCTATCTTAGGACTGATTTTGACTCTTTGTTTAAACTCATCTATGTCAATATGCCCAACATTGGTAATTATAATCTCCTTCCAATCCGTGATGACTTTTGAATGCAAAGGCTCCCCTTGGAACTAGTACTTCATTTGATCCTTGTCCTCTTTTCCATGAGGAGCACTACCTATTTTCTTTCCTTTGTCTTTCTTTGTGGTTGCCCCCAAGGGTCCTGCACCCAATTCCGTATATCCTACAAACAAAGGTGTGATGAGCACAATCAATCATGAAGACACAAATGTTAGCCAAAATCCCTATTATATGAAGTTCAATTAGATAAAACATCATTCATGAAATCAAACATTTACTTAGAGATGTCATTAGCAGTTTATTTAAGGGAATTTGAAGAGTCCGGGCCCTAGGGGTCGGACTTCCCTAGCAGGAATATTGTTTTAAATGGAGAACAAGGTAGGGCAATCTGTATGGTCTCTCCTGACTTTAGATTTGGATGATTTGAAAGGTCTGTGCAAGAGTGGGTTGAATTTGAGCATGAGGGTCGAGACTTGTTTCTAGATTGATGGTCATTTGGATCATCATTGGGGCACTCAGAGCTATGAGGAGGGAAAGCCATCTAAGGTTTGTTGTTTGGAATGGTTATGATGAAATAGAGTTCCAAGGATGGAGTTCCAGGGTCCGGGACCCATGATTCTGAAAGATAGATGGTGTAACTCAGTCATTTAAGTGTGTGGATCAAATGGTTCAATAAGCCATTCGAGGGTAGCCGTTTGAAAATGACGAGCACTAAGCGAAATTCCAGCAGGAGCAACCCAATGGACCAAACTTGGCATTGTGCTTGGCTTTTAGGTTTCCTTCATAAAAAAATTCACCAATGATTAGAGTAGCGGGCTCCGAGGAATGGAAGGATAGGTTGGGCTTTCCTTTTGTAATGGCCGAGATGCGACAAAATCTCGACAACAGAAACCCAAAGAAGCAAGTCCGGTGAAGGTGAAGGAACTTAGGTTTTGTTGTTTTTTTTTCATGCAACAAAGGGATGCTCAGTACCTGGAGAGTGGAAGGAAATCATTTGATGGCTATGAGAAACGACGAAGTTGGAACAGAGGTCCACGGATGGAACCTCGAGGATTAGGACCCGAAGGATACCAAGGATCTGGTAGTTCATTTTGTTTAGCTCAAGCAATGAATGGAAAGGCGGATCCTGAGGCTCAAGTGGATGGGGCCGTTATTCCGTTTAAAGTAGCGAAAACTACGTGGCATCCTAGGGATGAAATCCTAAGGGGATTGGGCCTAGGAAGTATGAATGGAGGTCGAGAGTTTTATTTTGTCTTGATGGCGACCCGTCAAGGGAGATCTAGGGTTGCAGGCCCAGGGAGACATCCTGTCATTTCAAAGTTTTTTAATTTTGAAGTTTTTTACTAAGTAGCGATGGGAAGGCTTTGGTCCAAAGGGTATAGGAGCTCTATGGGAAGAATGGTGTCGGGGAATGAAAGTGCCAAACTCAGTTTCATGATAATTTGGCAGTTTTCTTAAAATTTTATCACATGTGTTTTTAAGGCCTAATCCTCTATCAAATGAATGCATTTTAACTTTCTTTCTCCCATCATTTAAACACAAAATCATGAAAAAATGATGCAGGAAGGTGGATGACAAACCTACCTCAAGAACCCAGTGAAGGAGGCTACTAAATCCATGAAGGATCGATGAATGAGGGTAGTGGGCTCAAGGGCAGTAGACGACGAAGGCATTGGATTTCTCTTAACTCTTCTGGCCAACCTAACATGTGAAAATGATAGGTTGGACCAAATATTTATACTCCTAAGTGCATTCAATGCACTCTCATAAATACTTGTATGGCGAGTGAGAAGTTGGTGGTTTCAAATTTCGAGATGGCAGTAGGAGGTCTAGAATCTGGAGGCTAGAAGGATGTGATCCAATGGCCCCTTCAAATGTTAAAGAGGAAAAGTACTGGCAAGAGGAGGCATGGGGTTTGATGGGTGGAAATTTGATGAAGGATGGCCATTTGGGAAGGGAGAACTCACAACAAAGTCCCAGGCAGAGAGGTCCTGTGGACCAGGCCCGCGTAAGTGAAGGACGGTCAATTTGCAACATAAGTCATGAGGACGACGGTCGAGGAGTTAAGTCTCAAGGCACAAAAAGGTGAAGGCCTTTAGCTATTTTGAAACAACAAATGCACAATGGAAATCCAACGAGGTAAACATGCTATGATGGACCCGTGAGGCCTCAAGGCTGCTAGCAGAGGCAAACTACCAAAGGAACTCCGTGAGGACCCAAGACTTAGCAAATATTGAGGGGATGAAACATGGTCAATTTGAGATAAGAATTTGGAAATGCACTGACCATTTAGGACACCAAAATGGGGTATGAAAAATGAGGCGATGACAAAATGACCCAGCAAGGTGAAAGAACAGGAGGGTCCCCATTTTGAATGGGCCATTTGTGCTGAGGGCACAACAGAGCTGAGATGGATATGTTAAGGAATAGTATGGACATGCTCACTCATATAGGGATCTTCCTTGAGGATTTTGATAGGGAGGCTAACCAAGTAGTGATCAAGTACACTGTATATAGGGAAAAAGCTAACAAGGTTATTGAGTTCAATTGGCCTTTTAAGGAAGATTTTGAGCTTTGGAAAAGAAAATATATTGTTGTCCTGGATGAGAAGAATGTTGGAGTAGTAGGATGGTAACTACAATTTCAGTTGTAGGTCTACAACAATGGATATTATAGTAAGGAGAATATAATACATGGCCTAGAAATAGTACAAATTGGGCCTTAGATACAACAATGTTAAAATATTATATTCTCTCTAGTTTGAAATTGATGACAAGGATTGTAGACGTAGAGGTACTTTGGCCTTTTTTCTCTTTCTTTATTTTATTCTTTCCTTCCTTAAGGCTTGGGGTATGTGGAAAGAATTTTGGAGCGTGTGGATAGAATGCTGCAACAACTAAACGGTTCCTTTTGGAAGGTAGGACAAATCTTCATCGACAAATGCAAATGGTTTTTTTCCCACGTGAATTTTCCCTCTTTTATGCAACTACATTGGAAAATATATTTTGTAGTGGTAAAATGAAATGATGTTATGTGTGCATTATGGTCTGAAGCTTGTTTCACTACTTCATTTCTATAAGAAAGAATTCACAGCCAAATCTACAAGTTGTTCATTCATCTTTTGAGAATAACTTTTGTAAAGAAAAATACTAAGAATAGTCCAAATTTTTATTTTAGGTTTTGAGTCTTTTGTTATGCAATTTTAATTTTTGATAATAATACTAGCATTCGATTATGGAAGATGGTGGAAATTCAAAGCCATTTCTCTCTTGATGTATTCGTTATATGAGCTATTAATATAAGATAATCAAGGGTTATTTTTTTGATCTTCATTATGTTCCAATTAATGTATGTCTTGAAATTTCATGCCACCCTTAGATGACTCATCATTGATAACCGATCTGAGAGATTCCCCATCAGCCATCTTGCATGTTTTCTCCTTGAAGTTTCCTAAATTTTTATGTCCTAGATTTTTTATTTTTCAGGTTTTCTCTTACCCACTTCCTTCATGCCTTCTCCATCGCTCCCATTCCTTCTTTTCCTTCTTCTTTCTTATAAGTGTTTCAGGTGTTGGCCTTCGGCTTTACCCTTTACCCTTTACCAACCTCTAAAGGTAAGCCTTAAGCCTTACCTTTGACCACCAAAGCTCGATTAAGTTTCAAGACTTGTCTAAGTCTTTGTTTGTCAAACCTCAGGGGTCAACCTTACCTCTTTCCTCTTCCCTGTGCCTTTCTTCTATCGCCCTTCACCCTTCGCCCTTGCATCATACCTCTTACCCTCTTCAAGTAAGAGGTAAGGATTTCCTCTAATTTCTAAAAGTTAACTTCTAGTGTTCTTTCATTTTTCCCCTTTTACCTTCTCCTTTGTAGGAGGAAAATATTCCCCTTTACCTCTAATTTTTGAAGGTAAGCCTTGTCTCTTACCCTAATGTTAGCTTTGGACTTCACAGTTTTGCTTCTATCCTTCTTCCCAACACGTGGTAAGCTGTAGGCCCAATGCTTGATCTTCGATGACCTGACACCTAATCTCCAATGGTTCAATCCTAGTGTGCATGAAGTTTGATGAAAGCATAAGCATGAGGTAGGCCTGACTCTCGACCCCTGACAAAGACACATTTTTTAGGGCTTAGCACCATTTAATTCATATGCTTCCCAAGGAATTTTTTTTGGGCTTGACAACTTGGCGATCCATGGATTAACATGTTTTTGTTTAATGCCATTAATGCGCAACTACCTCCCATCTACTAGGTGTATTTTTAGGGTTCAAGGACAAAATTTAATGCATTCCATGACTTCTCTAAGTGATTTTGTAGGTGCCATGCTCATTCATTTTTGTTGTTTGTCCCTTTTGATAGATCCCATACCCAAATTGTTGATTTTGTGGGGGATTTTGGATCAATTTTCTATGAAAATCTTCATGGTAGGGTGATGGTGTGCAAACCTTGTCCTCTCTAGGGTTTTTTTGGTGCAGTTTTCACAACAGGTATGGCAACCATGCTTGTTCTGGGCATAGTTTTTTTGGATATACCTTATGCTTCTTTGATTAAATCTGCTAACCCTAGCTTGGATATGGTTTGGTTAATGTTAATATTAGTTATGCCTAAACTATAAAGGAAACACTTGTATATTTTATAATGGTTCTTCTTTTGGACTTCTCTCACAATTTTCTTTTGCAAACATTGTATCTTGCATTCTACCATTGTAAAGTCTAGCTTTTATGCCTCATTAGTAAAACCTCACTATTATCATAGGTGTTTCTATCATGTTTGAATTCTTGTTTTAGCTGATTTGTTGATATTTTGTGCAATTTGAAGCAAATAAGAAACACATATCTATCTTGTTGCATCACCTCCCTTTCATTTTCATGTTCTCCTTTTATCCATTTTCCTTTGTGATTTGTTAGATTAGGGTAATAATGGGTTTCATTTTTTAGGTTAGAACAACACATTTGCACTTGGTTAGAAGAGGAAGTCAAAATTCTCTGGAGATTCAACCTCATTCGTGTGAGATCCCACACCTTTAAGTTGTTTTCATTGTGTCATTAAAAAACTAAACTTTTGTTCATTAGGGAAAAGTATATCTGACAATAGTTTTTGGCACAACCGGTGGGACTGCTTCTTTCCGTTGAAGAATCTGGTGTTTTCTTCAATGCATCTTTCCTTTTGAGGCATACCTTCAAACACCATGGAAACTCCATTCAAAATTAGATGGTTCAAGCAATCCAATTTCATTTCATGGTGCTGAGGAAGTGGTGCCTTCTTCAACCACCTCGTGATTTTGCAACTCTTTGGGTGACTCTTTGATATGTACCCAAAATCTTTGGTTAGGTAGTCCTCTACTTTCCTTTTAAATTTCAAATAAATTTCCATGCATAAAAATGTTAAGTTATAATGGAAACCACATGTATACTCCACCATTCCATGATAATGCCATCTTTGCACCTCCCAATTAGCCTATTAGGCTGGTTATACCTCCCATTTCATTCCACATAACCCTATTTTTTTTTGTTCTCAACCTTCTCAAAATGCATACCACCCACCCCACCTTGCTCAGTCTTCTTGGACACCTACATATTCTTATCAACAACCCCAAAAGACTCGTCACTTTGAAAATCAACCTTATTTCTCTCCTACTCAACCCCGAAATTTTGATAATTTAAGTGCAAGTGAAATCATAAGCATTTTGCTTGATTTAAATAAACAAATTGATGAGCTTTAGAGACAACAAGACCTTAACCTACAGCAGGAAGAGTGGGAAAATAAAGCCTATCAGGGGCAAAAGTGTTGTTTCCCACAACATGATGAGTTTTTCCATCAAGCTCATTATTCACAACAACAAAATTTAGATGTTTAATGGATGTATTAATAAAAATTGGAGGCACAAGGAAACAAGAGGAGTGTATAGTAAGTGATGTTGTTTCTAGGCAAGAGAAAAATTAGGCTTGCTCTTGCTCTAGCACAAGTTCTCGAGACTCTAGCAGCCCCTTGTGTGCCTAGTTTCAAACAAGCACCTCCACTATTTCTAGAACAACTTGCTAAGGAGGAGGTAAGAAAATATAAATTCTTAAGTTTCAAGAACCCTTACAAGCCTCTTGAAACCCCCATTAGGCCTCCTTTTGTTTCAAAAAAACCTATTGTGTAAGAGGTTTGCAAGCAAAAAAAAAATAGTTTCAAGTGTAGACGTCTAAATTTGGACACTTAATTTATCCAAATTCATCCCCTTTCATCTTATTTTCATAATACTACTATTATTTAATTAATAGCTTTAATTCTGCCAAATCCCTAAGGTATTTAATCAATAATACCTTATCTCTTTAATCCTCCTTCCATCAATTGAATTAAATAAATATTCCATTTATTTAATTCCCCTCATGTCACATCCTCCATCATTTTTATCTTATCTTAATCCATCTTCTAATCTCATCATTAGGATGTGAACATGCCTAATCCTTGATTAGAAGGTGTCACATCCTCCAACTTTTGCAAGTTGGCCTCTAATCTCTCTTAGCCACCTAACCTTCCTCTAATCCCTCACTAACTAGCTAATCAACCTCTCAAGGAATTTTTAATTCCTTTTATCCTTCCAAGGAATATTAAATTCATTTCTCTTCCCCATGTCCTTTATGACATGTGTCCTTAAGTCAACCTATTAAATGCTTTTCTTTTGATAAGGCATCTCCCTTGCCCATGTGAATTTTTAATTCACCTTTTTAATCCCCCAAGGCACCCAAAAGGAATTTTTAATTCCTTCACTTCTTCCCACATGCCCTCTCACTTACTCTTTATTCTTTCCATCTCCCCATGAGAATATTTGAGGAATTTTTAATTCCTCACATGTCCTCTCACCCACATGGAGACAAGGACCTCCTTTATGAGGAGATCTTGTCCAATCACAAGGTACTTTGTACCCCCCTCCATGTCATGTACTTCTCCTTCCACCTCATGTCCACTTCACCTTTTAGGGCTATATCACATGCCACATGTCAAGATGTGAGGGCTTGTGAGTTCTAAACTCACCTTAGCCCTACATCTTGATATTTTGTGGCTCAATCTTGGCCATCCATCTCCTCTAGGAATTCTCAAAATTCCTATAAATACCCCCTCTTTTCTCTCATTTTGGGGGAGATCATTTTGCTAGCCAAACTCTTGCAAGTTTTGTTTCTCAACCTACACTTAGCCATTTTCATGTTTTCATCCACTTGCACTCATCCTCACAACATCATTTAGCTTGCATCTTGTGCCATCCAAGGAGCATACACATCAAAGATCGAAGGGCCAACCAAAGGATCGATTTGAGACAAGGTATAATGTTCCATTTGTTGCTTTTATCTTGTGTTGTTTCCAACTTAGGCTAATCTTGAGGTGTAGGTTGTTTTGGTGTTTATTTGCACTCTTTTACTTGCTACTCATTTTCTAACACTCGCATTCGACCTATCACATCAAGAATCCTAATTAGCCCCTTGAAACTCCCATTCAACATCTTGTGCGATCAAGTGGATCTTTGTTGTTAGAAATCCCAAGTTTTGCAAGCCTCCATTCCTTTCAAGAACCCATTCTTGAGGAGGCTATTTTTGTGAAGTCTTCACGTGCTCTTGAAAATGAGTGATTTGGTTTGCTACAAGAAAAAATTGAAGATGAAATAATGTTGCAACAACAAGACATTAAAAAGGTAGAAAAATTTGATAGAGTAGAGGAATTAGTCCTCTCATTTGATGCCCTTACTTGTTTTCTTGAAGATGATGAGGATATATCAACTATACCTACATCAATTGAAGCCTCTAAACAACTTGGTCTTGGATTGGTGGATGAAGACAATTCCATGGTTTTGGAGTAGTAGTAGTAGACATGTTTAGCCCATGTCATTGTGGATGAAGATCCCTAATCTTTTGAGGTCCATAGTTCTAAGGTGGAGGACCTCTTTTGGGATGTTATAGAAACTTTTTTCTCAAGCTTGGATGCAAATATTTCACCCCCAAAATAGTAGCTTTGTGGGAAACAACATAAGAGTAAGGAACAAAAGAGGATGTGATAGCCATTACATGCCAAGAGTCTAATTTTGTTGTAGCTAGTTGCCAAGAAAGAATTAAATCCAAGAAGTAATTTGAAGAATTTAGTTCTTCACTTGAAGTGTAAAAAATATGATTTTGTGTTGATGAACTGTACATCAATGCAAATGATTTTTGTAGTGATTGAGCAACTACACATTTTTTTGGAGAATGATGCTCATGTTGCTCAATTTGTTTGTATGCTCAAGTTTCAAAGCTTTTCTTTTGAGGTACATGAAGAAGAGATTCCTTGTGCAGATCAAAAATCAAATTTGGCATATTTTACATCACCATGTGAGTTGGAAACATTCTCCTTTTATTTTAGTTCATGCATTGAGGAGGTCAATGATCATGAGATTGGCCCATCCTTTTGTGAGGTGAGTTCTCTTCCCTCTACAAAAGGTTTGTTCTTGGATGTTGAATTTCCTTCAAAGTGTTTCACCCCTGCTAGTGTATGTTTAGTTGAGACACCAGTGTCAGATGAATCTAACACTTGCATCATATGGTTTCCTTGCAATTGAAAAACTTACAATGAAGTGAACCTTCACATTGCAAGAATTTTGTGTATTTCCATGCATGTTGGCAGTGGTTTTAGCTAGGTGAAGTGCAACTATGTTTTGAGTGTGATCAAATCCTTCAAAAGGTTCATCTTTTAAAGAGGCAAGCTTCCATTTTTTTCTTTCTATTAGTGTAATGTATTCATTGTATATACCTTTCTTTCTGTGAAGATCATTTGTACACCCTGCATTCTCCTTAAGGGAATGTAAGTTATAGCTTTCATTCTTTTCTCTAAGTGCAGTTGCAAATGTTTTGTTTTTCTCTGAGGAGGCCCAACTATTTAAGTTTTTTCCTTCATGACTTCATGCCCAATGGATCGCTAAGGCCTCTAGATCCCATGATTAGAAGGCAATCATTCCACAAAAATTGCCAAAATGTTGAGATTTCATGCTACCATTAGATGACCCATCATTGATAACCGAGTTGAGAGATTCCACATGGGCCATCTTGCATGTTTTCTCCTTGAAGTTTCCTAAATTTTTCTAAGTCCTATATTTTTGGGTTTTCTGGCTATCTCTTACTCGCTTCCTTCATGCCTTCTCCATCACTCCCGCTCCTTCTTTACCTCCTTATTTTCTCTAAGTTTTTTGGGTGTCGGCCTTTGGCCTTTCCCTTTACCCTTTACTGACCTCTAAAGGTAAGCCTCAAGCCTTACCTCTAACCATCGAAGCTCTATTAAGTTTCAATACTTTTCTAAGTCTTTATTTTTTAGACCTTGAGGGTTGGCCTTCCCTCTTTCCTCTTCCTTGCACCTTTCTTCTATCAACCTTCATCCTTCGGCCTTTTCCCTTGCATCTTACCTCTTGCCCTCTTTAGTTAAGAGGTAAGGATTTCCTCTGATTTCCAAAAGTTTACTTCTGGTGGGCTTTCGGTCTTCCCATTTTACCTTCTCCTTTGTAGAAGGTAAATGTTGTCATAAAAAATTGCACCCTAGTGAACAAGAGTTCAATGTTCTAATGAGATAATTGAAACAACCTCAAGGTGTGGGACCTTGCGTGAATTAGGTTGAATCTCCAGAGAAGTTTTGCTTCCTCTTCTAAACTAAGTGAAAATGTGTTGGTCTAACCCAACACATGAAAACCCTATCACTACTTTACTCTAACAGCTCACAAGGAAAAGAGATAGAAAGATAACATAAAGTGGAAATAGAGGTGATACACCAATATATAAATGTATTTCTTCATGCTTCAAAACATCATAATACATCAATGAAACAACTAAAACACATAATCAAACATGAAGGTAAATGGATTTTACACTAACATGCAATGGATAAAAAATGATAATAGTTAAATTTTATTAACATAAAAGCTTAGAAACAATCTTTACAATGGCAGAATGCAAAGAATCTAGTGTCTGTAATAGAAAACCCTAGAGAAGCTATAGGAAGAACCCTTAAAAAAAAATACAAGTGTTGCTTTTATAGATCAAGCATAACTAAGATAAACATTAACCAAACCCTAACCCAACTAGAGTTAGCAGATTTGATCAAAGCAAAAAATTTGTGCCTAAAACAAGTATGGTCACCATACCTACTATGAAAATTGCACCAAGAAGATCCTAGAGAAGACAATGGTTACATGGCATCACCATGTCATGAATATTTTCCAAGAATTTTTTTCCAGAATCCTCCATGAAATCCATGATTTGGGTAAGGGATTGTCAGAAATAATGAACTAGCACCAATGAATGAGCATGGAACCCATAAAATCCACTTGGAGAAATCAAAAGAATGCATTCAAGTCATCCTTGAAACCTATTACCCAATTTTCTCCTATGGGCTCAATCAGGGGAAATTATATTTCAAATTCGCACGTGGATGAAATGAGGCTCCCATAAGGGTTGAACCTAGTGTGAAGATGCTCAAATTTCCTTGGGAAGGTCCTTATCTGGTGCTACCTCACAAGGAGATCTATTGGAAAGCCTTGCCTCGGTTAGTTTTGGTATAAAACTCATTAGAGCAGAAAGTCGGCAAGACCCTCTTGTTGTCTTGCTGACTATCGGTGTGTGTTATCTATTTGCATGCACTGATCACTAGGACATTTGAGTCACCATGAGTCCTTAGGTATCTCACTGTATGGGATGTCACGCCAAAGGTTGTTCACAAGTTGGTGTCAGGGAGATGTCTCGATGACTAACGAGGGTCTCAGTGACATCTTGTGTGGAAAAAAGGTGGGCCTTGCTGTAACGTCTCAGCGACCGATGATGTCTCACCGAAACAGAATGCCTTCACTAAGAAATGAAGACCTCGCTATGAGGTCTCACCAACCAAGTGATGTATCCCCAAAATGAAGTACACTCTCGGTGAAAGAAAGGAGTTCACCGTGATGTCTTAGCAACCAATCAGAAGTCTTGTTGAAAGTTTTGAGCCCGATATGAGGTTTCGCCGACCAGGTGGGGTCTTGCCAAGATAAAGCAAGTTCACCAAGAGATTTTAACATCGGTATATCATCTGGGTGACAAGGCGATGTCTTGCCGAGGAGGTTGCACTCACTGACAAAAGGCTTAGTTAGTGTAATGTCTCACCGACTGAAGGTGGTCCTGCTAAAGTGGAATGAATTCGCCATGATGTCTCGGAAAAAGCAGGAGTTCCTGACGAAGAATGAAGGTTCTCAGTATGGTGTTTTACCTTCGATAAGAGGTCTCACCGACACATGGGTGGTCTCGCCGATAGAGGAGCACAATGGTATAATGATGGGGCCTCAACAAGAGGTCTTCTTCACTTGCTAGTGTCTTGCCAAAGGAAGGATGCTTGAGCTTGGGGAAAGTGGTTTGTGTTTGCTATAATTTTTTTCCAATAGCGATGGTCTCGGTGACATCTTGTGCAGTGGTATAACTCATGAAGATCGATATGACCTCCTGTCGACTAAAGGAGCTCTTGCCGAATGCGGATGACTGGGAAATGAAATGGTGATATCGGTATGACTCCTAAGGGCTCGCCGTGAGGTCTTACTGAATGTGAATGGTCTTATCGATGGTCTTGGTGATAGCCACTATGGATATAGATATGACTCTTGGGCTTGCTATGACTCTTGCCAATGGTTGTGAGCTATACCGGTAACCACTGAAGAGCATAATCACATCGATGAGACATGATTAGTGTCTCATTGACATGCGATTCAGTCTAAATGACCTCTAACTGCCAGGCGATCCCAAGTGAAATGAGTTTAACAAATTAGAGGAAGCTACAAGAGAGTCGTGGTAGTTTGACCCCTATGAACGAGATCAACAGAGCATAAGCAACTTGGATCTACTTTGACAATAAAGCAATGAATCAGATCGATCTGAGGGAGGTGTCATCGGTAAACAGAAGGGCAGAAACTGTAGGGATGGCTGGGATGTCAATTGGCAAGGGTCGATAGACATTAATGATAATGCTTTAGAGCATTCAAAGCGGCTCTAAGGGATGTTCGAGAGTGGACACAGAGGCCATGAAATTAATGTTGTATTCCAAAAGATCTGAGGACTTCTCTTGAGGGTGATCCTTCATACCAACATGGACAGCAGGGATACACTTGAATGCAACATTAACTTATTTTTAAGAGATCTAAGGGTAGATCTTTTCAGAGTGCAGATATTTTTTGCAAGCCCTAGGGGCTGACATCTTTTTGTATATAGGGCATTTTTGCCTCTTTGTAAAAGGAGTTTGGATTATGCATTCTCAAGAGTTAGTGATTTTTTAACAATCCTTTCTCAACTGATGTATGCTTTGTAACTCAACTAGAATCTGGAATATAACATACAAAGATTACCTTGGAAACCAGTGTTGGTGTTTCATACTATTTTCATTTCTTTATAGTTTATGTAAGTTTTGAATTGTGTTTTCTAAGTCTGCATTTTGAACTTTAAAGTTGTGAAATTCATCTTTCCTTCTTAAAATAGATATGCAGATTAAACCTTTTCAAGAATGATTCATAAGTTCACAAAGTTATGTTGAGTAAAAGAAATAGCTACCATTAGTTTTCCAGTGTATTTCCATCTTGTTTTAATTTCATAATCTCTTACCAATTTAGTGTATCACCATAGTATTTAGATTTATTTTTATGCACTCCTCCCCTTTCCTTTACAAAAATCAGTAGTTTAGGTGATACCAAATGAATTCGGCCTTCTCTGGAGGTTGACCTCTATCTACAAGTGACCCACAGCTTTAGAGGTCTTCCCATGTTACACTAAGGTGTTGGACATCAAGTTCAACAAGGGTGCAACTTTAGGTGATAATAGTTTCTGGCATGCCCGGTGGGACCCATTCCACATTATACTGTTGGTTTGGTATGTAACCAACAAGTTTAGACTTTATAGAAGTAATTCTTGCATACTTGGTGACTCCATAAAGAGGAAGAATCCCAAAACTAGTGTTGTTTACAATTTATGAGAAGAGTTCAGACAAGAAGCAACTCAAGTCCTTTTGAATATTTGCAGTTGTTACCACCTAGAAGACAAGGCAGAGTAACAGAGAGGTCAGGGACAATAATTATCTATTCTAGAAGAACCAAATCTACTCATCCATCTGTGAGATTCCAGACTATTGTCCTAGCTTTTTTTTCACCAGGAGTGCAGGAAAATCTATCTCTAATGGCTGCTCTAAGGAATCAACCATTTGTTGCTTTCAATGGAGGGAGTCCCTTAAATTTGACACAGCATAATGATATTCTAATGGTATCCTTGAAAAGTCTGCCAATTTTCATTGGGGAAGATTAGACTACCTCGATTGAACATATGTGTGATGTGGCTTTGTTATACAGAGTCCATCACATAACTCAGGAGGATGTTGCTGTGAGATTATTAGCAGCTTCACTGAAAGGAAGAACTGTGCAATGGTATAGGGGCTTAGTAGTCGGCTCAATCACAACTTGGGATGAATTTGGAGACAAGTTGCATAAACAATTTCAGGACAAGTCTGATAATTTTTCTTTATTAGAACAATTAAATATGATTAAGAGGGCTCCACAAGAGCAAATGAATCATTTTAATTTCAGATTTCAAAGAACCTGGGATAGAATCCCTACAATGGTGAGGCCTTCACCTGAATATGCTTTCCTGTATTATCTTAAAGCTATAAATAGCGACATTTTAGTTTTCACACAGTCAATGGGAGGAGTGTCTTTGCCGGATGCTTTTGAAATGGCAATCAGAGCTAAAAACAGCATAATACACGCCGATAAACTTGTTCCTAGGCCGCCAATGCCTATATTTCTAGAGATTCATGTGAATATCCCTTTGTTGATACCACCTTTTACACCCTTACCACTTGTCCCAACGGTATCAACTACTATTCCAGCTGCTGTAACACAAGAAACTATTGTGTCAAGTTCTTCAAATGAGCTACAGGAGATCAAAAGTTTATTACAAACTTTTGGTAATAAACTTGTAAGCTTGGAAAAGTAGCAATCGTATAGTAGGACTTATCAACAACATAATTTAGGTCACCAACAACAATATCAAGGTAATAGAGAAACTTATCAAACCAGCTATCAGGGCCCGAGACAAGGGGTAAATGCTAGACCTTTTCAGGCTTATGCTTCAACACCTATTAGTGCATTCAAGGATCTTGTCCCTATTCAAAACAACTTAGCAGCAAATTATGAGTGGTGTTACCCTTGCAACCAATCTCACAATCAAGCCAGTTGCTCAAATGGACTCATTAATCAGGCACTTATGGTACAAAATTCCTCAAGTTCATAGTAGAACGAATGCACTAATGCATCTCCACAACACCAAGATCAACCTACCAATGACACTACTCTACTTAACTAGCAAGGTGAGGAATTATGTGGATTGAATGTAGATGATTCTTCAGTTGCAGCCAACACAAGGGCGAAGAAAAGAGATCTCGAGCTTGATCAAGCAATTGACAAAGGAAGGGCAACAACTGCTAAACAATCCACCTCTCAAGTGTCCCACGTCCTACAAACAAATCAACAACTCCTAGTTAAGGAGCAACCACACTTGCAGGCTGATCATGTTGCCATAAAGGTACATCATAAAGTAAACTTAGTTGTACCCTATAATATTCTTGATAGTATGAAGAAGACAAATGTAACAATGTCTATGTGGGATTCATTAGCTATTCCAATTCAAAAGGATATGTTACCCTCAGCTTTGTTAAATTTTAAAGTGTCTGATCAATCTGAGTCTCCAATAGGTCAAGCTAGAACTATCTTGACAAATTATACTTAAGGAAATGATAAGCATCCCAACAAACAGACAGGAAAAGAAGTCAAACCGCCTCCTTTTTACGTGTCTGTAATTATAGGTGATAAGTTGGTTCATAACTGTATGGTAGATAGTGGAGCTAGTAGTTCAGTAATGCCAAATCAAATTACTGACAAACTTGGACTTAAATATCATCCTTTAGAGAGAGGAGTAATTCAATTAGATGGTACTTTTGTCAATACATTGGGTGTTATTAAAGATTTGAGTCTTACCCTTCATGCTTGTCCTAATTTTTCAGTTCCACAAGACATATGTGTCATAGATCTCCCACCTTTCTTTTCTTTGTGCCTTCAAGAGACTTTACAGCTAAGATAGGTGGTTATGTGTCAGCTAATTGGTCACATATGTTGTTTAGAACAAGATATGGAACTACGGTTACCATTAAATCTGAGAGGTTGGCTAAAGATCACATTGAGCCATATAACCCAAGTCCTATCAATGTTGTTCCTACTGCTGTAGATGCAAATTGTGTCATCTTTACTGACAAGTGACCCACAACTTTAGAGGTCTTCCCATGTTACACTAAGGTGTTGGACATTATGTTCAACAAGGGTGCAACTTCAGGTGATAACAAAACCCTAAAAATCTGATCTGGTAGCTAGGGAGTTGTTGAGCATTAATGGCATCACCTAGAAAAAACATGCCAAATGTAGTAAGGTTAGGGTGTAAAGACCAAAAAAATATCCTTTGCAAACATGTGAATTAAATTGTTCAAACCCCCAAAAATGTGTTTTTCAAACATCAGTGATTGGGTAGTTGGAGGTTAGGAGTCGCATGTCAGGCCTTCGAAGGTCAGGCATCGAGTTATCAGCTTACCGCATTCTTGAGAAGAAGGGAGGAGCAAAGAATCATGAAGAAGAAGGGAGACATCGGGGGTAAGAGGGAAAGATTACCTTTGAAATTCAGAGGTAAGGAGGAAGCCCGAAAACATGACACCTTTGAATGGAAGCTATTGGGGAGACAAAAAGATCTTAAAAGGGAAGGTCGATGGTCAACACTTGAAAGGTAGGATGAAGAATGGCAGAAAAAGGAGGAAGACCAACCTTTGGAGATTGGAGGGAAGACTTACCTCCACCCTTTGAAGCTAAGAGGTAAGATGCAAGAGGGAAGGCCAAAATCCAAAGGTCGGTGAAGAAAGAAAGAAAATGGAAGAAGAGAGTGAAATGATGAGGGGTAAAAGGGTGAGGCCAAAGGCTGATAGCCGTAATATGTAGAAGAAAAAAGGGGAAGGAAGAGAAGGAGGAATAGCGATGAAGAAAGCATGCAGGAAGCAGTTAAGAGACAGTCTGAAAATTGGAAATTCTAGGACTTGGCCAATTTTTAGGAAACCTCAAGGAAAACTCATGTAAGATGGCCCATGTAGGATCTCTCATATCGGATATCAGTGATGGGTCATCTAAGGGGGGCATGAAATGTCAACATTTTGGAAATTTTTGTGGGATGATTGCTTGCTAGTCATGGAATCTAGAGGCCTTATCAGTCCATTGGGAACAATGTCATGAAGGGAATTTACAAAATTTGGTTTCCCAAGGGAAAAAAAAAACATGTGTAAGCTTGCACTTGGAGAAAAGAATGGAAACTAGGGACATACATTCCCTTAAGGAGAATGTAGGGTGTGCAAAACACTTCATGGAAATAAAAAATATTTACTTGAAAAATAAAAAATTATCAAAAATAAGGTTTGAGATGAATCCCATTGACTAAGATTGGAATTGCCTCACCATCCAACCTAGAAAGATAAAATGCATTGGCCTCCTTACAGCTAGTAATGACATATGGACCAATCCACATGGCATCAAACTTGGAATTTTTTCCAACTTTGGCTATGTTTGCATCCCATTTGAACACTAGATATCCCTCTTGGAACATCCTATGAATTGCCTTCTTGTCAAAATTTCTTTTGACCTCTACTTGATATGCCTCTATGACTTGCATAGACATGTTCCTTGTCTCCTCTAGTTACAAGAGTTGAACCATTCTTACTGTCATAGCATCATTTTTCTCTAACTCCAATAGATGTTCCAACTCAAGGGAAGGAAACTCAAATGATAATGGTAACCTTGCTTCTCTTCTATAAACTAACATGAAAGGATAATTACCAATTGCTCTTTTAGGAGTAATTCTATCAACCCAAAGGGCTATCTTCAACTTGCTATTCCAAACCCTTTGGTTTTCTTCAATGGTCCTTTTGATAATCCAGATGAGATTTGTATTTGAAGACTTAGCTAGGTCATTACCCTAAGGATAGTAATTAGATGAAGTCTTCAAGTAAATTTCATGCTTCATTGCCAATCAAGGATCTGAACACAAGTAAATGTCATGCTTCATTGCTCAATCAAGGATCTGAGCACTAGTTAAAGCCTTGGCATTATATGAAAAAATGGTGGAAGCAGTGCCAAATATTGTAACAATCCCATCAAGGAATTCTAAAACTAAAGCATTAATGGCATCCTTCAAAGTAGTTGCCTCTATCCACCTTGTAAAGTAATCTATGGCTATTAAAATCCACCTATGACCAACACTTGATGGTGGATTTATCGTGCCAATAAAATCCAAACCCCACCATGTAAATGGTTGGTCAACTTGAATGGGGTGAAGAGGGATGGAAACAAAACTTTGTTTTCCATAAAATAAATTACACTTTTTACAATTTCTCACCCATTTGTGAGCATAATTGAAAAAAGTTTTCCAATAATAACCAACCCTCATAATCTTTGTAGTAGTAGTCATTGTAGAAAAATGGCCACCTAAAGAGCCATCGTTGAATTCATTTAGTATTTTATTGACCTGATCTGCCTCTATGCATCTTAATAGGACTCAATTGAAATCCTTTCTAAAGAGTATGTCATCCACTATAACATAGGAAATGGAATGTACTCTGAAATGTCTTCTTTTAGTCCTATCTAGACCTAAAGGATATCTATCTTCCTATAAAAATATAGTCATATCATGCACCTAGTTGTCTTGTATGTTTGCATTTGGTGCTTGTTGTTCCTTTAGCACAATGCCAATCTTTGTAGTAGTCTCAAATGTTGAGACGAGCTATTCACATAACCCTTTTCCTCTCACTAGTTTGGTGATCTTGATGTCAACGTCATACTCCATCACCTTGGTGATCCATCTAGCCCTTTTTTGATTGATATCTCTACTCAATAGGGACTCTTTAAGATTGACATGGGGAATCATTAGCTATATCCTATTATTAGACAACATGTGTCTAAATTTTTAGAATGCTCTAACTACAACAAGAGATTTCTTTTCAACATAGCTATACTTGACCTCATAATATTTGAGCCCTTCACTAAAGAATGCAATGGGCTGCTATAAATTTTCTTTATTTAGCTAGGTTAGGACAGCTAATATACTTTCTTCACCTCCAAAGGTATAAATAATGAAATACTTGTCATAGTTAGGATTGACAAGGGTAGGAGCTTGAAATATTTCTTTTTTGATAGCCTCAAAGCTATGTTTACATTCCTTGGTCCATTTGCAAACTGTATTTTCCTTAAGCACATAATTAAGAGGCTTTATCAAAGTATCAAGGTTTGGATGAACCTCCTCACAAAGTTAATTGTGCCTAAGAAACTTTGTAATCCTTTTTCGTGACTAGGAAGTGGGATGCCCAAGATATATTTTACTCTTGTAGGATCAATGACCAAGCCATCCTTTCAAACAATGTGCCCACGAAGCTTACCCTGATCAATGGAAAAGACACATTTATTTAGATTGATGGAATACCATATTTCCAACATTTTTTAAATACTTGCTCAAGGAGACTAAAATAGTCTTTTGCATGCTTTGAAAACACTATTATATCATCCAAGTAGACCAACACAAACTGTCTAAACACATCTTGAAACGCCATATCCATGGCCCTCTGAAAAGTGGCACCTACATTGGTTAGACCAAAACGAATTTTACAATAAGAATAGGTGTCCCACTTTGTAGTAAATGTTGTCTTATGTTGATCAGATTCTTGGACCATAATTTTGTTATAGCCTATATAACCATCCAAGAAGGAAAACTTTTCTGAACCACTAACTCTTTGTAAAATTTTCTCCATGGAGGGGAGTGGATAATGATCCTTTAGGGACACTTTATTTAGATCCCTAAAATTTACACAAAGTATTATCTCCAAATTCTTTTCCTGAAAGGCACTAAGTTTTCTACACATGAAGAATGCTTGATGGGAAAAATGATTCTAGCCTCAATCAATTTCCCCAACTCATTTCTCATCAAAGGCTCAATCTTAGGATATATAGGCCTTTGTTTTTTCCTTACAGGTTTGGCATCAGGATCTAATTCAATAGTATGTTGGGTAATGCTTGGTTCTAAACCCTGTAAGTCTTCATAATTCCAAGCAACTACATCATTGAATCTATTGTAAATATCTATGAAAACATCATGTTCAATGGTAGAGAATACCTTTCCCAAGTTTAGAGACTTGCCCTCTAAAATTTGCATTGTCTTGAAGTCACCCTTCTTTACAGCTAAGTTCATCCTTTTATCCTTTAACTGATCATTGGGGTTGAAAATACCTTCAAGGGTGATAAGACTATTTGGTAGCTTGTTGCTACTTAGCTTCACAATTTGATTACCATACTAATTTTTTAGCTTGGACTGATTTCTTTTAGAAAATTCTGCCTCATCTTGCAGAAAATTCACTATATGTTGGTCATTGTCCAAGACTTTCCAATGATCTTGATTATCTAGAACAACAGGACTCACCAAAAGTTTGATATGTTTCTCCTTTTTAGTTGTAATATATTGTGGTATGTCAAATTGAGCACCAACTTCTACAAGTCTATCAACATGTTTATTTTGATTTCTTGAAATTGTTTGGATGTTAAAACCTTCAAAGTCCTATCAGATGCCAATTTCTTGAAATTGTTTGGATGTTAAAACCTTCAAAGTCCTATCAGATGCCAAACCCTATGCTTGTAGGATTTGAGCAAATTAGTTTTTGTTGAGCTTTGAGTACTGACTTGATGGACAACCAATTCACTATCACCAAAAACTTGTAACAGTTTGATGTTTTCTTTTTGTGCAAGCTAGAGACCTTAGATGAGCGCTTCATAGTCAGCCACATTGTTAGTGCAACTAAATTGAAGCCTAAAATAGAAATAATATTTCTCCTTGCTTGGAGATACTATCATTACACTAGCACCAGCACCATTTACATTTTTGGAACCATAAAAAAATGTATGCCACAATCCTTGTAAATGCTCTTGAGATTTTATGAGATTTGGGACATGATCATTCTCTTCATGAATGCAATAGGTGCCAAGTGTTAAAAGATGCAGGACAACTGAAAGGGGGGGTGAATCATTTATCACAAAATTCAAACTTAAAAACTTCAGCACATATCAATTCTACAACCACACTATTATGTTATTAGGTATAAGCATGAAACACAAATAATAGAAAGTAAATTAAAATAATAAACACAAAAATTTTACTTGGAAAACCCAAGGAGGGAAAAACCACGGTGAGGATTAACTCACAATATAAAGAGATTATAAAACTCAATAAATATGCTCATTGCTAAGGGGTCACTGCCCAGAAGAAGGACTCATTGTTCGCATACAAAAGATCACTGTCCTATAGGAAGGCTCACTTCCTACAAAATATTTACAAAAAAAATTAGGCTATACAGCCAAAATGAATTAAAAAGTGCACCTATCAAGTGTTGATGTAGCTCCAATGATGCTTAATATATAGACTTAACACATTTCATCTTTTTCTGACTTCTTCACTTTAGCATTGACTTCACCAATTTCTTCGCTCTCATTCTCATTCTCTATATTAAGTCCATTTCAAGGACTGTTCAACATATATATATACTTGATCTTTTCCACAAGCATCAATTAGGTTGGCCTAATTAGATGCAATTCTCATTCACAAATTATTTCAAAATGTAATTGAAACATCCAACACGCTACATCATGTAGGTATAGACCTAAAATAGGTCGCACATATATCCACATAGTAGGATTAATTCACTGTATCACAATTAACCCAATAGGTTGGTCAAGAATAGACTTTAATGCAAAAAGGTAGCAAATAGAATAATTCCACTACATCGTACGAGCACCAAAGAACATAATATTATAAACATACATGTCTTCAACAACCATAAAAAATCTCCCAAAACCTCAAATGGTAACTATCAACTATAGAGGAAAGGGGATTAGAATACCAGACAGTGCACCAAAATACCGGATCTACCACCAGAGGAGGTAAACTAGTTATGCATGTTGGTTCAAGGTACTAGACCAGTCTGCCAACATGGTGACATCAATGACAACATATAGATGGACTTATCCATTCTTCCAACAATCTCCCCCTTTGTCATTTATGACATGTAAAATTTCTCCTTCAATCTCTCCTATCTTTTCAAATCTCTCCTCATAACTTTATACTCTAACTCTCTCCCCATTTGACATCATTGGAAAAGGGTGGCCAAAAAAAAAGTATGTAAACATGGTGACATCAAAGTTGCAAAAAGGATTTCAACTCTTTAGAAACTTCCAGCCATCCAAAACTCTCAAACATTCAAAATTTAAGTAAGAATGGCATTCTTCACCTAAAATAAGTTCTTGTAACTTTCTTTGATAACTGGATATAACTTCTTCTAGTTAAATATGGCTCAATCCATTCTTGTGCACATACTTTATAATAAAGCCAATAGAGTGAAAGAAAATGACCAATTTGTAGTAGAGAATTATTTTTCACAATCTTATGCATCAGTAAGAATTATGGAAAGATGATCTAACTGGACCTCAACAATCTCCTTAAGGAGCCAGAAGGACTTCACTACATTATCTCTTTTGTTTTTCTACAAAAATTAGTTCAACTTGTAATTCACCAAATCTTAGCCTTTTATTTCCTTCTTTATCTTCAAAGATGTCAAAATTCTTTCCAATGTTGTTCACTTCAAATTCTATTGCTTCAATTCTACTTCTGAAATTGTTTACTGTAGCAGGCAACCAGAGACAATATTTGTAAATATCTAATATTTCTTTAATGCATTTCTTTGTTTCCATGATAAGTTTAGATTGTTTCAACCAAGGCTTCCAACTTGCATCCTTCTAGACCTTCAAGCAACATTCTTTCTTCAACAACTTTAACTAAATTTTACGACAAGGATTCATAAACAACTAATACTTTAATACCTTTCTAAAGTAGATACTCTACCAAAGCATCATCAATATTCAGTCTGTCAATAGGAGAGGTTGCATTCCATAATTTACCATTTTTCTTCATCTTTCCCTTAACCAACATAGACTGGATGTCATCAGGATCAGGGGATTCAGATCCAGTCAGAGATTCTTTTTCCTTTTCTTTTGAAATGTCAATGATATCTTTAGTTATAACTCTTCTCTTCTTAGATTCTAAAGGGGAATCACTAATGACAACTTACAATTCTCTTTTACCAGAGGAAGAGCCCACTTCAAACTAACTCGATGTAGACATACCAGAGCATAGATTTTTCCTTAAGGATGTGAAATATGATCTGCACATACTTATATCATCTTCCAACGATTCCAGATATCTGTAGACCTATTTCCCAATAGGAATACTAGATTCACACACAACATTGTCCTTTCCCAATAGGAAACTTAAAAAGTAAAATTCCAAGCACACCAGGAAAGATTTGAAATGAAAGGAATCACCCTCAACCAATGACATTCGAGAATTTTCAAGTAAGCTACACAAATCAAACAACCTATTTTCCTTAACCATCATATGAGCAATGTGCACAAAAATAGCCAAAGTTGAGCTTTCATGATTTATGAAATAAATTTTGTAAAAAACATCGTACGCAACATACCTAATAGCTGAATTTGCAAGTGTGTCTACCAATAGGGCTCGAGGGTCTTTACTAATTCCAGTCAGTTCCTCCACATCTTTGTACTTTACAGTTTTTTTTCCAGGGAGATCTCCAATACTACATAAACCAGTAATCACTTTGATTTCTTCCTTTGAGATTAAGTAGTGTTTGTCCAATACAATATTTCCATTCTTGAAATGATTCAACAGGAACAAAATAAACTCTTTATCAGTAAACCACAAAAATTCTCTCCACAAATCCATACCTAGGGTTTTTATGCTCTATAATTTGGTTTTGTTCAGCCCTAGTTCTATTCCTTTCATCTTTCTATGATCATATTCTTCTAATTCAACCCCTTTTATCTTTAGAGGGATGACACCACTTGATCCTCTATTCATTTTCATCCTTTCTTGAATTCATTCATTGAAACCTATTCAATTTTCTTCTTCTCCTTTTTGCAAATTGAGAAAGGATTCTAGATTTCCCATGATAATTTCTTTGAATTCCCTTCAAAATTGCTTCAAGCTCACTTCAAGATCACTCCAAGTTACCATTCAAGTTCTTCAAATACTCAATTAACTAAGAAGGCTCACAAATTTCAACTTATACACCATCCAATTTACCCTAAAATGCTTTAAATGCAACAAGCATCAAAAAGTTGCTAAATTTATTATTCTCAACATAGAAAGCCCTAATTTGGTTTGCAAATCATCATGAAAACATGCTTTTTTCTGGTTCTTTATCCAAAACCTTTGATTCTTCATTCTTCACAGTACAACCTCATACCAACCTTTGACACACCATTCTTCTAGGTTTTTTTTATAATTTTCTAATAATGCTCTCCCTAAGACCATGCTAGGTCTAATTTACGAATAAGTCATTTGTACCAGATGAGGGTACAGACACACCAATAGCTTTAGATTTTTCTTCTTCTTTCTTCTTCCATATCTTATTCATCTCTTACTTCATCTCTTCTTTCTCAACCTTCTTTACCGAATCATTCTTCTCTATTGGAGCAGACTTATTTCCTTTCTTACTTCTTCAAACCTTTGAGATATGTCTAGGTTTGTTACAGTTATTGTAGAAATTTTTTTTTTGATTAACCCATCATCCATTATTCCTTGATTGACATTGATTTTCTCTATGTCCAAATTTATTACAGGTATAGCAGTAGCCATTAAATAATTGATTCATTCTGCCTTCATTAAACTTGTTCCTCATTACCCGACTAATCATTCTCACTTGAGATCTGCATTTTGTAGCTTTATGTCTAATATTCCTACATTTAAAACATTGTCCGATGAAAGGACCAGAAAATTGGTTCTTCCTACTCCTGCATTTTGTTGCTTTATGACCATATTTGTTGCATGAAAAATATACACCATTGAAAGAGGGATACCTTTGTGCATTAGGCTATCTCATAGGCGGTCTCCATGCAAAGATTCTTGAATTTCTTCTCTACTTCCCTTTTTCTTCACTCTCATGATTGTTCATTGTATTCTTCACATCTTTTGAACTTTTGCTAGTATCAATTCCCAAGCCACCTTTGTCTTTACTTGGTTTCTGTCTGACAAGCAATTCTTCAAGCTTATTAGAGCTAGATCTGAAATTATTCTCAAAGATTTTTTCCTTCTCTAGTTCCACTTTTAAGTTTACTATCTCCTATTCAAGTCTAGAGAATTCATCAAACTTGTTCTACACCATTGTATTCATACATTCTTCAATCCTCTTCTTCTCTTCTATTATCACTTCCATTCCAATTATCTCTTGTTTCAACTATTCACTCACTTCTATGTTTCTTTCCTTTAATTTTTTCAATTGATCTTTCAGTTTCCAAACACATTCATTTGCATCACCAATATTTTCTTTCAGTTCTTTATTTTCTCTTTCCACTTTATCGAGATCCTCAAGAGTAGTTTGAAGCTCTCCTTTGTCATCCATTTAACCAACCTTCAAGATTCTCCTCATGGTTAAGCTCTTCACCAAGGAACCAATTCTTTGATACCAATTGTTAAAAGATGTAGGACAACTGAGAGGGAAGGGTGAATCAGTTGTCGCAAAATTCAAACATAAAAACTTCAACACATATCAATTCTACAACCACACTATTTTGTTATTAGGTATAAGCATGAAACACAAATAAAAAAAATTAAATGAACACAATAAACACTATATTTTTACATGAAAAACCTAAGGGAAAAAACACAATGAGGATTAACTCACAATATAAAGAGATTATAAAACTGAATACAAAGGCTCACTGCCAAGGGTTCACTACCCAGAAGAAGGACTCATTGTTTGAATACAAAAGCTCACTGCTTACTTGAAATGACTCATTGTCCTATAGGAAGGCTCATTGCCTATAGAAGATTTACAAAACAAGTTAGGCTATACAACTAGAATGAACTAAAAAGTGCACCTATCAAGTGCTAATGTAGTTCCGGTGATGCTCAATATACAGACTTAACACATTTCATCTTTTTTTCACTTCTTCACTTTAGCATTCACTTCACCAATTTCTTCACTTTCATTCTCATTTTGTATATTATGTCCATTTCAAGGACTGTTCAACATATATATATACCTAATTTTTTCCGCAAGCATCAATTAGGTTAGCGTAATTAGATGTAGTTCTCATTCATGAAAAATATCAACTGTTGAATCCAATCATTCTCAAAATATTTAAAAAAGAAATTCAAACATCCAACATGCTAAATCATGTCAACATAGACCTAAAATATGTCACACATATATCTGTATATCAGGATTAATTGACTGTATCACAATTAACCCAAGAGGTCAGCCAGGAATAGACTTCAATGCAAAAAGGCAACCAATAGAATAATGCCACTACATCATACGAGCACCAAAGCACATAATATTTTGAACATGCATGTATTCAACAACCATAAACAATCTACCAAAACCACAAATGGTAACTATCAACTGTGGAGGAAAGAAAATTAGAATACCGAAGAGTGCACCAAAATACTAGATCTATAATCAGAGGAGGTAAACCATTTATGCATGCTAGTTCAGGGTACCATACTTGTCTGTCAACATGGTGACATCAATGGCAACATATAGACGGAATTATCCATTCTTCCAAAACCAAGACCAGTCTCCTCTACCTCAAAAATAACAATTGGATCAAAATGTAAAGAATTTCCCCATTCATCCAACAAACAATTAGGTATCTCCTCTATAGTATTTGTAGGCTCATGAGCATAACACTCTTCCTTTTGATCATGCAATGTGTAGTTCATGTTTATTGGACTAGAAGTGTAAGGCTCTAGATGATCATTTGCTATGAGTTCAGATTTGATGGTTGCTTTAGTGTCATATCTATTTCTGAATAGCATGTGAGACCAATCAACAAATAAGTACCCACCCATCTTAGCAGTGAAATATCTAGATAAGCAAATGGAAAAATCAATAGGGAGGTCTATGACTGAAATGTCTTGCAAAATATCACAACTCAGACATGTATGCAAGGAAAATTTTAATTTTTCAATTACTCCTACTGTATTGACAACAATTTCATCCAATTGTAAAACTTTTCTAGCCACTAGTTCATACTTGATACCAAGCATGTCGGCAACTCCCTTAGGCATGACTAAACTATTTTACCTTAAATCTATCATATAATTATGCACTATATGATTTCCAATAATTAAATAAAGATAGAAGGGAGGTGGCTTACTAATTTTGCTAGAGTTCCCTTCTTCTATGGGTTGCACTAGGCTGCTTGATGGAGTATTCTGCTTTGTTTTCTTATACATCATTCATTTGTTTATGTTCTTTTAAAGTCTATTGTAGAAAATCCATTTGTAATGGGATAGATAAATCCTCCCACATTGAAACATTTGTTAGAGTAATAAGGCATCTCACTTAATTAATTTAATCATATTGGTTAATTAATTAAGTCACTTATTACTTTAGGTTTGCTTAAGCTAAACTTAGGCACATTAATAATTAATTAATTATTTATTAATTATTAAGTGTGCACACTAGGGTTTCTTGATCTCCTTCATAAGGATTGATCTCATTGCATTATCAGATTCTCTTAATGCATTTTTTCTTGAGGCTTGCAGAACATCTTCTTTGGTTTTGAATATCTTTTGTATGTAATAGGTAATTGCATGCAGGTGATTCTCAGGGTTTGTGAGGTTGGGCTTCTCAACTCCTTCATGGTATTAGAGCCCTAGACCTGTAGCTTCTTGTTGATCTTTTGAAGATATTTCCTCACAATGACTTTGTCTATGCAAGGCTTTCAACCAGGCATCTTGTTTGCAAGATCTAGGGGTAGCCTATTTTTCTGTGCATTTTTGGGCCAAACGAACATCACCACCGTGATCAGAGCACCCAAAAACCATAGAAACACCTATTCATTCATCCATTTTGAACATAGTTGATCTCTAAGGAAAAAAAAAATTTACCCTAGGGCATGCAGTTTCAACCCAAAAAAATTCAAAAAAAATTCAAAAAAATAAAAAATCAAAACTGATTTTTGCGCTACCCATTGAAATTTGGAGCATCGCCCATCCTTCGCCGAGTAGCCACCAGCCACCCAGTAGCCTCCACCCTCTCCACCGCTCAGCCACCTGTGATCATCCCCCAAGGGCTTTGCAGCCCCCCGTTAGGGTCCTTTGGAGGACCAGGAGCCTGTGCTCTTGCCCCGGCCAAAAGTTAGCTCCTAGCCTGGTTCTGTGGGTGACCGGGAGCCCCGCAAGCTCTCTAAAACCCCTGCTACAGTCCTATTGAGGACCAAGGTCTCTACTATTTTTTTTGTCTACTTAGCTTGTGGTCATATGGAGATCTAGGAGAAGGCCCTTGAGTGGTAGATTTTTTCCCCTGTTTAGTGCTGGAAGTGCCCTTTTATAGGGCTTTTTTTCTTTTTGGCATAAATTTTGCAAACGAAGGCCTTTTTTCACAAACGAGATATCGTTGGAAAGCTAGTTTGATGAAATTTGTAATGGTGGAGTTTTAATTTTTTAATTTTTCTATTTTGATTCTTATTTTGGCCTCTGAAGTCAGAAGTTGTTTTCACTCTGGAGGGCATAACTTTTGACTTATCCATTTTTTCATGATTCAAGTGGCATCAAAAACCTCGTTCCATCCTCTTCTTAGATCTCAGACCTGATTCTTCCAAATTTTTACTAGGTATCTAATTTTTTGTCAGAACTCAACCTTTGTTTTCTAGGTTATTTTCTTGGGAAACGTTCAATCGAGCTATTTTTTGAGATCAAAGAGGAATATTTTTTTGCATTTGAGAGTATATACTATTGTTTTTTGTCATAGATACACTTAAAATTGCACCCCTTACTCCATTCAACTATTTTGGTTGGAAAAAACAAATGGAGATTCATTTGAAGTATCAAGGGTTGTACAGGGTAACCATGGGTACAAAAATTGAACCTATAGGTGCTACTAAAAAGAGAAAATGGTTTAATAGGTGTGATGTAGCTTTTGGTACTTTATGTCTATCTCTTTCTTCTGAGCTTCTTTTTCATGTTGAGTCGTGCACTACACCAAATGAGATATGGACTACTCTGGAGTCTTTGTTTGGGAAGGAGGATACTATGAGAGGGTTTCAGTTAGAGAATGAGCTTATTGGCTTAAATCCTAGGGCTACTGACAAAATCTAGGATTTTTTCACCAAACTCAAGTCTCTTAGATTGTAGTTGTCATAGTGTGGTGTCCAGAAGGAAGACTCTCAGTTGATATTGTCCATTCTTTCTAAGCCTGGACCTGATTATTCAGTTTTTGTATCTACCTTTTATGCCACTAGGGATGCACTTGGTACTAGATTTACTATGCCTTCTTTTGATGATTTTTCATCTTCTCTCAGTCAAGAGTAGGCCAAGTTGGCTAGCATAGGCAAGTTGAATCCCTCTTCATCACAGGAACTTATTGCATCATAGGAGCCCAAAGATCAAAAATCTTCTACAAGCAAAGGCAAGAAATAGAAACAAAAGGATTCCAAATCTCATGAGCAGCAAAAGGAGACCTCAGATTTATCCTCCTCTTCTAAGGGGAAATATTCTAGGAAGGAGAAGGGTCCATGTGTATATTGCAAGAGAGAATGATATGTAGAACATAGTTGCTATAAGGACATTGATGAGCTGAAGCATCTTCTTCAGAAACATCAAATTTATTTGCCTTCTAGAATGTTTGCATCATCTCCTTCCTCCCATTCTTCTTCTTCAGAGCAGCATGATAGGGGCACAACTGGTTTACATACTTCATCAAATATGAAGGGACATGCTCTTTGTGCTTCTTCAGGTCTTGCATTAGGGAGATGGCTTCTAGATTCAAGAGTATCTCATCATATGGCATTTTCAGAGTCTATGTTCACTTCCTTTGAGCCTTGCACTATGTCTCCTATTTTAATGGGAAACAATACTTACATGAGTGTTATAGGGAAGGGGTCTATTAGTTTTGGAGACAACACCTTTCAGGATGTCTTGTGTGTTCCTCACTTGAAAAACAACCTTCTTTCCATCTATCGGATCACACATGGAGGCAATGGGAGATTTGTGGAGTTCACACCTGATTTTGTTATCATCAGAGACTTGGAGAGTAGAGCAGTTATTGCTACTGGGGTGGTGGATCACTCATCTCAGTTGTATTCCTTTACTAATTTTTCTACTGATGGATCTTCTGTTCCTATAGCTATTCATCATGCTTCTAGTGTGAATCATCATTCAAAGGAGACATTTGGCTTCTTGAACATTGGTTTTCTCACTTCGGATCCAGTTCTTGAGCCTTTTGTTTCACCTCCTATTGCAGTTGTTGATACTTCTATGACTATAGATGTGGTTTCTTCCATTTCAATGCAACAGGACCTAGTTGATCATTCATCTTTGGAGGTGTCTCTTCAGTCTTCACCTACTTTGACTTCTTCATTGGTTGAGGTAACACCTACTTTTGTGGAGACATTTTGGGCTACGCTTGCTTCAGCTTCAGAGATTTCATTAAGGTGGCCTCTTCCCTCTCACTTCTTTTAGGAGATGCAATTTCTTCAGTCTTTTTGGAGCTACTTCATTCTAGGGGGGATCTATGGTCTCTTCATTCCTCTCTTCTAGGGGGGTTCATTTATGTGTCTTTGTGATGGATGGTGTCCTTGGGGGGTCTTATGGAGTCCTCAATCTTTCATCACTTGTTTTTTGCATTCTATTTTAGGGAGGAGTTTTGTTCCCACATGGTTTTCTCCTGTACCCCATTTTATTTAGTTTGCATTGCATTTGTACATGGGTACTTAATCAGGCCTTGTTGTTGGGACCCTTCTTTTCTTTTATGCATCTTTTGCTAGTTTTTTAGCTATTCCCTAATTTCATCTTAAGGGGGGGTGTTAGAGTAATAAGGCATATCACTTAATTAATTTAATCATATTGGTTAATTAATTAAGTCACTTATTACTTTAGGTTTGCTTAAGCTAAACTTAGACACATTAATAATTAATTATTTATTAATTAATTATTAAGTGTGTACACTAGGGTTTTATTTTTAGGTTTTTCTTTAGGGTTTCTTGATCTTCTTCATAAGGATTGATCTCATTGTATTATCAGATTCTCTTAATGCATTTTTTCTTGAGGCTTGTAGAATATCTTCTTTGGTTTTTAATATCTTTTGTATGTGATAGGTAATTGCATGCATGTGATTCTTGGGGTTTTTGAGGTTGGGATTCTCAACTCCTTCAACATTCATATCAGCTTTCTTTATTTTCTCCACTATGTTGAAAGGAAGTTGACTAGCTTTAGAAGGAACCTTTGTAACAGGGTCTATTCTCGTTGCTTGTGTGATCTTAGGTTGCTCCCCCACTTGCTTAGGCCTATTAACATGATGATTTGATTGTGGAACCTCTGTTGTTCTACCTCTTGGTCCAACATTTTCACTTGGTTGAGTTTTTTGAGAAATTGATGCTTTACCAACCATGGAAGATGCACCACCCTCCATTGCTCTTTTCTTTGATTTTGTATTATGGGATATTACATCAAAATCTACTTGATTTACACCACAAAAATCCTCTTGATCCAAAATGGAAAATGAAGATTCACCTCATGCATTATTTTGATTATTAGTAGTTGTTTGGCTCATGCCAATTTTCTACTCTGAAGTAAAGGTTTCATTTTGAGCTACTAAAGTTTACACAAACTCTCCATTTTGACAAGCATTTTGATTATGAGCTTGCTCCTGGGCTAGCTTATTTTGCATTAGGACCAAAGCCTTAGAATTGTTGGTAGTATGTGTATGCATGTTATTAAAAGGCTTAGCATGACTCCACTAATTTTTTCCTTGATAAGGTAGCTTATTTCGCTGATAACTCTAATTTTGAGGCTAATAAGGCCTATTGTTTTGAGCATGCTGCCTATCCATTTCTATTAACTTATTTTTCATATTTTGGAGCAAGGTGCCCCAATCTTCTAGAAGTATAGCAGAAGTAGAAGGTTGGATTGTGGGACCACTAGAATAGGAGCCACTGAAATAGGGGCCACTGTTGGTTGTGAAGGAAGCTCTAGAAATAAAGGCATTGGTGGCCTAGGAGCTATCTTCTCGACTTGAATTAAACAATTTTCTACCCTTATGGAAACATCATATGCACCCGGTATGGTGTAACCTCCCATTGATTGAATCATAATAGCTATATCACTGTTAAGAGCTCTTAAGAAGTATATGAAGGCATGCTCAGGAGAAGGCTTGACCAAAACAAGAATTCTATCCCAAGTCTTTTGGAATCTATAATTGAAATCACTCATGAATTCATGAGGTGCTCTTTTAATTGTGGTTAGATGTTCTACCAAGGATAAATGGTCACTCTTTTCTTGAAAATGTTTGCATAACTTCTCTCCTAACTCATCCCAATTGTGAAAGGAGTTGGGTGGAAATACTCTATACCACTGTAGTGCTTTACCCTTAAAGGAAGTGGCAAGTAATCTAGCAACCACATTTTCTTCTGTTACATCATGCACTAATCATATGTTTTCCACATCTATGGTGTGCTCTACTCAAGTTGTAGACGTTTCACCAATAAAATAGGGAATAATTTTGAGGACATTGATTGGTATATCATATTTTTGGGCTAGAATCAAGGGGCTTCCACTAGTAAAAGATACAAAAGGATGATTTCTAGGTACAACTATATAGAATAAATTTATGTTTGTATGGACACCGGGTGTTCTAGCTTGAAATAATCTACCCATAGGTGGCATAGATAGGGCTACAGAAGAAGGACTAATACTCCTATTTATTCTTATAGGTGACAAATATTATCCATTTCTTCTTCTAGACAGAGAAAATGAGAGTTGTTTGCATTGGAAATTACCTCTAGAAGACACTCTTGTTTGGATTCTTGGCATGAATATGTAGGTCTAATTTTGAACCAAGAATTCTAGGTAGCAATAAGGTCACCAATTCGTATGTAGAGTCCTCCCCTAATTGTAGAGTCATCAAGAACTTGTTTAAGAGCCTCTTCAAGGATAGAATGTTGAGAGCAACAACATTCTCTCAAAAAAATGAAGTGAAACTTCTTCTTGTGTCCTACTAGGCATGCCAAAAAAAATTATCACATAAGATTGCACCCTTCTAATCAAGAATTCAATGTTGTAATGGAAGAATGGAAACAACTTCAAGGTGTGGGACCTTGCACGAATGAGTTTGAATCTCCAGAGAAGGTTGAATTCCTCTTCTAAACTAAGTGCAAATGCATTGGTCTAACCTAGCACATGAAAACCCTATCACTACTTTACTCTAACAACTCACAATGAAAAGAGATAGAAAGATAACATAAAATGGAAATAAAGGTGATACAACAAGATAGAAATTTGTTTCTTCCTACTTTATAATAACATAATAAATCAATGAAACAACTAAACACATGCTCAAACATGAAGGTAAATGGATTTTACACAAACATGCAAGGGATAACAATGATAATAGTCAAATTTCATTAACATAAAAGCTTAGAAGCAATATTTACAATGAAACAATGCAAAGAATGTAGTGTCTGCAATAAAAAAAACCCTAGAGAATCCAAAGGAAGAACCCTTAAAAAATATACAAGTGTTTCTTTTATAGAGAAAGCATAACTAATATGAACAATAACCAAAACCTAACCCAACTAGGTTTAGCAGATCTGATCAAAGAACCATGAGATCTAACAAAAATAATGTGCCTAGAACAAGCATGGTCACCATACCTATTGTGAAAATCACACCAAGAAGAGCCTGGAGAAGAAAAGGCTTGCATGCCATCACCCTGCCATGAATATTTTCTAAGAAAAGCTATCCAAAATCCTCCATTAAATCCATAATTTAGGTAAGGGATTCTTAGAAATAATGAAGTAGCAGCAATGAATGAGCATGGCACCCACAAAATCCACTTGGAGAAGTCAAAATAATGCATTAAAGTCATCCTTGAAACCCTTAAAATTGGATCTGGTAGCTAGGGAGTTGTTGAGCATTAATGGCATCACCTAGAAAAAAATGCCAAACGCAGGAAGGTAGGGCATCAAGCCCAAAAAATTGCCTTTACAAACATGTGATTTAAATGGTTCAAACCCCCAAAAATGTGTTTTTTAGACATCGGTGATCGAGCAGTCGAAGGTCAAGAGTCGGGCATTGTACCTACCTCATACTTATGCATTCATCAAACTTCATGAGTCAGGCCATCGTAGATTGGGCATCATGCCTTCGAATGTCGGGCATCAGGTCATTGGCTTACCAATTTCCTCATAAGAAGGGAGGAGCAAAGAACTGCAAAGAAGAAGGGAGACATAGGGGGTAAGAGGGAAGGATTATCTCAGAAAGTTGGAGGTAAGGAGGAAGCCCTACCCCAAAGCCTAAAAACATGACATTTAGTCATTTTTCGAAAGGAGGCTATTGGGGAGACAAGAAGATGTTAAAGGGGAAGGTTGATGGCTGACACTTGGAAGGCAGGATGAAGAATGGTGAAAAAAGGAGGAAGAATGACCTTCAAAGATCAGAGGGAAGACTTACCTCTTACCTTTTAAGGTAAGAGGTAATATGTAAGAGGGAAGGCCGATATCTGAAGGTTGATGAAGAAATGAAGAAATTGGAAGAAGAGAGGGAAACAATAAGGGGTGAAGAGTAAGGAAAAAGGTCGACACCCAAAATAATTAGAAGAAAAAAGGGGAAGGAAGAGAAGGAGAAAGAGTGATGAAGAAAGCATGCAGGAAGTGGGTAGAAGATAGTCTGAAATCCTAAAATTCTGGGACTTATCCATTTCTTAGGAAACCTCAAGGAAAACACATGCAAGGTGGCCCATTTAGGATCTCTTAGATCAAATATTAGTGATGGGTCATCTAAGGGGGCATGAAATGTCAATAGTAAACCTTCCCCTTTACCTTTTATTTTTAGAGGTAAGCCTTCTCTCTTACAAAAATGTTCCCTTTGGACTTCATGGCTTCACTTCTCTCCTACTTCCCACCATGCGGTAAGTTGCAAGCTTGACACCCGATCTCTGACTACCCGACGCCTGATCTTCGATGGCTCAACAGTAGTATGCAAGAATTTTGATGAAAGCATAGGAAAGAGGTAGGCTTGACACCCAACCCTGGACAAAGACATATTTTTGGGGCTCAGCACCATTTAATTCATATGCTTCCAAAGGAATTTTTTCAGGCCTAACACCTCGATGATCCATAGATTGGTGCATTTTTGTTCAACAACGTCATTAATGTGCAACTACATCCTAGATACCAAACGTGTTTTTTAGAGTTCGAGGACAACATTTAATGCATTACATGACTTCTTTGAGATATTTTTCAAGTGCCATGCTCATTCATTACCATTTTTTTTCCCTTCTAATGGATCCCATATCCAAATCACTGATTTCATGGGGAATTTTGGATGGCTTTTCCAAGAAAATTTTCATGGTAGGGTGGATGGCATGCAAACCTTGTCCTCTCCAGGCTCTTCTTGGTGTGGTTTTCATAGCAAGTATGGTGACCATGCTTGTTGTAGGCATGGATTTTTTGGATAGACCTTATGCTTCTTTGATCAGATCTATAACCCTAGTTGGATTAGGGTTTGGTTAGTGTTCATCTTAGTTATGTATAAACTATAAAGGAAACATTATATATTTTGTAAGGGTTCTTCTTTTGGGCTCCTCTGATAGTTTTCTTTTGCAGACACTATATCTTACATTCTTCCATGGTAAAGTCTAGATTTTATGCCTCATATCAATAAAACCTCACTATTATCGTAGGTATTTCTTACATGTTTGAGAAAAAATCTCTTACCTTCATGCCTAAATGCTTGTTTTAGCTGATTTTTTGATATTTTGTGCAATCTAAAGCAAAGAAGAAACATGTTTCTATCTTGGTGCATCACCTCCCTTTCATTTACATGTTCTCCTTCTATCCACTTTCCTCTATGATTTGTTAGATTGGGGTAATAATAGGTTTCATGTGTTTGGTTAGACCAACACATTTACACTTGGTTAGAAGAGGAAGTTGGCCTTCTTTGGAGATTCACCCTCATTCCCGCAAGGTCCCACACCTTGAGGTTATTTACATTGTCATTAGAACATTGAGCTCTTGTTCAGTAGGGTGTAGTTTTATGTGGGAACAGTTTTTGGTACGCCTGGTGGGACTACTTTTCGTTGAAGAATATGGTGTTTTCTTCAATGCATCTTACCTTTTGAGGCATATCTTCAAACACCATGGTGACTCCATTCAAAATTAGTTGGTTCAATCAGCCTAGTTTCATTTCATTTTGTTGAGGAAGTGGTGCCTTCTTCAACGTTTCATCCTTTGGAGGCATTCTTCAAGCACCTAACAACTTTGCAACTCTTTGGGTGACTTTGATATGTACCCAAAATATTTGGTTGGGCAGTCCTTTGCTTTTCTTTTAAATTTCAAAGAGCTTTCCATGCATAAAAATGTCAAGTTATAATGGAAACCATATGTATGCTCCACCATTCCATGATAATTCCATCTTTACACCTCCCAATCAGCCATATCAGGCTGGTTATACCTCCCATTTCATTCCACATAACCCTATTTTTGTGGGTTCTCAACCTTCTAAAAATGCATACCACCCACCCCACCTTGCTCAATCTTCTTGGGCACCTACATATTCTTATCAGCAACCCCAAGAGACTCATCACTTTGAAAAATAGCCTTGTTTCTCTCCTTGTCAACCCCAAAATTTGATAATTTAAGTACAAGTGAAATCACAAGATTTTTTCTTGATTTCAATAGAAAAATTGATGAGCTTTAGAGACAACAAGATCTTGACCTACAACAGGAATAGTGGAAAAATCAAGCCTACTAGGGGGAGTGATGTTTCCCACAACATGATGAGTTTTTCCATCATTCTCATTATTCATAGTAGAAAAAATTAGACACTCAATGGAGGTATGGACAATATTTGGACACACAAAGAAGGCAACAAGACAAGTATACAACAAGTAGTTTTTTGCTAGGAAAGACAAAAATCAGGCTTTCCCTTGCTCTAGCACAAGTGCCTGAGACTTAGGCAGCCCTTTGTCTACCTAGTTTCAAGCAAATACTTCCACTAGTTCCAAAACAACATGCTAAGGAGGAGGTAAGAAAATATAAATTCTTAAGCTTTAAGAACCCTAACAAGCCTCTTGAAACCCCCATTAGCCCTCTTTTGTTTTCAATCAACCTATTGTGCAAGAGGTTTGCAAGCACAAAATTTTTAGCTTCAAGAATCCCAATCAACCCCTTAAAACTCCCATTCAACCTCTTGTTCCATCAAGCGGATCTTCTTTGTTGGAGATCCTAGGTTTTGCAAGCCTCCATTCCTTTCAAGAACCCATTCTTGAGGGGGCTATTTTTGTGGAGTCCTCATGTGCTCTTGAAAATGAGTGTCTTGGTTTGCTACAAGAAAATATTGAAGATGAAACAATGTTCCAACAACAAGACATTAAAAAGGTAGAAAAAATTGATAGAGTAGAGGAATATGTCCTCTCATTTGATGCCCTTCCTTGTTTTGTTGAAGATGAGGATAGATTAGCTATACCTACATCATTTTAAGCCTCTGAATAGCTTGGTCTTGGCTTGATGGATGAAGACAACTCCATAGTTTTGGATTAGTAGCAGTAGACATGTTTAGCCCCAGTCATTGTGGATGAAGATCCCCAATCTATTGAAGTTTGTAGTTCTAAGGTGGATGACCTCTTTTGGGATGTTATAGAAGCTCTTTGCTCAAGCTTGGATGCCAATATTTTACCCCAAAAATAGGAACTTTGTGGGTAGTAGCATAAGAGTAAGGAAACAAAAGAGGACATGGCAACCATTACATGCCAAGAGTATGATTTTTTTGCAAGTAGTTTCCATGAAAGAATTAAAACTGAGAGGTAATTTGAAGAATTTAGTTCTTCACTTGAAGTGTTTGAAAAGTGTTGATGAAGTGTGCATCAATGCAAATTATTCTATAATTAGTAAGAAACCATACATTTTCTTGGAGAGTGATGCTATTGTTGCTCAATTTGTTTGTATGCCTAAGTCTCAAAGCTTTGCTTTTGAGGTGCATGAAGAAGAGATTCTTTGTGCAAATCAAAAATCAGATTTGGAATATTTTACATCACCATGTGAGCTAGAAAAATTCTCCTTTTGTTTTAGCTCATACATTGAGGAGGTCAGCGATGGTGACATTGGCACATCCTTTTGTGACATGAGTTCTCTTCCCTCTACAAAAGGTTTGTTCTTGGATGTTGACTTTCCTTCAAAGTGTTTCACCCTTGTTGTTGTATGTTTAGCTAAGACACTAGTGTTAGATGAATATAACACTTGCATCATATGGTTCCCTTGCAATGGAAAAAATTACAATAAAGTGATCCTTCACTTTGCAAGAATTTTGTGCATTTCCATGTAATTTGGCAGTGGTTTTCAATGGTTGTAGCTAGGTGAAGTCTGCAACTATGGTTTGAAGGAGATAAGCTCCTTCAAAATGTTCATCTTTGATAGAGGCAAGCTTCCATTCTTTGCTTTCTGTTAGTGCAATGTATATATTGTAAATACCTTGCTTTCCATGAAGTGCATTTGCACACCCTACATTCTCCTTAAGGGAATGTATGTTCTAGCTTTCATGCTTTTCTCGAAGTGTAGCTGCACATGTTTTTTTTTTCTCTGAGGAGGCCCAACTATTTAAGTTTTTTCCTTCATGACTTTGTACCCAATGGACCAATAAGGCCTCTGAATCCCATGATTAGCAAGCAATCATCCCACAAAAATCTAAAAAATGTTTACATTTCATGCCACCATTAAATGACCCATCATTGATAACTGATCTGAGAGATTCCCCATGGGGCCATCTTGCATGTTTTCTCCTTGAAGTTTCCTAAATTTTGATAAGTCCTAGATTTTTGGGTTGTCTCTTACCCACTTCCTTCATTCCTTCTCCATCATTCCTCCTCCTTATTGTTTTCCTTCTTTCCTCTAAGTGTTTTGGGTGTTAGACTTTGGCCTTACCCTTTACCCTTTACCAGCCTCTAAAGGTAAGCCTCAGGCCTTACCTCCAACAATAGAAGCTCGATTAAGTTTCAAGACTTGTCTAAGTCTTTTGTCTTATTGAACTTCAGGGGTCGTTCTTACCTCTTCCCTCTTACTGCTTTCTTTTCACAAGGTGTAAACCTTCCTCCTAACCTCTGAAGTCTCACATTCTTCACTTTCTTCCTTCTTTCCTTCTCACTTTCCCTCTTTTCTCTCATAATTCGACTATGTTAGGGTTTTAGGTTTCTACCTTCGAACTTCCACTTTACCTCTTACCTTTCTTCAGTAAGAGGTATCACATCTCCTCGAACCTCGATGTTTCCTCTCTTCCTCACTGTTTCACTTCTCCTTCTTTCAAGCATGAGGTAAATTGTAAGTCTGAAACCTAACTCCCAATTGTCTATTCACCAATGTCTAAAAAATGCTTTTTTGAGGGTCCAGACCATTTAATTCATTTTCATGCTTGTAAAGGTGACTTTTTAGGCCTGTCGCCCCAACCTTCCTGCATTTTGATGTGCTCTTTTGGGCAACATTTTTTATTCTCAATTTCAATTTTCAGCTACCAAATTTGAGTCCTAGGCTTCAAGGATGACATTTATTGCATCCCTTATCTTCTATAGCTGGATTTCATGGGCACCCATGCACATTCTAATATATGAACTTGTCGTAACAAGATTCTTTCGAGGAATTGGCAATTCTGTGATGGTTCACTGGAATTGATTAGAAGTTTAGACATATTTCGATCATTCAAGAACTCTGGAGGTGTGAGGTCCCTCTGCCTTAGTCTCATTTTCATGTGAATTTCATGTAAGAGTGATGATGACCATTTGGAACTAAGCCAAGATGGGTAATATATAGTGTTATTTGAAGTGAGCCAACATGGATAATACATGGTGACAACCCGTGATGTGTTGATGTAGGAATAAAGAAATATTGTGAAGAGAGATATCTCTAAGGACATAAAGGGTGAATGAATTTACTACACAAGGGGTAAGTTACACAATTGCTTGAGGAAAAATAAAATGTTATGACAAGAAGAAGAGAACAATTACCTTCATCTAGTAATGTTTTAAAACTTTAGATGATCATTTAAGGGAGAAGAGAATTCAAGATGAATGCTTTACATGAAAGGATGTCTCTAATGATAACATAATTAGACTGTGAGATAAATTTTATTCCAGCAATGCTTTTTCTTTTCCTAATTGGGATGTGTGTAAGAATCCATATTATCTCTGGAGGATTCTCACTAGTGTATGACCATGTGTGTCAATGCATGGTGATTGTGATCTCCCTTATTGAGATGCAACTTTTGTTGCTTGGAACCTTCGGTGATGATTAAGGAGTATGGATGGCATGTTTTGTGTGACTGGGTGTTAGATGACTCGTTGTTTGCCATGATTGAATGAACTCTCTTACTTACCTTGGATTTTGGGAACCAAGTATAGCTTTGTACTGTAATCACTCTCTTGTGACTAGAGTTAGTCACGTAGCTCATGTATTATGTAACTTGTGAAATTTGATATTTTATTTTCTTGAATTTGATTTATTTGTTAATGATGTAAGATCAACATTGAATTTTTAGGGTGTTTATGAATAAGTATAGCCACCAAATTTTTGATACTTATTGATCTTGTGACCTTCATGGTCATGTATGAATTATTGTTGAAATTGCACTCATTTTATGCCTTATTGTTGAATCAAATTTTTCTTTCCTTGGTTTTGATTTACTCTCTTAACAGTAGCTATGCTTGAGTTTTTTTAACTATTGACCATGTTTCATGTTACGTTATCTATCATGTCCATGGGGGACCCCTGATAGACTATTTGAGGGAGTAGAATATGGAGAATTCCCTAGTTCTTGCGGTGAATGTTGTAGTATTATGAAGCCTGAAATTCCTTGATTCTTTATTCCTTCAAGATTTGGATCTAAAGAAACCACCAGATCTTTTGAAAATGCAAGGTTTTGATGACTTGAATCTTCATTGGTAAATCATGATAGAAATTGAGTTAATAAATAACTTGATCTATCTATCAGACAAGATAAGTGATTGATGTGATTGAATCATGTATGCTTGGTTGTTATTAGTGAAAGTGTGTACTATATAAGAAATATATTAGTGCAACAATGCACTTCTCATGCTTCATGTGAATGAGTCATTTGTATGAATGATTGTATGCACCTCATAAAAAATTGTTGCCTTAACTATACTTATATCTATACTGAAACAAGAATTGTTCACTATACTAATATGAATGATGCATAGTTCATATCATTGTTGTTTTGTGCGAGTGATGCACTGAATTAAGTTATTGATCCCTTTGTATAGATGAGGTACTTGAGTAATGATTGTATTCATAAATTGAGTGCGAGATATACTTTTGATACTCATTTTGTTTATAGGATCGTGTAATGATCACTATAACTGCACTACAGTAATTTATGCATATTTCACCTTTCGTACAAGCAAAGCACTTACTGTATTCATTTTATGAAAACTTGAATGAGTAATGCACATTGTATGTAAGAAATGTATCATATTTATATGAGTGAGGCACTACTAGAAAATTTTGTATTCATACCCTATGCGAGTTAGGCACCTAGGGTTAAAGTATTCTTGATTGTTAATTATGCATTCTATGTGCATTTGAGTATGTTATGCACTATTTTATGACATTTGATTCTTCTTGTTGATTGTTGTGTGTGATAAATTCAAGCTTACCTTCTGGGACAAGATGTCGAATGTGGATCAACAAAGAAGGTGATCTTCTTTTCCAAGATCAACCAAATTTCTTTTTCTATATATGCTTTGGCCAAAGTGAGTTGTACCATTGAAATAGATGGATAATGAATGCCTAGAATCTATTTATATATATGTTTCTCTGCCACATCTTGTATGCAAGAAATATGTTCATTCTAGTATAAGAGTGCATATAAGGCATCAGGCATGCATCGAGAGTTTTTCCCCCTGCCCTATTATTATTGGTTTCTAGGAGCCCCATGCAGGGTCGAGTGTTCTTCGAGTTAGGAAGAACCCTGAGGAAGTGTTATGCTTCATGGTTGGGTGGGAAAAGCACCTTAACCATACTATTACCTTCAGCTTGTAGAATACCATTAGGTTATGGCAACTGAAGATTGATTAAATGTTATATTTTCTCTATGAAATTCAGAAACTAGACATGTATCATAGCATGAATCATTGTTTGACTTGTTTAGTCAATTAATGTAATGCACCTCTCTTGGATGCATTCTTGTTGCATTTCTAAAATGGTAAAGGATTAGGTATGCTATACAATTATGGAAATCCTTGTTAATAGAAATTTATTTTTAAAATTATAGATTGAGGATTACTTTTTACTATGAAATTTAGTAATTGGGTGAATCAATGTCGAGCCCTTAATGAACTTCCTGACATCTAGTACTCCGGGTTGTTATGGTAATGAACTCGAACCTTTTGTATTAGTAGTATGGGATGCTTGTTATTCGTCATAAAGTAAAATGTTCTGACGTCTCATCCAAGTAGGCATGTTGACAAAATGATCGTAATAGTTTTCCTTCTATCAGTAAATATTTTTGAAATATGGAAAAGATTTGCATAAGATATAGAAGATTGTATAAAAAGAAATGAAGTAGTATCATGTTTTTATTAGTTAAGGTAAATAGAGTGAATTTAATGATGCCATGATGTGCTAACATGGTGTGCAAATGTATGAATGCTCGCCACAGGAATTTTTGTAGTTGTGAACAAAAGGGTGCTTGGAACAACAATATAATTATCAGGTGGGCTGATTTTGACATTAAGATAAAATCAAATTAAAGAGGTGTGACATTTTATGTTTAGTTAACTTGATCATCGGGACGATGATTCTTAAGGGGAGAAGGATGTCACGACCCCTATTTTATGGTTCATACTTTACAATGATTAATTAAATTAATTAGTACTGAAATAAATTTTATTGTGTAAGTAAATGATAATGAATTGTTATAATTTGCTTATTATTTACTTATTTGGAATAAGTATTTAAAAACTTGGAATTAAAATGGTATTTCTCAATATGTAGTGAGGATAAATAAGATACGTGAAAATAAATCTTGATTTTATTTTATTGGAAAATATGAGGGAGAAATTTGGTGCGATAATTAAATCAGTTGAATCCCTAATGTTTGAAATTAAAAATTCCTATCATTTTTAATTGTCATCAGTGTCAAATCTTGGGCACAATAACTGACTTTTGAATCATGATAATCCTGCCATGAAAGTAATATCTTCATTGGTGTAATCATCTCCTGTAGGTAGGAAATTCAGTTAATATTCTAACTGATTCTTGGAGAGAATTTGAGCCTTTTCTTATTGCATTCTCTCACAGTATTGCAACATTTTTTTAAAGGGTAACAAATTTTTGAAAATGGTTTCTGAAAAGAAAGTAAAAATCATGGAAATATGACATTTCACGGGGATTTATAACCTTTGGCTCCCCACTTCACAATGGAGAGGGGAGGTACGTTTTTACTAGCGGCTATGGTTGCATCATACTTTTCCTTCAATGCCAATTTGAATTCAGCAAGTTGCAGCATAGGAAACTCTTGGAAAAAGGGTGGTCAAAACTATAAATGCATTCCTTTTGTGGAAGTGCAAAGGAAGAGGAGGGTGGTGCAAGTCACAAAAGCTGCGATGACTAAAACATCCCTCGACTACAAGAATCTTGGAGACTCTGAGCTACTGTTTAGTAGAATTACACTTGGAACAATGACGTGGGGCAATCCAAGAACTGAGAAGGAAGCTCACCAATGGCTCAACTATGCATTTGACTAGGGTATCAACATATTGGACATAGTTGAGGGAATCTACACGCTTCACATGGCCGATTTGTAGAGGGATAGTCCAACATTTGCAAGAGAAGTACATGATTATTTTGAAGATTTTTACGGCATTGATCTGGCTGCAATACAATGGGAATAGGGACTTCCTCTAACCGCTAGCAAATATTGACGGGAAAGGTATGCGAGTTGTCTGAGCATAATTATTTTTGTTTTCCCTATTTATATTGTGTCCTTTATAACTAACTATTTCAATCTCTATCGAATTTCTTGCATAAGGAATAATGCATAAATCTTGTGTTGATTTGAAAAGAAAGTATTTAAAAATCTTATGGGAAGACCAAGCACTTCGGATCCACCTGCAAAAGCACGAATCACCCTTTGTATTATTTTAATAGCTCATCAATATGGGAAAGAGGAAATTTAAACTTCAGGTTACTAATCTAAGACTCTCCTATTTTTTTATGCCTAGATGATATAGGTAAGAGCGTAAGTTGCAGATCCTTTAGGATTCAGTGATGAGCCATAGGCCTTGCAAGGCGACTAGTAGCTTAATGATAAGGTTGTCCATAAGATAGTCAGTGGCATAGAGGTCAACCATGTATACATAATGATTGTCTTAATAAATAATGCAATATGGGTTACTGACATGTTCCAGAGTGCTTCAGTAATTTCAAAGTCTTGAAAACTTCTATATAAAAGATCTGTCTTGAATGTATCTTTCTATTCCTGAATCGGCGTTTTGTTGAGACAACTTGCCGAATCAATTTTAGTACCTTGTATACAACTTTATATTGTGTAAAATATTTAGAAAATGTTCTTTCTTTGTTCACTTGGCCATGATGAGAGTGTGTTTCCATTAGAAATGTGTTTCTTTGATCTTCTTTACTCTCTTTAGTTTGCCTAGATTCTCCTCAACAGGGAGTTTACTTCCTCACGGGTCAAAAATATCCTTACGATGCTTCACAAAAAGGTGTAAAATTCCCTTTGTTTCTTACAAACCATTGCCTTGTTAAATTGGTAAGGTGTTCCCATAATCATATCTATATCTAGGTTCCATCTTGTCACTTCAGGGAAATTATGTTCTAGGACAGCCGTTATGTTACCCTGCAAATGTTATGGTGGACATTCAACTCAAGTATTAAAATTTGACAAGAAAGGTCATTAAAATTTGACTTGGAAGGTTAAATGTTTTGCTTTAAATTGATATATTCTGGATTGGATGGGTTTATTTTGAATATATGAGAAAACATGTAAATTAATTAAAGGGTTAAGTGTTTCTTTGGAATTATTGATTGTATTCCAGACTTAAGCATTGGATTCAAATTTCATTTATTTAATCTTGAAAGATTAATAACAAGAAATTATAAATCATTATAGAACTTATGAAATTCAATTCAAGTGGGGTATTATCTTGATAGATGTTTATTTGATAGATAATATTATTCAAATTAGGATTAAAATAGTTGATTAGAAGTCTTTAGTATTGAATGAGAAAGTGCTCAATTTATTTTCTTTAGAATTGGTTACTTTCAACTTGGGGTACATGTTATATGGTTGATAAATTGTTATGGTAATGATAATTTGGTTTTTAGTAATGAGGTACTTCTCTCAAGGTGTAAATAGCACAAAGTTGTGGACTATCTTAACAGGTTATCACGTGAAGGAAACTACTTAGAAAATTCTTTAATTAATATTGCATATTCATATATTGTTGAAATCACTATATTTATATGATTAATGAAGCATGAATTTAGTTATAGTTGCATACGTTTCTGAGAATTTTGGCTATGTCGGAAACACATACATTATTCTTAAGTATGTATTCGTTCTATATCTCATCAATTTGAAGAAAATTAGGAATCTTATTTATTAAAAGCATTAAATAGTGTTACCTTTTTATTAAGTATTCTTTTATGAGCAAAATATTCTTACCATAATTGTTGTAATAGTAACCCACAATGCCTTATCATCATTCATGTACCTTATTTGTATTCGAGCTAACATTTTTTATGAAGATTTCATGATTCAAGAGGCATTCAAGTCGAGGTCTATCACAATCAAGCGAGAGAAAAATGCTAGAGTTTTGGTGAGATGCAACATCATAAAATTATCATCCTTCATTCATTTATCTTAGTTCATTTCATTTTAAGGTTTGAATACCAAAACATGGTTTGACCAAGGAAAACCCCTATTCACTAACATTTTCTTCCAGGACTACGTGGTTGACACATGGATTAGGATGGTCAGCTATGTTGTACCTGTAAATTATTTACTTTGAATAAAGATGATTCTCATTTGCTATGTTGAGTTACTTATATGAGATTCTTTTAATATACCTTGATTCATTGATGAGCATGCTATTCCATACTTATAAGTGATGTGAATTATATAATTATTCCTCTTAATTCTCATTACTATATAATTATCTAGTTCTATTAAATTATTTTAGGAATTGAGTTTTATTTTAGTGTGTTAATCTCAAACCATTACATTTGGTATCAGAGCACTCAGGTTCAACACTTGGGCCTCGAGTCTTCTATGCTTAGGTTTCATTATAGTATATGAACTTGTCGTAATAATATTCCTTTGAGGAATTGGTGATTCTGTGATGGTTGACTTGAATTGATTAGAAGTTTAGATGTATTTTGATCATTCAAGAATTCTAGAGGTGTGAGGTTCGTCCGCCTTAGTCTCATTTTCATGTGAATTTTGTGTAAGAGTGATGATGACCATTTGGAACTAAGCCAAGATGGGTAATATATAGTGTTATTTGAAGTGAGACAAGATGGATAGTACATGGTGACAACCCATGAAGTGTTGATGCAGGAATAAAGAAATATTGTGAAGAGAGATCTCTCTGAGGATATAAAGGGTGAATTAATTTACTACACAAGGGGTAAGTTACAAAAATGCTTGAGGAAAAATAAAATGTTATGACAAGAAGAAGAGAACAATTACCTTCATCTAGTAATGGTTTAAAACTTTAGATGACCATTTAAGGGAGAAGGGAATTCAAGATGAATGCTTTAAGGGCAAGGATGTCTTTAACGATAACATAATTAGAATGTGAGATAAATTATATTCTAGCAATGCTTTTTCCTTTCCTAATTGGGATGTGTGTAAGAAGCCATATGATCTTTGGAGGATGCTCGCTAGTGTATGACCATGTGTGTCACTGCATGGTGATTGTGATCTCCCTTATTGAGATGCAACTTTTGTTGCTTGGAACCTTCGGTGATGATTAAGGAGTATGGATGGCATGTTTTGTGTGACTGGGTCTTAGATGACTCGTTGTTTGCCATGATTGAATGAACTCTCTTACTTACCTTGGATTTTGGGAACCAGGTATAGCTTAGTATTGTAATCACTCTGTTGTGACTAGAGTTAGTCACATAGCTCATGTATTATGTAACTTGTGAAATTTGATATTTTATTTTATTGAATTTGATTTATTTATTAATGATGTAAGATCAACATTGAATTTTTAGGATTTTTATGAATAAGTATAGCCATCAAATTTCTGATACTTATTGATCTTGTGACCTTCATGGTCATGTATGAATTATTGTTGAAATTGCACTCATTTTTTGCCTTATTGTTGAATCGACTTTTTCTTGGTTTTGATTTACTCTCTTAACAGTGGCTATGCTTGAGTTTTTTTAACTATTGGTCAAGTTTCATGTTACATTCTCTATCATGTCCATGGGGGACCCCTGATAGATTGTATGAGGGAGTAGAATATGGAGAATTTCCTATTTCTTGGCATGAATGTTGTAGTATTATGAAGCTTGAAATTCCTTGATTCTTTATTCCTTCAAGATTTGGATCTATAGAAACCACCAGATCTTTTGAAAATGCAAGGTTTTGATGACTTGAATCTTCATTCGTAAATTGTGATAGAAATTGAATTGATAAATAACTTGATCTATCTATCAGACAAGATAAGAAGTGATTGATGTGATTGAATCATGTATGCTTCGTTGTTATTACTGAAAGTGTGTACTATATGAGAAATATATTAGTGCAACAATGCACTTCTCATGCTTCATGTGAATGAGTCATTTGTATGAATGATTGTATGCACATCATAGAAGATTGTTGCCTTAACTATACTTATATCTATGCTGAAATGAGAATTGTTCACTATACTAATATGAATGATGCATAGTTCATATCATTGTTGTTCTTGTGCGAGTGATGCACTGAAGTAAGTTATTCATCCCTTTGTATGGATGAGGTACTTGAGTAATGATTGTATTCATAAATTGACTGTAGGATATACTTTTGATACTCATTGTGTTTATAGGATCGTGTAATGATCACTAGAATTGGACTACTGTAATTTATGCATATTTCACCTTTAGTACAAGCAAAGCACTTATCATATTCATTGTATGAAAACTTGAATGAGCAATGCACATTGTATGTAAGACATGTATCATATTTATACGAGTGAGGCACTACTAGCAAATTTTGTATTCATACCCTATGCGAGTTAGGCACCTACAATTAAAGTATTCTTGGTTGTTAATTATTCATTCTATGTGCATTTGAGTATGTTATGCACTATTTTATGCAATTTTATTCTTCTTGTTGAAGTGTTGTGTGTGATAAATTCATGCTTACCTTCTGGCACAGGATGTCGAATTTGGATCAATAGAGAAGGTGATCTTCTTTTCCAAGATCAACCAAATTTCTTTTTCTATATATGCTTCGGCCAAAGCGAGCTATACCATTGAAATAGATGGATAATGAATTCTAGAATATATATATATATATATATATATATATATATATATATATATATATATATATATATATATATATATATATATATATATATATATATATATATATATATATATATATATATATATATATATCTATTTATATGTTTCTCTACCACATCTTGTATGCAAGAAATGCATTCATTCTAGTATAAAAGTTCATATAAGGCATCAGGCATGTATCGAGAGTTTTTCCCCCCCACCCTATTATTTTTGGTTTCTAGGCACCTCATGCAAGGTCAAGTGTTCTTCGAGTTAGGAAGAACCCCGAGGAAGTGTTATGCTTCATGGTTGGGTGGGAAAAGCACCTTAGCCATGCTTTGACCTTTAGCTTGTGGAAGACCATTAGGTTATGGCAACTGAAGATTGATTAAATGTTATATTTTCTTTATGAAATTCAGAAACTAGACATGTATCATAGCATGAATCATTGTTTGACTTGTTTAGTCAATTAATGTAATGCACCTCTCTTGGATGCACTCTTGTTGCATTTGTAAAATGGTAAAGGATTAGGTATGCTATACAATTATGGAAATCCTTGTTAATAGAAATTTATTTTTAAAATTATAGATTGAGGATTACTTTTTGCTGTGAAATTTAGTAATTGGGTGAATCAATGTCAAGCTCTTCGTGAACTTCCTGACATCTGGTACTCTAGGTTGTTATGGTAATCAACTCGAACCTTTTGTATTAGTAGTATGGGATGCTTGTTATTCATCATAAAGGGAAATGTTCTAATGTCTCATCCAAGTAGGCATGTTGACAAAATGATCACAATAGTTGTCCTTCTATCAGTAAATATTTTTGAAATATGGAAAAGATTTGCATAAGATATAGAAGATTGTATAAAAAGAAATGAAGTAGTATCATGTTTTTATTAGTTAAGGTAAATAGAGTGGATTTAATGATGCCATGATGTGCTAATGTGGTGTGCAAATGTATGAATGCTTGCCACAAGAATTTTTGCAGTTATGAACAAAAGGGTGCTTGGAACAACAATATAATTGTCAGGTGGGCTGATTTTGACATTAAGATAAAATAGAATTAAAGAGGTGTGACATTTTATGTTTAGTTAACTTGATCATCAGGACGATGATTTTTAAGAGGGGAAAGATGTTACAACCCCTATTTTATGGTTCATACTTTACAATGATTAATTAAATTAATTAGTATTGAAATAAATTTTATTATGTAAGTAAATGATAATGAATTGTTATAATTTTCTTATTATTTATTTATTTGGAATAAGTATTGTAACTGAGGGTAATTTCTAGGTATTAGATTATATCAATCAAATTGAAAGCAAAATAATAATAACCCAAAGTAACTACAAAACACAATGGAAATATGTGAAAGAATGATTATACCTGATCACCGAAGTCTCCATGATTCATTTTTGTAGCACCTTCTTACTTGTTGGATGATGTGGCCCTCAGATTTGTTATGCGAGCAAATCTGCAAATGCCTAAGTCCTACAACAAGTCTTGAAGGATTTGATATGCCTAAATGCCTATGTCTAAAAGCCAATGCCTATGTCTAAAATAAATGCCAAAATTGATCAAATGACTCTATTAAATACTAAAATTTCCTATGACAATAAATGTGAAAATAAATAAATGCCTATAATAACTATGCAAAATGTCAGCATGTGCGTGTCTTTGAAAAATGAGAAGAAGATGGCATTTTATAGAAAAGGCCATTTCGAATGGACGGACGAGATAAATTGATGACAAGAACCTAAAAAAAATGATCTAGATTAAACCTAAGAATCCCTAATTAGGGTTAGGGCAAAATCCTTAATCGAACGGTCAGAATAAAATCAGATCGACGGTGGAGAATAAATGAGACAAATTAATTAGAAAATAAAGATTTTCAAAAAATCAAGAAGATAAGATTGCCTGATTTGCAAGATTCGAAAAATCAAAGAGATAAGATTCAGACTGAAGATAAGATTCGGAAAATCAAGAATTTGCCCGATTGCTTGATTTTTGGAAGATTATTTGCTAATTTGAATTAAGATAATTCAAATTATGGATTTTAAAAGATAATAAATAATCTTTTCTAGATTATTTATCAAAAAGGACTGATAGTTAAGATTGACATGACATTTTAAATAATTTAATTTATTTAAAATGAGAAGAATATGAAATTAGTAATTAAATAATTAAATTTAATTATTTAATTTAGGAGATAAGATCAATTAATTAAATAAATTAATCAACTTATTTAATTAAGACAATCAGTGACATTAAATAAATAAATGTAATTCATTTATTTAATAATCAATAAGAATTAAAAATAGAAGGGGGAATTAAATAAATTAAGAAATTTATTTAATTAAAGAAAGACTTAGACAGTTAATGACATATTTAATAAATAAATAAAATTTATTTATTTAATAATCATGAAGAATAAGTGACATGAATTAATTAAATAATTATGAATTATTTAATCATTAGTCGAATGTGAATCAAGGACATAATTAAATGTCATAATTATGCTAGGACAAAAGTGGTAAAAATGAAGCTTGCAGGCCTAGGTCATTTTTAGGTGTCTACATTTTGCCCCTCTTTGTCATAATGTTGCTTGTTGCTGTGACAGAGAAAATAAGCCAAAAATATGCCCCAGCGAGGGTACAGAGTATCATTTCTGAAATTTTCTTTCAAATTTTGGGCCGGCAACAGAAAAATTTGCAAAGGGTCCTGATAAATCAATTTGATGACCAGAAAAACAACGGCGCAGTCGGTTTTGGATTTTAACATGTTTGAAGCAACTTACGAGGAAGTCAAAGGTGTTCAAATGAGCCTCCAGTATTGACCTTGTTTGAGAAATGCCATTTTGACCTTATAAATAGGTTGACAAAGGGGTAAAAGTCAATTCACTTTTACTATTTACCTTGCAAAATTTGAGAGCTCAGAGTGAAAGGTGCAGCAGCGAGGATGGTTATTCCAGTGTCAGAGCACCGCGGTGAGATCGTGAGGACCTTCAGACGGCTAGAGGGCTCAAATACGGTGGTATGTACCTTAAACTCACTTTGTCATTTTATCATTTTGTGTGCCATTTGATGCTTTCTAGGATAACCAATATTTGCACCGCGATGCATATGCGTTTGCGTAAGCCACAATTGTCTTCACGTTCGACGCATTTGATGCGTTACGACACAAGTGCCAAGACCAAATTGGATGCACCAGTGGCTTGTGCAACATTTTACATCTCGTGCCACGCAAGTGACTTGTCGAGTTGCATTTGACTTTTGGAATGCCGCAATCGTCATTTTGCGATGCAATCGCTATTTTGAATGTCGCAATCGCCAAACCATGTCGCATACGTCATGTTGCGATGCAACCACAAATTTCATGACACAAGTGTTGTATCACGATGCAATTGACATTTTGCAACGCATCTAATGTTTTGAACGACATAGTTGATTGTTCGCGATGCAATTGATTTGTTGCGATGCACTTGCCTTTTTTGACTAGGATTTGTTTTGATGTTTGCGTGACCTTAGATGTTTTGCATGATGCTGACAATTATCCAAAAAGTACTGATGCATTGTTCATCTTTTTGTAGAGGCAGCTTGCCCCTATTTATACAAGAGAGAGCAAACCGAACACATTTTGGTTTTCCGATCAGTTGAGCCTGCAAGAGCGACGGCGATTGATGCAACTGGGCTTATTCCATGCTATGTTCATGCCTGCCATTTGGGTGAATAGGGGATTATTGAGTGCATTGTGTGAGCGATGGCACTCTGAGACCTATTCCTTTCACCTGCTGATGCGTGAGGCCACTATTACCTTGGAGGATGTCTACCGGATTCTCTGAGTACCTATTCGAGGGGATCGGATCGTCTATGATCCACGGCATGGTGAGAAGACCTTCCGTGCATATTATCAGGATCAGGGTGTTGGACTGGGGATTCAGGGCTATGAGATCCGATGGGAGTTCATGGCAGAGCACTACAGGTGCTTCGATGCCTTCCTAGGGACTATGATTGTAGGTATCTTGATTCTTGACTGGTGAGGACATGGATTTTCGATTGGTTGGGGAGATGTCCTGGTTGACATGAGACGGGACATGACAGTGTATGCTTGGGGTCCCTGTTTGCTAGGGATGCTTTACCATCAGCTTCATGATGTCGCATACAGGAGAGGAGAGAGTATCTCCTACGGGACCACTTTGATGATGATCTGGGCATGGGAGCACATTGCCATATTCTACCCTCCCATTGAGAGACAACAGCAAGCCGAGGGGATGCCCTACTCTTACTACTATGCTAGTGTGCTACAGCAGACCCATATGGGTGAGACAGGGTGGTGGCGGCATAGGATTGACACTATGGTGACATTTATCTAGAGGCCATACAGAGACTGTGCGGCATGGGACGATGAGGACGAGCACCTCAGCTTCTGTAGGTAGTATAGATATCTAATTGGTAGGACAGTGCAGATGTCACTGATCATTAAGATGTACCTACCATAGTGTGTCCTTAGGCAGTTCGGGGAGCAGCAGGATGTGCCCGTGGGGATAGCAAAGTATGCCAAGTCTTCCAGAGAGTATGCATGGGGGCCAGCCATCCCAGTGGCATTTGCGACACAGTAGATAGACAGGCTAGTAGCCCAGGCTTGGGGTTGGAGAGGAGGAGCAGCGGATCCTAGTATGACCGTAGCTTATGACTTATGGTGGCAGGCATGCCGACTAGTGCCCTTAACAGATCCTGACATGCCAGCACTAGTTGACAGGTGGTCAGTTATTCCATGGGTGCCACGATCCAGACAGGGAGGCAAAGGTAGAGGCAGGGACGAAGATGGAGGGAGGGGTGGGGATGATGGAGGAGGTAGGGGTGGAGACAGAGGGAGGGGTGGGGATGATGGAGGCAGAGGTGGAGCTAGGGGTGGAGATGATGGAGGAGATGGTTGTAGGTGGAGGCGAGACGGCTAGGGACAAGGTCGCAGGGTGCGACAGCGCATGGCGAGGGTAGCACTAGATGCTATCCCCGAGGTTGGTGAGGAGGGTGAGGGTGAGGAGTAGCCCAGAGAGGAGGGGGATGTGGAGGTGAGAGGTCAAGAGGTGGAGGTGGGAGAGCCAGAGATGGAGGTGGAGGTGAGAGGTCAGGAGGTGGAGGTGGGAGAGCAAGAGGTCGAGGTGGAGGTGGCAGGGCAGGAGGAGGAGGTGGAGCTGGCAGGGCAGGAGGAGACAGAGGCTGAGGATGATGATGAGGAGGACAATGCCATGGATGAGGCTGAGAGGCTTCTCAGATGGCAAATGGTGGAGGGAGAGGAGGAGATACCGTCCACTTCAGGGTTGCCACTAGATGCCACAATAGATCAGAGGGTGGCCGACCTACAGCGGAGACTGGATGAGACCATAGCACAAATCAGATCATTACAGTCGGCATTGGAGGTAGCCAGGGTAGAGTGGGACCAGACAATGATCCGCCAGCAGGATGTAGCTCAGTGGTGTATAGAGTTTGCAACATTGTGCATAAGGCCTATGGGAGACATGGCTCAGGAGCTTGCCAGGGTGAGCACTAGATTAGGGTAGTACAGGACCCTATATGAGCAGGCAGTGCCACTAGAGCGGCGGGATCCTACCTTGTCCCAATCACAGACGAGGACAGGTAGCGGACACAGGTCAGGCAGTGGCAGTGGTACTAGGAGTCATACCAGCGTCGGAGGTTCTACCTCGACAGGTCACACGTCCAGACACAGGTCACACCATTCCCACAGGCATACTCTGAGTCATCATTCAAGGCGCAGTCATGGTTCTATTGGTTCAGTGCAGAGGTCAAGATAGGTACAGCCACCAGTGGTTGATCCTTCTACTTCTTAGAGTCTGGCCGCAGTGACTTCACAGTTGTTCTATATTGTTGAGATGATGCCATCACTCGCTATTCTGTTAGTTTCATAGACAGAGGCTGCTACAAGGCCACCTATTGTTTCAATGCCCATGACAGAGTTTCCTCTGCCACATTCTTCACCTCAAGGGGATGATGAGGGTCTACCCTAGGGGCATTTTGTATTATGACACACTATGTATATGATTTGAGCTTGCGAGCTCCATTTTTGGGATATTCCATGGCATTATCCTATGACATTGTACCTTTTTGAGATGATTCTATATGATGATGCAGTTTTGATGCGGCCTACATGTGTTATGTGATGTTCTATGCTTTATGTATTATGAGATGTATGATGCCATGTATGTCTTATGATGCCTATTTGTGATTTTTGATGCCATGATGATGCAATGTTTATTTATGTGATTATATTAATGATGTGCATGATATATTTATGTAAGAGATGCAATGCTGATGATTATGTTAATGCCATGCTTGTGATTATGTATATGATTTAATGCCATGTATGATATATGTATAGACCTAATGCAATGTATTATTTAAAGCTATGGATGATGTATGTATGGACCTAATGCAATATATATGATCATGTATGCACTTATGTTTTTGGATGTCACAAGATATCATCGTGGGATGGACAAGAGAAGATGACGAGACTGATGAGAGAAGATGATCAAACCAAAGAGGAGAAGACATGAGACCTATGAAAATGCATGTTAATACTTAGACCAAATCCTTCAAAACTTTACTGTAGGACTTTTAATATTTATTGCTCTTATTCATCATTGGGAAAACTATTGTAATGGCCAACAAACACCATGATATGACATAGATCAAGGTGTACAAGGTCATACCATTACGTAAGACAAACAGTTGCAGACAAGGATGATCATGACTCATACTAAGAGTGTGATTGCCCCAGTCTTTTTGTCATAATCAACCACAAGCAGAAAAAGACAGGGACAGATCATGAAACGTCACTGCTTCTCTAAATCCTATTTCTAGGACATCCTTGAGAAACTAGTGACATGATTTCCAAAATACAAAAAATAAAATCCCTACCATGATATGTCATTGCTTTTCTAAATCCTAGAATCAGGACCTCGCTGAGAAGCTAGTAGTCATGCGTGCCAATTGTCATGCTACATCGTTGCTTCTCTAAATCCTGCTTAGTGGGATCTCGCTGAAAAACTAATAACATGATAAAAGATCAAAAGACAATTGTCAAGTGTTTTCCAAGTGCGTCTGGATATCCATTGTTCTGATGTCAAGATGCCATGTTTGATAATGTCAAGATGTCTGAATGTTTAAAGTTTTGATGACCTTGAAAAATTTCGCAACTTGGTGAATTCAGGAAGGACACATCCTGACTAAATGCTGATGTTGAGAGGATTTGATCCCTAATGGTCATAAGGGGTCCCTTGAAATAATGATGATGCCTAGGAAGGAAACATCCTAAGGCATAAATGACAAAGTTGGTTCTTCAGAAGGACACATCTAAAGAATACTGATGTCAGGAAGAGTGATCTTTAGATGTCAAGAGGATCACTCCAAATGCTGAATGACGATGATGATGCCTAGGATGGACACATCCTAAGGAGTAAATGACCGAGGTTATCATTCAGAAGGACTCATCTGAAGACTAAGCAAAATTTGACGGTTTGATCGGTTTATGATGATTTGAATTGCTTTGATTGAGTTTGACTTGTGTTTGACTATATGCCGATATTGTCATGATGATATGAGTGACATGCTAATGAGATTGTCATGCCAAATAAATGATTGTTTTTCCTGGTTTTAGGAGTTTTTCCCATGTGGTAAATGATTGAAGACTTTTGACGTGTGTGCCAGTGTAATGCCATGAACCCTCATGGACTGACCTAGTGCGGCCTTGGGCGCGCATCTATAGATGGCCTTGCCTACATCATACACTTAGAGACCTCATAGTTTGACATGACCAATGACTGTCTTGATGACTCAAGATTGCGACATGATTTTATTTTGACAAACCTAAAAGGACTGACCTAATGTCTCGGGGACTCAAGTATGAGTCCTGCCTACGCAGCAAATGCGCAGAGACAATGTAGTTCGACAGCTGACAAGGATTGATTGACTTGATTGACTTTGACAAGAGATGACACTGTGCTTGTGTGCTTCGAGCAGTCTGGTGATTTTGTTTGTAGTTTTCTTCAGGACGTTTTATGATTTTTAGGTCTTTTTTCAGGACATTTTGCGATGTTTTTGTGATTTGTTCAGGACTTTTTAGCAATGTTTTTGTATTTTTTTAGGTCTTTTTATGATGTTTTTTTTGTCTTTTTTTAGGACTTTTTATGACGTTTTAATATTTTTTTAGGACATTTTATGATGTTTTTGTCTTTTTTTAGGACATTTTGCCAATGTTTTTGTCTTTTTTCAAGACATTTTGCCAATGTTTTTGTCTTTTGTTCAGGGAGTTTTATGATGTTTTTGGGATCATACGTGACATCCACTATAGTTGCATGATAACATTTTGCCCCTAGTCAAGTCTAGGACTTAGCCATTTGCAAGGAATACAGACATGATACTATTGACTTACTAGACGGATAGTTGTCAGGACTTGATGTCAATCATTTATCCACTATGACAGGTCGAGTAGGATGTGGTGGCGAAATGGCGAACATACCTTTCATCCTAAGCCAAGTTTAGACAAAGTGACAGTAGATGGCAGAGCAATGATTGATTACGCATGGCGCCTGTTTGCCAGGTTTTCACCATGGTACTTGTCCAAAGTGCCTATTTTCTAGGTTTTCACTATTGAATGAATCATTTTTATTTTTACTATTTTCATGATTTTTTTATTTTTTTGGTGTCACCAAGATGCCTGTTTGCCAGGTTTTCATCAAGGTGACAATTTTTATCATTTTAATTTTTTTTTGTATTTTAGGGCTTTCAGCTCCATCCTCTAATGCTATGCATAGAACTTTCAGAGATGTAAACTGTTGATGGCCTCTGTCAACTATTCCCCATCTAGAGTTTCCAATTGATAAGCTTCGGAACCAAAAGAAGATATGATAATATAGGGACCCAGCTAATTTGGTTCAAACTTTCCTAGCTTTTCTCTGTCTGCTTGGTTCTTGGGGTTCTGCATGAGAACTAGGTCACCAATGTCAAACTTTCTGACCATCACCTTTTTATTATAGCTGTGACAAAGGTGGTTCTAGTATGCTTGGAGGTGATTCAGTGAGTTTTGTCTTCTTTCGTCCAACATTTCCAGCTTGTGCAAGCGTGATTATCGGTACTCCTCTTCATTAGTCAGACCCTTCAAGGAGACTCGTAGCGAAGGAATTTCGACCTCAATGGGTAAGATGGCTTAAGCACCAAAGACTAGGGCAAATGGGGTGGCCCCTGTAGGTGTACGAATGCTAGTTCGATAAGCCCACAGAGCAGGGTTAAGTTGTATGTGCCAGTCATGGCCAGCGTCATTGACAGTCTTTTTTAAGATCTTGACAATGGTTTTATTGGACACCTCAGCTTGGTTGTTTCCTTGCGAGTAGTATGGAGATGAAATGTGGTGTTGGATATGGAATTGCTCACATAACTCACGTACATCTTGGTTTTTGAATGGACATCTGTTGTCAGTGATGATTGATTGTGGAAGGCCATATTGACAAATGATGTAGTTGAGGATGAACTTTGATATTTGCTTGCCGGTAATATATGTCAATGGAATGGCTTCAATCCACCTTGTGAAATACACAGTGGTGGTAATAATGAATTTATGGCTGTTGGATGAGGTTGGATGAATCTTACCCATGAGGTCGAGTCCCCATTGAGTGAAGGGCCAAGGAGAAGTGATCGGTTGGAGTTCCTGTGCTGGAGCATGGACCAAGTCACTGTGTATTTGACATTTGCGACAAGTCCTAACATAGTCAATTGCATCCTTTTTCATGGTCGGCCAATAATATCCAAGTCTCGTTAGTTTCTTAGCCAAAGTAGGACTAGTTGAATGAGATCCGCATATACCATCATGCACTTCTTATAAGGTCGTACATGCTTCTTTGGTGTCAAGACATCTAAGGAGGGTATCATCAAAACTACGGCAGTATAGGGTGTCACTGACAATGGCATACCTTGCGGATTTTCTGATGGACTTCCTTTGGTTATTAGATAGGTTCGGTGGAAGGGTTTGAGATTTTAGATAGTCGTAAATGTCCTGATACCAAGGAGATTTGGGACCAACAAGTTCGCAAACCATTTCTAATTCTGGGATATCATATGTCGGTATCAAGAGCTATTCCACTAAGAACTCAAATTGTGACACATTTCTAGGGATGTCCAAGAGAACTAATAGTAGCCATTGCGTCAACTGCCTTATTCTGTGCCCTTGGGATTTGTTGAAAAGAAATCAATTGGAAATATGTCAGGAAACTATCCACCATCCTCTTGTAGGGAAGTAACTTCTCATCCTTTGTTTCATAGTCATCATTCACTTGGTTGATTACGAGCTGGGAATCCCCGAATACAAGCAATTTCTAAATTTTCCATTTGATTGCCAACTTGAGACCTGTGACTAGTGCTTCATATTCGGCAATGTTATTTGTGCAATGGAAAGTGATCCTGAATGACTTAGGAATTGAATCCCCTTGTGGTGTGATAAACAAGATTCCAGTGCCTGAGCCATGACCAGTGTGAGACCCATCAAAATATAGCTTCCATGGTGCTGCCGGTTCCGCATGAAAAATAGACTCATTGGGAAAATCAGTTACTAATGGATGAGTGACTTGAATTGGTGCATCTGCCAGTTGATCTACTATTACTTTTCCTTTTATTGCCTTACACTCAACATACTATATATCATACTTGCTTAGTATCATAACCCATTTTGCCAACCGGCCTGTTAATGCTGCTCGACTTAGTAGATATTTCAATGGATCAATCTTGGCAACCAGTTGTGTCTGATGACTGAGCATATAGTGTCTTAGTTTTTGGGATGCAAAGACAACAGTGAGGCATGCACGTTCAATGTATGTGTAATTCAACTCATAGCCTATCAGTGTGCGGCTGATGTAATAGATTGCTCTTTCTTTTCCTTCATGATCATTTTGGGCCAGCAATACCCCCAGTGCTGAACTAGTAGTCAAGATGTATAGAATCAATGGCTTTCCATGAATGGGTGGCATGAGGACTGGTGTTGGTAGTAGGTAATCTTTTATTGGCTGGAAAGCCTCTTGACATTTATCCATCCATACAAAGGGAACACCCTTGCTCAACAGGTACTGAAATGGGTGGCACTTGTCTGCCAATTGGGCTATGAAACGGCGAATAGATTATACTCTGCCTTGCAGAATTCTGAGTTCACTGATTCCTTTGGGTAGAGGCATGTCTATGATTGATTTGACCTTTGCTAGATCAACCTCTATGCCCCTTCAGGAAACTATGTACCCTAATAGTTTACCTGACGTGACCCCAAAAACACACTTCTTAGGGTTTAGCCGCACTTTGTACTCTTCAAGTCTCTTGAAAATTATGTCGAGTACCTTCAAATGATCTTTCCTTGTTGTCAATTTGGCCAATAGGTCATCTACATAATCCTCCATTATTTTGTGTATCATGTCGTGGAAGATTGTGGTCATAGCCCTTTGATATGTGGCACCTGTGTTTTTGAGACTGAAGGGCATGGCGTTCCAATAGTATGTACCCCATGGGCAAGTAAATGTTGTTTTGTGCTGATCCTCAGGAGCAATGCAGATTTGATTATAGCCGGAGAAACCATCCATGAGGGATAGCATCTCATGTCCTGTAGTTAGGTCAACTATGATGTCAATGTTGGGCAAAGGAAAATCATCCTTTGGACATGCTTTATTTAGATCCCAAAAAGTCTGTACATACTCGAATCATCCCATTTGGCTTTGTCAGCGGCACTAGGTTGGAAATCCATTTAGCATAATCTATAGACCTTATGAATCTGGCATCCAGTAATTTCTTTAACTCGGCCTTGACCAATAGGGCAACTTGAGGGTGCATTTTGCGCAATTTCTACTTGACTGGTTTAGCATTGGGTAATAGTGGTAGATGATGCAGAACCAGTTTGGGGTCCAATCCTGGCATGTCAGCGTAGGACCATGCAAAGTTGATTTTCCATTTATGAAATTCTAGTTTTCTTCATCAGTCAATGATGCCACAAATAGGACCATCTTGGGGTCTTCTGTAGTTGAAATATTATCCTCTATTGTGTCCTCAATAAGCATGGCCGATTTCTCCTATTGCACGGGGAGAAAGTCCAATCCTCCATCTTTGGGCACCTCAGAGAGGTTTTCACCTGCAGATTCGTCCTTTATTTTTACTATTTTATCGTCAAGAGGTGCCTTTCAGTTTTCACCTAGAGACGTTTCATTTTTTGCTTTATTTTTACTTTTGCGACTAGAGGACTGAACAATCTCGCTGAAGTATGTCGTGCAGTCTAAATCAATGGAAAATCCTAATTTGTGGTCCCCACTAGGTATGCCTTCTCGTAATCCCATGAATTTGGCAATGGCCTCATCATTTTGGAATGTGTCTAGAACTGGTGGTCCTTGTTGGTCCCAATCGACTAATTCAGGGTAAACTAAGGAAATGCCATCGTCAAGGCTAGTGAATTGGAGTGAGGATGCAGACAGCATGCAGATGGACTCCATGATGTTGTACATGAGGTTATCATCATCCAACTCTACATCGGACTCTATCCAATATTCTCCTTCACTAGTGTCATATTTGTTGTCATAATAAGGAGTGAAGGTTTTAGAGTCCTGGTTATCAATGTCATCTAACACTTCGGACTGATTGGACTAATTGGACTAATTGGACTGATGGGGTTCAGATGATGGGTGTTGTATGGCATGGGAGGAGGTTGTAGGACTTTGACTGTTTGGTGCCTGTTCAATTTTGAATGTTTGCCAAAATCATCATTCAGAGGTCAGTTCCCCTGGTTCGACAAACAAATCATCAAGACAATAGTCACTTAGGGATCGTTCTGAGCCAAATTCCCACTCATGGGAGTCTATTTCGGTGAGGGTTTCCCTAGTAGTCTCGACACTATTAGAAGCATGTACTCGCTCATTTGAAAGTCTCGAGGTATGTCGATCATCATTGTTGAGTGATCCAAACCCTAATCCAAGATACTTCAGAGTTTGAAAAGTTTCTATGGGTTCCCTTCAACCAGTTTTATTTTTTCCAAGACCACTAGTACCATCGTAGCCTTTAGCCTTCATGATGTTGTAACCTTTGCCATATCTGTGAACTGGTAATGGAGGTAATGCGACTGTATCCTTATAGATCCATCTTGTGATGTCAGTAAGGTCTTCATCACTCATGTCTCCCCACTTGATAAAAACTGTATTCGGTGGAACTTTGAAGGTTTCTTGAGGTTCCATTCTGAAACATGGCTGACCATATATCTTTGGAGGAGTGGGTATTGTAGTTATGTTGTATGTTGTATTCAGTTTGAACTCTCCACAGCCAAGGTCTTGGATTTTGACAGTTGATTCAGTCTTGGGGCTGGTGGAAGGTGGTGGTACGGCGGAAGACATGGATGGAGCGGATGTGGAAGATGACGTGAGTGTGGAAGGGTCAATATACTTGGATGACAAGGAGCCAGGTGCTTCTCGGTTAATAGGTACTCAGTTTTTGGAGATACCCCTTAAGTTGGTACAATATTGGAAAGGGTCGGTGTCTTCGTATATGGTTACTTCTGTGCCGTCAAATGGAAACTTGAGGCATTGGTGGTATGTAGATGGAATGACTCTTAATGCATGAATCCATGGATGGCCAAGTAAGATGTTATATGGTAATTCCAAATCGAGGACCTGGAAGGTTGTGTCTACAATGACCGGTCCCACTCTGATAGGGAGAGAGATAACACCCCGTGAAGAGCGTTCCTCGTCATCGTATGCTTTGATCACTATACTTTTCGTTGGGTCTACGTACGCATCAGAGAACCCAAGAGCCTTAACCAGTTTGAGGGAGCATATATTCAACCCTGCTCTGCCATCTATTAAAACCCGTCTAACTTTGTGCTTGTGGATAAAAGTTTCTATGTGTAATGCGTCATTGTGGTTAGTTTTATGTGATGAGTAGTCTTGATCCGAGAAGGTGATGTGGTGTGGCATGGTGAGATATCCCACCATAGTTTCAAACTGATTGACATCGATGTCCTTAGGGACTGACGACTCTAGGAGAGTTTTGTTTGGGATTTCTTTGTGCGCAGGAGAGATACGAAGCAGCTCAAGGATAGATATTTGTGTGGGAGTCTTTCCTAGTTGGTCAATGAGGTTGAACTAACTTTTGGGTTTCCATTGTTGTGGGGTTGAGACAGGTTTTGGCTATTTAGCCGATGGAGCAGGTTGTGACTGTTTAGCAAATGGGCCCGGTATAGTGATTTTGGCTTGTCTTGGGGGAGGTGGGCCAGCTATAGTGACCTTGCCACTTCGTGTAGTAGTGTTACACTGGGGTGCTCTCTTGACCGTGATGGTATTGATGTACTCATCATCAGTTCTAACATTATTTATAATTGGTCCACTAGAATAATCATACTTAGCTTAAGTGAAGTTAGCTTGGTTCTGTGAACCTGAAGTGGAAGCATTATGAGAACCATGATCCTGCAGTGGATTCTTGTGGATAGTATGATTCCGAATTGGAGGTGAATTGTGATCCACCTACTTCAATGGTGTGATTTTTGATAAGGTCTTGTATTATGTTTTTCAATTGTCGACAGTTGGAGGTTGTGTGCCCTTTTGCTCGATGGTACTCGCAAAGTGCATTTTCATTCCACCATGTTGGTTTGAATTGTCCTAGGTCATATGGTTTTATTTCCGAAAGTGTGATGACCCCATGCTGGATGCATTTATTAAGGACTTCTTCAATGGGTTCACCCAAATGGGTGTATGTGCGACCTCTAGGAAATTGTCTCATCTGACGGTATTGCCCCTAATTTTTTAACCACTTTGGTTGTTTGAATAAGTATTGGGAGGAGGTGTCAATGTCGTTGTTGGTCTATTTTGTTGTTGAGCCCCTTTCAGGGCCAATACAGGGCCTACAGTGTTTGTTGTCTTGGCGTTAACAACACCATCATTTGTGACATGCTTATTTTTAACCCAATATTTGTTTTTGTCAGTGGGTGGATTGGCGTTCGTATTTTTGGAACCATATCTCAGTTCTCCCTTTGCGATAAGGGCTTTCTCAATCTAAACCCCCTTTTCGACCAATTCTGTGAAGTTTGTGCAACAATGTATTTGTAATGCAAATTTTAGGGGCCCTAGAAGTGTTTGTACAAACATGTCAACTTTTTCCCTTTCGGGGATGTCAATGTGACATCGACTAGCAAGGCTTCTCCATTTTTGAAAGAACGGGATAAATGTCTCACCCGAATCTTCTTGTGTGAGATTGCACAAGCTAGTGATAGAGGTATCCATGTCAATGTTGTACGCGTAATTTCTTACGAATTTTTGTTTAAGCTCATCCCATGTCTGGATATCCTTTTGCGTTAAGAACCATCCAAGGGCTTGAACTGCCAGACTTTTAGAAAAAATTCTCATCAAGTATGTTGGCTCGTAAGCAATATCCATATAGTTGGTTCTGAATTCGTGAACATGTTCAATGGGATTTGTCTTACCTCTATATTTTGTGAAGTTGGGTGACACGTATCTTGGCAGAAATGCAGGCATGTATAAGATCATGTCAAATGGGTTTACATTCAAGTCATATGATATTTCTGATTTCTTGCCTGAAATGTACATGTTTTGGATAGTTTTCTCCATGTCCCTCACTCTTGCTTTGAGGTCGTCCATGGTAGGGTCATTTATATTTCTGTATGTTGGATTGCCTGGCACACCATGTGTTCCTGTCTGGTGTGTGTGAGGATTGGTGTATGGTGGCGGTATGGATTGTTGTGGTACATATGATGTATGTGGATTGATATGTCGTTGGTATTGGAAATTATGATTGGGTGCATGTTGATGAGTATGAATGTTGGATGAGTATGTTGGGATGTGTCCCCAAGCCATGTGTGTCATTATTTGGGGGATGTTGTGACCATGACTGTTATGGTGTGTCAATGATGTCATGGGTTGTGTTATTTGGCCACCTTGTGTAAATTTTTGGTTTTGTACAAGGGGGACGTTTGTGTTTGTACCTTGGGAGGCAACGAAATTTGACTATGTTGTCATGTTAACGTTTTGTTGTTGTCCTTGGATAAAGATAAGTCTTGTGGCTCCTCCCGAAGGATTTTGTGAAATACCACTAGATGGATATGTTGAAGTTGTGTTCATGGTAGTAAATGAAGTTGTCAAGGGGGGATTGTTGTGACTTGATGATGCCCCCATGGCATTTACTGTCGTGGTATTTGTGGTGTTGAGGATGTTGGTGGTGTTTGGTAAATTGGGAGTGGTATGCATTGTCATGTGGTCCCAAAGGAAGTATTGCTCGTAGTATTTAGAAGTTGACCACTATGTGACATGTTATGTGTGTTGTTGGGATTAGGGTCATGAAGTGTCAAATTTAGCATGCTAGCATCAAATCCTGGTGGTAACTTAGTTCCTTCACTCAAGAGCATAGCTAAGATTTTTTCTCTGTCCTGACGGACCATAGCTTCAGCAAGCTGGCAGGCCTCGGGGTCTTGTGTCAATGCCTCTATGTTTTCCTAAAGTAGTTGTCCATTTTCATCTTTTTGCAAAAATTGTTCAAATGGACTGTTTGATGGGGATTGCATTGTTGTTGGAGGTTGATTGTCTACATTGGTAAATGGATCGTAAAAGGTCCAATTTGGGTCATGTGGAGGATTGTTGACAATAAATAGGGGTCTTGCCTAAAGTTTTCCATTTGTCTCTTTTGTTTTTGAAGTTTGGTTTCAACCATGAAATGAGATTGCTCAAATGGGAATGACAACTAAATGCAAGTATGGCACTACGTGAAGTCTAAGTTCAAAATGACCACTAGAATGACTAATGTTTTTGGTTTTTCATGAATAAGGTATGCAATTTGTATGCAATGTAAGACAAGGTTATCTAAGCACTTCTAAGCTCAAACTTTTTTTTCGATTTTGACTGCTAAAGGAATTTTTTGGAAATGACAAGTTGACGAGGTTTAAATGACTAGTGAGTCTTCCTAACTAGACTTTTGAGTTGGAAGAAATCTCACAAAAGAGGACAATGACTAAAAGGGGGTTTGATAACTTAGTCCAAGAGGGTCTAATTTCAAAAATAATGACTTTACAAAGTGTGCTTAAGATTTTCCTAATCCTAAGTATGCAAAATGTGAACCTAAGGATAACCTAATGCCAAATGTATGCAACGAAAAGGAATGAGGTATGAAACCTATGGTGACTAATGCAAACTAATGGTCAAGACTTTTGAGCAATTTCAAGTTTGGTTTCTGAGAGTCTTCTTGGTGACAGTATTTTACAAATGGTGGACAAGTTGAGGACCTAAAGTCTCGGATGTGAAATTTTAAGTTTTGACAGGTAGATGCGTCGCTTGAAACTACAAATGTGTCGCAGTTTAGCATATGTGGTTCGGTTTTGCGATTGCGGCATTTTCACTGTCAAATGCGACTCGATTTAGCATATGTGGCTTTTAAGTTTACAGATGCATCATGACACCTATAGATGCGTCATTCTAAGTTTCAAATGTGGTTTAGCATAGCAGTTGCTTTGCAAAAAATCAGTTGCAGTTCGACAGATGCGACTCAGTTTAGTTTCAAAATGATTTTCGTGTTGTTTTGATGGAAGTTTTGATCTGTTTGATGGATTTTTTGTTTTGAACTATGGTAAAACCATAAAATACTTGACAAACACAACATTTTATAAAGTAACCAAACACACATTAGATAAGCACGATCCTAGGTTAGGCCATGACAATATTCGCTATATTCCACGCGGGTTTCCCCAACCGCATATCTATAGCGTGTGAATTCAGAAGCTTGGCTGCACGGGCTCCCCCTTACAGTGCACTCTCTTCTCAGGCCAACCAAGATTCCAACCCCCATGAAACTCCCATGGCGAGCTGATCACCTCTACTACAAACTGCGAAAGTGTGGATGCCTTCACACCGACTGGTGCTGGGCTAGCAAATAGAAGGATTTTGGCTTACTACACAAGAGTTTTTAGTTCGGGACCCCTGTTCAAGTGGCCATACATGGGGCAAGAGATTAATCACCATTAAGGTGGCACTCCAGCCTGAAGAGGTTAAGCTCAACAGGATTTAAGGGAGTACAACTCCATCCATATGACACATCCACACTCGCAACCTTAGGTTTTCCCTTAAGGTTTACATTTATATACCAGTTGGGGGTAGCTTGGCTTTAGCTCCATTGCCGATTTGAGTCACGTTGGGGTGATGAAATCCCTAGGCAGGCCCAATTTCTAGAGTTGGTAACCATTTCTTTTACACCCAAGATCGCTCGAAAGCGCAAGGGGAGAGGATACTCCGATATACCAAGTCAGGGTAAATAACAAATAAGAATGGGTTTGATTTTCTAATCACAAGGTTTTCACCAAGTGAGAGCATACTCACCTACCATTCCACAACCACAATCAAGCATAGAAGATATGAGTTCGTTTTATATGCACCAAAATCAAATATTTGCTAATCTAAAAAAAAAGCACAATATTTGTTTCTTCCTTCTTAGAAATTCGAATATACAAACAATGAATTAGTAGTCTCTTTAAGAAATGGTCTTTGACACACGAATGAGGATCACCTCAGGCTACAAGAAAAGATTAGTAACACAAAAATCTAATCTAGTTAACATGCACGAATAAAAAACACAGAAAAACAAAAAACCAGAAAACCAAAAGCTAGACAAACCTAAAAATCCAAAAAATCAGAACATCAAAACTGAAAGAAAAAATTTACCAGTCAGTTGCGGCACGACAGAGAAAATGCATTGTTCGGGTCTTTGAATGTGGCGCGACAGATCATATGCGTCGTTCTGGTTGTCAGTTGTGGCTTGTCAGAGTAATTGTGGCTCTTCTGTCGGCAGATGCGTCGCGACGCATCAAATGTGTCATGATTTAAAAAAAAACACTTGCGTCGATCTGTACCTGTACCTACAAAACAACAGAAAACAACAAAAAACCGTACGGAAACAAGAAAACGGATTCGGGTTCACCAATGTAACTGAGGGTAATTTCTAGGTATTAGATTAGATCAATAAAATTGAAAGCAAAATAATAAAAACCCAAAGTAACTACAAAACACAATGGAAATACATGAAAGAACAATTATAACTGATTGCCGAAGTCTCCATGATTCATTTTTGTAGCACCTTCTTACTTGCTGGATGATGTGGCCCTCAAATTTGTTATGCAAGCAAATTTGCAAATGCCTAAGTTCTACAACAAGTCTTGAAGGATTTGATATGCCTAAATGCCTATGTCTAAAAGCCAATGCCTATGTCTAAAATAAATGCCAAAATTGATCAAATGACTCTATTAAATACTAAAATTTCCTATGACAATAAATGTGAAAATAAATAAATGCCTATAATAACTATGCAAAATGTCAGCATGTGCATGTCTTTGAAAAATGAGAAGAAGATGACATTTTATAGAAAAGGCCATTTCAAATGGACGGACGAGATAAATTGATGACAAGAAACTAAAACGAACGATTCAGATTAAACCTAACAATCCCTAATTAGGGTTAGGGAAAAATCATTAATCGAACGGTCAGAATAAAATCAGATCAACAGTGGAGAATAAATGAGACAAATTAATTAGAAAATAAAGATTTTTGAAAAATCAAGAAGATAAGATTGCCTAATTTGCAAGATTCGAAAAATCAAAGAGATAAGATTCAGACTGAAGATAAGATTTGAAAAATCAAGAATCTGCCTGATTGCTTGATTTTTGGAAGATTATTTGCTAATTTGAATTAAGATAATTCAAATTATGGATTTTAAAAGATAATAAATAATCTTTTCTAGATTATTTATCAAAAAGGACTGACAGTTAAGATTGACATGACATTTTAAATAATTTAATTTATTTAAAATGAGAAGAATATGAAATTAGCAATTAAATAATTAAATTTAATTATTTAATTTAGGAGATAAGATCAATTAATTAAATAAATTAATCAACTTATTTAATTAAGACAATCAGCGACGTATTAAATAAATAAATGTAATTCATTTATTTAATAATCAATAAGAATTAAATGCAGAAGGGGGAATTAAATAAATTAAGAAATTTATTTAATTAAAGAAAGACTTAGACAGTTAATGATGTATTTAATAAATAAATAAAATTTATTTATTTAATAATTGTGAAGAATAAGTGACATGAATTAATTAAATAATTATGAATTATTTAATCAATAGTCGAATGTGAATCAAGGAAATAATTAAATGTCATAATTATGCTAGGACGAAAGTGGTAAAAATGAAGCTTGCACGCCTAGGTCATTTTTAGGTGTCTACAATTATTTAAATTTTTTGAATTAAAATGGTATTTCTAAATATGTAGTGAGGATAAATAAGATATGTGAAAATAAATCTTGATTTTATTTTATTGGAAAATCTGAGGGAGAAATCTGGTGTGATAATTAAATATGTTGAATCCCTAATGTTTGGAATTAAAAATTCCCATCATTTTTAATTGTCGTGGGTGTCAAATCTTGTGCATAATAATTTACTTCTACATCATGATAATCCTGCCATGAAATTAATATCTTCATTGGCATAATCATCTCTTGTAGGTGGGAAATTCGGTTAATATTCTAACTGATTCTTGGATAGAATTTGAGCCTTTTTTATTGTTGTAACTGAGGATTTCTTTTAGGTTTTGATTAGGTCATATGATAAGCAATAAATCAATAAAGACAATAGAAACCCAAAGACCTATCGAGTACAAAGGAAATTAAATAATAGAACAGTTATACCTGTTTCTCAAAACTTCCATGATTACCTCCATAGTACCTTCTTACTTGTTGGATGATATTTTTCCCTCAAATTCATTGCATGAGCAATCTGCAAATATATGCCTATGTCCTACACCAAGCTTTGAAGGATTTGCACAAATGTCCAATGCCTATGCCTAAATGACTATGATTGACAATGCCTAAATATGCTAAGACTTGATCAAATGAAGATAATAATTGTTGCAATTGCTATGGAAATTTAAGTGTGCCAACAAGTAAGTATGCAATGCACCTATAATATGTCTACTTGTGTGTGTGTAATCGAAAAGTGAGAGGAAAATGGCATCTTATAGAAAATGCCATTTTGAATGGACGGGTGAGATTGCATTCTGAACAAAACCTAAAATGAAAGGTTCAGATTAAATCTGAGAATCCCTAATTAGGGTTAGGGAAAATTCATTAATTGAATGGTCAAGATAATATCTTAGAGAATCGGATCGACGATGGAGAATAAATGAAGAAACTAATTCAAAAATAAAGATTTTCAAAAATGAGGAAGATAAAGATTAGATTGAAGATCAATTTTAGAAGGACCAAGAACTTGCCCGATTACTTGACTTCTGGAGGAAAGTTACCAATTTGGAATTAAATTAATTCCAAATGTGAACTGAGTGAAATAATAAATAATCCATTTTGAGATTATTTACCAAAATGAGCTGACAGTTAAGACTAAGATGACATTTTAAATAATTTAATTTATTTAAAATGAGAGGAATATCAAATTTGGCAATTAAATAATTAAATTTAATTATTTAATTTAGAAGATAAGATTAATTAATTAAATAAATTAATCAATTAATTTAATTAAGACAATTAGTGACATATTAAATAAATAAATGTAATTCATTTATTTAATAATCAGGAAGAATTAATGAATAAGGATAATTAAACAAATTTAGAGATTTATTTAATTATAGGGAGACTTAGAGAATTAGCGACGTATTTAATAAATAAATAGAATTTATTTATTTAATAATCATGAAGAATAAAAGGACATGAATTAATTAAATAATTATGAATTATTTAATCAATAGTCGAATATGGACCAAGGACATAATTAAATGCCATAATTATGCTAGGACAAAAGCGGTAAAAATGAAGCTTGCAGGCCTAGGTCATTTTTAGGTGTCTATATTTTGCCCCTCTTTGTCATAATGTCACTTGGCGCATTGTGACAAAGAAAATAAGTCAAATTCATGCCCCAGTGAAGGTATGGAGTATCGATGCCCCCTAGGGAATTTTTTCAAATTTTGGGTTGACAGCAGAAAAATTTGTAAAGGGTCCCAACAAGTCAATTTGATGACAAGAAGAACAACAGCACAATCGGTTTTGAATTCTGACATGTGTAATGCAGCCAATGAGGTGGTCAAACTTGGTCAAATGACCCTCCAGTAATAACCCAGTTGACAAGTGTCACTTTGACTTTATAAATAGGTTGACAAAGGGGTAAAAGTCAATTCACTTTTACTATTTACTTTGTGAATTTTGAGAGTTCAGAGCGAAGAGGAGCGCAACGACGATGGTGATTCCAGTGACAGAGCATCATGGTGAGATCATGTGGACATTCAAGCAGCTAGAGGGCTTGGAGCCAATGGTATGTACCCATATTCCACCTTGTAATTTTTTCATTTTGCCTGTCATAACTAGGTTTCTAGGGTGAGTAACGAATGTGCCGCGACGCATTTGCGTTCACGATCAACGCATTCGCCCTTGCTTTCGATGCATATGATGCATTGCAACACAAGTGCAACAAAGAATCAGGGTAGAACGATGGTTTGCACTACATATGCCAAAACTTGTGACGCATTTACCTTATCGAGTCACATTTGAACATTTAATTGCCGCAATCGTCAATTTGCATCGCATTTACTTGTTTCATCGACGCAGTTGTGAATATGCGACGCATTCAATATTCTGATATGCAAGTGTCAAATTTTGTGACGCAAGCGTGAATATGCGACACATTTGAAATTTTGCACTACATTTGATGCACGAAACAACGCAATTGATGTTTTGAGATGTAATTGCCTTATTGCGACGCATTTGCCTTTGACTCTGACCAGAGTTGTTCTTGATATTTTTGTAACCTTAGATGCTTGTGATAATACTAACAATTTTCTCAAAGGGTACTGATTACTTGTTTGGCTTTTTGTAGAGGCAGCTTGCCTCGATTTACACACGTGAGAGCAGACCGACAACATTTCGGTTTGCTGACTAGTTGAGCTTGCGAGAGCAACGTTAGTTGATGCGACTAGGATTATTCTATGTGGCTTACATGCCCACCATTCGAGTGAACAAGGGATTACTAAATGTGCTGTGTGAGTGGTGGCATTCGAAGACCTACTCCTTCCACCTGCCGACAGGTGAGGCCACTATTACTTTAGAGAATGTCTATCAGATTCTACGAGTGCCAATTCAAGGGAAGCGGATCATCTATGACCCTCGTCATGGCGAGTAGACCTTCTGAGCATACTACCGAGATCAGGGTGTAGGACTAGGCATCCAGGGATATGAGATTAGATGGGAGTTCATGGCAAAGCACTATGGTCACTTTGATGCATTCCTTGCGACCTTGATTGCAGGTATTTTGATTCCCGACCGTCGGGGACATGGATTCCCTATTGGCTGGGGAGACATTATGGTTGGTATGAGATGAGATAGGACCATTTATGCTTTGGTTCTCTATTTGTTGGGGACACTTTACCATCAGTTGCACGATGTTGCCTACAGGAGGGTAGAGAGTATCTCTTGCAAGACTACTTTGATGATGATCTGGGCTTGGGAGCACATTGCCATATTTCGTCCTCCCATTCAGAAACCACAGTTGGCTGAGGGGATGCCCTATGCCTATTACTATGTAGGTGCTTTACAGCAAACTCAGATGGGCGAGATAGGATGGTGGAAAAACAGGATTGACATAATGGTGTCCTTTATGTGGAGACCTTACAAAGATTTTGATTAGTGGGATGATAAGGACGGCCACCTGAACCTTTGCAGATAGTATAGATATTTGATTGGAAGAATCGTGCAGACCTCACTAATCATTGAGATGTATTTTCCACAGCGTGTCCTTAGGCAGTTCAGAGAATAATAGGGTGTACCTGTAGGGACAACTAAGTATGCCCGGTCATCTAGAGAGTATGCTTAGGAACCATCCATCCCAGTGGCCTTCGCAAAGCAGCAGATTGATGGGCTAGTAGCCTAGGCATGGGGATGGAGGGGTGGAGCAGCTGATCCTAGGACCATAGCAGATTATGACCTATGGTGGCAGGCACATAGACTAGTGCCATTGACAGATCTGGATGGGCCAACACCAATGGACAGACGGTTAGTGATACCTCATGTGCCAAGGGCTAGGCGAGGAGGCCTAGGAGGTGACAGGGGCAAGGGCAGGGGGAGAGATGGAGGCAGGGGTGGAGGCAGAGATAGAGGCAGGGGGAGAGATGGAGGTCGGGACAGAGGCAGGGATGGAGGCAAGGACGAAGGCTAGGGGGAGATGACGGAGATGATGGGGATGATGGGGGAGATGGCCGCTGGAGGAGGAGAGATGGTCAGAGACAGGGTCATAGGGTGTGACAACGTGTGGTGAGGGTAGCATTAGATGTTATCCACGAGGTGGGTGAGGAGGGGGAGAGAGAGGAGTAGCCCAGATAGGAGGGGGAGGGTGAGGAGAGACAGGAGGAGGTGGATGTGGGAGCACAGGAGGAGGAGGTGGAGGTGGGGGGACAGGAGGAAGAGGTGGAGGTGGGGGGACAGGAGGAGGAGGTGGATGTGGGGGGATAGGAGGAGGAGGTGGCGAAGGATGTGGCAGAGGATGTGGCGGTGATAGAGGATGTGGTGAATGACGATGATGATGAGGACGATGCCATGGATGAGGCTGAGAGACTCCTTAAATAGTAGATGGTGGAGGGAGAGGAGGAGATACCATCCTCCTCGGGATTTCCCCAGGATGCCACAATAGATCAGAGGGTGGCCGACCTATAGTGGAGACTAGACAAGAGCATGGCCCAGGTTAGATCATTATAGTTTGAGTGAGATCAGGCAGTGATCCACCAACAGGACTCGGCCCAATGGTGTACATAGTTTGTAGCATTATGTATAGGGCCTGCAGGGGATATGGCCTGTGAGTTGGCTAGGGTGAGCACGAGATTGGGACAATACAGGACATTATACAAGCAGGCAGTGCCACCTGAGTGGCGGGATCCTACCTTGTCACGGTCATAGACAAGGACAGGAAGTGTCCACAGATTAGGCAGTGCCAGTGGTAGCAGGAGTCACACCAGTGTTGGAGGGTCTACCTTGATAGGGCATACATTAGGGCATAGGTCACACCACTCCCGCAGGCACACCTCAAGTCACTATTCGAGCCATAGTCATGGTTTAGTTGGTTTAGTGTAGAGGTCGGTATAGGGACAACCACCACTGATTGATCCATCTACCTCTTATAGTCAAGTAGTAGTGACATCACAGGTGTCTATTACTATGGAGATGATGCCCTAATTCTCAGTTCCATTAGTAGCACAAGAAGAGGTTGCCATAGGTCTTCCTATCATTTTAGTGCCAGGTTCAGAGTTGCAGCCACCACCTTCTTCACCCCGACAGGATGATGAGAGTCTACCCTAGGGGATTTTTTGTTATTATGACACACTATGCATGTATTATTGAGCATCCGAGATCCATTTTTAGGATATCTCCTGACTTTATCCTGTGACATTGTACCTTTTTGAGATGAGATTATATGATGATGCAGTTTTGATGCGGCCTACATGTGTGTTATGTGATATTTCTTGAATTAATGCATTATAATATATGTGATGTATGATGTTGATTTATGATGTATCATGTATGTCCTATGATGCTTATTTATAAATTTGATGCTATGATGATGCAATTCTTACTTATATGAGATGATGATGATAATGATGTGCATAATGTATTTAGTAAATAGATATGATGTTGATGATAATGTTAATGCAATTTTTGTGATTATGAATATGATTTAATGCTATGTATGATGTATGCATGGACCTAATGCAATGTTTATATGATCATGTATGCACTTGTGTTTTTGGATGTCATAGGATATCATCACGAGATGGATGAGAGAAGATGACCAGACGGAAGAGGAGAAGATGGCCAGACTAAAGAAAAGAAGATGCATGTTAATTCCTAGACTTTGATCAAATCCTTCAAAGCTTTACTATAGGACTTTAATATTTATTGCTCTTAATCATCATTGGGCAGAATGTTGTAATGGCCAACAAACACCATGATATGACATAGATCAAGGTGTATAGGGTCGTACCATCATGTAAGACAAGCAGTTGTAGACAAGGATGATCATGACTCATACTAAGAGCACGATTGCCCTAGTCTTTTTTCCATAATCAACCATAAGCAGAAAAAGATAAGGACAATTCATGAAACGTTGTTGCTTCTCTAAATCCTATTTCTAGGACATCCTTGAGAAACTAGCGGCATGATTGTCAAAATACAAAAATAGAGCCCTTACCATGATATGTCCTTGTTTTTCTAAATCCCAGAATCAGGACCTCATTGAGAAACTAGTAGTCATCTGTGTCAATCATCATGATACGTCGCTGCTTCTCTAAATCCTCTTTAATGGGATCTCGCTAAAAAACTAATAACATGATAAAAAACCAAAAGACAATTTTCAAGTGTTTGCCAAGTGCATCTAGATATCCATTGTTCTGATGTCAAGATTTCAGGTTTGATGATGATGAGATGCCAAAGTGTTAAAGCTTTGATGAAGCTCAAATGACAAATGTCAAAATTTTCCAAATTCAGGAAGGACATATCCTGAATAATGTTAATGCCAAGAGGATTGATCTCTAAATGTCATGTGATGGTGATGATGATGATGCCTAGGAAGGACACATCTTGAGGCATAAATGGCACAGTTGGTTCTTTAGAAGGACACATCTGAAAGACACTGATGTGGAGAGGAGTGATCCTTAGATGTCGAATGATAGTGACAATGCCCAGGAATGATGCATCCTAAGGCATGAATGATAGAGGTTATCTTTTAGAATACATCATTTTACACCATGAAAACATTGGAAGACGTAGCACAAGAGCTTGTTCACATGCTTCATATGGCTTAAACAAGTCAAGCACCTTTACCCCAACAACTCACTCATAGATTCCATGACATGATCCAAAAACTTCAAACCAACCAATCACCTCAAATGCAACAACTCATAGCGCAAATCCAATACCTCATGGCCACTTGTCAATCCGAACAAGCACATCATCAAGTCCAATCACCACATCAACAAATTTCACATCAATCCTATGTGTCACCTATATCATCATATCAACCTCATTCCTCTAGATATCATGTTACCCCTTCATCAACCTATCACATGTCTTCTAATGTCAACCCTTATCCATACCAATCCACCTCTCAACAATCATTATCATATACAACCCATCAATCATCATTACAACAAAAAATCATATCACAAGTCCAAACACCATTTCAACCTCAACACATTCAACCCCAATCCTATGTGTCACCTTCTTCATCATGCCAACCTAACACATTTACCTGTCATGACAAAGCCACATCAACATGTCCACCCATATCACAACAAGAACATAGGATCCCAAGTCCACCTTGGCAACAAAGTCAAGTGCCTTTAAGTCTTAATGCCACCTTTGACAAGGGGAACACCAATCTAGTTCATGTACCTTTACCACCATCCAATCAAATCCCTATCCATAAGCCACCATGTCTTATTCCTAATTCATTGGCCTCTTTACCTTCTAACTAATCAAAATCTTCATTACTCCCACCATCATCTAATCCTCCATCAAATCAATGCCCTACATTTAGATATTTAAAAAATAAATTGATGGCATTATCTAAATCCACCCATCCACCTATAAAGGATGTCACCCAAGGGCTACAAGAAACGAATCAATTTTCACCATGTCATTCAACACATATACTTGAACATACAAAAGATTCCTCAAACATCATGCCAAGTCATTCAAGTCAACCATGTCATCCACAACCCCTTGAGCTGATTCAAGAGTCTCTCGTCATAAGTCCAATTCACCCTCTTTCATGCTCCTATGTTGTTGACCATATAGAATATGTTGAGCCTATTCAAGAGTCATCCCATTCCACTTCCATTCAAGCAATCCAAGAGGTATGTCAAGAGCCTAATCCTAAGAATGTGGAAACATCAAGCCCTAGTCCTAATCAAGATCAAATAATTTCCATCCAACATATCCATAATCTATATCTTTTTTATGATCAAGATGATATCCATCATGATGAAGATCCTATCCATGAGAAAATTGATCCTATACCCATCCACGAGTGCGATATCCCAAATGCACCTTCATCTAGTCCTATCCATGCTCTTGCAACATCCACTTCCCTTAATGAGACAAGTGCCTCCCAAGCACACATAGAAGATCAAACAAATATCTTGGATCTAAGTGAACAAAATGTTAATCACGATCCTAATGATCCTCCATCACCCACTATCGACCCCATTGAAAGTCCTTCATCATATCCTATTAGTCTTTCTACCCTCATTCATGAATGTTCCTCTTTTGAACAACAACAACCATTATCTTCTCCATCCAATAAGGAAATCATGTTTAGTGTTTCACCTACACCTAGTCCTATTGTCCATTGCACACTCCAAAATATGAACCATCAAGGTAAGGGTTTAGGCCTTCATGAACAAGATATTTTGGGGCCCATCCATGTCAAAGTCCCTCCATGCTCTTATGGCCTTGGACATACACCTCAAGGACACCAATCTCAAGATGTTGGTATTTCCTCCATGCATCCTAAGTCCACTTTCCATCATAAAGCCTATCATACGCCTAAAACATATGTTGCCATTCCACCACCGTCATCCTACAAATGTCAAAAGCATGTGACCGTGCACTTCCCTCCATCCACTCTACCACCATTGCTTCCAACTCCTAATATCCCTACCATTCAGTCCTCTTATCCATTTATCCATAAATCCTTTAAACATCTTAATCATGACCAATCAATGCACACATTGCCTAAACATAAAGCTTCCACTCATTCCACCAAACCTAAGGGATTCCAAAATAAAATTTTGGATGCCTCTACACATAAAGTCAAAAATTATAATGGTCCTAATGCCTTAGCATACAATTGCAAAATATGAAAGCCAAGTACATCTAAAAGGCTATATAAGCCCATACCTCCAAAAGTAAAGGCCAAAACTAAAATGGTTTGGGTACCTAAGCAAAAAGAAATCAAGTCAAATGAGGCATCCACATTACAAAAATCCCAACCATCCCCTCCCATCCAAAATGCACATTCCATTCAAAAATATCATATTCCATCCCACAAGCCAAACAAAAATCATACAAATATCAAGTCTATGTGGGTACCTAAGGCACTTCATCCACCACCTCCTAAGAAAACATCTCCATTGCTTCCTACACCCCATCCACATAAAAAGCTTCAACGTTTATCACAATGTGTGCAACCATTGGTCATGGTTCCTTTCCACTTCACACCAATTCCACATACCTCCATCTCCCCACCCTTCACTCATTATCCTACATATCTCCACCATCATCTTCCTATGGTCCATGTTTTTGGCTAAGCCTCCCCATTCATCTTTTCTGTAAGTCCCATATAATACCTATCATCTTCCCTACATAATCCATATCATAATCCATTATTGTCCTCCATAATTCACATCGTAATCCATCATCTACCTACTCCATCTCCCTTTCATGTCATCCCTTACCAACATCTATGAGCATAATGGCATTTGACATGGTCCATGCAATGACAACCATCCTCGTGGGACTATCACCTTTCATGCAACTAGACACTTGAGTCCCTCCTATCCACAAGTCAAAAAGTAAAAATAAACAAAAGAATAAAAAATAAAAGTAAAGATAAATCCCTTCATCCAATGGTGAAAACCTGGTAAACAGGCGCCTTGGATAAGTACCGTGATGAAAACTTGGCAAATAGGCATCATGTGTAGGTTGATCTTCTATGTCACTTACACTTGGGGGCACAATGTCTTATCTATCCAACCTATCCTTCATGTCATATCATTTCCATCCTACCTACCATCTTATCCATCATACATATCTATCATATTGAGTCCACTTATCCACCTAGTCCTTTTAATCTAAATGAAGATATAGGGGCAAAAGGTCGAAACATGTTTTGGGTATCTCTTGACATACCTCTTCCTATCTAAACCAATCATGTCATTATCCTATTCCCATACATTTTATCTAGAAAAATCCTAAGTATTGTACCTAAAATAGGGCATGTTATTTCTATGCGACATAGTCTTTGGAGATCACATCCTTGCTCTCTTATGATGCACACATCAATACCATCCATCCATCTATCATGAGCCTTTTATCCCTTATCCCATCACCCACCCTTGCACCTAGACTTGGTTTTCCCCTTGTCATTGGTATCTAGCACAAAGGCTACTCATTTTTTCATCCTTTGACACCTCAAAACATTTCAAAAGTCCAAAAAAAAAATCAAAACATTCGAAAAGTCCAAAAAAAAACATTTCAAAAATCTAAAAAATTCAAATAGCCAACAAAAATCCAAGCAATAATTCAAATGCAAGTCAGTCCTTAATCCATACCAATCGAGCTGATCAATGTTGTCAAATTATCCAATCACATCCTTTGGTCTTGATCCTAATCTTGTTGTAAACCCAATCAATCAAAGTCAATCTGTCAATTATCATTCATCCTTGTGTTGATCTAGGGATATGTCACTCCCCACAATGACAACACTATCATCATCAACCAATCCATCAATCAATGGTTTACAACTTGATAGGGGCAATACCTTGTTTTTTTTGTATCATTTGTGCATACTTGCTTGCTTGCTTGTGTGTGTTATCATTTTATCTTGCATTTGTATCAAATCCATATCATTCCAGCTAATATTCATATCTTGTACATGTTGGAGTAGCTTTTTGCACTATCCTTTGTATTTAAGGTCATATCATACCTTTTGTGCATTAGGACTTTAATGCTCAAGTTTACTTCTTCATGCATCTAGACAAGGTTGTCTTACGCTGGGGCATGAGACAAATCATCACCTTGGTCCTTATACCTTGGTGCATAACATCTAGTGCTAAATCAAACATCATGGTTGCTCACTTTCATTGTAGCATAATGCATCTTTCACTTCCTCTATCCATTCCTTCATCTTTAGTTCTTGACCCATCCCTTTCATTTCGAGAGCCTACCTGTATTTTTCCAACCCACCTATCCTCTTGAGGGGGCATCATCATATTTTGATATCATTATCCATTTTCCTCTATCCATACCTTAGTTTCTTTGAAATGATGTTACTCGACACAAATCACATCATCTCGAACATCATCTCAAAGAGGGGAAAAATGTAGACACCCAAAAATGTCCTCTTACAACACCTGTCTCGACATTACATCATTTAGGCATCTTGAAGCATGCTTTATCCTAGGTACCCATGTCATCATTTATTTAATTAAATAAATTTTATTTATTTAATTAAATTCATATTCATAAGCTATCCATTCCTCTAATGTTAATTAAATAATTTATATTATTTAATTAATGAAATCATAAATTCAATATTAATTAAATAAATCTAAAATTTATTTAATTAATAAAATTCTAAAAAGATCTTCTCGCTTTCTTTCCGAAATTGAAACTCATGTGTATCTAATTAATTTATTTAATTAGATAATTCATCAATTATCCTTCTTGTCTTTTTCAAGATTTATTTCCTTTAAAATAGGAAATGAAATCTTTCTATCTTTTTTGACATCTTATCTCATCTCGTTGTATTTCCTCTTTTGTCAAAAATCAAATCCTTATTGAATCTTGTCAAATCTTATCTTCTTCAACATCACGACTCTATAAATACGACCTCTCACAATCAATTTAGGGGGTTGATTCATCTAGCATCCAGACTCTGTCAAAATCAGTCTTCTGTCTCTACCTATCATTCTCTCTATTTACCATTGTCATTGTAAAGTCTTTATGCTGTAGGAATGAGCATCCAACATTCCTCCATTGTCAACCCTTCAAAATATCGTATTCTCATGCAGGTGGAGAAGAGAAATGGAGATAAATCGAGTTAGCGTGAAGATCGGCTTACATTTGTGCTTCTTATTGTGATTTTCGTGTTGTTTCGTACTCTATTGTGCTTGATAGGATCTAATTAGATTATTGTTTTCATTACACTGAATCTACTGATTTTTCCCCTATCTACAATTGCATTCTCTCACAATACTGCAACATGTTTTTTAAAGGGTAACAAATTCTTGAAAATGGTTTCTGAAAAAAAAGTAAAAATCATGGAAAGATGACATTTCACAGGGATTTATAACCTTTGGCTCCCCACTTCACAATGAGAGGGAAGGTACATTTTTACCAATGGCTATGGATGCATCATACTTTTCATTCAATTCCAATTTGAATTCAACAAGTTGCAACATAGGAAACTCTTGGAAAAAGGGTGGTCAAAACTATAAATGCATTCCTTTTGTGGAAGTACAAAGGAAGAGGAGGGTGGTGCAAGTCATAGCAGCTGTGATGACTAAAACATCCCTCGACTACAAGAAGCTTGGAGACTCTACTGTTTATTAGAATTACACTTGGAACAATGATGTGGGGCAATCAAAACAATGAGAAGGAAGCTCACCAATGGCTCAACTATGCATTTGACCAGGGTATCAAAATCTTGGACATAGCTGAGGGCATCTGTACGCTTCACATGGTCGATTTACAGAGGGATAGTCCAAAATTTGCAAAAGAAGTACAAGATTATTTTGAAGATTTTTACGGCATTGATCTAGCTACAATACAATGGGAATATAGACTTCCTCAAACCGCTAGCAAATATTGATGAGAAAGGTATGTGAGTTGTTTGATCATAATTATTTTTGTTTTCCCTATTTATATTGTGTCCTTTATAACCGACTATTTCAATCTGTATTGAATTTATTACGTAAGGAATAATGCATAAAGCTTGTTTTGATTTGAAAGGAAGGTATTTAACAATCTTATGGGAAGACCAAGCATTTCAAATCCACCTGTGAAAGCCCGAATCACCCTTTGTATTATTTTAATAGCTCATCAATATGGGAAAGAGGAAATTTAAACTTCAGGTTACTAATCCAAGACTCTCCTATTTTTTTATACCTAGATGATTTGGGTAAGAGCGTAAGTTGTAGATCCTTTAGGATTCAGTGATGACCCATAGACCTTGCAGGGTGACTAGTAGCTCAATGATAGGGTTGTCCATAAGATAGTCGGTGGAATAGAGGTCAACCATGTATACATAATGATTGTCTTAATAAATAATGCAATATGGGTTACTGACATGTTCTAGAGTGCTTCAGTAATTTCAAAGTCTTGAAAGCTTCTATATAAAAGATCTATCTTGAATGTATCTTTCTATTCCTGAATCGGCGTGTTGTTGAGACAGCTTGCCGAATCAATTTTGGTACCTTGTATATGCCTTTGTATTGTGCAAAATATTTAGAAAATGTATTTTCTCTGTTCACTTGGCCATGATGAGAGTGTGTTTCCATTAGAAATGGGTTTCTTTGATCTTCTTTACTATCTTTGGTTTGCCTAGATTCTCCTCAACATGGAGTTTACTTCCTCGCAGGTCAAAAATATCCTTGCGATGCTTCACAAAAAGGTGTAAACTTCCCTTTGTTTTTTACAAACTATTGCCTTGTTAAATTGGTAAGGTGTTCCCATAATCATATATGTATCTAGAGGTTCCAGCTTGTCACTTTAGTCAAATTATGTTCTAGGACAACCATTATGGTGGACATTCAACTCAAGTATTAAAATTTGACAAGAAAGGTCATTAAAATACGAGAAGGTTAAATGTTTTGCTTTAAATTGATATATTCTACATTGTATGGGTTTATTTTTAAATATATGAGAAAATAAGTAAATTAATTAAAAGGTTAAGTGTTTCTTAGGAATTATTGATTGTATTCCAGACTTAAGCATTGGATTCAAATTTCATTTATTTAATCTTGAAATATTAATAACAAGAAATTATAAATCATTATAGAACTTATGAAATTCAATTCAATTGGGGTATTATCTTGATAGATGTTTATTTGATAGATAATATTATTCAAATTAGGATTAAAATAGTTGATTAGAAGTCTTTAGTATTGAATGAGAAAGTGTTTGATTTATTTTCTTTAGAATTGGTTGCTTTCAACTTGGGGTACATGTTATATGGTTGATAAATTGTTATGGTAATGATAATTTGGTTTTTAGTAATGAGGTACTTCTCTCAAGGTGTAAATAGCACAAAGTTGTTGACTATCTTAACAGGTTATCATGTGAAGGAAACTACTTAGAAAATTCTTTAATTAATATTGCATATTCATATATTGTTGAAATCACTATATTTATATGATTAATGAAGCATGAATTTAGTTATATTTGCATACGTTTCTGAGAATTTTGGCTATGTCGGAAATACATACATTATGCTTAAGTATGTATTCCTTCTATATCTCATCACTTGGAAGAAAATTAGGAATCTTATTTATTAAAAGAATTAAATAGTGTTACCTTTTTATTAAGTATTCTTTTATGAGCGAAATATTCTTACCATCATTGTTTTAATAGTAACCCACAATGCCTTATCATCGTTCATGTACCTTTTTTGTATTCAAGCTAAAATTTGTGATGAAGATTTCATGATTCAAGAAGCATTCAAGTCGAGGTCTATCACAATCAAGTGAAAGCTAAATGCTAGAGTTTCGGTGAGATGCAACATCATAAAATTATCATTCTTCATTTATTTATCTTATTTAATTTCATTTTAAGGTTTGAATACCAAAATGGGGTTTGTCCAAGGAAAATCCCTATTCACTAACATTTTCTTCCAGGTCTACGTGGTTGACACATGGATTAGGATGGTCAGCTATGTTGTACCTATAAGTTATTTACTTTGAATAAAGATGATTCTTGTTTGATCTAATGAGTTACTTATATGAGATTCTTTTAATATACCTTGATTCATTGATGAGCATACTATTCCATACTTATAAGTGATGTGAATTATATAATTATTCCTCTTAATTCTCATTACTATATAATTATCTAGTTCTATTAAATTATTTTAGGAATTGAGTTTTATTTTAGTAAGTGTGATAATCTCGAACCCTTACATTTGGTATCAGAGCACTCAAGTTCAACACTTGGGCCTTGAGTCTTCTATGCTTAGGTTTCATTATAGTAGATGAACTTGTCGTAACAAGATTCTTTTGAGGAATTGGTGAATCTATGATGGTTGATTGGAATTCATTAGAAGTTTAGATGTATTTCGATCATTCAAGAATTCTGAAGGTTTGAGGTTCCTCCACCTTAGTCTCATTTTCATGTGAATTTCTAGTAAGAGTGATGATGACCATTTGGAACTAAGCCAAGATGGATAGTACATGGTGACAACCCGTGAAGTGATAGGCGATTACAAAATCACTAAAACTAGGAAATGGCGAATGTGAATTCGCCCAAAAGGGGAATAGGTGGATGTGAATCCGCCCCTTGGGGATAAGGGTGAATGCGAATTCTTACATTACTAAGAAAAGAATACAAGGGCAATTGTGAAATCTCCCATAGAGGAAAAGGGTGAATACAAATTCTCCTCTATGTGAAAGACAAAAAATCCTGCCTGGACAAGGAAGGTGTGGGTGTGCTTGAAAAATAGGAAAACCCACAAAATAAATACATAAGGGTGTATGTGCTAGCTAGACAGGGAAAATTTCCTTGCATATAGTCGAAATTGCTAAACCGGGGAAGGGATGAAAAATAAGAAATAAGAATAAAAATTAGAAAGTATGAAAGAATGGTCTGCATGGATGTAAAACTTTGAGATGCTAAGGACATGTGAGAGACATTCGGAGGTGCTAGATGTGTGTAGGATAGCTATGACACTAGAGGACCATGCAACATTAGTGTAAGTTGTATTAGTACATATGTTTGGGTATCCCAACATTAGAGCACATAGAGGACTATTGATAGCATTGATGGAGCAATGGAGCTCCAATACTTCGACCTTCCATCTCCCAAAAGGGATATGACTATGACTCTAGAGGACATATGGAGGATCCTCATATTACCAATCTGAGGGTACTTGATTAGTGCAACCCATAGTCAATAAGTGGACAAGAGCCTATGAGTTGTATTTGGACCTGTTGTGCTTCCCATTCATGGGAGGGAGTTAGATCTTAACACTTGCTTGGAGCTAGAGATACCAGCATTATTGTTATACCTCTATGGCCTTATTAGCAAGATTCTATTGGAAAACATGAGTGGATTCTTTTGTATCCTCAAAATGATTGAGGTGGTGAGACACATAGTGGAGAGATGGGAGGGAGAGTTTGCGTGGGGTGCTTTCATGCTAGGATAGTTATACTGTGACATGCACATCATCCTATTATAGATGAGAACTTAGCATGACACACGTGACCCTACTCGAAGTATGGGCTTGGGAGCACATTAGTGTTGCGAGACCAGACATTTTAATTGTTAGTGTTAGAGATGATACATTGCATGTAGCATACTGGTGGGGGATAGAGTATGGATGAAGATTGCATTATCAGGAGGTGGGAATTTTGGAGGATTGGTGGTGGAGATTGGATGGATTGAGGGGGGAGGAGATCACCTAGAGACCATACATGGCACGAAATTTCTAGGGATGGAGAGATGATGATAGGAGATGGAGATGGTACCTATTCTCATAGTGTTACCGGATCGGCTGAGACCCATTTAATGTTGAGCTATATAGACCATATAGGGTTACTCGATAGTACAAGATACAATAGGATATTCCTGTAGGACCCCAAAGGTTCTAACGGATTAGTCAGGAGCCAACGGTGATATGGGGTGAGCATATTACAATAGATTTTGCTCGACAAATGTGGGATGCATTCCATATGACACAGGCTGATGCAGGTAAGATAATACAATATTCTACATGGTGGGTGGAGCGGAGGCCAAGGTGTATTACCATAGTGCACCCAATCATGGGCACTTTGGGATTTGGGTCAAATGATGAGAAGGAGCTAACCAGGCCTTCAAGGAGGAGGAGGAGAGTCAACAAGCATAGGAGAGGAGGATATGGCACTGACATGGAGATGAAGGAGGCATGGGGGAGGATCAATGCATGGATTTGGATGCACCAATGGTGGACCAATTGGCTATAGTACCACATGTTCCACCACCACAAATAGAGATAGATTACATATAGAGGTGGGTAGGTTGTAGGCTAAGGTATAGCAGTTACAAGAAGTGCAGGGAGATGGGGATAGAGCCTTCAGGTAGCTAGTAGATGAGGCTGTGACCAGGTTACATGAGGTGCAAATGGAGCAAGATGATCTACAAAGATTGTTGGGGGAGCTACAAGGGGGACTAGAGGATATGGAAAGGGAGAGAGCAGAGTGCACCGAGATAGCCCTGGGAGATGTGGGAGGATTGTTGGAGAGGGAATAGGCAACAAAGGCATAGGTGCAGACACTGTAGGGAGAGAGGGATGAGGCCACACGAAGGATGGCATAGCTGTAGGCACATATGGATTAGATGAAGATGGTGCAAGAGGCCTAGGAGTAGGAGAGATGGCACATAGTCGGTTGGAGGGACAAATATTGGGTAGAAAGGGACTAGTCAAGGGTAGAGGTGGTAGGGGAGGTTGATGCTAGGATAGAGGTAGGTTACTATATGGGGGCCTATTTTAGGGAGGTTCCATATCTGACACGTATGGTACCACCATACATTCAAGCAATGCCAAAAATGCTAGCACCCTCACACTTAGGGGCCACCTACATGTGTGGTTACAACAGTTATCATGAGACTCCCCTCAAGGCCGAGGTGTACTGCTATACTCCCCATAGAGTTCAGATGCCAAGAGTAGTTGATAGAGGAGAGGGGATAGGATCCATATTTTGGCAGGTGCAAGATGGGTTGGTAGTACTGACAGGAAAAGACTATAGATGCTTTAGCACATATTGGATAGATTCATTCATTCATTTATTTGTTTATTCTTTATTCATTTAGGACACCATGGTGTGTCAGATGTAGTCTCTGTATTTGATGATTCACCTGCACTTGTACCTTTATTTGATGGACTTTGATGGAATCAATGATGGACTTATCATTCTATGGACTTTCGTGGACTTTTTATGATCTTTTATTATGGACTATGATAGACTATATGATGGACACTATATATTTTGATATATATATATATATATATATATATATATATATTGTAACATAGGAAAAATAGAGCAATATTAAGCAATATAATGCAATAAACTCAAACTAAACCTACATCAAACAATAAAGAACAATGGAAAGCTTAAATAAAAGAATGATCTCACCAAACATCAATGTAATTCCATGAATAACCTCGGTTGTCCTCCATTTCCCCATAATAGGATTCTTGCCCTCAGATTTTCAATATGTGTGCAAGTATAGCCTCAATGATAATATTAATAATGAAATACCAAATATTCTAAATTAATTGCTCCAAACATCACAAGATTTTGGGAGGAGTAAAAATGATGAAGGTTAGGCTAATTTGTAGAAAATTGATTGCTCAAACGAGATGTTAGAAACCAAGATCTAAAATGCAAACTAGAAAATAACCTTCCACAAAGAGAAAAACAAAAAAGCAGAGATATTGCAAAAAGATGTGTAACATGATATATTTTAAGTACAAATAATTACAAGAGATAATTTTCTTTATAAAAGAAAAGATGCATAAGCCTAATCTTATCTTGAGAAAAAAGATAGCTCAAGAAGATAAGGATAACAACCTATAACCTAGGAATTAAATAATGCCTAAGTAAACTTAAATGTAAAGTGTAATTAAATAATTAATTACACCAACACCCCCCCATAAGTGCAACTTAGGGAGAAGAATATTATTATGCAAATGATGTGAGATGGGTCCCGGAAACAAAGGATTGATCAGGTACCAATTTACAAATGCAAAGAGAGAGAAAACCCAGTGGGAAAATCCCCCCCTCAATGAGATGGACTGCTGCAAAGAATCACTGGAAGAACTCTGATGAAGCAATACTAGAACCCCAAATCCGGAAAGCAAGGAAAGATACTTCTGTTTGCAAGAAACCATAACAAAATCACAAATGCAACAATAGACCCAATGCCAAGGAACACTGGAAACTCACATATTGGATCAACCCTAGAATTTTTAAGCAACAATAGATGAAAGGATGAAGCCACCCATAATGATGACAAAATTTGGAAGTTGTGTCCTCGAAGCCAATGCCAAAATGAAAATAAAACTACCCCATAAGATGAGTACCATCAAGATTCTAAAACATTAACCATAAAAACATGGCCTTCAAACTGAGAAGGATCTGAACCAATGCGAATCAAGAACCATAAACTCCCAATGTGAAGTGTGAACCGATGCAAACCAACGATGTGTCTAGCTAAGCAAGAAAGAAGCTAAAAGAAACAACAGGAAACTAGAAAAACTCATGTGATTTGTCACCAATATGAAAGTGTGATGCAAGAACCCCCCCTTAATGGAACTTTATCTCAATTCATTATTACAATACCCAATGATTGCAAAAGGGGAGAATGAAAAACATGTAGAAACTACAAAAATAGAAGTGAAAATGCAAACCTAGTGCACAAAACAAAAAATGAATGCATGCACAAAATAAGGTACACATATTCTGAAAAGGACCTTAGATCTGCATAGAGGCCAAAACCATCTTTTTGATGCTGCTCGAACCATGAAAAACAGATAAGTGAGTCAAAAGATGTCTCCCAGAATGAAAACAACAACATCAGACTACCACGGCTGAAAAAGGCATCAAAAAAGAAAAACTAGAAAATAACACCTACACCATTGCATAGAGCGTCGAACCATATTTCTAATGATATCTCGTTTGCTAAAAAATGATGTCATATTTCCAAGTTACACCCGTTTCTATGAAAGTGCTCTAAAAAAGTCCAATTTGGTTCTCTAGAGCCCTTAGGGGCTAAAAAATAAAGCCCCTGGTTGCTTGGGTGAACCAGGGGCTAGCGGCAAGCTCCTGGGGCTGAGCCCCTGGTCACCCATGTGATGGAGGTAGGTGCTTTGGACAGCGGGGGCTAGAGCTCGACAGAGCCCACGGTCACCGACAGGACTAGGCTCAGGGCTTAAGAAACTGATGGGGGATGAGGCAAGGGGATCGATCCCCAATAAGACTACTTCCTGCATATATAAGCCCACAGGAGCTAGCAGAGCGGAGGAGTAGTGGAGCCATTGTGTGGAGGTGGTGACCCGATGGCCGCCTGGTGGCACGAGGGCGGCACTGGGATTTTAAACTGGCCGTGATGAATTTCACCGAAATTTTTGATTTTTTTAATATTGTTTTTTTTTTTCAAAACCTGTGCCTCGAAAAACATGTCTGGGGGCCGTACGACCCTTGGGTAAAAAAAATTCCTCTCTGGTCAACAGTGTCCAAAAAGGGAAAAATTTATATGAAAATAGGGGTTTTTGGGCGCTGCGAATCCAACGGCAAGGTCCATTTTGGCCCAAAATGCCTAGAAAATTAGGCGACCCCTAGATCTCTCAGAAAAATCATCGAGCTTGAAACCCTTGCAGATCTAGAAAATGATGACCAAAATGAATGAAATAAAAGCCATTTCTAACTTTTTCCAGTACTCTGAATCTAATGGAAAATCCCAAACTGATCCAAGACGCTCCATAAATATACTCAAGGAATGAAACCCTCGAGGGACCCCGAACGAGCTTTGCAATGTATTCCTTTGAAAAAAGCTAAGAAGGGGATGCAAATCGAGGATCTGATACCATGTTAGAAACCAAGATCTAAAATGCAAACTAGAAAATAACCTTCCACAAAGAGAAAAACAAAAAAGCAGAGATATTGCAAAAAGATATGCAACATGATATATTCGAAGTACAAATAATTACAAGAGATAATTTTCTTTATAAAAGCAAAGATGCATAAGCCTAATCTTATCTTGAGCAAAAAGATAGCTCAGCAAGATAAGGATAACAACCTATAACCTAGGAATTAAATAATGCCTAAGTAAACTTATGTAAAGTGTAATTAAATATTAATTACACCAACACGAGAGGGTTAGATGAAAAGATGAATGGATGATTGAGATTAAGAGTAATGGCATGCATTCGAATTAGGGTTGAGTTACTACAAGTTACAACACACGAATGTTGAGGATTAAATTAAATAATAATTTAATCTTTAGTGGAGACTGTTCGAAATTCAAAAGAATAGAGTTTGCATGTAAAGTTGAAAATTAGCATGTGAGAACTTGGTTTGTTCGAACGCACGAATGAATTCATTAATTAAATAAAGTTATTTAATTAATAAATGTTTGCACGTAAAAGAATAAAACTAGATAACTGACTAATTAAACCATAAAGTCTTTTCATTAGAAATAGATGAAAATTAAACCAGGAGATAACGAAGTGATTTAATTAAATCTCGACTTAAGTGGTGATTTAGATAACAAAGAGATTACTTAATTATAGAAGAATATGCTAGGAATAATTAAATAATTAATTTAATTCAACATTCAAAATTTGAGGATTAAATTAAATAAATAAATATTTATTTAATCAATGGAGAAAAGGTTTAATGAATAATTAAATAGTTTTAAATGATTATTTAATTATAGTTGAAAATCGATGAAAGTAAATTAAATAATAATTTATTTAATTTGAGAAAATGGATGAAATTAATTTAGTGACGTAATTAAATAAATAATATTTATTTAATTAATCAAGATTCAATAATGTTAAAATGAATTAATTAAATAATAAAATTTATTTAATTAATAAAGGATGAATGAGTTTGGAAATATAATTAAATAAGTAAGATGATTCAATTATGACAATGGAGGTACGAATTATGAAGAAATTGAAGTCACAGGCCTAGACCAATTTTTAGTGTCTACATTTTTCCCCTCTTTCATACAATGTCATTTCAACATTGCGTCAAAGAAAATCGGTTAGAACATGCCCCAGCCATGCACCAGTGTGAAATAGGTAAGGGTATGCCCCCTCGGGAAAAATGACAAATTTGCAAAAAATTCCAATTTTTTTTAGAAATTATCTCGATTAGTTAATTTGATAGCCAGAAGTTTAATGGTGGTGAAATAAATTAGTTTCGGTGAAGTTTGGTAGGTGAAATAATCATTGGAAGTTGGAAAATAGTGTGCCCAGTACACAAGGTTTGAGAAAATCCCTCAAAAAAACCCTAGGTATAAATAGAAATATAGTGGAAAACCAATTCATTTGCACCCCTCAAGTTTTGAAATTGTGATTTTTTCTCTAGAGCTTTCTGGAAACATGTCACCATTCCCTACTCAGATCATCGCAGATATCGCATTCGAACCTTCAGATGACCCACCAACGCAGGACCCTTGATACATAGTCAAAAACCATCTTTTGAAATTTTGAATTTCACACATTTTTAGGTATTTAATGTTAAATTTTTAAATTTGTTGCTTTTGAATCAATGCATATGCATTTGTGTCTGACGCATGTGACTTCCGAATGACGAATATGCAAAAAATCTCCTAAGATGATTTTAGCATATAGGTTGGATGATCACATTTGAATTTTTATGCACCACATTTGTACTTTTGCAATGCATTTGTTAAGCATAGTTTCACAAGTAGGTTTTTGAACCGCATTTGTTATTTTACTATGCATATGCTTTCCTGCTTGTTGTTTGATAATGCACCATATTTATGAAAATGTGATGCATATGTATGAGTGATTGTGCCTATTGTTTCTGTTGACACATTTTCATTAGTGTAACGCATCTTCATTATGAAATGATTCATTTGAGGTTTTACGACACATTTGCAATTGATAACGAGGCATGTGCAATTTTGCATTGCATTTATTTTAAAACGATGCATTTTCCTGTCAATTTTTTTGAAAATTTGATCTGTTTCTGACAGAAGACATTATTTATGCATTTATGGATTACCTTAGATCTGATTTACACTCAAGAGTCAAGGCCGGGGGCATTTGAATTGCGAGATCAGTTGCGGAGTGGTGAGAGATGGTTCATATGGAACCTAGGATTGCATCACGTGACTTTCATGCCCACCATTCGGGCAAACCAAGGTTTATTGAGTGCACTCTATGAGCTGTAGCATTTTGTGACATCCTCTTTCCATCTGCCTATAGGAGAGACCACTGTCACCTTAGAGGATATTTATAGGATTTTGAGATTACCGATTAGGGCTGAGAGAGTCCACTATGATACCTAGAGGGGTTTTAGTGAATTGTCTTGGTTTTATGTACATGATAATATTAGACAATTAGTCATAGAGCACTATGAGATTAGATGGCATGTCCTAGTAGATAAGTATGAGAGAATAGATTGTATGTTGTGTACATTGATTGGAGGAATTGTTCTACCTAACCATCAAGGTCATGGGTTTCTTGTGGGATGGGGTGAGATGTTAGTTGGTATGCTAGAGTGACAGGTCATGTATGCATGGGGCCCTTTTTTTCTTGCTATGTTATATTTTCATTTACATGATATAGCCTATAGGGAGGCATAGTCGATGAGCTATGGTATCACTTTGCTTATGATGGGCATGGGAGCACATTGCTATATTCCACCCACCTATTACATCTAAGTTTGATCATGGAGCTCCTTATGCTTTTTGATATGTGGGGGCCATTTCCCAAACACTTGTAGGAGATACAAGGTATTATAGACATGCTATTGATACCATGGTATAGTTCATCTAGAGGTCGTACATTGATTGTACTCGATGGCCAGATGAAGATCGACACCTGCCCTTCTACAGACAAACTCAGTACTTGATTGGGAGGATAGTTTCTAGGGTACATATCATTGAGTGGTACCTTTCGGAAAGAGTCTTCAGACAGTTTGGTGAGGTTTAGGATGAGCCACGTGGCCAAGCTGAGTTTGCACGATCTTCCAGGGAGGTTCTATTGTGGGGACCACAGATTGTAGTAGCTACAATGGAGGCAAATATTGATGCATTGCAACCTATGCAGTGGGGATGGAGGGGTGGAGCAATAGATCCTATTACTATAGTTTCCTATGATACTTGGTGGGCAGATCATCAGCCAATGCCCTTTATAGATCCATATTAGGATGCACCTATTGAGCAGTGTGAGATAGGACCTCCGGGCAGGCATGGTGGTAGGAGAGGTGGTGGTGGGAGAGGAGGAGGCTGGAGGGGTGGTGGACAAGTTCGACGAGGTCGTAGAGGCCGAGGCCCACATTTTTCACCTATCCACAAGTAGGAGGGAGAGGCAGAGGATGTGCCCATGCTAGAGATTGGTGGAGGTGAGGGTGTTGGTGTGGGGTTGGAGAGGAGCATACAGTAGAGGAGGAGATTGGTGAGGAGCATGTTGAGGACAAGTTTGTTGGAGGGGAGGAGGATATAGATGTCCTAGGTATGCTTGCAGGATACTAGGATGATGATGAGGATGAGGAGATGGGAGATCAAGAGAGGGAGCTCCAGGATAGGATTATAAAGGACCTAGATATGGAGGTGGGAAAGTGGCCACAATAGGAGGAGTCAAGTCCTATTGTCAGAAATTGGAAGATCTATAGGCCAGAGTAGAGTCCTTGGAGGAGCATGTGAGAGCATTGATAATGGAGAGGGACTCGATTCATATGGAGAGAGATAGAGCCTACCTAGACAGGGATCGGGTCATTTCCCAAAGACAGGAGATAGAGTAGAGGTTTATAGAGTTGAGGGCTCTCTATACTAGACCAACTACTGCTATGGCCTAAGATTTGGTTAGGGTTGGTGATCAAGAGCACTATTACATAGATTTGTATGAGTAGGAGGTACCTTTTGAGAGACAGTCTCCCAGCTATACACAGACACACAACAGGACCCAGAGCACAAAGGGGGTCATACGAACTCAAAGGTCATCACCATATGACATGCCTCCTTCTGCACACTGATCCTTAGCATCTCGCCGTCAGTCACCTACACATTCTCCACATTGGAGCAGTGGGAGTTCTGCCTAGAGACATATTCTGATATTTATAGATATTATATTTTGATCATAGAGCCTGCAAGCTCCATTTTTAGACATACATTTTGACATTGTAATGTGACACTTGTATATATATATATATGATTTTGGTGGTGATTTATATGATATACAGTCTTTATTTATGATATGCACATGTAATTGATGATATGGTGTTTCCTTTATGATGTTCTTGCAGCCTATTATGATGTTATGTTGATTCTTCATGATGATGTATGCATTTATTTTTATGATATTTATAAATGTCATGTATGGATTATATATTCATGATAATGAGATGCAATGTGATGTATGTATTTACAATGCCATCTACATGTATTTCTTGTGATAGAATGTTATATAGATTATGATGATTAGTGGATGATATGTCATGGATTCCTAAATGCTATGGATGCCTATATTTTTGTGTTTTCAAATGCAACATATATGTATGGTTTAGTATGGATATATGTATGATGTTTCTAAATTGAATACATATGCGGGATGATTTATATTTTGTGTGTCATAGGACTCTATCATGATGCAAGAAAGAAGAAATGTTAGTGTGGAGAAGATGAAAAGTAAAAGAGAAGGCATGAATTTTAGTACCATAAATCTTCAATATTTGAAATCAACAATATTTTGTTGACACATAAGAGGCTTTGCAATAAATCATCATTGGGTGTTAAATGATACAAATGGATAATAAACACCATGATATGAGATAGACCATGGTGTGCAAGGTTATCCACCTACTAAAAAAAAATAGTCGCAGACAAGGAGTGTCTTGACTCATACTAAGGGCACAGTTGCCCCAATATTTTTGTTAAGAAAAACCACAAATAACAAACAAACAAAAGATGGGTCGTGAGATGTCATCGCTCCCCTAAATCCTTCATGGCACATCCTTGAGGAAGTTAGTAACATGACTCAAAAATAAAAGCCAAAAGATAGTAAAAAAAATAGTCAAATAAAATGAGTCCTGAGACATCCTTGCTTCTCTAAATCCTTCATGGGACATCTTCGAGAAAGCTAGTAATCAGACTCAAAGATAAAGCCAAATGGAATGATAAGATAAACAAGCCACAAATTCAATAGCTAGTAAAAATATTTTCCAAAATTTGATCTATTTGTTTGATTGTTTAGATTGATAAGTTGATTGATTGAATGAGCCTAGTTTCAGGAAGGACACATACCGTATAAGACATTGAGTCCTGTTTTGATTTTGTGACTATTTTTATAAGGCATGACGAAGCCTGGTTTTAGAAAGATATGTACCATATAAGACATTGAGTCTGATGTTGTTGATGTGACCACCTATATAAGGCTATGATGATTATTTTCCTAATGTCTGTTTCCAGGAAGGACACATCCTGTATAAGAATTAGGTTGATTGTTTTTATGATGTTTGTTTTTAGGAAGGACACGTCTTGTATAAGACACAAGTTGATTTCTTTGGAAATTTGTTTGATTTAACTTGATGAGATTGTTGACTTTTTCATCTTGTTGATGTGTGACTTGATGTGATGTGCTGAAAATTGATTATGATTGACAACTTATTTTAACTGACACAAAAAACCCTAAAGGAATGACCTAGTGCAGCCTTAGGGGCTCATCAATTGCTGGCCTTTCCTACGTTATACACACATAGACCTCATATTTTGACTAGACTTTGACTAACCAAACTGACTAAAAAGAGTTTTACTTTATTTGAGGACATTTGAAGTGTGTGATAGTGAATATGACAAACCCTAATGGACTGACCTAGAGCGGCCTCGGGGGCTCATCGATTGATGTTCTTTCCTATGTTATACATGTTGAGACCTCGTAGTTTGACATGACCAATGATGCAGGAGAATCCTTGGTTTCTTGCAATCCTACATCAACCAAAAATATTTGCATTTCAGTTTTGTTCTTGTTCAGTTCAAGTTGGTAGATTTAACATTTCATCATATTTTCTCACCAAACCCTATGGATCTATGTTTTCATTATGGACATGTTAATTTCCCTTATACCAAGATTTCAACATGATTGGATCTTTTTCCAAAAATTTGTCGCTTTGATATTAAGTAGTAGTTTCTAGAATAGAGCACCGAAGCAGTTTCAAGCCTAACAACTAATTTTGTCTCTTGTGGATCCTTCTTGTAACTTGCGGATCCTCACAATGTGTTTCAAATTATTCCATGGAGTGTCCTTGACCTTAATTGTTGGTCCACAATTCATCCTATGCACCCACCAAGGAAAACTTCAAATTCAAGGCTGACCTATTTCACTCACATGTTACATTTCCTTCATTGGAGATTGTAATGATCCTTGGCCAATGTGGAGGATTCTAGATCTCTGGATGTGATATAAATCATTGTAACCAATCATTAGGATAGGAAGTAGATAAAGTAGAAAATATAGGATTTGATATGTAAGGTATCATCTCGCATTAAGGAGCATATAGAAATATTGTATTTTGAGCATGTTGTATCAGGCCTATGATCCCAATCTATGAACCCGAATGTTGTTGGCTAATTGTAACTGAATTTTCTGATACTAAGATTGTTTGAATCTACATTTCCCTCCATATTTTGAGTGGCTTCTATTGTGTAACTCTTGTTGCACAGTCTAGACTATTCTCTTTTTGGAATCTCCCACCGTGGCTACACCATATTGGTATCAGAGCAAGATTTTTTCTGTGAGAGATTGTCAAAGTTTGCAGAGTCCTGTTGAAGATTTGTTGTGGGGTGGTGGAGGGAGGATCTAAATAGCAGCTGCAAAGGACTTGTGTAAATATGGTAGGAAGAAGAAATGGTAGAGGAAATGGAGCACGTGGAAAGGAAGACCCAACATTAATGGAGATGTTGAGAGGAATTATTGCTAGATTAGATGCAGTCGAAATGGCCCAGAGGAGAGGTTGACTAGTTGATGATGTGAGTGATGAAGAGGTAAAAGAACAAGAAGAAATGGAAAGAGAAAACCTACCTAGCCTAGATCAGGGAGATGAGAGGTTCATAAGAGCCCTAACCAAAGTAAATACTAAGTAACATTTCAATCCACCATATTATAGTGTTAAGTTGGATTTAGATGAATTGCTTGATTGGATAATGGATATGGTGAAGTATTTTTATTTTGAAGGTACCACTGAAGACAAGAAGGTGAAATTTTATTTTACAAAGTTGAAAAGACATGCATCCCTTTGGTGGGAACATTTGTAGACAGATAGGAAAAGAAGAGGAAAGGAGAAGATAAAATCATGGTATCAGATGGTGAATAAGTTAAAGACGAAGTTTATTGCCTAAGACTATCAGATCAGTTTTTTTTGAAAGTTGCATAATTTGAAGCAGAAGGATTCAAGTGTGACAGAGTATATTGAGGAGTTCTACAAGTTAAAAATCATATCTGTACATTCAGAGGATGATACTGAGCAAGTAGCCAGATATGTGAATGGCTTGAGGTCATCTATACATGATTAGATCAATTTAATCAAGTTGCTAAGTGTGGATGAGGCATATCAATGTGCCCTAAAAGAAGAAGAGAAGCTGAATAAAAGACATGAGCAGAGGTGGAAGATTTCAGAAAGAAGAACTTTTACTGGAGGAGGAAGAAAATATTTTTCATATCAGAATAAAGATAAGGAATTCAGTAAGAATGATAATTTGTACTATAGAGATGATGAAAACTCTTACCGAAGAGGAGGATATAGTGGTTACCAAAATGAGGGTTATAGAAAAGATGATAGAGGACAGGAGAAAAGAGTATTTAGGGGAACTTGTTTTAAGTGTGGTGGAGAAGGACATAGAGCATTTGAATGTAATCAAGGAGAGACAAGCAAAAAGAAAAAGAACAATAGAAGAACCTTTATTGAGGAGGATCATGTTGGATCATCTAATAAACCAAAAGAGGGAGAAGTGTTGTGAAAAAAAAGTATTGTGTCAAAGTGAGATGGAGCAAGAACTATTGTAGAGAAATAATTTGTTTTAGACCAGATGCAAGCTGGCTAGTAAATGTTGCAGAGTGATTATTGACAGTGGAAGCTCTAAGAACCTAGTTTTTGAAGAAATTGTGACCAAATTGAAGCTGGAAAGATTGAAACACTTGAAACCCTATCAGATAGCATGGATTCAAGGTGAGCATAAGATACTGGTAAGTAAATAATTTTTGGTGAAATTGAAGAGAGGAAATTATCATGATGAAGTTTTGTGTGATATCATACCATAGATGTATGCCATGTTTTGTTGGGAAGGCCTTGGCAGTATGATAGATAGGCTATCCATGATGGAAAGGAGAACACATATACCATTGTTTCTATTGGGATGAAGCAAACTTTGTTTCCATTGGAGGAAGTTCCTAATGTTGAGATTTGTACAAATGCTAGAATTTGTTTGGCAGATGGAAGGAGATTTTTGAATGGATTGAGACATGAGAACATGTGCTATGCCTTGGTTCCTAAGAAGACTTAAGACTTGAAGCATGTAGAAGAACAATCCAAGGAGATAAAGGAGTTGGAAGAATATGAAGAAATCATTTTAGATAATTTACCTAATGGATTTCCACCTGATGAGCCTTAAATATGCTCATAGTTTGAAACTTTTGATACTCTTACTTTTGTTATTAATAGTTATTTAAACCCGTCAATTAAATACTTTTCGGGTGGTATCCTGTAGCAATGAATTCCATATTCCTGTAGCTTGACAACTTTAATAATTACCTTTTTGACCTCCCGCATGGCTGATGTATGCTTGTGATTTTGGATAATGGAATAGGATTAATGTGTGATTAATGAATGGATGTCGTGTCACTTGTGTGTATGCTTTCCTTCGCCTCTGTCACTTATTGCAGGTTGTGGGAGGGAGTAGGAGCTGATCAAGTGCAAAGAATCTCGGCTCTGTTGAAGAAGTTGTTCTAGTAATAACTCTTTGACCGAATCTTTGGGAAAGAGCTTAAACGGTCCTTTGATCTAGGGAGTGTGTAATGCTATATTCTCTCTAGGTCACGTCGAGCAGATAGGCTTTCATTTATGAATATCTGTTCTATAGATTTAGAATGTATTTATGATCATGACTCCCTCTGTTAGTTATTTAGTTGCCTTTTTTCATTTAAATAACTGTTCCTCCTACGTGAGTGAATGATGATAAAATAGTATGTGTTAAAATTGAGTTGAATAAGCAATAGAGTTCTGTGTTAAGTTTTATTTTCAAACAAAGTAATCAATGTATCCTGATTTTGAGTATGAATAAAATTCAATGAAACTTTGAGTCAACTTCTTGTGTAATCTAGTTGATGCTTGCTAAGGGGGCCCACTTAGTAAGTATTCTGTAGCAAGTTGTTGTAGTTAATTGTTCATTTCATGTTGATTACTAGTTAGAATCTATTTCTGTAGATTTCAACGCAAACTCAGCCTTGTATTGTTCTTGCTACATCGGGAATCCATCCCTGTGTCTGTTCTTGCAGCATAAGGCCAGTTCACAGTTTGTCCTTTAACAATAGCTGCTATGATTTATGTTTTAGCCAAATTGTGTTTGAATTAAAAAGCTTTATGTTGCACTTCTTTTAAGCATTTGTTTTCTATATATGGTGACTGGAAGCTAGTTCTTAGTGCACATACCGTGCTGCTCCATTTCAAGTATACGTCCCCTAGTTTGACAAAGTAAATGAACGACCATGAGAAGATGTTAGTCACCTATTTGAATGTCCAATTCCCAGGTTTAGTTTTGTTGTGACTTTTATATTCTTTTGTGGTCGTGACCACCACCTATAATGAGTATCAATCATTGCATAGATCTGATTCCTAGAGCTATTTTTCCTAATAAATTAGCACATCGGATGACACCAACAAAAAATTAAGAGTTCAATAGAAAAGTGCAAGAGTTGTTGAGAAAGGATTTGATTAGAGAAATCTTAAGTCCTTTTGTAGTACCTAATGTGATAGCACCTAAGAAGGATGGAGAATGGAGGATGTGTATAGACTTTAGAGCCATAAACAAAATCACAGTGAAGTATAGATTTCCTTTGCCCCAGATGGATGACATTATGAATTGTTTGAGTAGAGCTAAATACTTTACAAAGATAGATTTGAAGAGTGGATATCACTGGATCATAATGAGAGAAGGGGATGAGTGGAAGATAGCATTCAAGAAAAATGAAGGATTGTATGAGTGGTTGGTGATGCCTTTGGACTAACAAGTGCACTGAGTACTTTCATGAGGCTGATGAATGAGGTATTGAATAAATTCTTGGGTAAGTTTGTGATTGTCTATTTGGTGTTGGAAAAACAAGGACAGACAACTAAGAGGGGGGTGAATCAGTTATCATAGAATATTAAACTTTTCAAACTTTACGTAACTTAATCTCAGATCTTATGAAAGAACAATAAACTATAAACAATCAACACATCAGAATCATAGAAAAACCAAGATATTTTACGTGGAAACCCTGTTAGGGGAAAAACCATGATGGATGTTAGTCCACAATATTATACCATGTTAAAAGTATAATGAAAATAATAATGGGAATGCACATGCATTCAGGCACACTGCCCAGAGCTCACTGCTCAAATACAAAAGGGCTCACTACCCAACAATACAAAGCAAATCAGATTAAATTTGGATGGTATGAACTAAGAAAATAGCTTCTAAACAAGCCTGATTATAGTTCTAGTTAAGCACATAAAAACTCCTTCACTCTTCACTCTCACTCTGCACAACAATTGAATGAATAGATCAATGTTCACACACTTGCACTATCTCTAGATTTTATCACTTCAAATACACCAATTTTGCACAAGAAACCACTCTTATATATCCACATTATGGAATTACATCAACCACTTTGTCAGATAGAAAATATAAAACATATTTACAATGTCGGCCCAAATTAACAATTAAATTTTCAATGCGAATCAAACACCATCAGCCAATATTATGATGTAACCCAAAACAATATCCTCGAGCATGCCAAACATTCAAATTTCAATCTCCAAGGATCGACAACATGTTGCAACCATCATGTCAACTAGGAACATGAAAACCAAAACATACATGAGAAACCTCTTACCAGGACAACACCGACAAACGCAGATGTACAACAATGATAGATAATGATTTAGAAGCATCCACAAACAACCAAAATTAATAGAGAGGCATCCGCAACAACATAAATTACCAGAATCTCATAAACTTCAATCAAGAACATTAGAGACCACAAAAATATTGTCAGAACACAACATGATCAAAACTTCACACGAACCTCTAAAACATCCAATAGATGAACTAGATACTCTCAACAATAAACCTTTTAGTGCACAACAGCTGATCTTCAATGTAAAGAACAAAATACCTTCATAACCTTCACTGTTCCACTGGCAACTTGCAACTCTTCCTTTCACAATTTTCTCAATATCCTTGGCATATACAACATTCAATACAATAATGCTAATAGTTTTGACATCAATGACAACCACATATCAGCAACACAATGATAGCATCTGACAATTTCCCAACAATCTCCCCCTTTGGCATTGATGGCAACACATGATGTGAAAAATACCATCAACCCAAAACACTTACTTCCCCTTAGATTCTAACTCATCTTATCAACTACTCTTCTCCCAAAATTATTTTTCACATTATTATTCTCCCCCTTTGACATCAATAGAAAAGGTAAGCATTACCTCTCCACATACAAGATCTGAACTACACCTCTGCATATCTAACTACTCCCCCTGAGTAGCAGCCATAGGAAAACCAATTCAAGTCAAGAAATATCTATGAAGCACATGGATTGATGCAAGTAAATGCATCTTTAGTTCTTATCGGGAGTGGTAATCACCCCTAGCATCCCTCTGAGATACTCAAAAGTATTGTTCAGAAACAGCTCAGTGAAAATGTCTACAACCTATTCTTTGGTAGGCACATACTCTAGTTTGACTTCTTCATATACCACCCTGATATCTTTTAGCATCTATTTCATCCACATCACTTGAGTACAATTATTAGCAGTAGGAATATACTCTGCCTCAGTAGTAGATAGAGAGATGGAATTCTACTTTTTTCTCAACTAGGACACCAACTTCTTCCCTAGGAAGAAGGTACCACCACTAGTACTCTTCATGTCATCTACATCTCTTGCCCAATCTGCATTAGTATATGCACTTAAAGTAATATCATCATCCTTAGGATACCAAAGCCCAAAATAACATGTTACTTTTAGATATCTACAGATTCTCTTTTACAACAATCACATGAGACTCTTTTGGATCATCTTGAAATCTAGCAACCATACATACAACATTCATAATGTCTGGTTTGGTCTGAGTTAAGTAGAGAAATCTGCCAATCATTGACCTATATCTTGTTTGATTTTCCTTAGGAGAATCATCATTCTATGTTAACTTGCATCTGGTTACCATGGGAGTACCAACTGGCTTTGAGTCTTCCATTCCAAACTTCTTTAGTAGCTCTCTCACATATTTGGATTGAGATATGAGAATCCCCTTGTCTAATTGAGTAACCTGCAATCCCAAAAAGAACTTCATCTCTCCAATCATATTCATCTCAAATTCACTCTTCATTTCATCAGCAAACTTCATACATAGATTATCATCTCCTCCAAAAATAATGTCATCAACAAAGACCTCAATAATTAATTCTTTGCCATCATCTAACTTGAAATACAAGTTGTTGTCAGCAGTACCTTTATTGAATCCAAGCTTCAGTAAGTATTTGTCCAATCTAGCATACCAGGCTCTAGGGGCTTGCTTAAGTCCATATAGAGCTTTCTTCAATTGAAAAACCATGTACTCCTTGTCAATCAGTTGAAATCCATCTCATTGTTCAATGTATACTTCTTCTTCTAGTTCAACATTTAGAAAGGCTAACTTCACATCCATTTGATAGACTTTATAGTTCTTATATGTAGCATAAGCAAGAAATAACCTTATCGCTTCAACTCTGGCAATAGGGGAAAATGTTTCTTCAAAATCAATACCTTCCATTTTTTAATAACCTTTACATACCAGTCTTGCTTTATTCTAGACCACTTCACCTTGTTCATTTAGCTTATTCTGAAAGACCCATTTAGTACCAATCACATTTTTATCTTTAGTTTTGGGAACAAGTGTCCATGAGGCATTCTTTTCAATCTACATTAGTTCTTCCTTCATAGCTTGCATCCAGTGTTCATCTTTACAGGCTTCATTGACATCTTTAGGCTCAATCTTAGAAATCAAACAATACTCTTCTACAATCTTTCTTCTAGTTTGCACACCTTTATTCTTGTCTCATATAATTTTATTTTTCAAAATGATTTAGCTTTACATACCTCAGAACTTTGGGACTCTCTCAAACTTCTGGTTCTCCTGTTCTTTCTTCTGCACTTGTACATGTTTTTGCTTCCTGACTTACTTGATTTACCATAACAAATTGAGGTTGTCTTACCAAAACATATGGCACAATCTGAAGTTGATTCTGTGTCTAAGCATTCTTTCCTTGGTTTGTACTGTCTTCATTGGAATCATATCCACAATTACTAGATGACCTAGTAGAGTCCTCATCAACTCTAACATTTGCACTCTCAACCATCTTTAAACTTAGTCTTCTATTATAGCACTGGTAGGCCTTCCTTTTAGTGGAGTAACCTAGAAATATTTCTTCATTGCTTCTTACATCAAATTTTCCTATATCCTCATCTCTCTTAATGTAGAATTTTCTTCCAAAGATCTTGAAATACTTAACAGTAGGCTTATAACCAAACCATAGTTCAAAAGGAGTCTTACCAGAATTACCATTCACATTTACCAACAGTGCTTACAACTTCACTCCAATAGATGTGAGGCACATTTCCTTCTATCATCATTGTTCTAGCAGCATCTAGAATTGTTATGTTCTTTCTCTCTACAACTCCATTTTGTTGAGGGATTCGGGGAGCAAATAATTGTCTTTTGATTCCATGCTCTTCACAAAAGGAATTGAACTCCCTGGAGGCGAGTTCACAACCTTTGTTTGACCTTAAGCATTTTATTTTCAGAGCTTTTTCATTTCCTACCATAGCTTTGAAACTTTTGAACTTTTCTAATGCTTCACATTTTTCTCTTAAGAAAGCAACCCATAGCATCCTAAAGTAATCATCAATAAGTAGCATAAAGTACCTTTCACCATGAATAATTCTAACTCTGGAGGGAACACATAGATCAGTATGTACTAGCTCTAGTAACCCATTAGTATGATGTTGTTTGCTCTAAAAAGAAACTCTAGTTTGTTTTCCCATTTGACTTTCCTTGCAAATTGTGTTAGCAAGCTTCATTAGCTTAGGTAGATCTCTTATTGCTTGAGTGGAACTTACCTTGAAAATGTTATCAAAATTCAAATGACACAACCTCCTATGCCATAACCAGATTTCATCTACTTGAGCAATTAAACAACTTTCACTAGTAGTATTTAGGTGAAAAATATTACCTTCTATCTTTTTACCTGAAGCAATTACTTTTCCTCTACTTCCAAGTATCCTGCATCTTCCATCTTTGAACTGAAGATCATAACCCTTTTCCACCATCTATCCAACACTCAACAAGTTGTTCTTCAAACCTTCAACATAAAGGACATCATCAGTGTTATGCTTACCACCAAGACAAATAGATCCTCTACCACGAATCACACCAACATTGTTATCTCCAAATCTTACAACCCCGCTGTTATAAGTTTTTCTAAACTTACAAATTTTCTTTTGTCACTAGTCATATGATGTGAGAATCCGCTGTCAATAACCCACTCATCCTTTTCTTCAACTCAGGTGGCAAGAGCTTTCTCAACTTTAGTAGATTTAGTAGGCACTAGACCATTTTCCTTTATAGCAAGGAACACCCATTCATCCTCATTTCCATTATTTTTATCAGACTCATCATTAGTCACTCCTTCTTCAGCATAGTAACATTTATTTTGAAATCTAGATTTGTTAGGCTTAGACCTAAGAACTCTTTTAGGACACCTTGATGCAAAATGACCTATTTTACTACAAGAAAAACATTTAATATGAAACACTCCTTGATACTCACCTTTTCCTCTTCCTTCTTTCTTCACAATCAGTGCTTCCAATTCTTCTACATCTCTTTCTTCATCTTCAAGTTGTTTTAATTATTCATCATACTTGGATGACCTTCTGGAACACTCTCCTGGATCATATCTTTGCTTGTTTCTTCTGGATACAGTATCCTTGAATGCATATTCAGTCTTGAGAACAGATTCACCAAATTCACTCAACTCAAAGGCAACAAGTTTACCAATTAGTGTATCTCTTGTCACATTCGTCAATGATCTAGTTTCTTCAATAGCATGAGCCTTTTCTTTGTAAGAGGGAGGCAATGATTTGAGCACTTTAGCTACAATTTCTTCCTTATCTAGGGTACCACCAACACATCTAATACCCATCACTAGTTCATTTACTCTTTTCATAAAAGAGGAAATATTTTCATCTTCACCCATCTTCAAGTTTTCATACTTACCTTTCAAGCTCTGTAGCTTAGCCATCTTCACATGTGTATCTCCTTCATACAAAGTTTCCATCATTGTCCAAATCTCATGGGATGCCTTTAGACCTAACACATTTATCATTTCTGAATCTGTCAAGGCACTCAACAAAGCTTCCATAGCTCTGATGTTATTTTTAGCCTCTCCAATCTCATTAGTAGTGGAAGGACCATTCTAAGGAATAACATATGTATTCTTAGTAATCTTCCAGTAGAGTTCACCAATACACCTCAAATGACACTCCATCCTAGCTTTCCACAATGAGTAGTCTGTTCCATCGAATATAGGACTATCCTTCTTATATGATGCCATCTCGGATCACCTCAAGCTTTTAAACTTCTTTAGAGGAACCTGCTCTGATACCAATTGTTGGAAAAACAAGGACAAAAAACTAAGGGGGGGTGAATCATTTGTCATAGAATATTAAACTTTTCAAACTTTACTTAACTTAATCTCATATTTGATGAATGAACAATAAGCTATAAACAATCAACACATCAAAATCACAAAGAACACCAAGATTTTTTTCGTGGAAACCCTGTTATGGGAAAAACCATGGTGGATTTTAGTCCAGAATATTATCCCCCATTAAAAGTATAATAAAAATAATAATGGGAATGCACATGCATTTAGGTACACTACCTAGAGCTCACTGCTCAAATACAAAAGGGCTCACTGCCCAACAATACAAAGAAAATCATATTAAATACGAAGGGTATGAACTGAGAAAATAGCTTCTACACAAATCTGATTACAGTTCCAATTAAGCACAAAAAAACTCCTTTACTCTTAACTCTCACTCTACACAGCAATCGAATGAATAGAGAAATGTTCACACACTTGCATTATCTTTGGATTTTTTCACTTAACACAAGCAACCACTCTTATATATCCATATTATGGAATTACATTAACCACTTTGTCACCAAAAAAATATAAAACATATTTACAATGTCGGCCCAAATTAACAATTAAAATTTCAATGTGAATGAAACACCGTCGACCAATATTATGCTGTGACCCAAAATAATATCCTCGAGTGCACCAAACATTCAAATTTCAATCTACAAGGATCTGCAACACTTTACAGCCATCATGTCAGCTAGGAACATGAAAACCCAAACATACTTGAGAAAAATATTTGACCACGAGCACACCGAACAACACAGATGTATAACAATAATAGAGAATGATCTAGAAGAATCCACAAATAGCCAGAACTAATAGAGAGGCATCCGTAACAACATAAATTACCAGAATCTCATAAACTTCAATTAGGAAAACTGGCAGAGACCACATAAATACTATCAGAACACAACACGATCAAAAATTTAGGCAGACCTCTAAAACTTTTGGTAGATGAACTAGATACTCTCAACATTAAACCCTTTAGTCCACAATAGCTGATCTTCAATGTACATAAAAAAATACCTTCATGACCTTAACTAGTCCACTGGCAACCTGCAACTCTTCCTTTCACAATTTTCTCAATATCCTCAACATATACAACATTCAATACAATAATGCTAATAGTGTTGACATCAATGAAAACCACATATTAGCAACAAAACCATAGCATTTGACAATTTCCCAACATTTGGATGACATCTTAATTTTCAGTAAGACTCAAGAAGAACATTTGTTTCATATAAGACAAGTTTTGTAGAGGTTGAGAGAAGAGCAGTTGTTGATAAACATTAAGAAGTGTAGTTTCATGAAAGAAGAATTCCTATATCTGGGATTTGTGATATCTATGGATGAATTAAAGTTGGATCTTGAGAAGGTAAGAGCAATTGTTGAATGGCCTACACCAGAAAGCATTGGAGAGGTCAAATCATTTCATGGATTGACTAGTTTCTACCAAAATTTCATTAGGAATTTTGATTCTATTTGTAGTCCTATGACAGAAACAATGAGAAGGGATAAGAAAGATTTTAGGTGGACATATGGAGTAGACCAGAGTTTTGAATTTTTGAAAAAGAAGGTGACTGATTAGCCTATGTTGGCTTTACCAAAATTTAATAAGGTATTTTAGGTAGACTGTGATGCAAGTGGAAATGCAATTGGAGAAATTGAATAATGCTAGGAGAAGGTATTCAGCGTATGACCAAGATTTTTATGCCATAGTTCAAGCCTTGAAGAAGTGGAGTCATTACTTGTTTCCTAAGGATTTTGTGTTGTATACAAATCATCAAGCATTGCAGTATTTGAATATTCAAGGTAAGTTGAATTAGAAACACATGAGATGGGTGGAGTTCTTGCAGAGTTATACTTTTTTTTTGAAACAAAGAAGTTGAAAGTCAAATAGAGTTGTTGATGCTTTGAGTAGAAGAATGAATTTACTGGAAGAGATGAGAGTGGAGGTATTAGGCTTTGATGGATTGAAGAACTTGTATAAGGAAGACTCAGATTTTACAGAACCTTGGAGAGCTTGTAAAGAACCAGTCTTGGAGGATAGGAGTTAGTGGTTGGATTATTTCATTCAAGAGGATATGTTGTTCAGAGGGAATCAATTGTGTATACCCCATAGTTTGATGAGGGATAACTTGGTGAAAGAAAAACATAGTGGAGGATTGGCAGGACACTTTGGAATTGATAAGACACTAGCATTGGTAAGTGATAATTACTTTTGGACATAGATTCATAAGGATGTTAGGAAATTTGTCCACAGTTGCAGAGTTTGTTAAGTTACAAAAGGGAGTAGTTAGAATGTTGGATTGTATAAGCCTTTGACATTTCCAGAAAGACCTTGGGAGGATATCAACATACATTTCATACTTGGCTTGCCAAAGACGTAGAGAGGTAATGATTCTATTGTGTGAACCCCAACCTTGGTACCTGCAAAACAACAAGAATAAACAAGTTAGACAAGAGATTGCAAGCCAAAACAAGGATTCCCCATGAAATCTGTTTACAACACTCAAATTAGGAAGAAAATAATGAAGAACTCAATGGAAATGCCAAAACAAAGATTGAGTCCTAATTAGAATAGCAAACACATGATCCCATGGGGGAATCGGTGCCAATTTGATGTGAAAATTAGCCATTTCCCAATTCATAAGATGAAAACTTGATGTGTTGATGAAGATTTGATCCACTTTGTTGATGTTGAAGAGTGCTCCAAGCTAAAATCTGCAAAACCTAACTATGATTCAAGAATGATTGATGAAATTTGATGGATATTTTAGCATGGTAACTTTGCATAATTTGTGGATGATCAAATGGAGATATGAGCTCTTTATTTATAGAATGCCAAGATGGATGAATGTCCAAATTTGAGCAATGTAGGACTAACATTCATCCAATGGAATGAGGAATGTGCAAGATTTGAGAAATGTGCCAATAAATGCAAATATTTGAATTTCAAATTTGTTGAGATGACTTGCAAGAGGGAAGGGAAATTGCAATAAATGCCACTTGGCTCAAGGCAAAGGACATGTGAGAGGAAGTTATTGCCTTGTTGGATGTACATGTTGACTTGGAATTTTTGAATTCAAATTGAGAGAATATTCCAAAAGATGCCTTGTGAGGAAAATAGAGATTTAATAAATGAATTAAATCTATTTTCATGTGCAACTTACAAAATCTAAAGGATGAGAAATGAGATGAGATTAAATTAATCAAGGGTTAATTAATTTAATGAGAGAGGTTAAATGATGTGACCTATTTGACTCAAATTTATGGATTTATTTAAATCAAATAAGAGAGGAATATGGTAAGAGATTAATTAAATAAGGATTTTGATTTATTTAATTAAAAGAGATGGTGTTAGATTAAATCAAATAAGGTTTTAATTTATTTAATTTAATAGATAGACTTTAGAGATTTAATCAAATAAAATTGATTATTTAATTAAATAGGAAGAATTAGATCAGATGGATTGATTTAATTAACAAAGAAATTGACTTAATTAGATAAAGTGATTTATTTAATTAAGGGATGAAAGTTGATGAATTTAATCAAATAAGGGGGTTTGATTAAATGGTTAGATCGAGGGATGATTCAAGAAGAAACGATGTTAGTAGGTTGGGATCAGATGCACAATGTCAATTGGTATATTTTACGTGTCTATATTTTGCCCCTCTTTGAAGCAATGCAATCGTTGCATTGGTTCAAAGAATAAATGATCTCAATCAAAGCCAAAAATTTCATTATTCAAAAACTTTCCCCACTGTTGCATAGCGAGAGGAAACATGCCACTATAATGCCCCCTCGAGAGATTGAAAGAAAATTTCAATTTTTGGGTGAGCTTGCGAAAAAAGGGGACAAAGTACCCAACAGGTCTAAAAAGGCTCCGGGAGGATAAACACGTGTCTAAATGCAATAAAACAATGGAAAACAAGCCTCAACTAGATAGAAAGTGGTTTAGGGGTCCAAAACCCTAGCAGGATAGCCAATCAGGGTGAAAAAACCCTAATTTTTAGGCTTAAAAGGGGCCCGAGGGGTCACTTTCAAGTCATTTTCGCACACCTTCACTAGCAATATTGAGATTTTGAGCTCTAACTCTTCGACGATATGGCACAACAACAGCTTCCTCTACACATTTCAGATTGAGTAATACAAACTGACCTTGAGGATGGGCTGAGTAATACTAGGAGGGATCATGATATGAAAACAGGACCAAGCTATGGTGCAGATGCGAGTGGATGAGTGATGGATGGAGATCTAGATGTGATGGATGATGGAAGCAAAATGGATGGATGATATAGAACAAGCCGTAAAGATCCTGGTGGATGGGAAGTGCTTATTTACACAAGGCACATATTTTCTAGGTTTTCACCAAGGTACCTTCCCAAAGTGCCACCAAAGTGGTTTTCACTAGAGGACATTTTTTTTTCTTTACTATTTTCAATCATTTTTATGAATTTTTTGGATTTTTTGCTTTTTTGATTTTTTTTATTGTTACCAAGATGCCTGTTTTCTAGGTTTTTGCCAAAGTAACCATTTTTTCAAGACATTTTCTGAAATTTTGGATTTTTTGGTTTTATACCTTGAAAGACTTAGGCATAAAACTTTTTGAGATGAGAGTTATTCATGGGCTCTTGCAGAGGTTCCCCTTCGGGTGTTGATAGCTGATATGCCCCTGATTTGTAACTTGCTATTATGATGAATGGTCCCAACCAATTGGGTTCAAATTTTCCTTTGCTACTTGGGTTAGGGACATTCTTCTGATTCTCTTTTAATACCAATTCTCTAACTTCAAATGTCCTACTTCTGATTTTCTTATTGTAGCTCCTTTTGAGTCAATTCTGATAGACTTGCAAATGATTTAAAGCATCTATATGTCTCTCATCCAGTAGCTCTAGCTCATTCAATCTTGATACCTGGTAATCTTCATCAGTGATGAGGTTTTGTAGTGATATCCTGAGGGATGGGAGCTCAATCTCAATGGGGAGTATGACTTCTGATCCATAGAGTAGGGAGAAGGGGGTGGCGCCGGTGGGTGTGCGGATGCTGGTTCGATAGGCCCAAAGGGTGGGATTAAGCTGCAAATGCCAGTCACGACTTGCATCATTGACTATTTTCTTGAGGATTTTTAGAATGGTTTTTTTTATAGCTTCTGCTTGGCCATTGCCTTGGGGATAGTATGGGGTGGAGATGCGATTTTGGATTTTAATTTTTTTGCATAGGCGTGGACATCCTGATTTTTGAATGGTGTCCCATTATATGAGATAATGGCTTATGGAACACCATAGCGACAAATGAGATAGTTTAGGATGAACTTAGAAATCTGCTTCCCAGTTATGTACATCATGGGTATGGCCTCCACCACTTAGTAAAGTACTATGTTGCAGTTATGATGAATTTATGGTCGTTAGATGAAGTGGGTGTGATTTTGCCAATGAGATCTAGTCCCCACTATGAAAAGGGCCATGGTGTGACGATAGGATGAAGCTCTTGATCTAGAGCATGGATGAGGTCCCCATGCTACTAGCATTGTAGACACTTTCTGGCATAATCATGTGCTTCTCTTTCCATTGTGGGCCAATAATACCCCATCCACAACAATTTCTTAGCTATGGTCATTCCACTCGAGTGTAAACCACAAATGTCATTGTGTACTTCAGTTAGAGCGGTTAATGCCTCCTCAACATTTAGGCAGCATAGTAGGGTTCCTTCTATGCTCCTACGATATAGGGTATCACTTGGGATGACAAATCTAGATGCCTTTTTAACAAAGGTTCATTTTAGGTTTGATGGTAAGTCAGCGGGTATGACTCTTATACGAAGGTATGTGTAAATGTCGTGATACCAAGGATCACTAGGACCAACGATTTTGCACACATATTCTAATTCTGGTACCTCGAATGCGGGCACAAGAAGTTGTTCAATTAGGAATTCATATTTTGGAACATTGTTGGGGATGTTCAGTAAGGACCCAATTGTTGCCATGGTGTCTGCTGCTCTATTGTTGGTTCGAGGAATTTGCTCAAATGTTATTTCTATAAAATATTCTTTGAGAGTCTCCACCAATTTCTTGTATGGAGTGAGCTTGTCTTCCTTGGTCTGGTATTCATTGTTTACTCAATTTATAATCAATTGAGAATTTGTGTATACCCTGAGAGCTATGATATTCCATTGCACTGCTATTATGAGACCTATGGTCAAAGCCTCGTATTCCACAATGTTATTGGTGCAAGGAAATGTCAGTTTGTAGGACCTTGGTATGCAATCCCCCTATCATGTGATAAATAAAACACCAACTCCTAATGCATGTTGTGTGTATGAGCCATCAAAGTACAGTTTCCAGTGGTCAACTACGTTGAGATTGAAAATCGATTCATCTAGAAACTCTGAGACAAGAGGATTCTCAGAATAAATTGGTGCTTCTACCAGTTGGTATGTGATGACTTGTCCCTTGATTGCTTTTCTCTCCACATACTCGATTTCATATTCTAATAATATCATTACCCACTTTGCCATTCTTCCCGTGAGCATTTCCTTTGATAGTAGATACTTAAGGGGGTCGATTTTGGTGATGAGCTTTATCTTGTGTGCCAACATGTAATGTCTAAATTTTTGTGATGCAAACACTACTATAAGGCATGCTTTCTCAATGAATGAATAGTTTAGCTCATGACCAACCATTGTCCTACTAATGTAGTATATAGCCCTTTATGTTCCATTTTCATCATGCTAAGCTAAGAGGGCTCCAAGGGCTGCTACTGTTGCTAACACATATAGAATCAATGGCTTTCTTGGGATGGGTGGCATTAAGACTGGTGGTGACAATAGGTATTCCTTGATTTTGTTAAATACCACTTCACACTTGGCATCCCATTTGTATGCTAATCCCTTGTGGAGTAGGTGAGAATATGGGTTTTTTTTATCTGCCAGTTGTGCTATGAATCGTCAGATGGATTGGAGTCTGCCTTGGAGACCTCTCAGTTGCTTTAATGTTTTTGGTGCCTCCATCTCAAGGATTTCTTTCACTTTTGTTAGATCCACCTCGATACCCCTCATGGAAACTATATATCCTAGCAATTTACCTAATTGTACACTGAAGACACACTTCTTTGGGTTTAGTCTGACTTTGTACTCCTCTAGTCTGTCAAAAATAGCACTTAGGGTTGCTATGTGATCTTTTCTTTTTCTGGATTTAGCTAGGATGTCATCGACATAGTCTTCAACCATCTTATGGATCATGTCATGGAAGATCAATGTCATGGCCCTTTGATATGTTGCTCCTGTGTTCTTTAGGCTGAATGGCATCATGTTCTAGTAGTAAGTCCCCCATGGACAAGTGAAGGATGTCTTATGTTGATCCTCTTTTGCTATCATGATCTGATTGTATCTTGAAAATTCATCCATTAGTGATAGCATCTCATGTCCTTCTATCATATCTACTATCATGTCAATATTTGGAGGCGGGAAGTCATCTTTCAGACATTCTTTGTTCAAATCTCTGAAGTCTGTACAGATTCTAATGGCTCTATCAGGCTTTGAAACAAGTACCAAGTTTGATACCCATTCTGGATAATCTATTGGTCATATGAATCCTGTATCTAGTAGCTTTTTTAGCTCCATTTTGACCAATAAGGCGATCTGAGGGTGCATTTTTTGAAGCTTTTGTTTGATAGGCTTTGCTTCTGGATACACTGCTAAGTGGTGGACCGCAGTCTTTGGATCAAGTCTTGGCATGTTAGCATAACTCCATGCAAAGTTTACTTGTCTTTCCCTTAGGAATGCTGCTAGGAGCTCTCGCTCTTCTGACAGTTGTGATTCTATGAAGAATGTGATATGTGGGGTCTCCTATGTTCCTAGGTTGATAGGATTGCATTTTTCGGCCAAGACTACTGACTTTTCCTAATGAATAACTCTTAAAGGAAGATTGAATCCTCCATCCTTATGCACCTTAGAGAGGTTTTCACCATTGGATATGTCCTTTCTTTTTACTTTTTTCTTGTTAGAGAGTGCCATAGTGTGGTTTTCACTCAAGGACTTGGATATTATTCTTAATTTCTCACTTTTGCGACTGAAGGATTCAATCGTCTCCCCATAATAGGCATGTGTGTCCAACTCTATTATAAACCCTGCTTTGTGATCTCCATCTAGAATGTTATCCTGCAATCCCATGAATTCTGAGAGTGCCTCATCATTTTCAAATGTATCAAGAACTGGTGTTCCTCATTGGTCATAGTCGATCAGTTGGGGATAGACTAGGCGGATGTAATGATTTTGATGGTTGGATTTGAAAGATAAGGTGCTAATCATGCAAAGGGTGTTATCTTCAAATAGCCTAGGTAGATTGGATATGGGGTCCTCATCATCACTGCTACTATAAATGTCAGTTATAAAGTTACCTATGACTCTGCCTAGGATATTGGTAAGCGTACTACTGTAGTTGGCTGAGGAGAAATATTAACCATTCTAACTGGAGGACTTCGACCATGTATGGTTTTACTTGGAGGGGTACATCCAAGGCCAAGATTTTTTATTGGTCACGTCTCTGGCATGATAGGTATTATAAGCCCGTTATCATTTTTCCCAAGTCTTTGATTTCTGTTGTAGCCCATTGCTAGCATCATTTGTAGGCCCTTGTTTCTATCGTCCATTGGTAAGTCGACAACTGGTCTCATCTTGGTATAACATGTGAGATGGATTTTCCTTGATGACTTCTTGGCCAAGGTCTCCCCATCATGTGAATTCAGGATAGTCTTTAGGAGACATTTTTGATGTGGAAGCTTGGTTTTCTTGTGGACATCCCTGTGATCTACAAGATTGTGGTAAATCTCCTACCACAAAATCATTGTTAGAGAGCTTGTAGCTTCCACAATCATCATCCTAGATGATGAGCTTGATTTCAGAGATGGTGGGAATGGCAGGAGTGGCAGGTGTCTTTGTCGCAGAAGTGGATGCGAGAGTGGCAGGGTCGATGTATGATGTGGATGGGCCCTCAACATTTTTTGGTACTTGGGGAATTTTGAAATACTTTGCTTCAAGATTTTTGAAATATGAGAAAGGTTCGGGATCTTCGAGGATGGTAACTTCTTGTCCGTTATGTGTAAATTTGACACATTGGTGGAAAGTTGATGCTACTTCTTTCATCGCATGGATCCATGGACGTCCTAGGAGGATATTATATGGCAAGTTGAGATCCAAGACTTGACAAGTGGTTTCCATGATGGCAGGCCCTACTTGAATACAGAGTTTGATTGTGCCTTGAGACACTCTTTCTTGATCATCATATGCCCTTATGATACCTTTTCCTTTATCTATGGAATCCTCTGATATTGTCAATTGTTTGATGATGCCAAGGGAACATATGTTCAAGCCTACACCTCCATCCACCAAGACCCTTTTGATTTTTCTCGTGTACAATGGCTTCTAAATGAAGTGCACAGTTTTGAGATGGTTGAGCAGGGAAATCTTGGTCAGAAAATGTAAAAAGATTAGGTGTAATGATATTTCCAACCATAGCTTGTAATTGCTCTGCATCGAGATCTATGGGGATAGTGGATGAGGCTAATGCTTCCTCAAGGATCTTCTTATAAGCTAATGATATTTTTAGCAACTCCATGATGGAGATGTGTGTTGGTGTTCTCTTGACTTGATCTAAGACATTGTAGCCATTAGGAACGGATCTAGATGCAGGGGCTTTGTTTGGCTGCGATGATCCTGCGATGGTTACTTTGCCGCCTCTTGTGGTGACTCCACAATCTTCGGCATGGGTGCCCTTGATGGTGATGACCATGCATTCTTCATTTAGGGAGGCCATGACTATTTCATACACATGATTTACATTTCCCTTCCCTTTATCATTTTTATTCCCTTTATTGCCATGATTCGACATTGAATTCGTATATATCTTAAGATCTTGATTTCCCATAGGTTGTTCCACGTTTATGATTTTTTTATCAATGAGATCTTGGATGATGTTTTTGACTCTCATGCAACTGTTTGTGGTATGGCCTTTGATTTTATGGAATTCACAAAGTTGATTCTCGTTATACCAAGGAGTTTTGACATCAGGTTCTTGGTAATTCTCAAATGTAGGAGGGTTGATGAGTTTTACATTGATTAACTTTTTCATTATGTCATCAAGCGGTTCCCCCAAAGTAGTGTATTTTTGTTTGGGATAACTTTTGCATTGGGGTGGTCCCCTTTGATCATTGAGATTATTGATGGTTGGATTGTTGTTTGGTTGTTGTATTATGTGATGAGTATTTTGGTGTTGTATTTGGAGTTGAGGTATGGGTGTATGTTGGCGAGGGGCACTAATGACCACCTTGGCATTGATGACACCATCATTAGTAATGTTTTTGTTCCTTTCCCACGTGCGAGGTTTATCTTTGTAATTGGATGGTGGGCGGTTGTTTTGTTGTTTGCGGTATGATGTTGATTCTGCGAGTTGAGTCATAAGGGCTCTTTTGATGCTGAGCACTTGGAGATCAATTGATCATATGTGGTGATGCCCTGAACCTTGAGATGAAATGCCAAGTGGCCTTCAAGGCTGGATATGATGGTACAAACTTCTTGTTCTTTTGGCATGGTCCACTTGTTTTGATTGGCCTTGGATCGCCATCATTGTAGGAATGAGGCGAATGATTCTCCCTTTCCTTGTTTCAGAGCCAAAAGTTCTTTTAGACTAACATCCATTGCAATGTTTCATGCATAGTTTTTTATGAATGCATCTATAATTTATTGGAATATTCTAATTCATGAGGGTAAGCGAGAGAACCATTCCATAGTGTGGCCTGCCAAACTCCTAGGAAATAGCTACATTAGATAAGTATCTTCATATGCGACCTCCATGCAATGAACCTCGAATTCCCTAATGTGATCTTCAGGGTGTCCCATCCCTCAATATTTGTCAAATTTGGGGATCTCAAATCCCTTGGGGAATGGTTTCATTACCAAGCTCCTATCAAATGGATAGGGACACAAGTTTCTTGGTGTTTTGCTTGTTTGCCTTGATTGAAGGTCGAGCACTTGTTGCGAGAGTAACCTGATTTGTGCCGTCACATCATTTTGTGGATTAGGGGGTGGGATGAAAGTGTTTTGGGGTGTTTCAATCAAGGTTTGGATGGGTGGGTTGGTTGATGTGTTGTTTTATGGTATCTGTACATTTTTTCTGAGCGAGATAGGCTTCCACCTGCTTTTGTATGAATAATGCTTGTTGTTGATCTTGTTGTTGTTGCGCTAAGATTTGTGCTTGCTATTGCGCTTGCTGTTGTGCTTGTTGTTGGGCTTGTTGTTGGACTACCAATTGTGTTGCTTCTTGTTGCTCTTGATATTGCTTTAATGCTTGCAATTGCACTGCTTGTCTTTGTGCATGAAGTTGTGCTTGATATTGAGCTTGAGCTTGTGTTGCTTTTGCTTGAGCAGTCTGTGTGCTTGTAATGCTTGTAATGCTTGAGCAGCTTGGGTGGCTTGTTGTTATTGTACTAAAGCTTGGGCTTGTTGCACTTGTAGTGCAGCTTGGGTAGCTTGCGCAGCTTGGTGTACGAATTTCTATTTTTGCACTTGTTGGAATCCCCTTTGAAAAGAAGCTTGCAATGTCGCATTGTATTGGTTTGATGTGGTGGAAGTTGGTGGTTGTGGGGGTGGTGTTGGATTCGAAATGGAATTTGTGGTGGGTGATGATGTTGTGTTGATGTTTTGAGTGTTGGATGGTGGTGTGATAGTTAGTCCTTGAGAGACCATGCTTTGTGATGTTAGGGGTGTGCTCGATGATGTTGCAATTGCTTGTGCATTTTTCATTTGTTGTTGCGATATCAACGAAAAATTTTGAGTGTTTGGCATAATGCTTTGATTGATACTTGAGATGTTGTTTTGATCGATACTTGGTAGAGGGGGAAGCTATAAACCAAGGAGTGGTGTGGATGATAATGGAAATGGTGGGAGAGGTGGAAATGTGAGGGGTATGAGCTCTTGCGAGAATGTTGTGGTGTCGAATATGCCTCCTAGTCTGAACATATCTCCCTCTTCTTGTGAATTTGTGAGGAGAGGTGTTTGAGGTGTTGCGTGAAAAAATGATGATGATGGATCATGATGGAATGTGAGAGGAACATTCTTGTGTAATGGCTTTTGGGGTATTTTTCATTCCAAGATTGTATTTGCATCCAAATTTTTATTATTAACAAGGGGGTGTGTTTGAATTGCATTGAGAAATGCACTTCCCTTATTAACATTGGGTTGGGTTGGAGCAAACGATGTTGTGATTTGTGGAATTTTTTATGTAATGTTTTGAGATGGGAATGGTGGATGAGATTGGGGGAAAAGATGTCTCTAATATAGTACTCACATCAAAATCTGAAGGTAACTTGGCCCCTTGTTTTGCTAGCTCAAGCATGTATAATGAAGGGTTAAGTCTCATCATGATATTGATGATTTTATGGTTCTCCAAATTTTGGAGCATTTCAGTCATTTGTTCATGATACATTCCAAAGGTAAGATCCTCTCCTTGGTTTTCTTCCTACTGATTTTACGATGATGAGAGGGTCAAAGGATTACTTGATTCAGCGGGTTTCATTTCAACATTTTTTTGGCTAAGATCAATTGAAGCGGGTGTTTCTTTGCTGGCTTCCATACTCTTCTTGTATTGAGATCTAGTTAGAACCATAAAACAAGGATTACTTTTCGAGAATCGGATAGATGAATCTCTTGATTCTTTGGATTGATCTTTATTTTATGTCCAAAGTAGAAATCTTTAGGATGTCTTGAGGATCAAAAGGTGATGATATGATGATGATGTTAGGGATGGATGATACGGATGTTTTTGGCTTTTGATAAATCTTGACTGAGATACTAGGCTTTTAGGACTTTCATATTTTGATTTTGATTTTGAACCAAAAAGACCCTAAGATGTTGGATGATGATCTAAGGAATAGATTTTTTCAAAGGATGATGATTTGAATGTGTGGGGAGAAGGATGCATCTACCCACACCTATCCAAACAAGATGATAGTTTCACTAAGCATATGAAGAAGGATTCATCTACACATACTAAGCTAAACAAGATGATTTTGATAATTTTGACTAAGCATATGCACAAGGATGCATCTACACATTCCTAGCCAAAGGTGATTTTGATAATGTTTTCAAGGATTTAGTCTCAAGGATTTTGATGATTATGATTTTTCCAAAAAGCCTAGCATTAAAGATGATTTCAAGATTTTCCAAAAGGTGATGATGAGATGGATTTGTTTTGATGCTTCAAAGAATGGATGAAAAGGATTTTGATTTGTTTTGATCCTAAGATGAACCTAAAAAGGACACTTTGTTTGCCTAGACCTAGGTATTGAAGAGCACACAATGCTTCTATAGACCTTTGTAACCAAGAAATGATTTCATGTGAACATACATTTTCGGATTTTCAACCAAGGATTTTTGCTTTGGGATTTGGATTTTTTTGAGAATCATGAATCTTCAACACACATGAAAGTTCATTTTTCTTAGCTTTGGTTAATGGCTTTATTTTACCAAAAACACTTTGTTCGATTAAGTTTTCAAACTAAGATGTCCAATTTCTTAATTTCTTCAAACCCCACAAAGTATGTTATGATGAACCCAAGGAAAGGGTTTACGTATTGTTTACTTAAGTAGAAAAATTGACATATAATCCAATGTTTAGAAACCTCTAAGGATGTGAATCTCAAGGGAAAGTAATAACATATGGATTGAGTCAATTGTAATTTTCTCCAAAATGGTTTGAAGTTTGGATGATGTTAAGTGTTTGTTTTCAAGATATTTTCGATTAAGCAATGCATTTTGTAACCCAAGAATAAGTACAATCCCATGGATGTGTAAGACAATATTTGTTGGATTCCCACTTGGACAAGTCCAACTATGCTTATCTTTAGCAAATGGTTAGATGCTTGACCCCACTGGCTCCCCTCCACGACACTCACTTATACGGGGCAACCAACCATCAACACCCATGAAACTCCCATGGCATGTTTTCCATTTCTACTAAAAGACCATAAAAGTGTGGGGTGGCTTCTAAATGACCATTCTGGCACCAACAAATAGATTAAAGGATTTTGGAAAATTCTAACACATGGGTTTTAATAAGGAATTTTCATTCATGGAGATTGACCCATACGAAAAGAGTCCCCTTTCGGATCCATCTTGTCAGAATCAACCACATGATATTGGCGTTTCTTCCAATATCCACATTTATATCCCAGTTGGAAATACTCTTGGATTTAGAGTGTTACCGGTTGAGTCATTCCCTTGGGTGACTACCTTTTCCCCAAGGTAGGCCCTCTAGAATAAAAGGAAGCGAATAAGGAAAAATATTCATAACTCGATCAATCCTTATTGGAAACAAAGAAAGAGAATATATGCAACAATGCCCCCACTCACACTCACACAAGATGTTCAATTTTAAGCCCAAATCGAAGTGTGGAGGTGATTTATTTGTCTCACCCTAAAGTCATGAAAAAAGCCTTTTGATTCTCAAGATCGCTATAAAGCATGAGAGAAGCGTATATGTCATTTTTCAATGATGTTAGTTCAAGTAAGCCCTCACAAAACAATGTAGCACATGTTCTTTTTAAATCCTCAAAGCAAAATGTGAGTTCTTTTTAAGCACCAAAAGACAGGTGAGAGATACTTTGTTCAATTGTTAATCCAAGAAACAAAATCTAGTGAATTGTGGTCCTAATGTTCATTATAGCCCTTGCAAGAAGAAATTGAAAGATTCTTTTTAAACCGAAATGAAAATTAGTGTCCTAAAGAAGAAATGCTAACAATTTCTTGAAAAAGTGTTAAACAAACACTAAAGTGTTTAAAAACACTTTGATTTGATGAAACATCCTCCTCATGCTTCTCCTTTCTTTGTTTTCGATTTCCAATCTACAAGGATGAAAAACCAGTCAGATTTGGAAAATACAGAGACTAAAAGGAAGAAAATAGAGAACAAATTAATCATTAATCAAATAACAAGTGCTAAAATTAAGTTTCTCCTTTTTTACTCCCTTCCAGCATCACAACTCGTAACTGCGTTGTAGTTTAATTTCTAAGCGGTTCCCTCATAGTGTCGCTTATCAGTCAGCTTCACTCGATGTCAGGATAGAGAGCTCAATTGCGTCGCACTTTTCACCTAGCATTGCAATTTTCTCCCAGCGTTGTAGTTTAATATTTTTTTGAAAATTCTTGCAAGTCAACGAGTCCAGCGGCGGAGTTAGAAATTCAAATATTTTGGCGGGATGAGTCCAGCGTCGTGGTTTTAATTTCAATCAGTGTCATATAGCAACGCTAAAGAGTCAGCGGTGCCAAAACAATGATGTTGAGCTCCCAGCATTGGAATTTTCTATGTATGAGCAAAAAACATGAAAATTTTGGGAAAAACTGATTGAAAATAGAATGCAACCCTCCTTCTAGTGCCAAATGTGTGAACCCCAACCTTCACTAGTGGAATTTGGCAAATAAATGACTACGTGTCTAAAAAATTTAGTCACATGACTAAAAGTTTTAGTCACGTGACTAACACTAGTAGAATTTGACAAATAAATGACTAATTTGGTCATTGGGTAAAATCACAACTAAATGACTAAATAAATGACTAATATTAGACAAATAAAAATGACTAAATAAATGTGCTCATTATTAAAATCTTGGCCATAATTTTCATTTTAATAAACATACTCTAAAACCTTCATCAAGACCTTATTTTTTATCGTAGCCTGCCATAATTAATAATAAAATATTACAAATAAAATTACTAATTAATAGTTTTTGTGGAATAAATATTTTGTTTTTGTGGAATAAAATTACAATAATATTCTAAAAAATGTACTTATTGCCCCTTTTAGTCATGGTCTTTGTCATCAAATCCCACTCAAAATGGCATGGACCTTAATAATACACAAATCACAAAGCCTAACACTTGAAAAGGCAACAATCAATATCAACAATGTAGATCAGTATGACCTCACATTAACAACTATTTCTAGAGTGTGTGAACTTGCAAGCCTATGCATAAAACTAGCCTTCACATTTCAATGATATGCACACATGCAACAAAGTCCATAGGTAGCTCATCGAAAGAAAGAAGAAGAACGCTTATTGGCATTATCAAATTCAAACTCTTGAATGAACACTAATACAAAAAAGAACTACAAGTTAGTTACTTTGATTTTATCAACTACATTTTTCCCACTTCCAACCAAAAAGCCCTCATTGCATACTTAGTTACAAAGTGTCTCCAATGATTAATCCAAATTCCTTCTTTCAAAAAAGTAGTCATACACTACACATGAAACATTAATATCAACTTGCTCTAAAACATGACCAAAAAAACATCTTTCTTTTCTCTTTCTAACAATTTTCCTACAGGTATGCAAATACATAAAAGCAACAACAAAATAAGACCAAACACTCTCACAACTCAACCATTTTGTTGGCACTAAATGCCATTGGAGTTCCTCATTTATGTCATATGTTATTTCGACATTAAGTCCCAACTCCAAATTTTCTCGAGATAATTTCCTTTCACAAACTAGATACTCATTTGTAGATTGTCATAGCAATATTTGCAATTACAATCCTTCAAATTTGAATGTGGATTTTCTTTTCTAGGATTTTAATTGAATGCACCTAAATCCTTATGATATGGCTTCAAATTTGAATGTACCTTTACTTTTCCTTTATAGTAATTGAATGTCTTATGTAAGGGAACTCCAATTATTTGGAATTAATGTCATTATGAAAGAACACTCATTATTTGCAAGCTTCCTTGGTACCTCTTATTTAAAGTTCTAGTATAATTAGCCTTTGTGGATTGAGATGGATTATATTCAGAATATAAAACATCTTTATTATGCAAAAACAATATCTATTGATCTATTTGATGTTTTCTTGATTGTACTATTTAGATATTTATGTTCATATATAATTGGTAGATATAAACAACAACAAAAATAGAACAACTATTAAGCTTTTAAACTTTAAAAATCTACACAAATGACTAAAAAAATAGGAAAAATTATGTGCACAAATGATGACAAAGGCTTCAAAAAAGAGAATCAAAAGAAAAGGTAATTTGTAGGTATTGGCAACACAAATTACTGTGCATGATTTATTAGTTTAAAATCTATTAAACTTTAAATTTATTTCAAAAAACATAAACTATATTGCATGTAGTATCCAAACACATTGATAAATTTAATAATACTACTACTTTATGTAGTAACCAACTGTAACCTTGAAGACCAAGATCCAATTTTTTCAATTTGGGTTAAACACTTTTTGACATTCTTATGTGGTTTTGTTATTTGTTTTTTTGCAACATCAACTTTTGCACAAAATGAATGAGAAGTAATTGGTGAACATCATGGCTTTCAAATCACCCCCACTTAAAAGAAAAAAGTGAATATACTAGCTAATGTCTTTTAAAGGATTAATTTAAAGGGAATAGATATTATTTTAAAACTTTAGAACATGTCTATTATGATAATTACTGTTTTTTATTAATAATGTCTATTGCATGATTTCCAATTATGAGAATTTTTGCCTTCATGTCAATTTCCTTTTAGAATACATAATTTAGAATCTATGTATGCAACTAGACTTATGTCTATATAGTCTAATAAATTTTATATTAATTAAAAATGGTGTTAAGGGCCGCACACAATACATGAAAATCTAAGGCCTGCAACAACAATGAGTTCTATGAGTAGAATTAAAAAATATATTTTTAATTACTTTTATTTCATAAAAGTGTACTTATAGGTGTGGGAAAATTCACCACCATGAAAATTCATCTCAAATGAAAATTCACCACCACAATTCAAATCAAAATTTCTTTGCGATGATGAATTTTCAGTCAAGGTGAATTGCTAGTGGTGAATTTTCCTTGAGGTGAATTTGTCATGGCAATGATTCCCATGGTGAATTGCTAGAGAAGAGAGTATTATTTTCTTAAAAATTAGTATGATGTGTTGTCCCTTTTTAATAAAGATGTAATTGTCTTTTTATAGTCACCCCCACTTAAAAGCAAAAAGTGAAGATACTAGCTAATGTCTTTTAAAGGATTAATTTAAAGGGAATAGATATTATTTTAAAACTTTAGAACATGTCTAGATTTTGTTTTTCTTCTATAATTCATGACATAGATTTGGTGTATGCCACACATGTACAAGCCATTTAATAAGAGACATCCCTCCTCTATCCTGCAATACCATTTCTAGCATGTGGGTCTCTCTTTGTTGATCATCTAGACTACAATATAGTTCAATAATGGAGTAGGTTCAATACTATGCAATATTGATTGTTAGGTTTCTATTCAATGTTTTATCTTCCTCTAGACTTATGTTTGTTATGAATAAATGTAGTGCTTATAATATTTTCCAACTTTCCCAAAAAATTTCTAGGATTAATTTACAAGAATATTTTCATTGGAAATATTCTAAGATTAATAATTTTTATCACATTTCTTATGGAAACCAATTTTGGAATGATGGAACTTTCCTTTAATGTGACAAAATTAGAAGTTCACTTAGAAAAGGTTCTTATTTTCCTATACTTGTAAATGTCAATGACATTGTTGTTCATTCCCTTCAAAGTGAAATCCATTTGTGAATTTGAATAAACAACTTAAATTTAGGGAATTATTTTTCCCCAAAAATGATAGATACAAAGGTTGTTTTGTTTCTTTTTTAGAGGTTGGTTGGATTCTTTTGTTTATTCTTTCCTCATACACCAAATTCTTTGAGGATTGGTATACTCCCTTGGCATGTGTTGTTTGGTCTTTTGATATATGTATTTGCAATAACAACAATGAAGCTTTGGTTTTTGGATAATTTTACCTTCCTTGAGAGCTTAGGTTTTTACAATTATGGTTTTGAAGACATATTGGCAAATTTATAACTTTTGTTGTTCTTTCTACTATTTTACCAACCTAAAAAGAATTAAAAGGGTGTTATACAATAGAGATTGCAATTTCTTAGAGTACGCTACTCATTGCTTTCAAATTTGTTATTTCATCTACAATAATTGTTATCCATTATTATGTTCAATTTGGACCTTAGAAATATCACCTAACTTGAATACCACTTGAATTAAAATTGTACAGTTAAAATGATATCATAGTGTTTCAGTTAAGTTGCATATATGTCATTCTTATAATTGCAATGAGTGTAATACTTCATTTAATGCAATATTAAAACACATTTAAATTTTACGTTCAATTTCCTATCGTCTTATTCTTGAACTTCCTATAGGTGCAAGTGCTAGTTTTAATTTTATATTGTCTCAAATTAAGACAATAAAAAAAATACCTTTTCCCTAAAAATATAATTAATTTTCCCACACCTTTTCCCTAAAATTAAAATTGATGTTTCTTCTCATCTTTTCGATGGCTCTCTCTTGCGTCTGCTTCTATAGCCATTAAAACTATTTTTTTTTCCCATCTTTTCGATGGTTTTGAGTTGGCTCTCTCATCTACTACTATAGCCGCGATGTTGCACTCGGGATGTAGCTTCTTTTGGCAGGAAAGCTTACAATGGGTGTGGTAGGAAGTGGTCATTGTATTGGATTTTTAATGATGAGGATATGTAGAAAATATTATGCCCTAGTTTCCATTTTCTTCAACCCATGGGTCATCTACAAGCAAACAGGTAATATTGTTAAAAACCCCAGATCTTTATGCAAAACAAACTCGTTCTAAAATAGATTGTTGTAAAGTCTATTTTCATTGTTTATCTCAATATATTGATACAATTAGTGTTCTCAAACTAATTTTCCACCTACTAATGACAACTATAAAGTCATTCCTAATTATTTCATTATATGGTGGTGTGACTGCGAATACACAAGAAATTTAGTTATGGGAATGGTGAATTTAAATAAGAACCTTCAAATTTTTCACATTTGTTTTCAAGTATTTTTTTGATATCACAGTAGACAAGATGAAAAGATCTAAAATTTTACATACAACACAAGTGAATGCATAGGTGAATGTAAAGATAGAGATACTAGGAATTCAAATGGTTATGGGTTTTGTGTCTACCAGGTGAGCCTTTATGCTGATATTTTTGTAAGTTCTTAACAAATTTTATTTGAAATGGAATTTTCAGTACTCTGACACAAGCATCATTATTTCTTGTCATATTCAAGATGCTAATTACTTTTATCAAAAATATTAGGATCCAGTTGTGACAGACATTGCATGTGCTTCCCTAAATTGGTAGATAAAACTTTGATTGTTCGCCATGCTACAGCCAGTTATAGATATGCATGAGGCTATAATACAATTGAATCTATATTATTTGGTTTTAATCTATACTTCTGACAATCTAATTGATTCCATCTTATTTCCTTCTCATAGCAATGGTCAACCAAAACCAGACCAAGAGAATGTCTTAGCTCAGGCTCAACAACACATAGCTTTACAGGTAAGACTGGGGAATCATCTTTATAGTGAGAAAATAGATTTGGATTCCTTTTCTATTGCAATTCTATGTCTCTTATTCATGTATGGTAAGCAAAGCATTCTTTTGGTATATCTGTAGAAGCTTGTATGTATCTATAAATGATGACTTGTGGCTATCAAGGTGGGATAGAGTCTTAAAAGGGAATTAGGTCTCCAAGGTGTTTTCCATCACAGAATCAAAGTGTCTAGAAATTTTTTTGTGAAAGCTATCTAAGGTGACTCAAAGGTTAGAAGTAGTCTTAAAGGTAGGGTTACTATTGTTGATGTTTGAGCAAGGTGGTTCCTATGTTCTCATAACAGTATAGTAAACTACCCCTCAATCTATGCACATTCCACTTCATATCAATTTTAAAGGACTGTCCCTTCACACACAGTCCATTAATGACTGTCATAAACTTACTCATTTATAACTAATCTTTTTCATTTATGACTAATTTGTGAAGCCTAAAAAGTTCCCTTGCATTTAGTTGACTGTCCTTTCAACCACATTCTATCAAATAGCTCTTCAATAGGAATTTTTTCCAAAACATTCAGAGAAAATACAATTCAATTACTTACATATGCACTTGCATTAGGTCCTATTAGCATTTTTGAAGAATAGGGACATTACTTTTCCTCGTACTGAAGCCAAAATTAGTAACTTTTTTGGCTTGAAAGGTGACTGTGAACTTTGATATGCTGCCTCTTAATAGATTCATGGTGAGTGTTCATTTCTAGGAACACATACTCTAACAAATGACCCAACTCATGAGAATATTGATGTATGCTATCTAAATCTTTGCTTATAGACTATTGTAATCTTCAAAATTTCATATGCCTTGCTTGTAAGGTGATACACTTTTAGGGTCATGTTGCTTGAGGTGAACCATTATTGCTTTGCTTGAAGTATGCCCCTAAACCCTTTCCTTCGTTAGTTGGCAATGCCCATCCTTCCTTGCCATTCTTGGACTATACTTTTGCATTAGAATGATATTTTTGACTGTTTCTTTCCACATGCATTCATCTTGACTGTCCAAACTTTACAATCTCTTATCACTATTATTGAATCTTTTGCAATGTGACTGTCATCCTCTATCTCTCGATCACTAGCCTCATTATGCTTGATTGCCTATGTGTAGAGTCTCCCCAGATTTGTCTTCATTGCATAGTGAACTATTATTCTTGCTTATACCATCTATAAATATGCCTCCTATGCTTTCAACCTCTTATATGTTGTCTCTTTCAATAGGTTGTCTTCCTTAATGACTGTTAAGACTGTCACTTGTTTGATGATTTCTTTTGTATGTATCTATAAATGATGACTTGTGGCTATCAAGGTGGGATAGAGTCTTAAAAGGGAATTAGGTCTCCAAGGTGTTTTCCATCACAGAATCAAAGTGTCTAGAAACTGTTTTGTGAAAGCTATCTAAGGTGACTCAAAGGTTAGAAGTAGTCTTAAAGGTAGGGTTACTATTGTTGATGTTTGAGCAAGGTGGTTCCTATGTTCTCATAACAGTATAGTAAACTACCCCTCAATCTATGCACATTCCACTTCATATCAATTTTAAAGGACTGTCCCTTCACACACAGTCCATTAATGACTGTCATAAACTTACTCATTTATAACTAATCTTTTGCATTTATGACTAATTTGTGAAGCCTAAAATTTCCCTTGCATTTAGTTGACTGTCCTTTCAACCACATTCTGTCAAATAGCTCTTCAATAGGAAGTTGTTCCAAAACATTCAAAGAAAGTACAATTCAATTACTTACATATGCACTTGCATTAGGTCCTATTAGCATTTTTGAAGAACAGGGACATTACTTTTCCTCGTACTGAAGCCAAAATCAATAACTTTTTTGGCATGAAAGGTGACTGTGAACTTTGATATGTTGCCTCTTAATAGATTCATGGTGAGTGTTCATTTCTAGGAACACATACTCTAACAAATGACCCAACTCATGAGAATATTGATGTATGTTATCTGAATCTTTGCTTATAGACTATTGTAATCTTCAAAAATTCATATGCCCTGCTTGTAAGGTGATACGCTTTTAGGCTCTTCATGTTGCTTGAGGTGAACCATTATTTCTTTGCTTGAAGTATGCCCCTAAACCCTTTCCTTCGTTAGTTGGCAATGCCCATCCTTCCTTGCCATTTTTGGACTATACTTTTGCATTAGAATGATATTTTTTACTATTTCTTTCCACATGCATTCATCTTGACTGTCCAAACTTTACAATCTCTTATCACTATTATTGAATCTTTTGTAATGTGACTGTCATCGTCTATCTCTTGATCACTAGCCTCATTATGCTTGATTGCCTGTGTGTAGAGTCTCCCCAGATTTGTCTTCATTGCATAGTGAACTGTTATTCTTGCTTATACCATCTATAAATCTGCCTCCTATGCTTTCAACCTCTAGTATGTTGTCTCTTTCAATAGGTTGTCTTCCTTAATGATTGTTAAGACTGTCACTTGTTTGATGATTTCTTTTGTATGTATTTATAAATGATGACTTGTGGATATCAAGGTGGGATAGAGTCTTAAAAGGGCATTAGGTCTCCAAGGTGTTTTCCATGACATAATCAAAGTTTCTAGAAACTATTTTGTGAAAGCTATCTAAGGTGACTCAAAGGTTAGAAGTAGTCTTAAAGGTAGGGTTACTATTGTTGATGTTTGAGCAAGGTGGTTCCTATGTTCTCATAACAGTATAGTAAACTACCCCTCAATCTATGCACATTCCACTTCATATCAATTTTAAAGGATTGTCCCTTCACACACAGTCCATTAATGACTGTCATAAACTTACTCATTTATAACTAATCTTTTGCATTTATGACTAATTTGTGAAGCCTAAAAATTTCCCTTGCATTTAGTTGACTGTCCTTTCAACCACATTCTATCAAATAGCTCTTCAATAGGAAGTTGTTCCAAAACATTCAAAGAAAGTGCAATTCAATTACTTACATATGCACTTGCATTAGGTCCTATTAGCATTTTTGAAGAACATGGACATTACTTTTCCTCGTACTGAAGCCAAAATCAGTAACTTTTTTTGGCATGAAAGGTGACTATGAAATTTGATATGCTGCCTCTTAACAGATTCATGGTGAGTGTTCATTTCTAGGAACACATACTCTAACAAATGACCCAACTCATGAGAATATTGATGTATGCTATCTGAATCTTTGCTTATAGACTATTGTAATCTTAAAAAATTCATATGTCGTGCTTGTAAGGTGATACACTTTTAGGGTCTTCATGTTGCTTGAGGTGAACCATTATTGCTTTGCTTGAAGTCTTCCCCTGAACCCTTTCCTTCGTTAGTTGGCAATGCCCATCCTTCCTTGCCATTCTTGGACTATAATTTTGCATTAGAATGATATTTTTAACTATTTCTTTCCACATGCATTCATCTTGACTGTCCAAACTTTACAATCTCTTATCACTATTATTGAATCTTTTGCAATGTGACTGTCATCCTCCATCTCTTGATCACTAGCCTCATTATGCTTTATTTCCTGTGTAGAGTCTCCCCAGATTTGTCTTCATTGCATAGTGAACTGTTATTCTTGCTTATACCATCTATAAATATTCCTCCTATGCTTTCAACCTCTTATATGTTGTCTCTTTCAATAGGTTGTCTTCCTTAATGACTGTTAAGACTGTCACTTGTTTGATGATTTCTTTTGTATCTATAAATGATGACTTGTGGCTATCAAGGTGGGATAGAGTCTTAAAAAGGAATTAGGTCTCCAAGGTGTTTTCCATCATAGAATCAAAGTGTCTAGAAACTATTTTTTGAAAGCTATCTAAGGTGACTCAAATTTTAGAAGTAGTCTTAAAGGTAGGGTTACTATTGTTGATGTTTGAGCAAGGTGGTTCCTATGTTCTCATAATAGTATAGTAAACTACCCCTTAATCTATGCACATTCCACTTCATATCAATTTTAAAGGATTGTCCCTTCACACACAGTCCATTAATGGTTGTCATAAACTTGCTCATTTATAACTAATCTTTTGCATTTATGACTAATTTGTGAAGCCTAAAAATTTCCCTTGCATTTAGTTGACTGTCCTTTCAACCACATTCTGTCAAATAGCTCTTCAATAGGAACAAAGAATAGCAACTCACAAAAATAATCACTAGGAGAGGATCTATTGACAGTCAGCACAGACATCTTTTAGTAGGAAAGAAAATACAGCTTACATTTTTGCAAAGCACATTCTTAAAAGAGATTCTAGGAGCTTCTTGCAAAGCACTAGATATGCTTATCTCTAAACTTTCCACTTTTACTTATTGTTGATGGTGCCTAAACTCCACATGGGCTACCGAACCTATTATGTCAAAATAGGGGATTGATTACCTTAGACCAAGTAAAGGAAAAAATTATGCTCGCATAAATAAAGACAATAGGTAATTCAATGCCACTCACAATTACATCAACTACATGAAACAATGCCTAACATTATTGTTTTTAACTTTATAGTTGCTAACAAAAATCAGGTTCAAATTAGCATTAGGGAGTCTACAAGAACTTCCGTTGGCAATCTCTTCCCTACAGATGCATTTTGCATACCTCGGTAATTTTCTACCACCAAATGATAAAATAAACAAGATCATAAACAAAAAATTCTCTACAGTTTATTCAATCTCTACCTCTGAGCACTGCCTAGTATAGCCTTTACACAAACCTGCAAAATTTTGATGTAATTATTGCTAGTGTGGACTATTTGTAATGAGATTGTCACATGGCTTTAGATTTCCTTTGTTTACAAAATGGAGAACAAATAGTATTTTATTTTTTTAAGGTTTGCAGTAGGTCCTCTCTTACTTTTTTTTGTCACTCCATTGAAAGGTGCTTAACCTTGTTCATTGATGAGATGGTTGCCCTTGGATGTTAGTATATATGGCTTATTCAACCTACTGATTGACCACAACACCTTGTAATTATATGGATATATTGATAGGGAGAATAAAAATTACTAGAGAACGTCCCAAAACTAGTTTTGATTACTATTTCTAACATTTGACCTATCACTTCTCTTTGCAACCGACCTCTACGTGAGACATGACTCAATTCCTTACCTCTTTTAAGGTCACTTTTCCTTAGATTCCACTTAGGATGCCTTTGAAACTACACCTTGAATTCCATTTAGGATACATATGAAAATGTCTACTCCCATGTGCCTCTTAAGTATCAAAATCACTCAATATAAGTTTCCACAAAAGTTCATTTTTTATTTTTTAAGATTATGGGTACAAAGAAAGTGCTACCACTAACATGGAGGGAGCTTTTGGGGGACTATAGATACCCAGAAAGTGTCACCACTAACATCAGAGAGGTTTTTTATAATGGATTACGGGTAACCCAGAAGTGATGCCATTAACATAGAGGAAGAACATGACTCAAACATGTGTCACTGATGGTAAGCTCCCTAGGACTTTTGTTACTAAGGTGCTTTATATTATTTCTTAAGTGACGATGGCTTTAGCCATTGTTATGGTTGGTATTGGTGCCTAAACTTATAAAGTTGCATTCACCTAGTTTGGTCATTGAATGGTAAAATATTCTCCAACTTACAGTGGAACAACACTATTGTTTGATAAATCACTGAAACATTCCAACTTAGTGATCAGGGAAACATAGGACAAAAGACAAATAAAATGCATAGCATGAAAGTTGCAAGCTAAGTTCCTTCAATAGATCCCTTTGCAGTTGATTTTAGTTAATAACAAAAAGCTTGAAGCATGTAGCTTTCAATTATCTTGATTGTGTTTCATGACAGATTGGTAAAAACCAGTGTTTGGGGCAGATTACTGAGTTTTGATTTGGGTGAGTGGTCCAACTTGAGAGTCTATGAGTTTTGATGGTTTCCATGGTGTATGAAAGTCCTTTTCTTGATAGATTTTGGGTGTGTAGATAATATTGAAGCCCTTGTCTACTTATTGTTAACGAAGGGCAGTGTTAACATAGTCATGTTTAGGATAGTGTGTATAGTTGGAGTCTCATATGTTGAGTGGACATAAAAACTTATTGAAATGTGTTCTTTTAAGGAGACTTGTGTGTTTTTTAATCTAGTTGAAGAATGTGATGAGTCCTTGTTGTTGGGAGTTAAGGATGGATGAGCACTATATCCTAGAGACCTAATTGTTATTTTGGGTAGTCTATCTTTGAAAGTTCCTGTATTTGGGTTATTCCTGTAAAATGTATAATTGTTGGAATGGGAATGAAGTTGGATTGTTGTTGATGTTTGTTATTCTCGTGGATAGGTATTGAAGCACTTGTATGGGTGATAAAGCTTGTTTGGATAGGACTTGGAGACTTTTGAAAAGGCGGGCAAGGAATTTGGAGTTTGTTGCAACAAATTTGAAGTCAATAAAGCCCTCTATAGTGAATTCAGAGGTAATTTGAAACCCTCATTGCTGAAAGTAAGCTAATAGGAAAAATAGGCATATTCCATTCTCAGTAGGTAAACTTCAAATGAATGTAAGATAGATCTCAGAGCAATGACTCATTATATCCTCTTCTTTCTGTTATGGTCTCTACTAAAATTGACTACTTTCAACAATGTTTTGGCATCTCTATTTTAAGATTTATGTTTATTCTTTAAATAAAAAACTAAATTAATACTAGAATGCACAATATCACAGATGGATCAGCGTCAAAGGTTGACTACTGATCAATATCATGCATATGATGAGAGAGTAACTGATGAGAGGGACATTGAAAAATATCCATGTCCATGTAAAAATTGTCTTGGTGGAAAGGTGAAAAAAAGAAATATGATTTATCGACATATGATAAGATATGGGCATAGTGGTATAAGCCCTTGGGCTTACAATTATTATGAAGATATGATAGAATTGCAGACTGTGAGAGATGAAGAGGCAACAAACATAGATGAAGTGGCACCAAACATAGATGAACAGACATAAATGTTTGATGAAGGGTTTGAAGTTGATAGAATGTTGAATGAGGGTCTAAATGATGATTGGGCCAAGTCAATGGAGGATGCTTTAAAGCCCGTCTATGCTAATTGCAAGTTAAGTCATTTGGCAACAAGCCTTCAAATTCTTAACTTGCAAGTTGTACATGGCTAGATAAATGAGAGTGTAGATTAGTTATTGGCATTATTAAGTTCATTGTTACCAGCTGACTCCACATTGCCAACAAAATGAAGTCAATGTAAAAATAAAATTAGTAAGCTCGGCTTGGGGTATGAAAACATCCACACATGTGTGAATGGTTGTGTATTATTTCACAAAAATCTTACAAATGAGAGTGAATTTCCAAAATGTCATGAAGTGAGGAATAGGCAAGGGTTGAAATCAGTTGTGGTTCCTAGAAAGGTTCTTTGCCACTTTTCAATAATCCCATGATTACTCTGAATGTATAGGTGCAGAGACATTGCTGAACTTATGCAGTGGCATGCCAAAAATAAGAGCACTGATGGAAAACAACGACATGTGCCTAATTCTAAGATGTGGATGGAATTTGATAACATATGGCCTGATTTTTCTCAAGATCCTCATAATATAGGGTTGGGTTTGGCTCTAGATGGGGTGAACCCATTCTCAGATCAAAGTACTAAATGGTCAACTTGGCCAGTGTTTCTAATAAATTATAACTTGCCTCCATGGTTAGCAACTAAACCATTTTTCTTAATGTTATCATTGATTCTACCAGGAAATAAAAGTGTGACTTTAGATACAATAGATGCTTATATAGAGCCATTATATGATGAGCTAATGGAATTGTGGAAAGGAATTGAAGCAATTCAATCTTTAAGGGATGGTCATTCAATCAAATTCACTTTAAGAGCTTCCTTATTGTTTACAATTCATGATCTTTCTACATATGGCACATTGTCTGGTCTCTCTGTTCATGGATACCATGGATGTCCTGCTTGCAAATTTAAGGATTTTGCGAGGCACTCAAGAAGTTTGTGTAAGTGTATTTATTGTGGACATCGTGCTTACCTTAAAATGGATCATCCATATCGTCAACAAAAAATGTGTTTCAATGGTCAAGAAGAGAATCGTGAAGTGCCATTGCTAATAACAGGTGATTACATTGTTTAGAATGGAAAAAAAGAATGTCATTTATTGAAAATGATGGGATTGCTAGCAGTAGATATGATCCATGTAATGAAAGTGGTGTAAAATGGTTGTGCATATTGTATAAGTTTCCATACTTTAAGGATATAGCCATCAGGCCTACTATTGACTTTATGCATACTGAGAAAAATATAGCTTATGCTATTATAGAAACTCTTTTTGGTGCTTTTGATACTATTTCATCACGTAAAGACTTTCGAGAAATAAAGATTCACCAAAATCTTTGGGTTGAAAAATATGATAATGAAAAATATGAAAAAACCTAGTGCTCCTTATGTCTGGACAAAGGAACAATGTGCACAATTCTTACAGTTGATGTCTCAGACTCGCTTTCCCACTGGATATGTAAGTAGCAGCATCAGAAGCCAAACTGACATTAATAGCTTAAGAGGCCTCAAGACCCATGACTATCATGTCATAATAGAGAATATTTTACCTATTGTGGTAAATATATCAAGTTTGGCAAAGGGGCCAAGATTGGTAATTATAAGGTTGGGCCTAATATTAAAGAGAATGAGTTTACATGTATTAGATCCTTCGAGCTTTGATAGTTTGAGGGAGGAGGTTGTTGAAGTCCTTTGTCTCTTGGAACGAGAATTTCCACCAACAATCTTTAACATTTCTATGCATCTTTTGATACATCTACAATATGAACTAGAGCATTGTGGCCCAGTAAGAACGAGATGGATGTATCCTATAGAACGATATATGAAGGTTTTGAAAAAAAAAATTATACTAGGGCAAAACCAGAAGGCAACATGTCTGAGGGATATTCAATGCAAGAGGCCATGGGATTTTGCACAGAATATATGAAGGATTTTAAAAATGTCAATCGACATGTATGGGATGATGATGAAGATGAGAGAGTTGTAGGTGAAGTATTAGAAGGCAATGGATGTTGCTTCAAGCTATCATATCAAGAAAGAAGTGCAATACATGCCTTTATTCTTCAAAACACATCTTCGTTCGATAAGTGGCGCAGGTAAAAAAAAATTACACAATAATTTATTTACTCAATTGCATTTACACATTTATATTATTAATGTTTTTCTATTGTGTCATTTGGTGTTTGATATTTCTACAATTATGTTATGTTGTATTGTTTTAACTTGTTATGTCCTTACTGTTTGTAGGTTATTTGTTGATTGTTCTCCACGTGCAGACTACCATGGAGGCATTCTATTACTTGAATTAATCTCTCTGGTTTACAAAGCATGTTCTTCCCCTTACAAAACCTAACTTACATCACTTGATGCCCTAAACTAACTATCTTATCTTTTCAATAAACAAAACTCCAATAACTTAATTGCTTTTATTCTTTATTACCTACAGATCTTCTTATTGCTATTATTGATAAAAAAAAAAAAAATGTTTTGTTATCACTAACAAGGCACAAAACCCAACTTGCATCACTTGATGCTTGAACTAACTTGATACACAAAGGCTAGAAAACTGGCTTATAGACCGCTCTAGATTACATGCAACAATCCTGTATAGATAGCATTTAGATTAAAAACAACCCCATGGGTATAGAGATTTATTCAACTCAGAGACAGGTCACCTTGATGCAACTTCAAAAACAACTACCATAATCAACCCACAACTATAGAGAAGAGATTTCATACATAATCATGGGAAATTCATCTAGGATTAGCAAATAGTTGTGTAGCACAGGGAAGGAGATCCATTATTGGACACACAAGTCAATCACAGTCGGATTTCATTAAAAACATGAAATTTCCAGTTCATAATATCAGCCTAACAATTTTTTTTATCTTACATAGTGAAACCAACAAATATTGCAAAGTTGGAATAAGATTTCATGCCTTCCAGGAGTATAAATTAGTGTACACGTGCAATAAATACAATCCATTTGACCCTAGCAAGTGCAGCAGCAATACAATCCATAAATGGAAGTAGCTCAACACTAAGGAGAAAGGAATCATCAAAGAAAGCCCACCAAACATGTCCAGCAACAAAAATATAATTGTTTTCCTATAGCAATTTACCCCAATGGTGATAGAATACCCCATTCACATTGCCGAAGTAGCAAGAAATAACACTTGCACAAGAGTTCCAACCTACAACTACCCAAAATCTACAAGAACTAGAGGTATCCCTAACATCCACAAATTTATTCATTTTCTTCACTTTTCTCTCTTTTAAAGCACTTTGAGCTAATTGCATTTAATTTCTAAGACAAGTTGTCTCTCCAAACAACTCTGCTTATTTCCATTTTGTTGTCAATGTTTGATTGTTTCAATTTTATATACCATTTGTAGTAATTTATTTATATTAGACATCAGTAAAGAATTCAATCATATTTCAACATGCTCAGAAGCTCACAGATCTCTGAACAAAACTAAAGTCTTTAGAATTGTGTTTTCCATTTTGGAATTACCTAAACCCAGGTTCTTGTATGTGTTTGAAATTTAAACACCTAGTGAAAAGGGAAGGATAATCATCCTGCTCTTTTGGAAATTTAAAAACCTAGCATGAATGAGAGTGTAAGGGTTCTTTAAAGCTTTGCATTAATCTTTAGAAAGATCTCTTGAATAAAAAAAACAATTTCCTTTTGATTTGTAGCACATACCTTGTTTATTTTTTATTACATTTGACAACATTTGAGGTTGGGAACTATTAATTTAAATAGTGGATGCCTCCATGCTAGATACATTTTATATCTACACTTTCCCAAATGAAATAGCTCTGCTATTCTGACATCTTTTGGGTCTTTGGTTTTGAGCTTCCCTTATCTGATATCTGCATTTTTAATTTATCCTAGCAATTTCCATTTTGACATTAGATGAGGTCATTTGATCTTATTACTTTAAAGAGTATCCTCAATACTCTTTGAGGTTTTGTTTTGTGATTGGATTAAATTTCAACCCACAATGCACCCACTTGATTTTTTGGATGTTTAATCAACAACTTTAGTTTGGCTTGGCAATTTCCATTTTGACATTATATGATATTAGTGATGCTTAGTATGCCTCATTTGATAGTATTAGTGTAAGAGTATCCTCATTAATCTTGAGGGTTTTGTGGTTGGATCAAAATTCCACCAAAAATGCCGCCACTTGATTTTTTGGATGTTTGAGGTGATAGGTTATAAGATACATGAAATTTCCCATTAAAAGTGTTGAAAATATCCACATGAACAAATTTGTTAAACTTTTTCCAGGCATGTCCTAAATTCCAACTCTAATTTGAATATTTGACAGCTAGCAGTTACAAAGATAAATAAATATCACTATAAATCACTTTTTCTAACCATTAGGAAATTGAGGCAGGATATACAATTATATGAACCCCAAGTCACCAAATTATCAGATGAAGCGTCAAAAAATTATAGGAATGTAGTTATAGGAATCTTGTCTCATAATTGTATGGACTGTAGAACCCCAGGTCTCTAAATCCATTCTTTGTTTTGCATTTCACTAAGTAAAAGGCAATATCACTTTTTGGGTCAAAATTACTGAAAAGACCAAATTTGAAGTTATGGCCTAATGATAGCCTTACGTTTCTATTGCAAATCAAATTTTCTATCTTCAAACTGTGTGAGCCGCTTACAGAAAATCCATTCAAGGAAGCTCTTAAAGAAAATTACTTATCTATGATAAAATTTCATTAGGATTTGAATGCAGAACAAATAATAATTATTCATCATCAAATCCAATATAATTTGGATTTTGTTTTGAAAAAGTATCTAAAATGTGTACAATTAAAATTGGCAGGTAAAGATCCTAATTTTATCTTGCAATTTAGAATCTTTTTATGGACAATTTATATACACTTACTGATTTGGTTTTAGGTTTCTAAGTGGCTCAATTATTCCTCTCAAATTTACCCCCTGTTTCAAGGGATGCTTTGCATTTTACTAAAATCGTTCCACCCCTATCTTCAAGAACAAGAAAGTTTACCTGATACCATATATGACAAGGTTTCACTTGAGGAAAGAGCTATAGTGGGACAAATGATCTTAAGCTTTAGCAAAAGATTCTTCCTTCCTTTGTTCCACATATAGAGCTAAGCTTGTAGATGAATGATCATTCTCCTTTAGTTTATTATTTTTCACACTAGCTTCTATGATTTCTTCTTTTTCTTTTATAGCTCCAATTTCAATGTAGTTTAAGCTAGACCCACCTTTTGGTTCCTTTGTCTCTTCTCTGGAGTCCCCATAACCAATTTTGGCTACTTTCAAAGTGAAGTATTTCTATTTGCCATTGGGATCCTTCAAGATAAAATGTCAAGTTAGAGTGAAACTGAAAGCAAAGATAATTGTGTTGTCCTATCATCTCTATCACAGAATCTAGATGTCCAAGACCAAATGATAAACCAGGGTAAAATGGAGATTAATGATCAAGATTTTCAAGATCAAATGTCTGAACAAAGTGAAACCAAAGATAATTGCATTATTTTATCATCTCCTTCACTGATTAGCCAAAATGCATTGACAGAAAGTTGCATGCCTCTAATGAAGGATGCCCTAAATGGAAAGGGTAATGTTTTTCAAGGTCCTCTGGCTCCTGAAAATTTTACCAATAGAAGTGCTTCCATGAATCCAAGGTATATACAACTTTACAACCCAATCTAGTCAATTTTTTTAGATTGGGAAATTTCCTTTTCTCTGGTATAACATCATTTGAACTTAAAATAATTTTTAAATATCTTGTTCAATAAGATCGTGGCCTACTCTATTTTTTTTTAAATGTTTGCAAAAAATGACCATTTTTTTCCTAATTGATCTTCCATACCTCTTTGGCGTACCCATTGCACACCAAGGTGCAATCGCTAGTAATATTTCTACTGCTTTCTTGTTTGTTGTTCAAATTTTGACAAGAATATAAGTAGAGTTTAAAATTGTGTTATATAAATAGTCTGAATAATGGAAATTTGTGCCCAAATAAAAAAGAATAATTCAGAACCACTCATTTAACTTTCTAATAATGTCATGGTGAACTAAATATCTAGGTATAGTTCTTATTGGGTCTTTCTTTGTTTGCTTTACTGATCCATGTATAGCATTGCTAAAATCCTATTTGTAGGATTTCTTTTAGAGACACACAGTTCTCATGAGTAATTTTTCTTCCAGGAACTGGTTTTTGGTTTTAAAATTTTTTATCTTTGAACAAATAATTTGGTATACATTTTAATTATAATTCAGGTCCTTATTTCTTACATCCGAATATATGACAAGCATGTATTGGAAAAACCTTTTGAGAAGCCATATTTCCATAGCAAAGCTTCTACATTTGGTCCTGGTGCCAGCCAAGTCACCTAGAATGCCAATGGTTGCCATTATCACATTTTTATATATAATCTTCATTGGAAACCCTTTGTAGTTAAGAAAATGAAATGGCAAGCTATTGCATTTGGTCTTGATGTGACAACCAAGTCATCTAGAATCACATATGTAGTCTCTATCATGTTCTCATTTCCCTTTTCTTGAAAATTTCACTTGACTAATTGTATACCATGACATGTTTAATGCATTAGCTACTCAGCTGTAGGTGAATTCTTTGAAACCTTGATATTGCTTCAAGAATTCAACTATGAGCTAAGCACCTTAAGCAAGCTAAGTAGCAGAGTAATGGAATCAAGCTATGGAGCTATATCAAATCCAGAAAATGCAAATTCACAGTTAGGAAAATATTTGATAATGAGATTTGCAATCTGTAGATATCCCAAGTTTTTGTGAGCTTTGCTACTTCAGATGAAGGAGGTTTCGATGTAAACAAAGTCTGGGCATTTTCCTCACTCTGAACCCATTCATCCCACAGAGACTTAGATATAACTGCTCATTGCCCACAAAGATCAGATTGTATATTAAACAAAAGAATAGAGGAATGAAGCCAAAAGACCAGGAACACCAAATTTATCATTGACCTAATGGTGAATCCACATCCAATGTGAAGGAATCCTTATTCTAATCCCAAGATTTGATGGATTGATTCAAATACATTGCTAAGCTTTTTATGCAACTGGAATTTCTGCAGGGAACCATTATTTAATATCCATTGATTGAAATACCCACAACATCTAATGACTATTGTTGTTTGTAGTGCTTTAGACTTCCTACATTTTTTAATGACTGTTCATTAAAACCAAGACCTCATAAACTTGTATTTATGCAATTTTTGTTACAGTTAATTATCTTTGTATCAAGTTGCTAATTTATACATGATTGTTGTTTTGGACATCAGGAAATGAAGAAAAATTTAAGGTGCAAATTGGATGATAGTGATCATAATGCTGAAATTCTAGTGACAAGTTATGAGCGCTTTCATGAAGAACATGTGGCCAAGAATAATGAATATTTATTGCATCTTTGTTTGACAAACAAGAAAGTTGTAAATCCACTAAGTAGTATATTATTTATTTAATACCGTTTAATGAAATTTTATAGGCAAGAGCTTTATGTATATAAGACATGATATGATATTTTTTATTTATTTTACAGGCAAAAAAAAGAGTGCAGAGAAAATGCAAAGAAAAAACAAAAAGAAAGTAAAGATACAGTGCTGTCAACTCGTAGAAGTCAACGCATAAAGGATGTGTTTGAAGTGAAATATGGGGAGACCAGTACTGATCTACCTACTCATGCCACACCTGATGTGGCCAACAAGTATGAATTTTTGGTTAATGAAAGTCATGAAGAGAGTCTGCTTGCATCTAATGTGCCTCAAAGTGCACATGTTGCATCTACAACTTTTGATGGAATTAGTGGATCAGCTAGAAATATTGGTAGTGGTTCAACAGAAGATGTGTCTACTTTTGTTAAAAGACAAAGATTGAGTCAAGATTTATACAGATGTATAGAGAGGAATGCAAAAGAAAGAATATTAGAAGGGAAGAAGCCATTCTTGGTTGAGGTATCAAGAGATGGTGAACCCATAGGGAAAAATGCTGCAAGGTGGACCTTAGAGTTGGGCGTAAGATGTAGGGCCCATTTGGATATTTGCAAATCAAATTTTGCACAGCAAGATCCACGAAATGTGGAATATGTTATACAAAAAATGGAAAATGCCTTTGACACTATTGGTGGACAAATCTCCAGAAAATATTACAAGCACAAGATGAAAATTTTGATGAACAATTTTAGATACAATTGCAAAAAAATAATCATGGAGGGAAATGAGAGGTTAGACTCCACTCTATCTCCCAAATAGTGGGAGGCATTGAAAGAAAGTATGCGTTCTGAAGAATATTTGACAAAGACTAATAGAGGCAAGAGAGCAAGAGATAATGTGAGGGCTGAATATACATTTGGCCGAGCCGGGTTGAAGGCCAAAATTGACAAATTTGGAGTAAGTGTATGGATTTTTGGTTCTATTTACATTGTGTTATTTAATTCATTTTTTTATTGAACTGACTATATGTTGAAATTGACATTGTTTTTTAGGTGGAAAACAATAATAGAGAAGCAGGAGTAGAAGATATTGTCAATTATATGGCAACACTAGATCGTACTAAATCTAAGAGTAGTATGAATTTTAAATCTAGTTCATCAACAGAGATTTCACAACAATTTGTTGAACACCCAGTAAGAGCCTCTCCAAATCATGTCAACTCAAATGAAGAGTACCAACATATAATGAGTTGCTTACATGGTCTCACTGAGAAAGTTTCGCAGTTGGCTGCCTCTGTTAAGCCTATAGTTTCTGCATGGAATGACCATAATTCCATAGATTCAGATCAGGTAAGAGGCTATTCCTCAATATTTTGATTCTCAACTATATCACTTTTTTGCATACTCTTTCTCTATTGTTGTTTTTTCTTTGTTGAGCTCTTCATAATTGTCTTACTCTATGTTTTTATAGTTGCAGAACAATTATATGAAAGCAGAACGAAAAGAAAAAGACCCTATCAATAGAGCTCTCAGCAAAGCTACACAACTTCAGGACAATGTTGACAGTGATTATGCTGAATTCAAGGAGTATGTGCATGATATTGAGGTGAGTGCTATGAAACCTTTAGATTAATTTTTTATTTTGGCTGCTTTGGGTTTGAGCATAGGTCACAACTAGAATTGTATATCAGATTCAGTTATGATTTCTTTTAAATCTAAAATGTTTGGTATGTGAAATGAGTGCATTTTAAGCATCTAAAATATTGTTTTTGGTTCTAGCATTTTCCTTGGTTGCTTATAAATGATAGGGAAAAACCTTTAGGCAAAATAGTTTTAGCATAGTATATATATTCAATAAAAGGTTAAGCATCTAAGATGAATGAGATCATTTGCACACCCAAACTCGCCTATGAATACCATGTTGATAAACCATACTATGAGTTGTAACCAATTAAAAATTTAGGAAAACATTTAAAAAAGAATCTACTTCATATTTTTTGTTCCTTTTGAAAAAAAAAGGAAGATCAAGGGCTGCTCATAGAATGAGAGAAATGGATTTGAAAAAAGTAGCAATGCAATTTGAAGAACACAAATATGCTTAAAATAGGTGCAACCAACATTTTTAATCCAATTCAAATAGATTATCAGCCAAAACTGTCCACAGAATAGTTAAAAAAAGCCATCCCTAGACTTTGATATTAATAGCTAATATCAGCAACAACCACAGCCTCAAGAATAATAGCAGACAAAAGAAAGATGGCAAATAGACTCCTCCACGCATCCCATTTATCTATCTATGTGGAAGAGAATGAATAATCTAAACATTAAGGTAGGAACCCATATGACCTGAGCCTCTCCAGCCCACAAAAACTGTGGTTCAATAAGGAAAACAAAAAAGAATTAGATATAATAGAAACAAACCAATAGGGCCTGAATTTTTGGAATCAATTTTTCTAAAACCACAAAAGAAACTCACTGAAAATCTTCTTTCAGATCTTGAAAAACAGATATTGGTTAACAATGCTAAATATAATCAAAGTTGAATTTCTTCAAAATTTGGACCAATAAAATTGATTCAAGAATCCATCTTGGCCACCTCAATAGAACATAAAACATATTTTTCAGTGGTGGGGTGGCCTTTCTCCTTGAATAGGGATTCCAACCCTACACAATCAATTCCCTATTTCCTTGGTTCTTTCTATTTCACCGTGACTTATTTGAGTCAGGGATATGTCACATATATTACATTATGTTTCATCGATATGCATCTCTTAGTGTATTATTCATTCGCTGAGACACAAGCAAGTTTCTCACCGAGATGCCCTTTTGTTTCATTCACTATCGCTATAGCCTTTTAATATCGGAGAGACATCTCATAGAACAACCCATGTGTTACCTAAGATCCTCACGATACAAACTTGTCACTGTGACATAATGGTTCTCTCACCGATGTATCCTTCTATCTTATGTGGGTTGCTATAACATACCGACATTGGGGAGACCTCATATAGAGTGCTCTTTGTTTTACCGAAATCCCCGAGTCCATACCTGATCGCCAAGACAAAATCAATATCACACCGACAGAAACCCTTTGTCTCATGTGCTTCGCTATGACACTCCAGCATTGGGGAGACCTCCCGTAGAGCATGGTATATCTTACCGAAAGACTTTATCCATCTTGTGTGTCGTTGAGACAAATCAATCTTCATGTCGACAAAATCCCCCATTGTGTTCCATCGGTAAGACCCATGCGAATTCGCTAGGACTTACACCGAAAGCAACATGTTTGGATGAAGAAATCCTCCAATGCATTGCTTAGTAAGACTCTCCCTGAGAACCTTTTGAAAGAAACACATAATCGGCAAGACCCAACGAAGTCATTGGGACATCATTCCGCATATCATAGACTCATACCAATATAAAAATTTTGCGCACTGTCAGTAAGACTGAAGACATTCGTCAAGACACAATGCCGATACCACTTAGCTCTCACCGATGAACCCCCACATGTATTAGTCGGTGAGACCCGACCCACTCAGGGAGACCTCACCCTGGTGAAATATACTCCTGCTAATAGACCATTCCTCTGTCACCAAAACCACGTGAATGTCATGCTGATATATACCCATAGGTGAAGGTCGATTTTTGTGACAATTAAGAACTCATGCCGATATGCCTACAACAAACATATGTTAGCAAAAATGCATTGTGGGTCGGGGAGACAATTATGAGCTTATGCCGATAGGAACTGCAACATGCAAAATGCATGACCCGATGGATTTTGGGATAAATATAGGCTAAATGCAAACAAAATGTCATGATGGAAGGCCCCTGTGCTTATGATGAGGACTCATATGGAAACTTAGGGGGATGAAAATTATGTAAAATCATCAGATTTTGACAGTTCCAACAAAGCTCATCTTACCACTATATTCCATATCAATGTTGTACAGTTTGCAACACTTGTGTCTCCTTGATTATACTTGCTCCATAATTCTTCACTATTCTTTGTTGGCCACAAGCTTCCCTTTTCAATTGAAAGTCCTTTTTGTGAAGGAAGTTTGGTGCAGGCTCTTTTTCGTTTGTTTTCAAACCCATTTTTTTCAAGTATGAGCCTTCTCGAATGGCAGATTCACATTCTTCATCAGTGGAAGTTTCTATAGTTTTTGAAATCTTCTTTCAACAAATTTTTCCCTTTGGCAGAAGTAGTTACTATTTTACAAGCTTTCCTTGCCAATGGAAGTTGCTTCTTTTTTGCAAGTTCTTTTGTTGTTAGAAGTTATTCATTGGAAGAAGTTTCTTAGAAGTTATTCATTGGAAGAAGTTTCTTCCTCCACAAGACTTTTGGTGGAATCTTATTGTTTTGCAAGTTTTTTCTTCACTAGGAAATTGTTGCAGACAAGTTTCCCATGGAAAAAGTTTTGTTGAGCTATGAGGTTCTCCTTTGGCTAGAGTCGCGAATCTCCTTTGGCTTGGAAAAACTTTTAAGACATCCCTATCTAGTCAGCATTTTTAACATCCATGGGCCATGCATCTCAATGCTACCCAGTGACAAGAATCTCTTGCTTGGTGGAAGTTTGTCTTTTCTGCAAGTCTCTTTTGCCTAGCAGAGATTTTTGGAGTTTTGTCTTGTCAACATCATAGAATTTTATGCGTTCACCTCTACTAGATCCAATGGAATAGGAATAGTCTCTTTTGAGGGTGACATCAACTCTAGGAACACCACATTTCCTATAGACTTGTGTTCCACGTGCCTTCTATAGTTCTCTTTGTTGAAATAAGTTTTCAGGCTCATCTTCCACATCAATAGTAAATTTCTCTAGTAACATTGTTATTTAGCACTTTCAAGCTTAATTTTGCTCCCTTTTCATCTATTCTTTAGAGATTCAAAATATTCAATCCTCATGTGGTCTGATGCCTTCCTAATAGCATATTTGTTCTTGGGTTGAGGGGCAGCTATCACAACCATGACTTTGTTGAGGTTACTATCCCCAAATCTCACAAGAGGGTATTGTTTCCTTGATCCCTACAAGGTGCACTACGACTTGACCCTACCAGTGGCTGCTGCCCTTGGGCCCCTGCTCCAGTGCCATAAAAAACAAAGGAGTACTACGCCAACTAACTATGCTACTTTTTTGACTCTATGCCCAATGAATGAAGGCACATAATCTTTTGAATTCAATGCTTGTGAGCAAACTTCCCCAAGATGTCCCTAGAAATTTAATGAATTCTTCACTTCCTTTGGATTCCAAAAAAAAAATTCTTCAAATTCTATGAAGTATAGCATGCTACGTTTATCCAAAAAGAGAAGTCTATTTTTAGGTTAGTATGCTAGTTATTTTGATAAATTGGATTGCCCTATTTAAGAATGTCTTTCTCTTTTTGGCAATCTATGAGTATAGCATTTTTCATCTTTGTATTGGTAATTTGTCCTTTTGATGGAGTAAGCATTGTTTTGACTTTATTTGTCATGATTCAGAGATTGTCCTCTAGTTTTAATTTCATGTAGTGTGTCTGCTTGCTCATGGCCCCTGTATGGAAGTGACTTTCTTATGCATATCTGGTAGTTGTAGGCCATGATTTGGAGTTCTATGCATCAAGTAATTTTGTGGAAGTAAAGTTGAGCCAGCCCCAACCGCAGACTTTGGTATTTTCATGTTTGATAAGTCGGTTGAATGCTAAAAGGAGAGTTGATTGATCACTAGTTTTGAAACATTGCCCCATTTTTACTTTCTCACACCTTGGTAGAAATGTCTGTTTTGTAATTTTCTCTTGTTTTCTAATATGTTATAATGCAAGTTTGTAATAAGGTTACTAAACAATAGTTAATATGGAATGCTTGTTGATATTTAAATTGTTGATGTGTATGCACAAGCAGGCTAATGAGAATGGGTTTGTAAAAAGATTAGCTGCTAGTATGTTGAGTGGAAAACAACTTGCTTCTCCAAACACGGTGAGTTCTATGATAACCTCAACGAACACATTTTATTGTATTTTCTGTGTTCTATGGTTTTGAATATTAAATCTTACAATTTTTTATTTGTCTGAATGAGATATTAAGTTGCATGTAGCTGCTATAATCTAAAGAGAAAACTATACAAGTTTATTAGTTTATCTTATTCATGCATAAAAATTTGTTGGAAGCCTTTATGCAAGTTTAGTAGGAACATGGATGAAGTGCACCTTTTGAACATAATAAAAACTCAACATATCTTCCAAGGATTGTTATAGATAAAATATAATATAAGTTGAATGTCATGCTTTGGATTTATTTTTGGCTGCCTTGTGCATCCTTTTTTATGAATCTCCTTATGTGTGGATGGAAACCAACCCTGTACCTATTCAAATCATTTTGTCAAAATGTTAACTTCATGTTTATAAGCTGAATTGAAAATTTGAACAAAAATTAACTATCATCCACAGGTTTTGGATAAAAAATTCTTTTTTCCTAGTTTTTGACCTCACACCTTGGTAGAAATGTATGTTTTGTAATTTTCTCTTATTTTCTATGTTATAAGGAAAGTTTGTAATAATGTTACTAAACAATAGTTAATATGGAATAATTTTTGATATTTAAATTGCTGATGTGTATGCACAAGCAGGCTTATGAGAATGGGTTTGTAAAAAGATCAGCTGCTAGTATGTTGAGTGGAAAGCAGCTTGCTTCTCCAAACACGGTGAGTTATGTGATGACCTCAGTGAACACATTTTATCGTATTTTCTGTGTTCTATGGTATTGAATATTAAATCTTACAATTTTTTATTTGTCTGAATGGGTTATTGATTGAGCTGCATGTAGTTGTTGTAATCTAAAGAGAAAACTATACAAGTTTATTAGTTTATGTTATTCATGCATAAAAATTTGTTGGAAGCCTTTATGCAAGTTTAGTAGGAAGATGGATAATGTGTTATTTGTTGGAAGCCTTTATGCAAGTTTATGTTATAATGTGTTATTTTTTTTGTTTTTGCAGGAATGTATTGATAAACTCAAAGAAGGAGATAAAGTTAAGGTGTTGGATCCATTAGATGGTGATGTTGTGGGAATTGGGCAAATTCACTCCCTATCTATTGTACATGGAATCAACTTGAAAGGAACAATGGATTCAAATGTAAAAATTTTAAAGGTCGCAAGTAACATACCCCTTGTTTATGAAGACAAAATAGATGGAGTTGTTCATCTGAAAGAGAAAGAGGGAACCTTCACACATTGGCCACTCAAATATTTGCAAAAAATGACAGTTGAGCATATTTATCATGTACTAGTTGCTAGACATCTTGGCTCACTACTTTATGCAGTATTTTGAATATGTTGTTTAGAGATCTTAATTATCATGGTGTATTTGAAAGACTTGGAAACTCTTAGACAACTTTGACATTTTTTATTATATTTACATATATACTCTTAGACATCTTTGACATCTTATAACTTGATATATATTTGCATTAAAAAATTTTATTGTAGATTACCTTTATTTATCATGATGTTGAATCAATCTTTTAATTTTAGTATGTTGTAGCTTGTATGCATATGTAATATTTTTATTTACTTTTATGTTTTAGTTCAAATTTAATATTATGTTAGCTTTGCATTATAAGATTTATGGTATTTAATAAAGTATTTATTTCGTGATTAAATTTACTACCAATTAATGGAAATTAGTAAATAAAATGACTAAATTAATGTCTAACTGTATGACTAAAGTAATGATTAAATTAATCACTAAATATGACTAAATGACTAAATAACTAAATATATGACTAAAGTAATGACTAAAATAATGACTAAATAAATGAGTAAATATATGACTAAAGTAATGACTAAATTAATGTCTAAATATATGACTAAATTAATGACTAAAGTAACGACTACCTTGACTAAATAAATGACCAGTTAACAACAATTAATGACTAAATTAATGATTAAATATATGACTAAATTAATGACTAAATAAATCACTACCATGACTAAATAAATGACTAGTTAATAACAATCAATGACTAAATTAACGACTAAATCAATGACTAAATTAATGACTAAATATATGACTAAATAAATCACTACCATGACTAAATAAATGACCAGTTAATAACAATCAATGACTAAATTAATGACTAAATAAATGACTAAAATAGTTTAGTCATAAATTTGGTCACATTATAAATGACCGGTAATACACTACTAATGGTCACGTGACCAAAATTAGTCATTTATATGCAATTTTTAGTAGTTTATTTAGTCATATATTGTTGTTTGTGTATTAGTGCTTGGTATCTACAAAACAACAAGAATAAACAAGTTAGACAAGAGATTGCAAGCCAAAACAAGGATTCCCCATGAAATCCGTTTACAACACTCAAATTAGGAAGAAAATAATGAAGAACTCAATGGAAATGCCAAAACAAAGGTTGAATCCTAATTAGAATAGCAAACACATGATCACATGGGGGAATTGGTGCCAATTTGATGTGAAAATTAGCCCTTTCACAATTCCTAAGATGAAAATTTGATGTGTTGATGAAGATTTGATCCACTTTGTTGATGTTGAAGAGTGCTCCAAGCTAAAATCTGCAAAACCTAACTATGATTCAAGAATTATTTATGAAATTTCATGGATATTTTAGCATGGTAACTTTGGATAATTTGTGGATGATCAAATGAAGATATGAGCTCTTTATTTATAGAATGCCAAGATGGATGAATGTCCAAATTTGAGAAATATGGGACTAACATTCATCCAATGGAATGATGCCACTTGTCAATCTATGAATGGATGGAGGATGTGCAAGATTTCAGAAATGTGCCAATAAATGCAAATATTTGAATTTCAAATTTGTTGAAATGACTTGCAAGAGGGAAGGGAAATTGTAATAAATGCCACTTGGCTCAAGGAAAAGGACATGTAAGAAGAAGTTATTGCCTTGTTGGATGTACATGTTGACTTGGAATTTTTGAACCCAAATTGAGAGAATATTCCAAAAGATGTCTTGCGAGGAAAATAGAGATTTAATAAATGAATTAAATCTATTTCCATGTGCAACTTGCAAAATCTAGAGGATGGGACCTGAGATGAGATTAAATTAATCAGGGTTAATTAATTTAATGAAAGAGGTTAAATGATGTGACCTATTTGACTCAAATTTATGGATTTATTCAAATCAAATAAGAGAGGAATATGGTAAGATATTAATTAAATAAGGATTTTGATTTATTTAATTAAAAGAGATGGTGTTAAATTAAATCAAATAAGGTTTTAATTTATTTAATTTAATTGATAGACTTTAGAGATTTAATCAAATAAAATTGATTATTTAATTAAATAGGGATAATTAGATCAGATGGATTTATTTAATTAGCAAAGAAATTGACTTAATTAGATAAAGTGATTTATTTAATTAAGGGATGGAAGTTGATGAATTTAATCAAATAAAGGGGTTTGATTAAATGGTTAGACCAAGGGATGATTCAGGAAGAAACGATGTTAGTAGGTTGGGATTAGATGCACAATATCAATTGGTATATTTTACGTGTCTACATCTATATTTGTGTTGGTGGATAGATTTTCTAAAATGTCACATTTCATACCTTGTAAGAAGACAATAGATGCAGTACATGTAGCAGACTTATTTTTCAAGGAATTGGTCAGATTGTATGGATTACTTAGGATTATTGTTTTAGAAAGAGATATAAATTTTGTTGGTTACTTTTGGAGGACACTTTGGAAGAAATTAAAGACATATTTAAAGTTCAATTCTACTTTTCACCCACAAACCAATGGATAGATAGAGGTAGTAAATAAGAGTTTGTAGAATTTGCTGAGATATTTGGTTGGAGAGAAGACTGGAAGTTGGGATTTAGTTCTTGCACAAGCAGAGTTTTCTTACAATAATTCAGTGAACAAGAGTACTGGAAATACACCTTTTGAGATTGTTACTGGAGTTCATCCTAGAGGTATATCAAAGTTGCAAGACATCAGCAAGGAAGATAAAAGGAGTGCAGAAGTAGAGGAATTTGTAGAACATATGAAGAAAGTGCATACTCAAGTAAAGAAACAATTGGAAGATATGAACCAGAAGTATAAGGAGCAAGCAAATGAAAAGAAGAGATATAAGGTGTTCGAAGTTGGAGATGACGTGATGGTGTATTTGATCAAGGAAATATTTCCAGTTAGCACATACAATAAGCTCAAGATGAGGAAGTTTGAACCCTATAAGATTTTGAAGTAATTTGATTCATGAAATGCATATGAAGTAGAGTTACCAGATGGCATGGGTATATCACCTATATTCAACATTGCAGATCTATATCAATACCATGAAGCAGAATTCAGTGAAGACCGTAAAGAAAAATTGGAGAACCAGTTTCCTAAACAACAATCAGATGAGATAGAAGATATTTTCGATATTAGAGATGGGAAGAAAATGTTTGGAAGATAGTATAAAGAATATCTTGTGAAGTGGAAAGGAAGACCAGTGGAGGATTCTTCTTGGATTTCTCAGGGCCGAGGTAGACCATATTGGTTTTCCTTTAGCCCCAGCAAAGAGAGGGACTCACTTTTCAAATAACCTCAGATGTTTGATGCAAGAGCATCCTTGGTTCCCTGCAATCCTGCATCAACCAAAAATATTTTCATTTCAGTTTTGTTCTTGTTCAATTCAAGTTGGCAGATTCAACATTTCATCATATTTTCTCACCAGACCCTATGGATCTATGTTTTCATCATGGACATGTTCATTTAACTTATTCCAAGACTTCAGCATGATTGGATATTTTTCCGACAAGTTATCACTGCTAGATTGTGTGGTAGTTTCTAGAACTAAGCATTGAAGCAGTTTCAAGCCTAACAGCTAACTTTTTCTCTTGTGGATCCTTTTGTAACTTGTGGATCCTCACGATGTGTTTCAAATTATTCTATGGAGTGTCCTCGACCTTAATTATTGGTTGACACTTCATCCTATGCACTCGTCGAGGAGAAATTCAAATTTAAGGCCGACCTATTTCACTCATACATTACATTTCTTTCATCAAAGATTGTAATGATCTTTGGTCGATGCGAAGGATTCTAGATCTCTATATGTGATATAAATCATTGTAACCGATCATTAGGATAGGAAGTAGATGAAGTAGAAAATATAGGATTTGATATGTAAGGTTTCAGCTCGCATTATGGAGCATATAGGAATATTGTATTTTGAGCATGTTGTGTCAAGTCTATGAGCCCAATCTGTGAGCCTGGATGTTTCTGGCCAATTGTAACCAAATTTTTTGATAATAAGAATTTTTGAATCTATATTTTTCTCCATATTTCGAGTGGATTCTGCTGTGTAACTCTTGTTGCACTGTCTAGATTGTTCTCTTTGAGGACCCTCCTAACGTGGCTGCAACAACCAATGACCTTGCCTTATAGACAATTGATGCAGGAGCATCCAGTGGTGTAAGGGCAATCTTGCATCACCCAAAATAGTGAAATTTCAATTTTATCATTTTCAGATGTTTTTACATTTTTGGATACCCTTTTCATCATAATAAAATTCCCAATTCATGGTTTTTATTTTCTCTTCTTGGGTGGAAAGATATTGCAGTTTTTGTTGCCCAGATTTGCACTTGAAAATCTTTCGAGTGGGATTTGAGGCACTTAGAGCTTCCGTATCGGCCCTAAAACTTGCCGAAATCAGCGTAGCTAATTTTGAGCGCATTCTTGACTTCGAGAGCTTTCCAATGGTTCGAACGGTTTGCGAATCAGAGTCCTGGATCAAAAGTTATGGCCCCGTGAAGTTGGCGCACTTTCTTGAAGTTACCATTGCAAATGCCCTTTCCAAATTTGAACTTCATGTTGTAAATTTTCGGCGCCAAACCGCCTAAACTCAATTTGAATGTTGTTTTGGCTCCAAACTAATGAGGAGCTCTATTTATGGGCGGGTTTTCTAATTTTGGGTAACTTTTTGGGGACAAGCTCGCATGTTGCGAAAGGGTTATTCTGTAGCTTTTTGTAGCTTGCATGTGTTATAGAACTTGGGGATTTGAGATCCTCTGCATGTAAGAATTTCCCTTCTCTGAATAATAAAATTATTCTCTTGTTTGTGGGTTATTTTCTATGTCTCAGGTTGCGCCCTCACCAAGTGGTATCAGAGTGGGTTTTTCTTGAGCGTGTGGACAGATCGTCGATCGTGAGGCAGTTCGCACCAGGACCGTGGTTGTGGGTCGAGGTCAAGAAAGATGCCTCCAAGAGTGATGCCTGGTAGGCGTGGTGGTGCCAG